>OY294048.1:16591193-16643016 GCA_958510825.1 Brachypterus glaber | reverse complement strand
TCCCAAAATTTAATCCACCTTATACCCCCTCCCATAACTTACGCCCAACTTTATTTTTTTAAATACCGCCCCTATAATTTTTGGGTTGTTTTGCATAGACCTTGAGCTTGTGAATATGGTGGATGCTATTAGTTCTGTTTATGGAGTAAATGTATGTGTACAATGGTAGGCATTTGTTTATAGGAAAAATTTCTTAATCCTTAATCTTATGTTAATCAAGTTATTAATCTAATAAATCGGTTATTAGTAATAACTTATTACACATTTTAAAATGTCATAATTAATTTTAAGGTGATTAAAATTTGTGTGTAAAGGTTTACACAGGACCACAAAAAAAATACTTTTTTTATAAACCAAAATATACTTTTTCTAGGTATTTTGGGGCGCTGAAAACGAATATGGCAAAGAAAAAAATTCTTGACCCTCAAAATCTTGAGATATAGCGCACATTGGGTTTTTTTGTATGCACTCAAGGTCAAAAAGAAAATCCCGAAGATTTCAGAAAAAGTTTTTTTATGGAAATATTTCTAAATTAAAATAATTAATGCCATAACTTGAAAATTTTAAATATCTACCCTAGTTAATTTTATACAGGGCTACAAACTTCAAATATGGAACTTTTTTCGTGTTTTCCGATATATTTTATTAAAATTTTATATAAATAATACAGATACAGCCAAAAATTTATGTGTGTAATAGCCCTACATACATAGGCTTTATAAAAAAATTACATATATTTTTGTATCTGCAGTGATGGGGAGTCTGTGGGGTTTAACGTTTCGCATGTCAAAAGAAATATATCATAAAATTGTCTGATACCTTTAACCTCACTGTTTTTCTCAAGGTTTTTTTAGCGATTTTGACTTACCTAATGTACAAATTGTACCAACATAGGTCAATAAATTGTATAGGGATGCCATTAAAAAAAATAAAGTTAGGGGTAAGATGGGGAGGAGGGTTGAGGGTGGATTTAATTTTTAGCTACTTTTTATAGGTATTTTTGTCCCATTTAAGACAGTTTTTGCAGAACTTGATTATCTCTTTTATTTTTCGACAAAATTGCTGGGTAAATAGAATTGGGACACCCTGTATACAAATATTATAAACTCTAGTTAATTACAGGTTGTTGCAGTAAAACAACTATAAAACTAAAGTCTTTCTTTATTCCTACTTATGTATTATATACAGTGCGGTCCAAAAGTCACCCCCCCCCTCTTAACTTTTGAACGAGTTGAGATATCGATTTCAAATTTAGAACTCTTAAATAAGACAACTTAAACTATCTTTAAGTATATATTTGATACTTTTATCTCTTAAAATGTGAGCAGGGGGGCATGGGGGGAAATTTTTTTAAATGTAAAGGGGGATCGTGTAATACATCATTTTAAAGCCTTTAAAATTCTCTATATAACCATACAGTTTTAAAATTTTTAAACATGTTTTTTAAGGTTTTGATTTTTCAGTTTTTTGTGCTAAAAAAATAAATTTTTAAGTTTTTTTTTTGTTAATTTTTATTTATGTCAACTAATATTAGTTTAAAAGTATAATTTACTTTTTTTCATTATGAAATTAGGCATTTTTAAAAAAATTTTTGGATTTTTTAGCGAAATTTTTACAAAAATACTCATTTTCAACCCTATTTTAAACCCTTAAAAAATAAAAAATAAAAAATTTACAGTAAAATGGAGAATTTTATAAGCTTTAAAATGATGTATCACACGACCCCCCTTTCCATTTAAAAAAATGTGCCCCCATGCCCCCCCGCCCACATTTTAAGAGCTGAAAGTATTAAATATATGCTAAAAGATAGTTTAAGTTGTCTTATTTAAAATTTTCAAATTTGAAGTCGATATCTTAACTGGTTTAAAAGTTAAGAGGGGGTTGGTGACTTTTGGACCGCTCTGTATATATCCTGCTTAGTAGAAATGCAGTAAAATGAGGTAACGATTTACTAAGTTGTTTTCTCATTTTACTGCTAGGAAGGGTAGTATTATACTGCCCTAGTACGCTAGAAAGCAGTAACTCCATTTGTCGCATAGCAGCGTTTTAAAAATATTACATCAGAGTTGACGTCAAAACGTCGCTAGGCCACAAATGGAGTTACTGCTTTCTAGCGTAGTAGGGTAGTATAGTTAGGCTCATATAATGCTAGTTTTTAAAAAGTGTTTAAAGCAAATCACTGCACCAGTATTTTTAATTGCTGGCAATTTAATTATTTAAAACAAAGAAACCCTGAAAAGTGTAAATGTTGCATGTTACACAAACATTTTGAAAATTTGCATACCAACATCCCACTCGAGTACACTTAAAGCTATACTTTGTTAAAAATTGACATCCTGCTAAACAATTACAAAAATAGTCTGGGAAAAGTAAGATTGTATGGATCCTTTGTATTAGAAAAAAAAAACAAAAACACCCCTCCTCATATTTTGCACTTTTTATTATTAAGATCTAAAGTAGTCCTGAAAACAGTCTAAATTTCTAGTGAAGGTCAAAGCAAAAAAAAAAGTGAATATAGGTCGAAGGGCCATATGCTATCCATAACCATTAACAGCAAAATAAAGTTCTTGGTTGTGGCCTTTTTTCTTGACAATTTTAGTTTTAGTTTGAGAATTTATATAACAATTTTAGCAAAATATGGTCGAAAGAATCCAAATCGATTCACAGAAATGCTTATTGATTTTACATATATAATTTTTTGCATCTTTAGCAAACTTTTATAGATCAAGATCATAATCTTAATCTTTGTACATATTTGCATTTAAAAATTAATTCTATATTTTTGACTTAACCAAACTTTTTCAAAATTAAAATTTTCACTGGAACCAAATCTTCTATTAAACAAACAGTATGCATGTCTTCTTGTGCATTTCGTAAAACAAAATAGTATGATACTATCAAGCTCATAAAAATTCGGGAAACTCAAAAATTGTATCGTTTAAATCTAACGGTATACTTACATAATATAATGTAGTTAAGTACTCGGTTAAGTACATAAATTCAACAAAACAGCTAAATATTAAAAAAATTCTGTGTATTTTAAAGTTCTTTGCTGTCCCGGATTTTAATGATTGCCTAGCTAGCTTGCTAGTTAGCTAACTCAAGTTATGTAGAATAAGTATGTTATATTTCGGTAAGCATAACTATATTAACCCATTCTTAAAATTAAAGTTTCTAAATACCAAGAAATACGTAGAAAGATCTCTTACTTCGGAAATGAGAAATATATTAGAATTGGAAAATAAAATTAAAAATCAGTAAGTTTTGACCCTTGTTCGAACATCTTCCATTTATTAAAGTTATATTTTTCCAGAAGACATTTTATTTATTCGTGAATATTGATTTTTTTTTCAAACATATTTATGGCAGTTTTTGTAGAGTTTAGTCAAAATATACCCTTGTTTCCCTGTCTAAAACTGCGTATCACTTTTTAATCAGCAGAAAAGTTCGTATTCTGCAAATGTAATAATAAGTTGGCGGTGCAATTAAAACTCGCTATCATATTTCATTAATAATTATAATTAAGACTGCATTGTTTAAGTGTGTATGCAAATGGAAAAAAATTTCACATTAAAATAACACTTGCCAACAAAGTTAATAATGCATTATCATGTTTTTTATCAGTTGCAAGTCTTATTTAAAGTAGTTTTCTATATCTAGCCAATTCTTTAATTTTCCTAAATTTTTAGCACCCAACATTATTATGTTAGCAATATTCAGTTTAAGGCATGCCTACCTTCCTTCTAAGTCTCACTTTCCGAAATATTTTTATCCTTTTTCTAGCTCTTTCCATGTTAGCCCAGTCGCCAGTTAGGTTTGCCTGGAAATCATTCAGGTACGCAATGTTTTTATTGATTATAGTAAGACAAGATCTTGTCATAATACATCAATTTTGCAGCCTCCAAATTAATCCGGAAGCTTTAAAAAAAATTAAAAAATTGAATATTTTACAGAATTTTGTGTTAACACTAGTTTTTTTCGAGTTTCTTTTTCAAAGTAGCTCAAAATAATAAAGAAGAATATTCATTTTATATGAAATTTTGGTCAAAATTACAAAAATATATTTTTTATTTAAAAAATAGAAAAAGAAACGATGAAAAAATGATTTCTAGGTTTTATTTATTAATATTTAACAAATAAATAAATACAAATTCGTCAAAACCCATTATATTATGTCAAATTCGACAAAAGCGCATCACTTCTCGCGTTTCTTTATGCAGGAATTCGTAATTAATAGTATATTAAAGTACTACTTTCATAACATACGTTTTTAGCTCACGAGTACAAGTTTAGAAAACGAGCCGCTTGCGGTGAGTTATCTAAAGTAATAGTGCGCTAAAAACGTGTTATGAAACGAGTGCTTTATACAGTTTTTTCTATTTTGCTCTAAGGTTTTAAAAAACTTTCATTTAAATTGATGACTGATTTAGGGATTTTTGTTTCGAATTGGCATTACAGTTTTTGCCATGTTTAAAATTCTAAGAACGAATATTATTTTGATATATTTTATAGTTATTTCTTCTCTTTTTCACTGCGAGTAACCAATACACAATTTTAACACGGTAAAACATAACCTAAACACAAAATTTTGTAGAAAATTAAACTTTAAACCGGTGTTCACAATTGTCCAAACGTCAAGAGATAGACTTTTGTCTGTAGCCAACCCAAAAGAAAAAAAAAAGTAGAGACCTCTTATGGGCCTATAAGAACACGCAAAATGTGTGTGATTATAAGAGGAAATTTTAAGAACTGAAGTTTTGGGAAACTAAGTATTTTTTATGTCTATTATTTTGCGTAAGTAGACCAAAATCCAATACACTCCTTTAAGAGAAAATATGTATGTGTATGCTTTATTGCACCACCAAATTCCTTGTTGGACAGTATAATTGAACTATTGTCCGTCTTAATTTTGCACTTGAGAGCAGACGAAATATTCGTAATATTCGTCATGATAATGAGTATGTTTGAAGTCGAGCAAGTAGATAATTTATAACATCCTTATGTAGTACATAACACGTGTAAGTACACCGGGAATTGCTTTAAAAGTGGATAGGAAATTTCTCTGATCTCGCTAATCATAAATTAAACGCGGAATATACAAAGCGTATACTAATTATTAAACTCTTCGTAGTTTTACACCCAGAAAGTAAACTTGTATTAGGTTAGATAAAGTTGTTAAAACCTAACAATTCTTCTTCTCATTGTTCTTATTTTTTTTCTTTTTCTTCTTCTTCTTCCTCTTCTTCTTCTTCTTCTTCTTCTTCTTCTTCTTCTTATTATTATTCCTCTTCTTCCTCTTCTTCCTCTTCTTCTTTTTCTTCTTCTTCTTTTTCTTCTCTTTCTTCTTTTGCTACTTCTTCTTTTTATTCTTCTTTTTTTCTTCTTCTCCTTCTTCTCTTTTTACTTTAAATATTACTGTAGGTAGGTACTATTAGATGTAATAAAAAGCTGAATTACTGGCCTTAAAATGTACTAATGAATCATTTACAGGTCCAGAAGAAAAAGAACACCTACGAAGGTTGTGGAATCTCTACTTGAGAGTTGGACTCCCGTTAAAAATTCATAGGTGCTGCTCTAACTGCATAATTTTTGAGCTAAGCAAAGAAACAACTTTTCATTTATTTCCTTAAAAAGAATTCACAGAATACCAAGATTATTTTTTTTAAGAACACATCCAGCTTGGAAAGAATTCGATTTTGACTGTCAAAACATTAGCAATTTATTGAAACTATAGCAGCCAGTTTTTTTTATAGCGGTTTGATCCAAGAGTAGGAGCTACTGCTCTTGGATCAAACTACTCTAAAACAAAGTGTATAATAATTACCTATTTTAATTTTCTTCTGTGCTACAGCTAAGCATTATCCTCTTTTATCTCTTCTTCTTCTTCCTTTGTAAGTCAATTCGTCTGTTAATTCTTTAGTTGCCGTTGTTCCAGCAGTGTGTATGGTCAACTATCTCGTCATCTTTAAAAAGTATTGTACCATGTGGTTATCTGTTACAATCCTTTTTAGTTAGTCTGGTGTTTGTTAAGTTAATAATCCATTGTCAATCATAATTTTTATGGGAATATTTTTCATATCTTCATGGCTTGTTAAAAACTCGAAACGGAATTTCTGTGATCTCACTAATCGTAAATTTTAAGCGAGATATACAAAGCGCATACTAATTATTAAGTGCATATTTCACGTTTTAATTGAGCGGTCTAAATGGGCTCATAAATGTTTCAAATGGGAAATATTGTCTCTTAGATTACCAAAATAGTTTACGATTTAAAAACGTTAATCAATTTAGTTTTTCGGTAAAAATGCAAAATTAAACTTTAAAATAATTAATTTAATTTTTACTTTACAGGTTACAGATTTAATAGATGTTATTCAATTTTAACCGGTTTCTGGTTTACTAGGTATGTAATATTTAACGCCTGTAGAAAATACAGAATGAGATTTAATTGTACTAGATTTAACCAAACATTAAACCAAAGTGAGTTAAATATTAACTATTTTCCGTGTCTAAAATAGAACGCAGTGACTAATATCTAAAACGTATTATGCTGCTCTAGTATAAGGAATTCCCCTCAGACAAAGTTACGCGAACCACAACCAAATTGGTATGATCCTCGCTTTTTAGCACACTTTCGCAAATGAGTCACTGCAGTCTATTTCAGACAGGGATAGTATCACCATCGGCAAAACACTTTTACCAACAACTTTTGAGGTACATTCTTTTTAATTTGACTTTCAAATGGTTGTATAATATTCTAATATTATCCAGTGTTATTGAACGTTGCTAAGCTCAGGCCCACTCTGCAGGTGTTTTTGCATCCTCTAAAACATTTTTGGGCCAGAGCTTTGAGTCAAAAACCCGCTTCCCAAACTGTTAAAGCTAGTGGGAAAATCGATTGGTTAGTTTTATCTTGCAAATCAGCATATCGGCTACTAATTTGTGCAATTTATGTATTTAGATAAAGCACCAAGACACTGACTAGAAAAAGTACTTAAAATATCTAGGCATGTCTTTACACAAAAACCTTACGTGGGACCAGCAGTCGAAAAACACCCCCCAAATAGCTAATGGCCATCTTTCCAAACTTTTACCCTAATGGGCAGGAAAAGAAAAAAATCCATTAGAAAACTTCTCTACAGTTAAACCCTAAAGCCAGTACCCTCTAAGAAACCCCAGCCTGGAATAAAGTCACTCCCAACCAAACGCTTTCATCCTAACTGCAGGCCTTCCAAAACAAGGTACGCAGAATATAATACATCCAAATCCATAGATATCTCTTCAATACGGAAATCATCCGCTATAGCAAGTCTTTTATCCAAGACAACCAAGAGCACCGGTGTAGAAAAAAATGACACCTTCACACAATAAGTCATGAAAATTTCCCATAACTTATTGCTATATTTTTAAAATTTACATAATATATAATGTATCTTCACATAACTTATTATGTATTTTTTAAGTTTCACATAAAACATTATGTATTTTCACATAATATATTATGTAATTTTTGGCGCGCTTTATTCACAGAACATAAACTATTTAAGAATATTGCTAAGGTAGCACCCCTTATTTAAAATTTTCTCGATTACGATCACAAAATTTAAAATACTCCCAATCAGTAATGGTGCTCTCCAATTCATGACCGATGTAACTCCAGCATCAGTGAGCTAGTCTCACCCCTCAGGCATAGGCACTAAGCCTGTGTCTTAAATATTAAAAAATACTGGCCTACTGCATTAAATGCAGCATTATTAAACAAGATTATTAGCTTTATTGTTTTAAAGTATAATATAATATATTTTGTTTCCTTTTATGCATTTATTTTAGAAATTACCACACCGATTTTAGTTGGGATATTTTACTCCATATAATTATATATATTATTTTTCCTAATTAATATTTTTACGTAGACAACAATAATTAAATAGGTCCGCATGAGAAATAACTATATTAAATAAAATATATACGGAAGTATTTTTAATAATAATAAAAAGTGTAAAATTATATATTATAATATTAAACCCAATTATTTCCTATGTAATATCCTCATACTTTTAAAATATATTATTTTTGTTTTGGTTTATTATTTTAATTCGGTAAGATAAAAGATTTAACACACATAAGTTTAACCATAATATATTTTTGATCAATCTTTACAAACATTAACTAAGTTTTTTTGCAGACTGACATCCCTACTCTTAATTTCCATACTCTCTAACAACCCTACTCCATAATATCCCTACTCTATAACAGCCCTACTCCGTAATATCTCTACTCCATAACATCCCTACTCAATAACATCCCTACTCTGCAATAACCATACTCCGCACTATACTGCCATACTACTCTAGAAAGCAGTAACTCTATTTGTTGCATAGCAGCGTTTTCAGAATATTACATCAGAGTTTACGTGGAAACGTTGCTATGCGACAAATGGAGTTACTGCTTTCTAGTATACACTCGATTAGCCAGTACTTACTACTTAAAACGGTTAAAGTTGCAACAGGCCCCAAAACTACCCACTTTGGTGGATCTCCCCGGCAATAATCCTCTAGATAAAAATCTTTGGGGTTCAGTTGTTAAAAAATTGAAATCGTCCTATCTGTTGCTTAGGCTCATTATTGCTACATTATAAACAAAAGTTACATTGCTTTGCATAGACCGATTTGTAAAATTTTTCATGAACCGTAAGTTTCAGTAGTAATATCATAAGTGCATGTTGAATTATCGATAATTTTTTTACTGTATTAAAAACATATTTTGCTTGGCAATTGTTTGAGTGCATTTTTCGTGTTACAAAATTTCCTTAAGCAAAATGTTTTTTTTTTATGCAGGAAAAAAATTATGTATAATTCAACATGCACGAATGGTATTTTGAAAGACTATTTCACAGACAAAATAAGGAAGTATATAATTTTACCATGTTTAATGTTGTTTCATTCAACTATAAATAAAATAAGCATTTATATTGCTTATCAATAAAAATAAATCAACTAAAGGTAACCTTCACAAATTAAAAACACATTTTGCAAAAATATAACATTTAATTAGATGTCAGTAACTGTCAGTTTCTTGTTTCCATAGTAAACAAGTGATAATTGCATATGTGCAAAAATTATCAGATTCATTTTGATCTGATTGGTCAAGAAACTAAAAATGCAAGGTTTTGGTTGGCCTATATATTTGTGAAATAAGTAAAATCGCGTAGTTCGTAATTGATTATTTTAAATTATTGATTGTATTTTGTGTAATTTAAAATTAATTGCCAGCGCTTTAGAGAATTTTACCGGGTTTTTACATTTTTTTATAATACATTAAATTTATTTACACACTTTTACACAAATACAGAAATAATCATAGGAAAGTATTGTAAAATTAGTAACCTAAGGTATTTTTACATTATTTCACAATATCTTTTAACAGTGTATATTTAACTTTTAATAATTGCCTACAAGTTATAACTTTAAAATTTCAATTGCAATCTTGAAATAGTATTATAAATTCAAATTACAACAAACTGCATAAACTCGACCAGGTCAGACCTACTGTTGCAACATGTTGCTTAAAATTAAATTATTTTTCCTGAGTAGATATTTACTTTTTCCTCGTGACATTTTTATGTCACATATTAATCCAGCAAGCCGATGTTAGGCAAGTCGCTGAAAGTTTTACATTTGGTATGTTGTGCGTTTTACGGCTTGTCATAATGTTGAAACATCAAAGTGCGCTAATGTAACAGGAAAATGCGACGGAAAAAATTTCACATAATGTAAAATTACACTCAAACTTCGTCTGCTACGATAAAATGTTAAAATATATGTGCGCGACATAATTTAGCCGGTGTTTATTTGCTTAGTTATGGAAATGGAATATGCAGGAAAAGTTTATGTGAAAAACAACGACAAAGTAACGTGAAAAGTATGATTATATATTATTTAAGTTCGATACAAATCTTGCAGTAACTCATGGTTAAGTACCTAATCATATGAGCTACTTTCCATTCGACTGAGAACTAAGCCACCTTAGTTAGGGTCATTCCGCTTCAACTGCAACCACATCATCAAAAATTAAATATTATTATTTTAGTTTAAAAACCAGCCATTTTAAAAGTAAAAAGTCCATACTTGGTTGCTGAAAAATAAAAGAAGTTAAATTGCATCTATTTAAATTTTTATACATGTAAGAACATCATTAATACAAATGAAGCTAATTGTCTTATATAGTAGGTCATAAATTATTTAAAATTATCTGTAAAATTTTACACAGATATCAATTACGGTTATATTTCACGAAAAGTTTACATCTTTGTGTATTTGTTAATATTAAACTTGGTAAGTTAAACTGAATTTAAGTACATTAATTTTTGCATAAGCTTTCGCATGTTTATTTGTAACGTACGTAACAAAAAATATACAATAGTTTATTTTAAAGCAAATCCTGTGAGAATTATAAACTGCCGCGAAGCAAAGTTTGATCAGTTCTTTATCCAATCACATACTTGCTTAAAAAATTAAATAAATACGTTTGTCGTAAAACTCGTTACGTATGTTACTGGACGAGGGCCAAAAAACCTTTTGGGCCACAAAGTTCAATTTTTCGTCAGCAAAAGATGAACAAAAATTGTCGCTTTTAGAATCAATTAAATAAAAATTAAACATTTGCTCACCGCGATAAATGAAACATTCGGTCCTACCAGTGCAGTTTATTATACAAGGACAGAAATACTGTTTATAGGGTAATTACGGAGATTGCCAACCGATTTCGAAGAGCAAGTATTGTTAAAATTTAATATTTGCTTAACAATTTAGGGAACGTTCAAGTATTACGTAACGCGAAAATTGGTCATTTTTGACTAAAACTACTAAAAAAAACTTTAGCTACAACTGCGCAATAGCAGAATTCCATTTTGCTGAGTGTAAGGAAAAGTTACTCCACTTAAGTTTATCAAATACGATAATAATATCGTCGGCTTACAAGTAAAAGGCACTAAGTCACTTTTTTGCAAAAATGGGATTTTAATAGCACTGTAGTTAATTTTTGATGATCTATGTATAGGTAAACTGAACTAACTTCTAGGTGGACTGCCAAGGGAGTTACCCCCTATACAAAACGCACCAATTTGATTTTGATTAAAATTTTATCTGGCAATAGGCACTAAGTCACTTAGTGCACTTAGTGCGTTTTACTTGTAGATTATTTCAAATGTTTCTGCACTAAGCGACTTTCTAAAAAGAGATAACTATGTTTGCTTGAATCATTTATATGATAGAATATCGGGTTATTTATTGTACTGACAAACGCATTCAAATTTTAACTGATAGATTATTTTAATTTTGCTCTTAAATCCTTAGTTACTACATAAATAACAAGAATATAAGAAAAAAACTAAAGTTCGCGGCAAGTTCGGAAAACAGACCTTAGAATTGCACCGTGAAGTGTTATTAATAATAATTCATTATAATTATTGACCTTTGGAGATGCTTCTTTGCCGGCACAGCCGATGGTCTCTGAAAACTGTCTTAGTTCTGGCATAGTAAGCAGTTTCATATAATTAATACTAATTAATTTTATTAAAGTCCAAAATGGAAACTTTCTTTAGACAATCAAAAAGTCCAAACCCTTCTTTTAAAAATCTAGTTTTTGAAAAGGTATGTAAACATCTTGTTTTCTACTTTATAGTTATACGTTTATATTAATAGAAGGGTTTTAATTTTAAATAGCTGTTTTTTATATTATTTTATTGACTTATTGGTCTTTACTTGTAAGCCGACGTCGTGGGCCTACAAGTAAATGGCACTAAGTCCATGTCTTTTTTCAAATTTACTTGAATTAAACTACTTCAATTTTTCTTTATTTAACTGCAAATGGGACATAATTATGTCCAAACATGTCATTGCAATTTGCAGTAGTTTTTTTCCAAAAACAATTATTATAAAAATTAAAAAACAACAATGAAAGTTAAATTTGTCAATATCTCAACACCATGTTTTTGGACTTAGTGCTCTTTACTTGTAAGCCGACGATATGTAAGAGCTAGTTTTATAAAATCTGGTAGGTTGGAACAACAAATTCTATAAAATGTAAATAGCTTTAACCAAACACTAAACTCTAAATTAACAAACACTAAGTGTCTACTAAAACCTTCCTTTTACACAATGTATTGTATTGAGCTCTCAGTAGAAAACTTCGCGTTACTAGGAATGTGCGAGTAAGTTTACAAGATATTGCCCATATAGTTTAACCATTTCTGGACTGTGTTATTTACCAGTTGTCTATATTTGCAGTCTAGCATATTCTTAAGATTATAGCAATAGAAACCAATTCTGAATTAAAGTGCTCCACACTCTAAAAAGTTAACTGAATATTAAGATACAAATGGATAGGAAATCGGAAGTTATTATCCTATACAATTGTACTTTAATTTTTGTTGAAAACTGGCAACATTGATTAGACATAGGCAATAGAAAAGTTTTTTTGAAAAATTAAAAAAATAAAAAAAAAATATTATTATTTTTTCTACAAACGTGAGAAAAGTTGCACTTTTCCGCACGCTATTACATGTGCAAAGTGGCATACTAGTGCGGAAAAAGTACTTTTCCGCATTACTTTTCCGCACTAGTGCGGATTGATCATTAAAAAAATATTTATTTTCCTAACAAGTGCGGAAAGTGTATTTCAGCACCATAAACTGCAGTCGCGTGCGGAAAAGTACCACTTTCCGCACTTGTTAGGAAAATAACTATTTTTTTAATGATCAATTTTTTTTAACTTAATGCTGCATTGGAATATGAGTTCAAAATCTTAATGCCGCTTGTCGTTTCTAAAGTATAAAGTACTAAAAAAGGTCAAAACTTTTAAAATAACCAAAACTTTCTCAAATTTGATCTGATTTTTTTCAAAAATACCGCACTGAACCAAAAACTAACGTGATATCAATGAAAATTAACGCGATATCAATAAAATTACATTGATTTTGCATCGATGCTTGATTTTAATTGTGGCAATAAAATTTGTATTATATCGATGCTGAAAATTGTTTCAGTTAATTAATACTTGAACGTTCCCTTATAATGAATTTATGCATAAAGAAAAGGAATTTTAAGCATTGATACAATACAAAGTGTTTATCGATACAAAATTATGTTCAATGCGAGTTATAGAATAATTCTAATATAGTTCTCCCCATGAAAGAAAGTCTCCGACGAAACGGGGAGGAATCATTCGCGCTCTCTTCTTTCCGTCAAGGCGTGCGTGCCTACAACGGGCCTCCCACTTGAACACACATTCCAAACATATTTCCAGTAGCCAAAAACTATAACAGATTCGGATTTAACATAGAACATTTTATAAGAGCAACTATTTAATTTCATTCTGAAAGTCCTCTATGTAAAATAAGACCTTTTATAATTTTCAGTTTTTCTTCATTTTTAGACGAAATTAAAAAAAAATATTAAAAAAAACTAACTCGGAAAAAGACAAAAAAAAACTTGAATTCGCTGAAATGATTTTTATAAAGAAAGAACAGGAAGCGATGAATAGAAAAACTGATGTAGAGGGACTTAGTGGTATATATTTTAACTTAATTATGGCACAAATAAAATAAAACCAATCTAAAAGAAAACGAAATGTCATCATAACCGGACTAACCACGAAAAAATACTTGTAGCGGACACAGTAGAAGAAGAAGAAGTATTATTTTAATTGTCTGTCAGCTGATACGTTTTGTGTAATAAATTATTATTAATAACTGTAAAAGTATTGTGTAGTCCTTAATAATGTTTTATTTATTATATTGTGTATATATGTATGTGTCTAACGTGTATTCAAACTGGGTTTAAATTTGTGTAAGTAGTTGTTAATGATTTTTTGGTTAACCCAACAAAAACAAAATTTTGGTTATACAGAAACTTGTTCATATATAATTTTAATATTGTTTTTTTTCTCTCATATTAAATGTCTGAGGACGAGGGAAACCACCCTCGAAACGTTACGATTTAAGGAAATAGTTTGAGTATTATTAATTTCAACCCTCTTCCAAAAAAAAAAACATCAACGAATAAAAAAACTAACCGAATCATGGCACAAGGTTAGTTTTGTGGACAATTTTTTTCATGATTTTGTCTTTCAGACGAATCGTGTTGTGTGTTGCATAGTATAAGAGAGTGACTGACGTATACCGGGTGTCACAGATCCAATATACACCCCCTTAACTTCTGTATTTGTAATGATAAAGATTTGGTACCCATAATGTGCTTAAGGAACCACAACATTTTGCTACTTTCGGTTTTATCGGAAAATTTTACATTTCATGTGCGATATCTAAATGCCTTACAGTTTTGGAATCTGTGCACTTTTATGAAAACACTAACACCACATAAGTGACATTTCAAATGTCAAATTTTATTTTAATTTTGTTTTATTTTTTTAACTGGGTGCGCCATGACATCTTTAATAAACTCTAAGAAATGTAACTTGTATAATTCTTTAAATTAGGAGGTTTTAAGTGATTCTTGAATTTGGTACCCATGTACACCCATGGTATCATGGTCCCATTTAAAAGTTCAAGAAATATGAAAACGATCCATGTCCTAACTTTTTATACAAGTTGAATAATTACCAATTTTAATTTTTAATTAAAAATAAAAATTTTAGTCAAAACGAAAAAAAGGTAGTTATACCACTTGTATAAAAAGATAATTCATGGATCTTTTCCATATTTCTTGCACTTTTAAATGGAACCATGATACCATGGGTATACATGGGCACCAAATTCTAGAATAGCTTAAAAGCTCCTAATTTAAAGAATTATACAAGTCAAGAGAAAATTATTTTTTTTAGCATTTCTGGTGTCCAGTTTATTAAAGATGTCATGGCGCATCTATTTAAAAAAATTAAAACAAAATTAAAATAAAATTGGGTACTTGAAATGTCACTTATGTCATATCAGTGTTTTCATTAAAGTGTACAGATTTCAAAAATGTAAGGTATTTAGATGTCGCACATAAAATGTGGAAGTTGTCAGCACTACCGGTAAAACCGGAAGTGGCAAAATGCTGTTTTATAAGTCTAAAGTTGAGGTTCCTTAAGTACATTATTGGTACCAAATTTCAAAATTTTATCTTTACAAATACAGAAGTTAAGGGAGGTATACATTGGATCTGTGACACCCGGTATAGAACAAAACATTGTTGTAATAATAACCATATATTTTTATCCGTGAAGCTCTACACTGGTGAAAAGATTCCAGCGTTCTGTTATTGCATCAGGTGGGATTATACTGCAACATAAAAACAATTTATTATTTATTAATAATACATTTAAATTCCATATAAAAATAACTAATAATATAAATTTAAACTCACCCTAAACTTTAACAAAAAACTAAGAAACACCTTATATCGTATCGATCAAACTTCTAAATTACTTAAAAGAAACGTGTGAACTCTTGTTTGACACATATGTCAAACATGGATGGTAGCAAAATGTTGTTTTATACGTCAAAAGTTGAGGTTCCTTAAGCACATTATTCGTACAAAATTTCAAAATTTTATCTTTACAAATACAGAAGTTAAGGGAGGTGTACCTTGGATCTGTGACACCCGGTATAGAACAAAACATTGTTGTAATAATAACCATATATTTTTATCCGTAAAGCTCTACACTGGTGAAAAGATTCCTGCGTTCTGTTATTGCATCAGGTGCGATTATACTGCAACATAAAAACAATTTATTAGTTATTATTAATAATAAAACATAAATTTAAATTCCATTTAAAAATAACTAATAATATAAATTTAAACTCACCTTAAACTTTTGACAAAAAAGAAACACCTTATATCGTATCGATCAAACTTCTAAATTACTATTAAAAGTAACGTGTGAACTCATGTTTGTCAAACATGGATGCTTAACGTATGGGTCAAATGCGCGTGCTTAACTAATTTTACAGTACATATTTATTTATTTATTTATTTATTAGAGAGACACAAACAGATTACAATCCATGAACAGTATCCCCGTACTAAATGTAATACTACAAGTAATTAATATCACAAAAAAAACTTAAGTACTTAATACAATGCCAATAATTTATATTAATTTATAATACTTCATAAATAGTTGATATGATGGAATATAGTGAGATCAATAATTGAATTATGATATGATGTTGAGAATATTAAGAATGTTTAATGGATGGAAAATAAGAGATTATGGCTCAAAAAACAATGATTTTAAAGAATTTTTAAATGTTAATAGATTTGTTGAGAAAATATCCAGATCTGTACAGTCAGAGTTTAGAGAACGTAAAATTCTAATCACAGGTGAATTTTGAGAATGATTAGTTCTTCGGAAAGGAATAAGAAAAAAATCACAGTTTCTTAGTCTTTTCAATGGAACATAAAATTTAATTTGAGCTAAAACAGAAGAGGAACTAATAACATTATTAATTATCTTGTAAATAAATAAGATTTCTGATAGAATTCTTCTTTTTTCTAGTGACATGATATTAAAATGAATACGTACTTCATTGTATTCGTTATATATACTGTAACTGTACTCGAGTAAGGCGTTTTTTTTTTGAAAAAAGGTAAAACAGAACATAACCTGTAAATTATCTAACGACAAAACCAGAGATATCATCTAGATGATTTGTTTATTTCCACAAAAACCTAAATCAAAAGAGTCGTAAACAACCCAACAAAATATGAATAGAAATCTTGCATCTGTTTGTGAAAAATGTATTTAGATATTTAGGTCCTTTGTTGTTCCCGGGAGCAAAAGAAGTCCTGCTCTCCTGCAGGATATAAATCTTGTATTGTGCAAAGTATCGTGTGTGCATGACAGAACGTGTCTGAGATGACACCGCGTGACATAAAAACGAGCAAGCCATGGGTCCGCCTCCTAGGATAAAGAGATGACAAAATTACAGACTAGTGTAAGCAAGCTGAAGGCTTGTTTTGCATAAAGTTTTTTAGACAAGAGGGTGGTTATAAACAACAGGATTTTTATGTCTTTTGTTTCTTAAAAATGATTTATATATTTTTTATGTTTTACTATCCAGCAAAACATAAACCTAGGATGTACAGGGCGTGTCACATGACATTTTTACAATTTTTGTTAATAATTATAACTATTAACAAATTATAATTTTTTCTATTTTGCCACTGATATAAGCTCATAATCACACGCATTTTGCGTGTTCTTTTAGGCCCATAAGAGGTCTGTACTTTTAGTTCTTTTGGGTTGGCAACAGATCTGGCCTATCGCTTAAAGTTTTCCGTGCAAATGTCAATGTCGCTTTAAAGTTGAATTTTCTACAAAATTTTGTGTTTAGGTTATTTTTACCATGTTAAAATTGTGGCTTGGTTAATTGCAGTATAAAATAGAAGAGATGGCTTTAAAATATATCAAAATATCATTTGTTCTTAGAATTTTAAACATGGTGTAAACTGTAATGCCAATCCAAAACAAAAATCCCTAAATCAGTCAATTTAAATGTAAGTTTTTTTTAAATTTTAGAGCAAAATAGAAAAAATTGTATAAAGCACTCGGCTCATTTTCTAAACCGCTAAAAACTTATGTTATGAAACTAGTACTTTAATATACTATTAGGATTTTTTTTTATGGATAATACAACCAAAACTATTTCAAATTTTAAATACGAACATTTAAAATAATTTTAAATTTTAATTATTTTATATGTCTCACAGTTATTATTATTATTAACATTATTATTATTTTTTTTTTCACGGTTATCCGGTTTGACTCTGGCTAGTTCGGAGATGATATCTCAAGAACTAAGCTAGTGATTCTTGATCGCCAAGGACCGACCTTACGATACTATACATATGTAGCATGACGGCTTTTTGCATCGAGTATATGTTTACTTTATTATTATTATTATTATTATTATTATTATTATTATTATTATTATTATTATTATTATTATTATTATTATTATTAATATATTAATCATATGACTAATGATATGCATGTATCTTGTGCCCAGGCTTATAACGTTATGTTTATGTTTATGCCAGCCTGTGGAGGATGCCTTAAAAAATTCCTCTGTAAGTAAATTTTACATACATCAGACGGACATGTTTACATATTTTTTCACATCTTTTCATAAGAATAATATGTCTAAATCCGAAAATACAAAAACAAATATTCGGTCTCTGTTAATAACGCATCTAGTCTAGTCACCCGTAAGAATTTTTTAATATAAAAAAACTTGTGGAATAAGTAGGTTTATTTATTTGATTTTGATGATTACGTTATGAATCGTAATGCATATTAACGTCCCATAATTTTAAAATTATAAAAATATAGTAATAGTTTTTGTTTTTTTATTTTTTACAGGTATTTTTTAGTTGGCAACACTTAAATATTTAAACATTTAAATATTTTTTACTCTTTTATTTAATATTTTATGCCATAGTTTTAAAATTATTTGAATGTGAAAATATCATATAAATTCAACTCGAAATGTTTGTAGATGGCAAATTTAAACGAATTCGAAAAGACCTTCTTTAATGCAACATTTGCTGAAAATGCCTGAAATGGAACTAAAAGTACATGTGGCAGGGACGTACGAAATAAAAATAAATATCCCGTATTATCTGAAATATACTGCAGTAACTCATTTGAAAAAGTGTGCTTAATAGCGAGGAGCATACTCAGTCTGAGGGGAATCCCTTGTACGAGAGCAGCATAATACGTTTTGGGCATTAGTCACTGCGTTCTAATTCAGACACCGAGAATAGGGTATGTCCATTATTATGGGTGGGACACTTTTGCTTCTTTTTTCAGAGAAAACCTGAAAAAAAAAATAAAGTAAAAAAAAAGTTCAAATAGTTTCCTATAACAGTTTTCTATAATTTTTGTTGCTGGCTTAAGTGAAGAATGTTGACATTTGACACTTAAGCAAGACGACTGTTATACTTAGTTTTGTGTATCTCTTAGTTAAGTCATCAACTGACTTCAGTGACAAGTTAGATTCAAATGGTACAATTTTTGGGTTTGGACTTTTTAAAGATAGCTACTGTACATTTTTATTGCAAACTGTATTTGAAAGTGATTCGGACTCGCTCGATAATGAAGAAAATCTGATTAACATTTACATAAAAAGAAGGATAGAGAGAATTAGCAAACCAAAATTGTTCCTTCAAGAATTGCAATTTTTATCTGCATGACATTGAGAAACAACAAGGATAAGAAATTTCAATCGCATTTTCGAATTAGCAGAAGGGTTTGAAATTTTACTACCAAAAAAAGACCCACTTTTGGAAAAAAGAAATGGCCTTTCAACTAAATGTTTTTAGTGTGCACACCATTTGTCTATCTTGAAATTTAATTATTCTTTTGATTCCTTTAAAACCATTCTAAATGCACCGAGATTTGAATAATTTTTAATTCATTTAAAAAACTAACACCTTTTCCGAAAAACTTCAAAAACATATGTTCGTAAAAAGTTCAAACGTCAGGTATATCTTACTTCAATTTCTTTAAGACGGATGACATTCTGAACGTTAGACAGTTTTTTTTTAGGCAAACAACAATAATTTATGAACGAAAAATAATAAAAATTTAATGCACCTGATGCAATACAGAACGCATCCCTTTACTCATTTGAACTAATGTACCCAATGCAACGCAATGCGTACTACGCATGTATACCAACTTCGAAACAACAAATATGAAATGTTCCCTTGAGGCGTCTCCTCCTCAATTGGCTATTTTTTCATTTTTTTTTCTTTTTACTGCACGTCACTGTGCTGGTTTTTGCTGCTGCAAAGTTGATTTGCAGTCATGAACCGCGCCAGAGTGTGGAGTTAGCGAGACATGTGTTCCCGCTGTAAAATGGAACTCAGACGACTTTCTAGCAGGAAAATATCAGAGTAGTTCCTGCAAAATTGCATTCGCATGAATTTTACATATACTATAATCGTATCCATAATTTAGCTCCGCTATATTTCTTCTACCTCTACGGATATTATTATACTCTTAACAGCGCGTTTACGAGCTAGAAAAGTATAAGTAGGTAGTTTAAAATTTTCCAGAATCGCCAAAAAATGTCCTAGACAAAAAATTCTTGGATACAAATAAAAAATAAAAAAGTAATAACTAAACAAGTCATGAAGATATGTAATGCTACTCATTCCATTATATATTATTCACGGTAAATGGTATATTGAATTTTCCCAAATACTTGCAAAAATGTTTTCAAAAAAAATTTAAAAAACTTTTTTAACAATTTTTTTTATTTCCTTTTTGCGAAAAAAATCTAATTTTTTCAAAAAAAAAAACATTTTTAAATAAGATCTTTTATTGAAAAACAAACAAAAAATACACTGTCCATTAAAATCGCTTTCCCATTTTTCACCTTCGCGCGTTATATGGATTTCTATTATCAGATTCACTTTCAGCAACCTCAAAAACCTCAATATACAATTTTTCACAAAAACTACCCCCCACCCCTCAGGGGGTGGAGTTAGAATTTTTTATTATCAGATTTAGTTTTAGCTACCTTAGCTTAGATTAAGTTTCGTTAACCTCAAAAACCCCTATATACTAATTTTGACGAAAATATTGACAAAATTTAAAAATATTTACCCCCTCAACCCCTCGGGGATAGAATTTTTCATTATCAGATTAAATTTCAGCAACCTTAAAAACTCCTTTACAGGATGTCCAGTAAATTATGTCATTCATTTTAAGGGGTGTATCTACAAGGGAAAGTATGAAAAAAAGTTTCTTTAAACATGTCTAAAAATGCGTCGTAAAAAAATTAGTTTTATTTAACGAACGCTTTGAGTACAGCAACGAGGTTTTGAATGTAAACTAACCTTAATAAGGCCCATCTTCATGTAATTATTTTAAACAGGGGTGTACGAAACTGGGGGACTTTATTAGTTTTTTGCCCAAACTTTTTCCTGTGTAACTTTTTTGTAATTTTATTTTTGGAATATGATTCCTTAGGTCAAAATACATAAAAAAGGTATTCTTGGTGTAATACTGTAGGACTAACCGATTTCGAGAAAAAATAATTTGAAGGTGAAATTTCAAGGTTCGAGGACAAAAAATTAAATACTAAAATATCGAAAACCTAAATTTCAATGAAGCAAGGTGAATGTACCTAAATAACTAAGAAAAAAAATTATATACAGGTACATAGTAGCTTTAAGAGATTTTTCGACCTACATGTATAGAAACTTTTTTTATTAGTTTTTGATATAGAATAACCCTGCATCATTGAAATTTTAGTTTTAAACATATTAGTACTTAATTTTTCGTCCTCGATCCGTGAAATTTCACCTTCAAATTAATTTTTCTTGAAAACGGTTAATACTAAAGTATTAGAGCATACCACCATATGTATTTTGACCTGAGGAATCATGTCCCAAAAATAAAATTACAAAAAAGTTACACAGAAAAAAGTTAGGGACAAAAAACTAAGTTTGGCACACCCCTGTTTAAAATAAGTACATGAAGATGATGAAGATAGACGTTTATAGGAACTTTTTTCCATATTTTCCTATGTCGAATCACCTTAAAATTAATATCATTTACTGGACATCCTGTATAGCAATTTTCAAATTTTTGTAAAAAAAATGTATTTTTTTCACATTGCCGCTTGTTAAACAAAAAATTCGAAAAAGAAAACAAAATTGTACAATTTTTTTTCTTTATTTTCTTTTTGCAAAAAAAAGGAAAAATAAAAAAAATAAAATTATAGATTTTTTTATTTTTAAAATGGTTAACACCCCATAATTTTGTTGTAGTTGGGGGAATTACTTTTAAAATTGGTAGAATAGATCCTTATAATAAAAGTAATTTTTCCTGAAAATTTTACGTTAGTCGGAATTTTCTTTCAGCTTTATTCGATTTTTTTTTTAAGTTTGACCCTTCATAACTTTTTTGTTTTTGGGTGGATTACTTTCAAAAACAATAGGAATCTTTCCCTCGTAGAACTTGATTTTTCCTGAAAATTTCAAATCGATGGGATTATTCGTTCTTGAGTTATCGTGTTCCCAAAAATCGTGACATCGACAGACTTAAAAAAAAGTTACTTATTTTATATATCCAAGAATTTTTTGTGTAGGAAGATTTTTTAAATATTTTGAAAATTCGAAACTACCGTATAATATTATTCTAGCGCAAGAGCTGTGCAAAGCCAACCAAAAAAAAAATTCAAAAAAAAATTATGTGTCAGGGACTAGACTGAAGCATTTGGACATAAAATGCGTTTGCACCCCCGAAAAACTCACTGTGTTGCGGTTTATGGCATGGCGGCGTCATCGGAACCACAACTGAGCTTTGGTAATATTTTTTAATAATTTCTAAAGGCAGTTGCTTTTCATCCGTGAAACGAGTAAGATGTACTTTCGGCAGGAATTAGTAATACGTTAAGCGCGTTTAATTTTCTAGCATCAAGTCTTTTAGTATTAGTTATTTATTTATTTATTTGCTATCTTAGATATGCCCCAGAATCGATTTTATATATTTTATAGTGATTGTATGGAAGATGTACAGTAAAATGACGAACATGTGATTATATTGGAGTAAGAAGGGAATTTTATGTTTTTTAATCATTTATAATGCTGATAAATTTTGATTTGGAAGCAACACGTGAAGAAGTTTTTATACGTACAAAATTTTTTATATACTAGCGCATGCGCAAATATAATTACAAATTAGAAAAAACTGCCTTGGCAACAGCTAACACAACCAACAGTAAAGACGAAAAGGAAAGAAGGAAAAGAAAAAGAAAAGGTCTTACAGAAGACTGGAAATTTTATATAATTAAAACAGGAGTGGGCATGGTAAAAAGCCAGACAAGAACCACTCTTGGTGAATTGGGTAACTAAGAGGGATCTGGCTAATTATCTCACTGAGAAAAGGTCAAAATAAAGGAAGAAGAAGAAGAAGAATTTCTAAAGGGTTGAAAAACCTATCACTCCTATTGAAAGACCCGTTACTATCGACTGTGAAGAGTACACTATGAAATGCGAAGCATTACATAACTTAATGACTTGTTTAAATTATATGCGCTGGAAGTCTGGAGCGAGATTATTAAATGCCGGAACATGGCAGCTCGTGTCTTTCAGAATATATGTAAGAATTATGCTTTAAATAAAAGAAAATTGGATTATGTTAAAATTTGGAAAAACAGATCTACTTGAGGATATTTCGATGTTCTTATACCGAGTGAAAATTAAAATTATAATGTTTTTTTTTACTTCCTAACTAAGTCCTAGCTTATATTATAAACGGTTGTCAGCTTTTTTTACTTGACAATCAATAAAATGAATTTATTATTGAACGTTGTTAAGCATAATTTATCGACAACGGATAATAGTAAAAACTACTAACTTATTTGTTATACTACACCTACATAAAAAAGTACCTTCCTACATAAAACAAGTACCGCACACCTCGGCTGAAATATCCCCCACCCTAAAATGTCTTCACTTCAGATTTTTTGACGTTTCCCCATTCTATAGTTCTATTAGGATACAAAAAACTTTTATTTGAAATATTTTGAGGTCCTTTTTTTTAATGGTAACGATTTCATAAAAATTCATAAAAACTGAAAAAAAAAAAAACAAGAAAATAAATCTTTTTTACCTTAAAACAAAGTTGAATATTTATTGTTATATTGTCAAATATCAAGTTAAATAATATGTATAACAATCAAGCGAATGGGGATATGATAAATATAACAAGTAATGTAAAATCATAATTATCCTTTCAAAACTATAAATTACTTATATTTTTTATCCTTGTACTCACAAAAAACACACAAAAAAATAAGTATATCAAATAATAACCATATTTTAGCTAAGGTTTTCATCCTTATATATCATTTTGTTTCAGAATAAACAACATACTTTTTAAAAAAGCTGGTGAAAACCAGCGAAACGTCGAAAACGATTTTTATTAAAACCTTTCATTTCAATCTTGACTGAATTCCTAGGATTTTCAACAAATAAAAGAAGTAAAGTAGGTAACTACTTAAACTTGTTAATTTATAAGTTAAAAACTTTAAATTTTTAACATATTTTGCTGCATTTCTTCATTCTTTATTTTTAATTGTCTGCTGGTGGCTTATTGCAAAAAGGGTCTAAGTGGAATTGTTTACAAAAACACCTGCATGTATTTCCCAGTTTGGCGCCAACAATCCATTTATTACTATTAGTTAATTAAATTACGTTTTGTCAACTTTTAATTGGTCCTTTTTATTTTTAATCAAGCCGGCAAAGAGAACTCAATAGGGATAATTAACCAGACGTATCAAGTTATGTATTATGTAGGTTAGCAAATATATAAATATTAATTGTCATTAATTTAGAGCTAGAGCTTACAAAAAAGTTGTTTCAAACTTTCTTTGGCCTAGTACCTAATTGTATAATTGTATAATGCATGATTTCCCCAATATTTAAGAAAATTATGAAATTCAATAAAAAGATTGGCCATTTTTCTGGATTTCACTACAGCGTTGGATACAATTAACATTTTCTGACTATGGTCTGTTTTTACAAGTAAGATAGTAAATTAAAAATCCCACAGTAAATATTTTTACAACAGGTTCGAATAGTATATGTTTGTGTATAGTTATGTTTTATAAAACAAACTATGCAGTATGTTCGTACATCGAATATTTACTGTGGGATTTTTAATTTACTATCTTGCTTGTTGAAACAGACCATATATTACATAATGTAGGAGGTAGAGTTCCTGAAAACGAAATTATCTTTTTATTATGGTCTGTTTCTTCAAGCAAGATAGTAAATTAAAAATCGCACAGTGAATATTTTCAAAACAGATTAATATTGAATGTGAGAATATACTGCGAAGTTTATTTTATAAAATGTAACTATATTCTATACACAAACATATACTATTCAAACCTGTTGTAAAAATATTTACTATGCGATTTTTAATTTACTATCTTGCTTTAAAAAACAGACCATAGTACAGATCTTAATACTTAAATGGAGAATAAAATCGAGACTGAGTTGTAGGTCCGATTAAATTTATTACTTTTATCCAATACATACCGATAATAAGACAATTACCAGCTTTATTTTAAATAGATAAACCCAATAATAACCCCCTCGTGGCTTTTACTTTATTGAGTGGATAATTATTTATTTTACCCACTCAACTGTCACTTGCCAAATTAATTTCTTGTAAATGTCATTAAAATTTTTAATAAAAATATGAATTCCTAAGCTATTTATTGGATAAAACCTTGTATGGCACTCATGGGTAAACCGATATTGTCCTCTCGAAAATTAACCTGCTTGGCTGACGCCTCCCAGGTTAATTTTCTCATGGGCAATATCTTACTTTACCCACTAGTACCATAAATAACTATTATTGGTAAATACCAATATGCAATATTGAAAACATTGATAACTTGTGACAGGGACACCAGATTTCAGAAAAAAACACGTAAATAAGACAATTATTCTATCTTTTTGCGTATATTTCATATTTTTAACTCTTAAAATGTGGCAGGGAAGCATAGGGGAGATTTTTTTAATAACAAGGGTCGTGTGATACATTATTTTAAAGAAAATTAATTTCTCTATACTTTCATATATTTTTTTTATGATTTTAAACAATTATTTAGGGGTATGATTTTTCAATTTTTTTTTTTTTGCTAAAAAAGGATATTTTTTGAGATTTTTTATTTTTGAAATTTTTTATTTATATCATTTATTATTAGTTCAAAAGTAAAATTTACGTTTCTGCATCATGAAATCAATCATTTTTTTAAATTTTTTTAAAGAAATGTTGACGAAAATTTTAATTTTCAACCCGATTTTAACCCCTCGAAAAAAATTAAAAAAATATAAATATATACCAAGTCGAATAAAGGATGTTTTATATGTTTTAAAATAATATATCATACGACTGCCTTTTCAATTAAAAATATTTGCCAATACGCCCCTGCCGTCATTTTAAAATCAAAAAATAACATATATGTACCAAACGATAGTTTGAGTTGTTTTATTTACATGTACCAATTTTGAAATTGCTATCTCAATTGGTTGAAAAGTTACTTTTGGACCGAGCTGTATACTCAAGTCCATATTCTCCGTGCAAGAAAGTTAATACGATTCCAAATTAAACGTCTTCTTTATTCCATAATAAATTAATCGAGTTCCCCCTATACACGGTGTAATATTCGTGTGCAAATGATTCGGCAGAGTACTTGGTACAGTTTACAAGGCTATAAACCGAGAAAAAATATTACTATGTTAGCGTGGAAGAAAGACCTGTGTAGTAGTGTATGTCTAAAGTCACACACGAAATTGTCCCACTCAGATTCTTAGCGGAGGCAATTTATTGGGAGGGAGGAAGCACAATCCTCTCAACTTTTTCAACTATTTGCTAACTACCCAAAGACTCTTAGTAGCCTTACCTTACTACATCATTGTAACTTTTTCAATTTCCCTTGAATTTATCGGAGTGGTCGATAAACTTATAAAATAAAAATAAAAAAGTTGATAATTTTATATCTTGTGTTAAATAAAAACAATTAAATTTGTATTTTTAATTTATGAATTTGCCAACTTTTTCAACTTTAGCGTTGATAAGGTGAGAATCCCCCATCTTACCCTTGGCTACGGCTCTGGTCTAACTAGTTCTATGCTAAGAAGTTTTTAATATGCAGCATAACTACAAGTTACACATGTATCCGTTTTGCATACATTTTGGATTAGTCAGAACTTTTAAATTTGGCTAAATAAAAAGGGTCTCAGCCTAGTCATTAACTAGTTTGGAAGACTTTATTACTGCCTCGAGTCTTATTTTGTTATCCAAATCTTTAGAAAAGGCCTTTTATCAACGAAGCAATCTATTTTTTTTATGTGAGAAATGTAAACATTCGACCTGTTAGGGAACGTTCAAGTATTACGTAATGTACCAAAATTCATACATTTCATACCTCGGTTCTCGCGTTATTCAAGGCTGTAGAGATTTCATATTTTGGCTACCCACCCTAACACACCCCCTACTAGGGGGGGTAGCCAAAATATGAAACATCTATAATAACACGAGAACCGGGGTATGAAGTGTATGAATTTTGGTACAATTTGCGTTACGTAATACTTGAACGTTCCCTTATATGGAAATTCGCGTTCTCATTATCCAATTTTTAAACAATTGAAATAGCTGTATTTATGGATCCGGAGCGTTCTATCATTTACTTTCGATAGGAGCGATTTTATAGTCGTTTTTCTTTGAAAGTCACCCGGCGCGCCGGTGGATAATGGCCAAACAATAAAACAGAAGTAGTAATGCGCACAGAAGCCGTAAATAATTTGAGTGATATTCTCCTGAAATGTTTCTTAGTTAACAAGGATTGCGTGTAATCCTGAAAAATGGGACAATGTCATGGTACTATTCCATGTGTATATGCCTTCTTGTATATTTCATTTGCATATCAAGTGTGCTGTTGATGTTGCCATACAAGCCAGCTGCGAAAGTAATAAACGGAGTTCTGTGCCCTAATGCCTTCTTAGATCCTCATTTATATTAAATGCGAAGCTATATTTATTTTTCGATATGGCAAATTGAACCAATTTGTACTTTATGGACTTTGGATGTACATGGAAATTTTGCAATGGAATTAAATTAACTAAGTTGTTCAAATGTACTGATGATGTTAAAAAATCGAGTGAAACGTAACGTTTAATTTTAAACATTAAAATTATCATGTCCAAAAATTAGAGTTTTATGGAAATTGTCTTTTTAAGAAATTTAATTTGATATGATTGATTATTCAAACATGTAAAACTGACACCTTAAATAAATGACATAGTTTCTTGACAATAAATTCCGTCAAAATTAAGTCTAAAGTGCTATCTCTCTCTAATAGTTTAGCCAATGTAAGGAAGACAAAATAATCATAGTAGCCAATATAACCAATAAAAACTAATTATATTTACCTTAACCCCAATTTAATTTTATATTATGCAGTGAAAAATATAAGTTAATAATATGTATCAAGTACTAAAATGTTTGCATAACACACTATCATTTGGGTCCTTTTTTCTTATACTATTAATAACATCCGTTCACAAAGACTGGAACTAGGTGTGTATTCACAGCCTCGCATAACAAGCATAATACATGACGACACATCAAGCCAATCACGGCATCGCATTCTTATGTATTATGCCTGTTATGCCCTTACTGTTATTTATAGAGTTCTTTTTGCTTTTTACTATTTTGATCTGTTCACAAAACTGGACTTTTAGCGTTGATTTTTACCTAGAACAGTTTAGTGACGTTTTCAACAAATCGACTCGCCCGGGAATATGTCCCATATAAACTCGGTAGGCTCCATCTTGTAAATAAGCTGGAAATATACTAGGTATTAAACGAAAGTATTACTTGTTTTGGTATTTTTGCAGGCATTTTCTTATTTTTTTTTGTCAATTTTATTCACAGACGCGAAATAAATTGTTATTGCTTATTTTTAAAGTTAAAGAAAAAACTAATGACAGGTAGTCAAAATAAAAAACGCCTCGACAATAAATACAAATAAAATAGGTACTATAAATATTTCTTAATAGTATTCTACTTACCAGTAAAATAATAATATGATTGGGCAGGAAAAAAAAACAGGGTAGGAAATTATATTAAATGAATTCTTAATTAAAATTTTAAAAATTATATAAATTATGGTTTATAAACTATAAAATTTAATTATTTTGGTATTTCTTGTGCTTTTTTTTAAATTTATTATAATTCTTTGTTTTTCTTGGGTATTGGGCACATATATATAAAAAAAGACAATAAGAGTATTAACTATAGGACTGATATAAAGTTTTTGAGTCGAACTTACAACAGTTTATTGCAATAAATGTTAACAATTAATATCACAGCTACCGCCCTTTTCTTGTCGTTTTGTTGTTTTTTTGTCTTTTCGGGCTTTTGTTTGATAATATAAATGTTTTTTCAGGTATGAATTCAAGTTCATAGAAAACAAAGAATGTAGTTTTTAAATTTCGCAGTTTTAGTACCACCTGTTTTTTTAAAGAAATAAACTCCCTAGAATATTATAACCTATAAAATTTGGCCATGTGTGAAATTCGGCAAAATTGTTTTAAACTTTTGAAAATGTTTTATAAGTAAAATTATTATGCATTAACCAACGCAGTATTTTGAAATATGTATTCTGCGAAAAAATGGTCTGTGCGGAATGGTCCTCCTATCCTTGTGATGGTAAGTTTTTAGATTTTCTCAATTTTATCTTTTTTGTTCAATTTTTTGCATATCTCAGCAAAATTGTTTTAGCTATTATTGTAATTGTACGACACTATTGTTTATTTTTAATTGTTATAGTCCCTGTATTCTCTGAAGAAGCTCAAGTTGAGCGAAACTTTAGAATTAAATTAATTAACTACTAAAGAAACTCACGTCTTTATGTGCCCAATACCCAAGAAAAACAAAGAATTATAATAAAATATAACATTTAAGTATTTATTTATTTTGACTTGTTTTGACTCTTGTATCACGATTTTTTAACTTCATTCATAAAAATTAGATCAGCAGTTTACAAAACTAAAGACTGAGTATTTTACGTACTGTAACTTACAGGAAAAACGTATCAGGAAAAAAAACTATCAAAAAATGTTTGTGTAGGTTTGAATATCTGGAAATCTTAAATCATCTGATTCATCATAATTTATAATTTATAAATTATAAATAAAATCTTGAAGAGGCTTCCATAAATGAGTCTAAAAAATAAAACCGGCACAAAATACAGCCTGTTCCAGAACTCGCGTACCGAAATTTGAGGGTATATTAAAAACCTTCTGGAAAATATGAAGAAAATTTCAAAAAAAATCCATCTTCGTTCAATTCAAAAATAAGAACGCTTTAAGTGGACCAATACTGTTGCTGATTGTAAATTACCATTAAAGGTTGAATTTGTAGCTATGGAAGCAAATTTAATTATTGCAGGTACATATTCTGTAGGTTGACATGGTGATTAATGTGACATAAATATTTATTAATGTCATAAAAAAATATCAAAACTTTTATGATGTTTACTTCAGAAGAGTATTGCGAAATGCTAATTTTATATGGCGAGTGTGGCCGGAGTGCTTCAGGTACATCTGTAGAATATTCTATTCGTTTTCCCAATAGAGAACATCCTAGCAGAAATGTTATTTTAAGATTGGTGCAAAGGGCAAGAAATTCTGGAAATTTAACTCCAAACAAAAAAGAGATTGGAGGCGCTCCGCGAACTGCAAGAACTGTTGATAATGAAGAAGCTGTCATTCAGGCTTTTGAAGAAGAACCTGAAACAAGCCTTAGTATCGTGGCTAGAAATCTTGATATGTCTAAGACCTCTGTTCAACGAATTCTAAAAGATAAAAAAATGCATCCCTTTATACACTCGAGTACAATGCTTGACACCGGAGGACTATCCTTTACGAGTCGAATTTTGCACATGGCTGTTGCAGAAACATCAAGAAAATGAAAACTTTGTAAAAAGCATTCTTTTTACGGATGAGTCTGGGTTTCAAAGAGATGGTTTTTTTAATTCAAGGAATTCAGTTATTGTATTTTTATTTTATTAATTTGTATTAAGAATTTATAGCCAGTAAATCAATTGAAAGATCTGAGTTTCTAATAAAAAAAAACACTACATTCAGCGCGCTGAATGGAGTTGCAGCGGCAGTTTGTTGCTGCCGTTAAGATGGGTATTATAAAACCACCGCCGGATGGAGTGACCCTATAAAAATAGAATATTTGATAGCCTCTGTCGGTTTTGTCAAAATATAATAACCTAAAAAGATTCTAAAGTTGAAAGTCTTAAACAATGCACGAGTCAACCATTAAAATGCAACCATAGATACTAATAAGTAGGGAAAAACTAATTTTTAGGTAATTTAACATCAGCAACAGGATTGGTCAGATTAAATAGCTTCCTTTTTAATTAGTATTGAAGATGGATTTTTTTTTAATTTTTTTCATATTTTTCAGAGGGTTTTTAATATACCCTCAAATTTCGGTACCCTAGTTCTGGAACAGGCTGTATATCCACTTTAATGACTTAATGATATTCTTTTATTTAAATTTAATCTATGAATTAGATCAAAATGAGATAAAGATTTTTCAGGTTTTAGAGTCTGTAATACACAATTAAATCATTAAAATGTTAAATTATTTGATAAGAAATTAAAAGGGGCTCATTAAAATTGAATTTAAGCAATTAACATCTACTAGAATATTATCTTATCAAAAGGTACCAACTTTACCTACTATATCAGTGAACATCTTGGCGCCTTTGAAGATATTCGATTTTAGTGGATTTTTATGACATGCTGAAGAACCTTTATCTACCTTGGAGCTGTTAATAAAACTTTACAGATACTTGTAATTAAGATAACATTTTTAAAACTTGTCAAGTTATAAATACTTTTTTAAAAATATATTTGACTGGCTTTAAAACTCTTTTAATCTTTATCCGTGGTTCACTGTATTTATAAAAGAGGATAAAATTTGTAAATGATTAGCAAATTGTGTTTTTCTTAGAAAATCACACTAAAATTTTATCCGATTTTACAAAAAATTCTTATAATATTAACGGTTATATTTTATACACAGTATCTACCGGGTGAGTTTTAATTATGTCCACCCCCAAAATTAAGATTAATCTTCATTCGATAAAATGAAACTTGGGTGATTTATATAATTTTACATTGGCTATAAAATGGCGGATTTATTTTTTTTTGTTTTACTTCCAGTTTCGCCTAAAGTGGCATAAATATGTTTTTTTTTTAATGACACCCTGAAATTTTTTACATTTTTTAATTCAGACAAAAATTCTATGTATAAAAAAACTGATTGTTTTGTTTTACTTTTTTTTTTTCGTTTTCGGTTTTATCGTATAAAAACGAGATAGGTACACATGATTTCTTTTTACTTACTTGATCATAAATTTGGCATAAGAAAAATTTCGGAAAATACTATACAAATGAAGTTTACAGGAGTTCAGGGCAAAGCCCGTTTTAAGTTTTAATTTGCTACCACCGTTCAAATTTTTATTTTAATCTTAGTTTTATATTTTTAAGTAAGTACAAACAAGGTAAATTATGTGTATCTCGTTTTTATACGATAGAATTATCGGTTCAATTATGGGAGAATTAGCTCAGCGGTCTAAGGCATCGATATAGCATTGACACTGAGCCAATGATCGTGAGTTCAAACCTCACTGGCGCCGATTGCCTTTTTCAGTTAATTAATAATTCGAACTTGGCGAAGGCGTACTCACTAGATATATTGGTTCGAAAGTCAATTAAAGCCGGTGGTTCCCTCTACTACTAGCCCACACAAGTCCTGGACTTAGGGGATGCTTAATTAAGTAGAATAGTACGAGGTTAAAAACGAAATCAAAAATGTAGAAAATTAAAGGGTCCAAAAAAAACATATTTATGCCACTTCCGGCGAAACCGGAGGGGAAACAAAAAAATTATATCGGCCATTTTATAACCAATGTAAAATGATGTAAATCAAACAAATTTCGTTTTGATCAAATGAGGATTAATTTTCTGGGTGGGCATAAATAATACTTACCCGGGATATCACTTTTATCGGAATTTTCATACAAAACAAAGCATGTTCAGTTTTTTTACTACTTAAGAACAAATAAAAGTTTCTATAAATTGTTGTATTTTGAAAACTAAAAATGAATGAAAGTAAGTTGGTATGTAACTTTTTGAAAACAATTTAAAATATAAATTATTTAAATATTTGCCCATTGCCACATTCTAAAACATTTTTCCTATACCGTACACTATTTTTTATTCTAAAGCTAAAACATTATTATTTTTAATTGTAGTGGTATCTAGTCAATAGATGGAACTACACTGAGTAATTTTAATGCGAATTAAGGGAGAAAGAAAGATATCGTTTTAAAGGTGGGCTAAATGAGAACAATATGTTTTGTTTTAAAAAAAAAAGCAAAATGATGAAAAGAAATGATGAAACTGTTTACCAAGTTTATTTGTTAATAATAATCAAAATAAATATTCGTTAACCATTTTGGGTTATCGTGTACATGACAACAAGTGATATCCTCTGTTTATCAACATCAGCATAATTATACATTGAGAATCTCAAAAATACTGTAAAATATTAATTAAATGTATTTTTTTAAAACTACCTATGTAACTTTTTTATAATCTAGTTTTTTATTTATATCATTAAAATGAAGTTATTTAACACATTGAAAGCCACATTCAATTACTAGTCTGGGGTCACACTGTCCCATGGGACTGCAGGCTTTGGGGCTGTTCGATTGCTTTACAACGTTATTAGTATAGATACCTCAAAAGTAACTCCAGAATCTCACTTAAGAAACTGGTTAAATAAGTCCAGCTTAATTGCACATTATGTATTTAGAGCATGTTAAATTCGTAAAACTTAATAAAAAACAAAATATTTTAATTTTACAGTCACGGGTAGTTAAGCTCTAGGTCTTACAGTATTAGTCAATATGCAAAGTTGTTTTTATTTGGACGTGACATGACACTTGACATATAAACTTTTGTTAGGTGTAATGTTGTCAAATCTTTTATTAACATATTATGTCAAAATTCGTAATTAAAATAATCAATCAAAGTATGTTCCGGAATATAGGAGGTCTGCAATTTTGGGACAGTATTTATTTTTTATGTATTTATAAGCATATAAAATTTTATCCAAATAACCAAAATACTATACCCTCCTTTAAAACACATTTTAAGGCTGAATAAGTTAAAACAAATAAACTCTTAAGAAAAGTCAACTTTATGATGATGTATTTTAGTCAGCCTTGATTTCTGATTAAAAATATAATGTTTGTTCCACATTAATCAATAAGATTTATAGCACTGTAAACCTTGTTGTAAACCTTTCGTGAAAAAGAAACACATTTAAAACAAAACAAGGATCCTCATTTTAAACAAATCGTGTTAGAGATGTTCGGCGTAGGCGAATCTCCCGGTATCTTTGCCGTCTTGACCATGGTAAAACAATAAACCGTATGCAGGGTTATTCTTTTAAATGGTACACCCACTGTAACTTTTGAACGGAATGAGTTATAAACTTTATATTTGGAATATGCATATCACACAACAAAAACTATTACTTTTCGTATTGGTGGACAATATTCTAAATGGCACTCTAGGTCCTGTGATACGCCATTTTAAAGAGCTTAAAGTTCTCTATTTAACCATGTAGCTATTTATTTATTAATATTTTTTTTGAAGATTTTTTTTTCTTCAAAATTGATTAAATTTTCAGGATTTTTGAAAAATTAATTTTGGAAATTTTGCGTAAAAAGGTATTATCATTTTAAGACTAATTATTTATCATTTTCATGTAAAAATTTAAATATTTATTCACAAAATATTAAAAATTTTAGTAATTTTGAAAAAAAAAGATCTTCAAAAATATATTAAAAAATTAATAGTTACACAGTTAAATAGAAAATTTTATGCTCTTTCACAAGACCTAGGGTGTTATTTGAAATATTGTTTCCCATTGCCCCCCTGGCGCCACCTTACCGAATAAAAAATAAAAAAATATGGAAAATGATAATTTTTATTGTGTAATTTACATATTCCAAATTTAAAGTTTATACCTCATTTGGTTCAAAAGTTACGGGGGTGTACCATTTAAAAGAATAACCCTGTATAGTTTGTCATTGGGCAACAGAGACTCGAATAAAACTAACCTACAAATATTATTTAAATTAAAATGAAACTTTTGGACCAAAAACAAAAATATAAAAATTTGAAAATATAAATGGTTTTAAATAACATTTAATTAGGTAGCTGCATTTGAAAATTATATAGCTTTTGGACCAAAAACAAAAATAAAAAAATCTGACAATATAAATGCTTTATATATTAATATTAATATTAGTTTTATTAATTATTAAAACTAATACCCTAAAAAAATTAAGTTTGCTCACTTATAAAACTCAAGCAGATATCTAATTTATATAATATAGCAAAGGGTTTTAATATTAAAGGTTGCGATTTTGGCTTTTTATCTAATGTAGCAAAAATATGGCAGAGTTTCAGCAAGTCATAGTATTCAAAACAATGTATCAAATTATGTTTAATAATAAGTATTATTTTTAGTAATATCTCACTTAACTCACTAGTAGGGGCAATCTATTAATTACGTCATCTATTAGGGGGGGGGGAGGTTTATAATTAGTGTGACGAATTGTAATGATGAAGGCAGTTGGGTATGAAGCCACTGTAATGTCACGCCAATTTTTTTAGTTTTTTAGATTAAAAATATTGTAGTAGGTTTAAAAATATTATTATTAAAGTTAAAGAACCTTTCTTTCCCCATTTTTAACAAAAATAAATCATGAAAATACATTTTTTTTAAGATTAATTTTTATTGACAAAAGGGTAATTTATAGCGTAGCGGGGTAGGGTCTTTACCTCGAAAAAATTTACCTCGCAAGCAATTACCTCGAAAATTTTTACCTCGAAAACAATTACCTCGAACACCGTTACCTCAAAAAATTTTACCTCGAAAGCCCATTACCTCCACGAAAATTACCTCGAAAGGACATTACCTCGAAAGAAAATACCTCGAACGGCATTACCTCGCATAAAAAATTACCTCTAAAATATATAATTTTTTTAAAATTATAAAAAAACTAATACAGACAATTTTTTTTAGAAAAAGAAGGAAAATTTGACAGCAATAAATTTATTATTATTTATTAGTTATTTAAAGCAATAATATTGATATATTATTTAAAAAAAAAGAATGTATTTGAAATCACAAATAATCAAAAAGGTACAGAAACATTTTTTATAAAAAAATTAAATAATTAACAATAAATGTTATTTCTTTCAATAAATGTTATTTCACCATATTTTCCTTTTCAAAAAAACTGTCTTTGTACACCGCTAATTTATCTTTCGCGAACTCTCGATATAGGTTAATCGACTCATTCTGAATTATTTACTAAAATTAAAAGCTAATATATGCCCGTATATTAAAATTTAATCAGTAAATAATAAAATATGAGCAAAAAAACTACAAATCAAATCAAATCAAATCAAATCAAATTTATTTATACTAACACATTTACAATCATTTATAATTTTTAATAGAGTATGAACCGCCTAAGCCCAGGGCTTGTGTGCGGTACCTGTAGACTAAAATAAAGATACCTATTTAAATTTAAGTTAAAAAAAAAAAACTATTAACTATAATTATATCTATACTACTTATGACACAAATGATAGAGGAAACAAAAGAATGAAATAATGCTAACCTATATGTTTTCAAATAATGGCATATTACTTGTAATAAAATTTTTGATATCAGTTTTTTGTTTTGATTTATTTTTTTCTGTCTTTATTTTGTCCGGAAAAAGGTTGTAAAATTTAGGACCATGATAAAATAAAAATCTTTGTGTGTTTGTTTTTTTATAAATTGGTATTACTAAGTTATTAGTAGTATTATTTTTCGTTTGATAAGAGTGTGAAGGGGTTGAGAAATTTTCTTTATTTTTTACAATCCATAAACTTACTTGATAAATATATAATTGTTTAATATACAATAATCGCAAAGAAACAGATAAAAAACTAAAAAAGCCCTTTTCGAGGTAAAAGCCGTTCGGGGTAAAATCTTTCGAGTTAATGTACTTTCGAGGTTAAGACTTTTCGAGGTTACGACTTTTCGAGGTAATGTCCTTTCAAGGTAAATTTTTTCGAGGTAAGGTCTTTTCGAGGTAAATTTTTTCGAGGTATTTTTTTCGAGGTATTTGCTTTCGAGGTAATTTTTTTCGCGGTAAAGACCGGCGTAAATAAAAATACTGGATAGTAAAAAAAGCTCTTTAATGTATTATAATATACAACTTATATACAATAATAATATAATCGATTAATAAAAATTAAATTTTTGGTCGAGTCTTATTTCCGGTTTTAGTAACCTCCTAGGGTTAAAACTAAGAATGCCCAGTTATGTCTTTTCGTTTGGAACACGGATAATTAATGTCCTTGTTACAGCATGAGGACCAGATCTTGATCGGTTCGGGCACCGTCTGGGCACTCTGACGCCACGGCTCATGTTCAAACCAATTATAACACCTTTACAACTAAATGACTTTGATGGGCACAGTTAACAATAGACAAAAAAACAATACGGTAATAAAGTTTATGTTTATTTAACTGAGTTGGTTTACATTTCAAAGGGTTTAGCTCGGTTTAGGCTTAAACTCTCAGGGCAAAATGTTTCTTTGAATTTTATTCAATATGTCATATCTTGACTTTTTTAACCAAATGTATCAAAAACTAACTCTATTCGGTTAAAAAAAAATTGCAAAATAAATATCCTGGGCCGAAACATTCTAAGGACGTCGAAACCCGTTAAAGAATAACACTGAAAAAAAGAATCCTTTGCGGTAATGGATATGAAATTAGGCCAAATGCTTCGCACTCTTGAATACGTCCAAAAGCGCCTTCTCTTAACGTGAAAATATAATTCACTTGCCAAGATCTTTCTGATTTTTTAACTTAAAATTCTTTGATTTTGTGTAAAATGCAAGTGGTCTTGTCTGAAAAGAAAAAATCTTGGGCCAAAGTATTTAAAATTATTTAATATTTAACAATCTTAAAACAAGACAAATGGATTCTGCCTCAAATGTGCAAGGTCCAAGAGAATTTTTAAAATATTTCAAAAGCGACACTGTTCTTGGGACAAGATAAATACTTTTGTTTGAAGATACACATCTTTTAAGCTAAAAGAATAACTGCCAAGAGTGTTGACTACTTTGAGAATAGAACGTCATTTTTTTCTGTGTATGAAAAAAATGGTGATTAAACGATTTTCTTGTCATCAACTTGGCCAAAAAAAAATGGTCCAATTGGACGATGGCCTTTTTTGTCATTGGCTTGTGACCTAAGGGCACAAATTTCGCCACGGACGCCAACATTTGTCTATGCCTCCCCTGTTTAAAAATCATTATACAGCCCTGTATGCACTAGTCAGCAAACTAACATACTGCACACGAACAATGCTAGAAGTTTCTGCAGCAAAATCCAGTATTGTACTAGCACTACATTGTATATTTTAAAATTAAAAGTATTTAAATGCAATTTTTTACTTTCCCCAAGAAAAATCTTGCTTTAGTAAAAAAAATTCGAAAAAATTTTATTGTTTTTTTTACGTTTTGACGTTTTATATCCAAAAATTATGATTTCCGTACAAAAAAAATCTTTTTGTTGGTCGGACTGTCGGTCTGTCGGTCTATCGGTGTCCCGGAAATTTGTAAACACGATAACTCAAGAACGCTTCTGGCTAGAGACTTCAAATTTGGACCATTAATTGATTATAATATTATTTGGATTTTTGGATTTGGATAATTATCCAAAATTCTAGGCTGGGATTGTTTTTGGTAAAAATCGGATTGGGGTAAGGGGGAAAAATGGGATAAAAACAATTTTATTCAAAAAAAAAAAAAAATAATAATAATTTATTTTTCGTTTTACGAAAATAGAATGTTTAAAAAAAAAAAAAAAATTTCAAAAAGTATTTTTTAATTTATTTTTTCGTTTTTCATTTTAATGAACCTATGCCTATAGGGGAAAGTATTATTTTGTTGGCAGCAGTATTTTTTTCATTTTTTTTCCGATTTTATAACATTTTCTTACGTTTTTAAGACTTTTAAGCCGATGTTAAAAAAATGGGGATCTGTCTGTGTGCTGTCTGCATGACAGTCTATGAAGAAGATAACTCAAGGACAAAAAAATTGTAGGAATTTTAAATTTGGAGTAGATATATTTGCATAGTAATATCTCGGAGAGGATTGGAATTGGAGGTAAAAGGGGATCAAAGGTCCAAAAAAAGTTAATATTTTTCAAATTCTCGTAAGGGAGCTAAGTCCCTTTGAAAGTGGCTAAAAAGCTGGGTTTTTATGCAATAACTCAGAAACCCTTTGAGATATAGCAACTAGGTTTTGCACGTAAACTTATCTTATTAAGGCTCATCTTCGTATATTACATTTATGTACTTATTTAAAGCAAGGGTGTGCATAACGGGAGGGCTTTATCAGTTCTTTGCCCCAAACTTTTTTCTGTGTAACTTTTTTGTAATTTTATTCTTGGAATATGATCCCTTAGGTCAAAATATATAAAAATGGTACACTTGTAATAATGTAGGATTAACCGTTTTCGAGAAAAATTCATTTTAAGATGAAATTTCACGGTTTCAGGACGAAATATTAAATACTAAAATGTTGAAAAAATAAATTTCTCAAGGTTATTGAGTAAAAACTGATTTTTTTATCCACTTTTAAAGGGGATTAGCTCCATTACGACATATGTTTATAGGATTTTTTTGTCATATTTTATGATGTAAAATCACCCCTTAAAATTTCGGACCCTATTTTAAATACCAAACCAAGCAAATTTAACATACGATATTCAAAAAATTTTACAAAAAGAGAAAAGGTCAGAAAAGTCCAGAAAGAGAAAGGCGGGCCTTCTGGAAAAAGACACGTATCCCGGACATTTATAAAAAAAAACTGTCTTTTTCTGCAGATCTGGGTGTTGGCGTAAGATTTATAATATTTTATTGTTTAACCTTGATAAATTGTAAATGGTCGCCTTAAATCAAGAAAGGTTTAACCAAATTAAAAACAAAAATAGTAGTCAAGCGCCATGTAGCATCCAAACATCCAGTATTTTATGGTAATTAGAAAGGGAATCTTCGAGTTGTTGTTTTTTCTCGATTAAGGTTTTTAAATTTTGAACGATTTAGATTTTGAGGTAAGATATAGGCCCGTTTAAGTGTAGAATCGTGTATCGGTATAATTAAAAATTTTAAATTTCAAATTGGGACTCGTAGTAGAAACGAAGGTATTTTAATTTCTTGAATGAAATGCATCATTGATGGTTTTATTTGGGTTTTTATTAAATTATTTTTGTTTAAAATTAACATTAGACCGAAGTTTTAAAGAAACTACGAAGAGTACTATTAATTAAATTGAATTAATAAAATTTAATTACGCGTGAACTAGGATTATTTTAAAAAATTAGATTACTAGATTAGGCCGCATCCAGAAAGAGATCCAGGAGAGACTCAGGGAGTTTACAAATTTTCTCCTTTTGAATTATAATATTTTTTTTTTCTTTCAAAGCGACATTTTTCGGTTAGAAATGTTAAGTTAAAAGGGACACTTTTGTTAAGAGTTTGTCCTTTGTTTTACTTTGGCGGGCTGTGGCCCGCCAAAGTACTTTTGAGGTCCCTTATGGAAAATTGTCAGATAACTGACATAACCAAATTAAAACTAATTTATTATTATTAGTTTTTTTTTTTTGTTAAAAATATGTTTACAAGCGAATAAAAAATAGCGTATGATACACGGACCAGAAATAAATCTCGGTCTTACGCGGTTGTGAATCTCAGCTCACGCCTCGATTCACAATCTCCGCATGCGACCGAGAAACAATATTTCTCGTCCTTGCATCATAATATACTATTATTTGTAATTTGGTTCTCTGATTTAAAAAAATAAAGTTTTTTTTATCACATCAGAATTTTTTGTCACACAAGGTTTTTAGAAATTTGAAGTTTTAAATGACTTTTTTATTTTATAATGGTAAAAGTGAATAAATTCACCTACAGGTAGGGCCTTAAATAACTTCAAGAATGGCTCAATGAAAATGGACGGGGGCTCAAACCAAGCCCAGCCTTAACCTCCCTAGTTATGGTATTGAATTAGATTCAAGTCTTAAACTAAACGAGACTCGATTTGTTTTATTAAAATTAAATAAACAAATCTAAGAATATTTTATTTCAACCAATGTTTCTAATTCTTAATTAATTATGGAAATATTTTTTGAGAATATTTTATCTTTTTACAGATTTTTTTTTTGTGGTACGAACTGTATTAAGCAATCTTTCTCAAAAATATAGTTTTTAACCCCTTTGACTCAAGTATCCGATTTTTACTAATAAAAATTCTATAATTCAAATTTAAAGTATATAGATTAAAGCGATCTTACATTATCATGGTAAGGGAAAGGGGCCCTAACATTGGGTAAGTTGACGAATCGTCTATAACAAGCGAACGTCAACAGATGGAGCAACAGTTGCAGTCTGTGGTAACTAACTGACTAGAGCGCCAAATAAGAGCGCTAGTGTTATTCCTTCCAAAACGAAGTTGGTTAACGTAGAAGCCGTATTTGTTTAAATAAGTGATTCGTTATCATTTCTAGTGTACCAACTTTAGTGGATAAATTTTTTAGGTGAGTATTGGCCTAAAATTTGTATATACACTGTTAACATTGTTATATTTAAATACTTTAAATTAAAATTGAGTTTCAAATTAAGATTTTTTAGCAATATTTATTATTATTTAAATAATAAGATGACGAATACCAAAAGCGGATAAGATGACGATACTATAATGTACATACATAATGTCGATGTAGACGTTTCAAAATAAAAGGACTAATATGCATGGATACTGGTAATATAAAGATAATGATGTATGGTTTTAATGCTTTAGCTGCAAATTATGGGCCCATGCTTACTGCAATGAAATGAGTTTAAAAGAAGCCAAAAATTTGGATTTGTGATTTTTTTGAGAATTAAAGTACCCTTTGTTACTAAAAAGTTTTAAGCAATATTTTTATTCTTATTTTTTTTTGTTTTAGATTTTTTATTCTTCGTCAATTCATCTTCTCCTGATGACTAATTAAAACAAAACAAAATGTATAAGTGATAAAATATTAATCTCTTCAGACCCCGGCCTAAATATTTAAAATTTGCAGTAAGTTTGGGCAGGAAAATAAGTAATTATAGTATAATAGGTATTTTAAAACTTTGTTTAACTCACATCGTTTTCAAAACAATATTAAAAAAGATTTTTTGTCAAAAAATCGCAAATTGCTTTGTCACCACCGTTGGCGAAATGGTATTGAAGAGGTTAATTAAATTACCACCTTCTACATAAAAAAATGATTTAAATGAAAACCCTATTTTATACAAACCACCTAAGCTTATGTTCTTCAACTTAGGGCCCCTTCCCCTACACACCGATTAAGAGATTAAAAACGCGAAAATCACCTTTTATACTTATGTAAAACCTAAACTTAAAAGCAATAAAAGAAAAAACGAACTTTCATCGGAAAATTGGAAAAATTGAGATCTCAAAAAACACATTCATTGCAAATCTGTGCAATCAGATCCATTTGAAAGAATAATATGACGCTTTATTTTATACTAAATCTCACTTAATTCTCTCTTAACCAAGTCCAAACCAATCACGTAAGCAAATTAGGTGAATTGAGCTCAGATCTGAAAGGAAAGCGTCTTTAATCTTTAGGAATCAGATATTTGATAGCAACGTTGTCAACTAGCTGTTTTTAAACAGTATTGCATTTAAATTTTCTCTAACTATTATTATTTGATTAATCGGCAGTGTTGCCAACCCAAGAAAACCCACCTTCATAAAAATATGTAGTAATATGTGCAAATATTAAAATTTGTTATTTGAAAACATAAATTTTACCTATATTAATATAATTTAATGCAAATTTGGTGGAAATTAACTTAACCATAAATTAACTTTAAGATTAGAATACTTCCTGCTGATCCCTTTTAAACAATTTTAACTCAATTCTCAGCATAGGGAAAGTTCAAGTATTACGTAATGCAAATTTTGATCCCCCTCCCCCCCTGTAAAGCCATTTTTCTATCCCATTAACATAGGCGTAACACTCCAAAATGACCCCCGCCCCCCTAGAAGCGTTACGTAATACTTGAACGTTCCCATACTATTATGTCAATTGCAAAGACGAAAACGTCAAAAAGTCCACAAAAATTATTCGCCAATCGGCAACGCTAGTAATCAGATGTATACAACAGTATAATAATCATAGAGCACAAAAATGTTTAATGCATGCACATACATAATGCATAATGCGCTGCGTAAAGCGCTAAAATTAAAAACCTTTTGAATATAAAATCATAATTTACATACTAGTTAATAAAAACGTTGTCGCTGCAGTGAAAAATCTCTGAAAACCCGAATGCAATTATGTCCGATTTAAATTTATTTGCATTAAATTATTGTGTATTGCATATGACATAACAGTGCTCGCTTGTTTTTATATTTTCAAACGGCTTTTTATGTCGGATCGTATTTTCATTTTTCAACGTCCAAACCTGCAATGACACGACCAAACATGTCCTGTTAATTTTACCATTTTAAAAGGCAGACTAAAAACCCTAGAGAGATTGAGGATAAAATAGTACATATCGCAGCCTTGCTTCAAAAGTGACCAACTCGAAAAACTTAGATTTTCAGAAATCGCAAAAAACTATTTCAGTATGGCTACAGATTTTTAAATCGATCCAATAGATGAAACAGATACATAACAGTGCGTAGGTCACAAAACCACTTGAATTTTTGGTTTAATCCACTTAACTACCTTTACAAGCACCCCTTTTGAGTTACGGCGGATTTGATGATTTTTATTAGTATAAATAACTGAATTATTTTGAGTTGTGTAATTTTTATTCGTATAAATAACTGAATTATTTTGAGTTGTGTCATATTATTCGTATACATAACTGAACTCGTAACTGAACTATTTTGAGTTGTGTCATTTTTAACGAAGTGTTATTATTTTAATCATTACACAAGTCAAAATAATGCGTTTTTGAATTTTCGACTATGTTTAGTTTTGAAAGCTCAAAAACGCAGAAGCGCCATCCATCCGAGTCTCTACTAAGCTAAGTGAACACAATTTTGATCATTTGTGTACGGTGGTTTACTAATTCCATTCATGGTATTAACTCAAAAAACGTGAATTTTGAGTTGTGTCAAGTGAGAGCGTGTCACGCATTGTTTGTTCAAGAATTTGTTTATACTCATTTTTTTTACATAAATTCACAGTCAATTTAGGAATTCGCACAGTGCCCATTGGCGTCAATGATCACTGGCATCCTGGGGGCATAATTTGACGAGATTTTCCACATATTCCTACGGCAAAGACCGCCAAATTGCCCGAGTCTCGCTACGTCTGCTCTACTGTGTGCACCTTTTTCCCGCGAAGCTTGTGCTTGATGGGGTTTGCGTCGAGCGACTGGGACGGCCAATCTCGATTGATGTTTTCCTTGGCCCACAATAGCCGTTTTTCTCTGTTTTTTACTCAACAAAGGTTTCTTTATTGCACTTCGCCACTTCAAATTGTGAGCCCGAATTTGAAATATCCAAACCTTTCTGCATCAGTATTTTTGTCTCTTATAGCAGGGTTAATTGAGTTTTCTGAGAAAACATGTTTAAAATTATTTTTCGTGGTTAGCCGACACATTTCCTGTTGATCCACGATCCAGTAAGTCGTCAACATTTTTCGTTTCCGAGTGTCATTTCACTCACTTGTTGACGAATCTTCTCGAGTTGCCCATATACTTCGCAGCCGCTGTAGGCGTTATTTTAGGACCTTTCGGATGCGAATAGAGGAAGACAGCCTCGAACCGCGACGGGTACGCAGCACTCATGTTTTAAAACGTTTTAGTTCACCAAAAACAAGCTTCAAAAATAGTCTCTATGTACAACGAGTTGTGTGTCAGGAAGTAAACTATATCCTCGAAAAAAAAGTAGGGCTCTTACCGACTACACGTTATAGGTGATTACTTGACCGACTGTATTGTTAATGGAACTTTACATTTCAAAGCTCGAGATTATGTCTGAATTAAGCTTTCGACCTCATAATAACAAAATAAATGATACGTAAATTATATAATGAAATATACTAGTATACACAATTTTGAACATAATATTAAACATATTTAGCCAATAACGACACAAACTGTCAATAATAAATCTTATGTGCTTATGTATAGTAACTGGATGTGTGAATAAAGGTCTATCCACTCGCATAACAACCATAGTACATAAGAATGCGACGCAGTGATTGACTTGATGTGCAGTCATGTATCTTGTAAGCTATTTACGGCATCGCATTCTTATGTACTATGATTTTATGCGAGCCTCTGGATGGGCCTTAAGTCTTTATGTCTTATGTCGTATGCAAATTATGTCATTATGTTGTTATGCGTTATGTTTTGTTATGCGAGCCTGTGGATATGCCTTTAGAGGGTGCAATACATTGAAGATGTAGTTCGACTTAAAATAAACCCTGTTTTATTTAATACACCGATTCTATAAATTTGAGAAATATTCCATCATTTCTTATCATCGTACAGAGTGATATTGGTAGACTGCAGTTTTGGGCTACTGGCCTTCTTCAATACTAAGAGTCTGTACGCTGATTGAGAAAAAGACTAGACTATTCAATTTAGAAATAAAGTCATTAGATTGATGTATACTTGTGAGCCAACTATTTTTTGAGGCACACGTAAAAAAATCATATAAACTCATTTTTCTTGCACCAATCGATAGTTCTTTAGCTTTTTTAAGTTTTTTTTCTAGATTTAACAGTTTTTAGTTATTTTAGTTTTAGATAAAAAATGCAAAATGGCCATCTTTGAGTGAAATTAATATGCAGAGAATTTTGTAACAGAATTTTTCAGGACTTTAGTTTTTTTAATACCCCAATGACATCTGTTGGAACGTAAATATTGGATTCAATCTATCAGATGTCCAATAAAAGTATTTAATGGGACCTCTGTTTTTATATACATGCCATGGTTTACTATGGGTTATGTATAAAAGTTTTTGACTAAAAAATGTTATAATAATATTATAAAAGAAAACCTATAGAACACATATTATGTGTTTTCATAATCGCGATTAATAGACTTGAAGGGAGGCATTTATAAAATTAGTCCTAACTGAGCATTAAAATTTAACTTAATTTTATTTTTTTATTAGATATTTGTATACCTGTATTTTGTTTAAATTTTGAATTTTATTTTTAATAGAAGAGAGGCACTGGTCCCTAATTTTCCAGCTTGGAGGCTACAATTAATAGTGACTGACATTTTGGGCTTTAAAGTAGGACTGTTTTTAATATTGCCCAAAAACACTAGATAATTAATCCTAGACATATGACTACATTTTGTCGCATAACCGTCCATAATAATAAATGTTTTACATATTTCTGCATTGACAACTACAAATGAAATATATTTTTGATTTTTATATGCACCCGAAATTAATACGAGTGGTGCTTGTCCTGAATATTTGTCCATTTTCATTTGATTTGATTTAATGACTGTATTGATTAAACAGTTGCGTCAACATTTTTTCATCAATTTTAATTTCACTGACGAAAAATAAATATACAGTGCACTATCAAAGAAACATACAGTGATAATATTTAATACAGATATTACACCAGACTATTTTTAAATATGTCCACACCAGGGGGTGTTAAAGTTTAACTCTTGAACAGGGTTTATTACAATAGATAGTAAACCCTTGTTTACGAAACACTTTATTTTTTACAGCCATCAAGTACTTCAATCGGTAAACTTGTTGGTTAAGTAACACAAGGCCTTAAGGGTTTAATTCTTGGCTTAAGTTTACCAACGATTGAAGTACTGTCTGAAATAGTAAAGTAAAAACTGTTATTTTCCTACACTCTAAATTTGTCCGTCAATCTTTCAGTAGTATTAACTGTAATAATTAAAGCAAATTCACCATGTCAGAACGTGAATTTACAATATTTATTAAAATTAACCTTAATATTACTCGGTTTAGTAAAATCTCAGCTCTTTTCCTGTCGCACCTTAAATTTGTCCGTCAATCTTTCAGTAGTATTAACCGTAATAATTAAAGCAAATTAAAGTAAACACACCATGTCAGAATGTGAATTTACAATATATATTAAATTAACCTCAATATTACTAGGTTTAGTAAAATCTCAGCTCTTTTCCTGTCTGTACAATAATTATGCATTAAAAATTACCATAATTATAGCTTACATTCTACAAAAGGTAGCAGTAAAATTACCAAAATAAAAATTCACAGTTTTACAGATAACAGTAAATTTACGGGACTGATTTAAATTTACCACTTTCTTTGCTGGTAACATATGACCTACTTTATTTGCTGTGAAATTACCATATTTTCATTTACAGTGCGGTACAATAATTTTGCATTAAAATTCATGCATGTGGTCCAAAAAGGCGGCAATTTTACAAATAGTCCCGAAAATTACAAGAGCCCGTAATACTGCTTGAAATACTCATTAAATTCGCTGCTTAAATTACTGTGAAATCACAGGTAAAAATTCAAATTTTTACAGAAAACAGTGAATTTACAGTACTGATTTAAATTTACCACTTTCTTTGCTGGCAACATATGACCTACTTTATTTGCTGGTAAATTACCATATTTTCATTTACGGTGTAACGAAGAGTTTATTAGCGATTTAAATAATGACTGTAAACTTTACAGTGTAAAGTATTATATTGTAAAAATAACATCTTGGTCAGTGTAAAATTTTACTTCAGATCAGAGTTGTTGTAGAGGTTAAGTTTTAAATTAACACAGCAAAGGGCGTTTTACGTAATAGGTAAAATTAATTAATTGTTTCAACGAGATTTTTACTTTTAGAATTGGTTTACGAGATTCTACCACCTTAAAGGTTAGTTTGGCCTGTCTTACTTGGTTAGTGAGTGACTTCAATCGTGTAGAATCTCGTTAACTCATTTTCGTAAAATCCTTTAAATATTTTTTACAAGGTTTCTTAAGATTTCGATTTTCCCAACTTTTTACCCAACTGATTTTCGCAACTTTATACACAGGCGAAAATTTATTGACTCGTCGGTGGATTTTTCCAACTGGTGGTGGATTTTTTCCACTAGAGATTGTCTGGGTGGTAGTACCCTGGGAACTGTATTAACTGTCTAAGTTAAATCAAATTAATATATAGGTATTTCTGTGAAAATCGGTTAACTTCATATTATGCACATATGAGAAGTTCCGGATCAACAGGAGTACATCTGCAAAATTGCAGTTTAAAAAGGGGGTCATCTGCATTAAATTCAAGTAGCTTTGTATTAAGCAAGAAATAATGACATAATTGCAAATTTTGAGTTATAAAAAGGGCCCTGGAGATCTGTATTGCTGTTTTGCTTTCCCTGCTTAAGCTGAGGAAAAGCCTTGGTTTAATAAAAAACAAACTAAAAAATACAATATTTTTCACAAAAAAATTTAAAATTGCTATATAGGTGTTTTTAGGGTTCCCGAAATTGAATCTCATAATAATTTTTTTAAAAAGTCCAAGCCCGCGGGGGTGAGGGGGTAAATATATTTAATTTCAAAATTTGTGGTTTTTGAAGTGCTCAAATTTAATAGTCTATTCTCTATACACGAACGACTTAAAGTTAGCATTAAACACCATTTGTTGCGAGTCACCCATTTCGAATTTAGTGCTAGAGACGTGCTTGTGTTGAGAACACGAGGTTACGGTCAATATATCAGTCCCTTGGTGAGTAATTCTATTCTAATTTATTGGTAATTGTTTTTGATTAATTTTAATTTAACCTTTTTTTGTGTGAATAACTATATATGTATAGAAACTAAAATCGTCAGTATTTCGTTTAAATCGGAAGATTTTCTTTGTTTTTCATGAAATTCATCACATAGGCACATAATACCCTCAAATTAATATTTTGGAAAATATGATCGAAGTAAAATTGAAGAAAAAAATTGATGTGTTAGAAATAAAGACCATGTGACTCAAATTCATCTAAAAAGTTACCCGACTTTCATAGAAGTATCCATATGCAAAAATTTGATATTGGTTTGTTCGTAATAGCACTGTAAAAAGTAAACTGAATAAGCTAACTAAAGTAACTAAATATTCGGCAGACTAACATCTCTACTCTAAATTTCACTACTCCGTAACATCTCTACTCCATAACATCCCTACTCCATAACAACTCTTCTCCATAACATCTCTACTCCATAACATCTCTACTCCATAACATCCCTACTCCGTAACATCCCTACTCCACAACAACCCTACTCCGTAACAACTCTACTCTATAACATCTCTACTCCATAATATCTCTACTCCGTAACATCTCTACTCCGCACTATATGCACTTGATTAGCAACTTATTAATTAAGGAGTGATTGACGGAACAAAGTATATTATTTTATCACAAACATACCTGCGACCTACGGACTTGGAGTCTTGGTGGTATATTTGTTCCCTGTATCCCTCCCTGTATCCCTCCAAGTCCCGTCTCTTTGCCCGCGTACTCTTAACATGTTCTAATAAAAAAAACAAAATATTCTAATAAATACGGCATTATTGAACTAAATACTTTAAATGTAAAAATTCAAATTGCTTACCGTGACAAATATTTTTTTGACTTTTGTCAAAGTCAATTTTATAAAAGGTGCTAAAACACCTTTTGTACAGAACTTTAAAACAATAATTATCGAAATTGTCACAAAGTTTTTTTTAATTAAATTAAATTAACAAATATACAGGGTGATCCATAACTGGCATGCCAAAATTTAAGAGGTGATTCTAGATCCAAAAATATAAAAAAAGTTCTTATAAAGGTTGGTCCGGAAATGAGCCCTAAGGGATCTAGGGCCCTTTAAAATTGTAATAAAAATAAGGTTTTTAATTAATAACTCGGGTACCGTTTAAGCTAGAGCGGCGAGCTTTTGCATGTATACTAGTATTAATAAGGGCAATAAGTTTATGTTAATTTATTTTTTTAATTATCCAGAGGCGTGCCCAGACGGACAAAATATATGAGGCTTAAAACATTTTTGCCCCAAACTTTTCTATGTGTATGTTTTTTGGATTTGTTGTAAAAAATATAGATTTCTAGAGTTAAAATACATATAAAATATCATATAGTGTAACACTGTAGGAGCAACCGTTATCAAAAAAAAATGCAATTAAGAGGAAGTAACATTTTGTGCCACCAAAAACGTTACTTTTTAAAAGGCTATTACTCCTTTAATATTAAATTTAGGTTTTTGGTGTATAATACTTTTTTGCTCAGTTTTAAATGAAGAATCACCCTGCAGCATTAAAATTTTATTGGTGCTTTTTTTTGTTCCCCATTCAATACGTCATCTTCGAAGGGCCGTAGCTCCCTTAGGGCTCATTTCCGGACCAACCTTTATAGAAACTTTTTTTCATATTTTTGGATGTAGAATCACCTCTTAAATTTTGGCATGCCAGTTATGGATCACCCTGTATTACTATGTATATTTAAGTTTGTATTTATAACATACGTCTGTATTTTTTTTTTATTTTGTATAAAGACAAACACTTAGTAGGAAAAATTGTGATAAAATAATGTACTTTGTTCCGTCAATCACTCCTTAATTAATAAGTTGCTAATCAAGTCCATATAGTGCGGAGTAGAGATGTTACGGAGTAGAGATGTTATGGAGTAGATATGTTATAGAGTAGAGATGTTACGGAGTAGGGTTGTTGGGGAGTAGGGATGTTATGGAGTAGGGATGTTATGGAGTAGAGATGTTATGGAGTAGAGATGTTATGGAGTAGAGTTGTTATGGAGTAGGGATGTTATGGAGTAGAGATGTTAAGGAGTAGTGAAATTTAGAGTAGAGATGTTAGTCTGCCAAATATTCAGTTACAAATGGATAGGAAGCTATGATCCTAATAGTACTTTAATTTTTGGTAAAAACACTATAGTTCTAAAGTCACGTACTTTAATATTTGAGGACGGACATGAAATGAATATTCAGTTTACTTTTTACAGTGCATGTTGCATTTGCAAAACTTAGCACGGTGCACTTCTGAGGGGTGTTTTCCTAACTTGCGGCGAACTTTAGTATTTCTTTATATTCTTGTTATTTATGTAGTAACCAACGATTTAGGACCACAATTAAAAAAATCTATCGGTTAGTTTTTTTTTTATTTAGATTTTTTTATAAAAATCTGCACCTATTTAATTATTTGTCTATATCTCAGCTATTTCTAATTATAACAAAAATATGATTGAAAATAGAATAAAGACTGCTTAATTTTCTACAAAAAAAGTAAATACCATTTTTTTATATCTTTTGCCGTTTTGTCACAATACGTGATTAAAGTCTGAAGTAAAACAAAAAAGTATAAATTCATCTTTCTATTTATAAAAATTATCTAGGGAGGCTTATTTTACTGTGAAACGTCAAATTACCTTAAAACACATTATTTAATTAAGGTGGCTTCTAGAAAAGTTTTTTAAATAAAAATGAATTTAGATAATCATGAAACTAATCGAAAATTATTGTGCGTTGTTTGCCTTACAAAAATCAAAACCATTAAGCCAATTCCAAGTACATTATTTTGTAAAAAGTAATTTTGATGTCCGTAAGTAATTATTATATTTTAGTTTTTAAAGTAAAAAAGTTAAAAATTTACTTAATTACTTTTTTATGCATAGGTAATAAATTTTTATATTTAATTATATAGTTTAATTTATGTTTATTTAGTTTAGTTTAGGTTATTTAGGTTATATTAAGTTTACTTTAACATGTATTTAATTAAAGAAATAATAACTTTAAATATTATCCACTCAATTTTTATTTATTTATTAATAAATTTATTTAGTGGCAGGTTTTTATGCAACAGTGTCATGGAGAGCCCCAACAAACATGCTTTTGGACATTTGGACATCATCATAACCTATATTTTTATTAGTAACCAAAATAATGTACTTGGAACTGGTTTAATGTTTTTGATTATTGTAAAACAAACAGTGTACAATATTTTTTTATTTGTTTCATGATTATCTAAATTCATTTTTATTTAAAAACTACTTTCTTACAAAAATACATTAAATCTTAACATTG
>OY294048.1:16514906-16590993 GCA_958510825.1 Brachypterus glaber | reverse complement strand
GAACCTTGAAGTACACCAAATTTTTAAAATTTTAGCTATTTTAAGTGCTTTATTGACAATGCAATTTTTAGGGTCATGTACATTGTCAGTGGATTTAAAAACGGCATAAAAACAAATTAATTTCTTGAAAAAATATATACCTATTGTAAAAATTACAGAAATATATAAAACTAAAAAATAATAACAGAAATAAAAAATATAATTAATAAAACAATAAGTTAACTTATTTAATAGCAGTTAAAACTTTTAAAGGACCCCAAATCTTTTTTTCTATATATTTTAGTTCTGGCGTGTCGAATTCTCTAATTTCTCGGCCATTTTCCTTACATTAGCCCCAAAATATATTGTTAAAATTGATTTTTGTTGCTGGCTTAGGTGAAGTATGTTGACACATTTGATACTTGGAAAAAAATATGTTTCCAACAAGATAACTTTTATACTTAGTTTTATATATCTCTGACAGTTAAGTCCTCAATTGACTTTAGTGACAAGTTAGATTTAAATGGTACAATTTTTGGGTGACGTACTTTTTAAAGATCGCAACTGTAGGTGATATCATTATTTTGCAGAGTATGTAAATAGGGAAATACGATTTGAAGTATTGCACTGAAGTGATCTGTTATATTTGACCTAATTATTAATGGAAGTGAATTTTCTTTTATATCCATTTTAGTTCTTAAAAAAATATGATCTATGCATGACTTATTATTTAGTATTCTTGTAAAATTATTTATATATAAGATAATATTTTAATATATTTATATATTGTTGTTGTTTTTAATATATTTATATATTATAGAGTCCCCTTTACAGATTCATAATCAAGGTTAAGCACTGTCAGTGCTTTAAAAAAATTGCACAAAATAGTAACAAGGACAACAACCTAAAAACTAATGAATAAATAAAATGTTAAAATTTTAACTTTTAATTTATTTGTTTTTAGGTTTTTGGACTTTTTAATAAATGATAAAAAATTGAACTTATTGAATTAAAAAAGCCCATATTACTCAAAAACTACAAAGTTAACTAAATTTAAAAAGTAATTATGAATTAAGCTGATTAAAATCTATAAAAAAAACTATCTTTTTAGGTTATGGATAAATCTGTCTCCTGGCAAGTGTTAGTTTTAAGACGATATTGCAAAAAAAATCATTTGATTTGTATAAAATGCAGGTAGTACAGTAAATAGAGGAGAAAAAAGGAGGGCTACCATACAAAAGGTCCACGCAGTTCTAGATATTTAATATGTTGTGTACGTCGGGTAGAGTAGTGAAAAATCCAGGTTTTCGTCACCCTACCCCTCCCTCCGCCATCTTGGAAAAACTGACGAAAATTGGCCGTTTCTTGTCTATAACTCCGTTTCAGTGCATTTAAGCTCAAAATAAGTTATTTTAAATGTTATAGAAGACAATTTTTTCTTTAAATTTGATGCCGTAAGCTTTTTTCTACCATCAAAAGCGACTGAGCTATGAAAGACCAAAACAACTAAAATCGCGTACCTACTTAGCAAAATTTAGCAGTTTCTTTCGACTTACATAGCAATAACTTCATAACAACTTATTTCTTTTTTTTTGGTTTTGGGACCATCCCGTATCATCGGTCAGATACTTTGTGTTGTATATGTGAGCCGTTCTTGGGCGTTTATAGCTCCTTTGCTTTTGATGGTAGAAAAAAATGTTTAGTAATTAAAGAAAATTTTGTCTTCTACAAAATCGAAAATAACTCATTTTGAGTTTAGGTCCACTCAAAGGGAGTTACGAGCGAAGAACTGAAAAAAGTGCGAATTTTCGGCGGTTTTTCCAAGATAGCCGAGGGGGCACATGAGTGGGGCGACGAAAACTACACAACATATAACAAATCTAGAACTACCGGACCTTTTGTAGGGTAAAACCCCTCTATTCACTGGACTAAGAACCTTTTAAGTGAAAATTTTTAAAACTGGCCGTGCAATATTATAATAAAATATATAGATTCCCAGGTTATCAAAAACTCGTTTTCTTCTTGACGTCCTGTGACATAACTAACACAAGTCACGTATATACCTACAATCCTCAACGACATGCCATCATAGCCAACTCCAATTAAAACAAGAAGAAACCGTGCAGACGACCGGTGGCGTCTAGCAGCCATCTTGAAAATCGACTCTACCTTGTTAACACGATTATTTTTTTCAGGACAGGTTACAGAAATGTTAAATGGGGAGTGGTCAGTGGAAGGTGACTCCGCCTCGCCACCAGGTAATCGAAAACATTTGTACAACTACCTACCTATGTTGGTATAACTGGATAATGAAGTGAACATGAGTTTTGAAAAGGAGGCGATGGGCTATCGGTTATAGCCTCCTTTGTTGGTAAGTTGGTAAACTAAGTTACATTGGAAGCCTTACAAGGAAGCTACTCTGTGCCGTTCCTTTAATGCCTTTTTTGGAAGATGTCAATGATACAACTAGCAATTTAGCATCCAACTTTTGCCTGCAAAGGTAAAACAGCATAATAAACATATTATGTATAATAGAAATTCTACTACACATACTGTTTTACCTTTGCGGGCAAGAACTATCCTTCAAATATATATTATACAGGGTTATTCTTTTAAATAGTACACCCCCGTAACTTTTGAACGGAATGAGATATAAGCTTTAAATTTGGAATATTTATATCACACAATTAAAACTAACATTTGCCATATTTTTAATTTTTTATTCGGTAAGGCGGCGCGAGGGGGGCAATGGGGCAACATTTTAAATGGTCTTGTAATACGTCATTTTAGAGACCTTAAAATTATCTGTTTAACTCTGTAACTATTTATTTTTTAATATTTTTTTTGAAGATTTTTTTTTTCTTCAAAATTATTCAAATTTTTAATATTTTGTGCATAAATATTGAAAATTTTACATGAAAATGATAAATAATTATTCAATTATATTAAGTCTTAATATGATAATATGATAATATGATAATACACCATATTTGAAGAAAAAAAATCTTCAAAAATAATATTAAAAAATAAATAGTTATATGGTTAAATAGAGAATTTTAAAATTACGTATCACAAGACCTAGGGTGTCATTTAAAATATTGTCCCCCACTGCCGAATAAAATATTAAAAAATATGACAAATGAGTTTTTGTTTTGTGATATGCATATTTCAAATTTAAATTTTATATCTCATCCTGTTCAAAAGTTACGGGGGGTGTACCATTTAAAAGAATAACCCTGTAGGGCTGGGAAACAAGTTATCTGCCTTTCTAAGCTGAAAGGTCTTATCTGTGTATGTTAAACCTATATAGATAGGACCTTTCAGCTTAGAACGGCAGTTATCTCCCGGTTGAATTTTTAATATAAGTAGGTATACTCAGATTTTTTCTATAAATCCTCTTTTTTTATCAAGTGTGCCTTGATATTTAATGTGCTAAGCTTCTTGTTACCTATGGTCTGTTTTTTTAAGCAAGATAGTAAATTAAAAATCGCACAGTAAATATTTTTACAACAGGTATGGATAATATATGTTTGTGTATAGAATATAGTTACGTTTTATAAAATAAACTACGCAGTATATTCGCACATCCAATATTCGAATCTGTTTTGAAAATATTTACTGTGCAATTTGTAATTTACTATCTTGCTTGAAAAAACAGACCATAGGTAACAAGAAGCTTAGCACACATTAAATATCAAGGCACACTTGATAAAAAAGGGGATTTATAGAAAAAAATCTGAGTATACCTACTTATATTAAAAATTCAACCGGGAGATAACTGCCGTGCTAAGCTGAAATGTCCTACACAGATAGGACAAAATGGCAAAAAAATTTATAGAAAAAAATTCGATTATACGTAGTTTATAACGATTTATTTATATATCCTACTAGGGATCCTGATCATGGGTATGAGGCTATCTTTAAATCACCAGGTCCTGGATCCAGTTTATTTGGGTGTTAGAGCAACGTTTTTGTCTGGATGTGTGAAAATAGTTGAATTATAAATATTGATCTATTTTTTTTATGCTAACCACATTAAAAACTGTGCAAAGCAATAGTTATTTGCGATCCTAGTAGAAGTAAGTAAATTTTTGTTTGTGAAGTCGTACTTTGTGGACCGAAGCTGAGCTGAAGTCCATAAAAACGACCATAGACAGAGAAAAACTTACCTACGCATTACGTTTTTCTCACTACCAATGAGTTGAAATCTTATTTTATTATTAATATTTTTGACATTTATATATGTGAAAATTCAAGAAATCATTTTTTTATGGAGTCACTCTATAAAATTTAAAATAGCAGTCTTGTGTCACCCTGCGGTAAGTGTCGGACACTTAGGGCCACTTGCACCAAACATGATTTAAGCTTAAACTCGGATTAAGTTAATGGTTTAAGAGTTAATTGACGTTTCGCTGTTGCACCATTTTTTAAACCAAGTTTATTTGTCTTAATCTCAGAATAAATGTAATCGTTCGAGTTTGATGGTTTATGTCACTTAAACCTGGGTTATATCAAAACATAACCTAACTTTAGGTTTTTATCTGTCATTTCGTACCCGTGAGTGTTTTCCTTTGATTTTACGAAATTACCTGCAATGATGGCAGAAGCCGATTTATTAGTTGAAGACTTGTTGGAATTGGAAATATTGGATGATGTTTCCGTACCTATCATGAGCGACAAAACTATTTTGAAAGTATGGATGATCTAACATTTTTTCAAAAATTTAGGTTATATAAAGAAACAGTGGCCAATATTCTTGTACGTATTGAAGAACAACTGGAATATCCCAATTGCGTCCGTTTTTTTGTTTTCGATAACACTATTGTATTGTGCCACAATTTTAATTAATAAAGCTTTATCATTTATAGTATAATTGGGCGAACGTTTTTTTGTTTTCATCTTTTTCTTTAGGCATATCCATTGCTACTTTTTAGCTTACAGAACACAATAACACATAACACAATAAGTTATTGTCAATAACTAACAGCTTTTTTTGAAAATATAATAAACTAAATTATATAAACGTCAAACGTCAAAATAACACTAAAATTAGAGATGTGTGCTCGGTTTAACTAAACTTTGTTTAACTTTCATGGTGCAATGCAAACATATTTAACCAGAGATTATTTTTTAAACGTAGATTAATTAAACCTTGATCAAAATAAAATTGGTGCAAGTGGCCCTTAGTGTCCTTGCGCGGTAAACCGTTTTTTTGTCTTTAGTTACGGTTTTGTTTGTATTGATTTTATCTATCACTAAGTGTGTTCGATATAGTATTTTCCATTACTGTCGACTTTTTGATTAAGTAATAGATATTTAGATATTTATTTACGGGATACACCCAATTTATAATACATGTTACAAAATCTATATATAACCAATATTCAGTATAAAAATATAATATAATATATAAATATGTATAAATAATATTTAATTGAATCATAACATAAGATAGAAATATAAAAATATATAGGAAAGAAAAAGAAAACAATAATAATAATTACTTACAGTTACCAAAAAGGCAAAAAGTAAGGTAAAAAGTATCGAAAATATGCTACAGAATACGTTTTAGTTGAGCCTTAAACTTAATAGTTGATGTTCCTATAAGATCAGTACCTCCAGCATATAAGTTTGCATACCTTAAAATTCTAGTAATAGGACTATAACTACCATAATTAGTAGAATGATTTGGAATAAAAAATAGATTTTGATACCTAGTGGGATGTTGAGATACAATAAATGAAACAAGTTCAAGAAGAGCGGGCGAGTCTATCTTGCTATTAATTAAGTTATGCAAAAAACAAAGATCTGATATAATTCTACGTGAACTAAGTGTTTTAAAATTTAAATAAGACATTATAAAAGTGTAATCAGTTTGATTGTGCTGGCGACCCATTTTAAATTCGATAGTTCTTAGGAATCGCTTTTGAACTTTTTCAATTTTATCTATGTAAATATTATAGTAAGGAGACCAAACTACGGACGTGAATTCTAATTGGCTTCTAACAAGTGAACAGTATAATATTTTTAGGGTATTAATAGAAAACTCATTACAAGATCTCATAATGAAACCTAGCAGTCTATAAGATTTATTAACAATATTTAAGATATGATTTCTGAATTCAAACTGATTGTTTATAGTAATGCCAAGATCTTTAACTTCATTTACCATTTTTAAGTCTGTGTTAATTATATTATATATTGACTGTATAGGTGATCTGCAACGTACAAAAGTTATTGACATACATTTATCAATATTTAAAATCATTCCATTTACTGTACACCATTCATACAGTTTATTTAAATCTTGCTGAAGAAGCTGTGCATCATATAAACTCTTTACAATTCTAAATATTTTGAGATCGTCAGCGAACAGCAGGAACAAGCAGTTGGTCAAAACTTTTTTTAAATCGTTAATAAACAAATTAAATAATAAGGGTCCGCAGTGGGAACCCTGAGGGACACCGGATGTAACAAAAATTAGTTTTGATAAAAAACCGCTTATTCTTACCTGTTGAGTTCTCCCAATTAAGAAACTGGCTAACCATGACAAAATTTTACCACTAAACCCCATTGCTCGTAGTCAACGTAATGTCAACTTACCTAGTTGGTAGTAAGAAAAGAGGTTTTTCCATAACTTTACATTTTATTTAAAAAAAAAAACTAATAATGTCTCGTACAATGTTAGATTTGTAAAGTGCATGATGTTAATGATGGGAGAATTAGCTCAGCGGTCTAAGGCGTGGATATAGCATTGACACTGAGCTAATGATCGTGAGTTCACACCTCACTGGCGCCGATTGCCTTTTTTAGTTAATTAATAATTGAAATTTGGCGAAGGCGTACTCCCTAGATATATTGGTTCGAAAGTCAATTAAAGCCCTTTACTACTAGCCCACACATGTCCTGGACTTAGGAGATGCTTAATTAAGTAGAATAGTACGAGGTTAAAAAACAAACATAAACAAAAAAGAAACATAAACCGAAATAAAGAAACGACTTTTTTGTGAAAAATCAAGTGTTTTTTTTTCTACTTACCAACGAAATAAATACGGTACAAGTAATACAAATTTTAAACTTACTTTATAAAAATTAGTAAATTTTTTATTTGAAGTTTTAAATATTATTGTTAGGGTTTCCAGTCCCGAAATTCGGGATCCCGAAAGTTCGGGATATCCCGAAGATTTTTTAATCCCGAAATCCCGAAAAATCCCGAAAAATCCCGAAAATCCCGAAAAAAATCCCGAAAATCCCGAAAAATTAGAATTTATTTATTCAACTCGAATCGGGTTACTCGATATGTAATTGTGATTTGCGTATAATATTTTTTGTTTACGATGGTGAAAATGCACCCCTAAAGAAGGTCATAGTCTATGACTCATAGAGTCCAAACGAAACAATTTCTTGGAAAACGGGCTGAGCATTTTCGAAGAACTGTTTTGAATAACCTACAGAATTTCTTTTTAGTCGTTGTTGGTCCATGGTGTGTGTATATGTGCTAAAAAATAAGTTAATTTTTAAACAAAAATTAATTTTAATTTAGGGTTAATAGTATTATCCCTGAATTTTTTCAGAAGTTTTGAAACAATCTAGAGGTCGCTCATGGCCATTTTTTAAAAGATATGTTTCTTAAGCTAATAAAAAACATAATTTTAATTTAAAATTTTTAAGTTTGTTTATAATTACTTTAATATATTTTTTTTATATGAATTTATATTTTAATGTTGTTTGTTTTGTTTTGTTGGTACTACCAACTTGGATGTAAATTTTTATTTAATTTATTTATTTTAAATTTTAAAAAGTATTTTTTTTTACTTTTTATTTTATTTATTTATTTTAACTTTTAAAAAGTTTGTTCTTTTTTAACTTTGTATTTAATTTATTTGTTTTAACTTTTAAAAAGTTTGTTTTTTTTTAAATAATAAATACTGAATATTTGTTTTTTTTTCGTGATGCACACATACAATTTGTATATAAAAAAATTTTTCTTGCTTTTATTAGCGTTTATTTTATTTTTTATTTTTCTTAATTTAGTAAAATATAAATTTAAATAAAATATGGTTAATACTGGTTATTTTAATAAAAGTTTTTGGTTTAAATTTTATAATTTTATTTATTTAATATAAGATAATTAATTTCTGATGAAATGAGATATTTTTAAATTTCGGGATCGGGATCGGGATCCCGAACTTTTTGAAATTTTCGGGATTTCGGGATTTTGGGATCGGGATCCCGAAACCTGGATTCCCTATTATGAATATTATAATCATGTTATTATATTAATAGCTTAAAATAATTAAAGATTTAATAAATATATAAGCTCAAGTGTTTCCTCAGTGTATCCGACATCCAAAATATTAAGTAAGTACTTATTTATCACCAGCGTAGCTATTCCCTTTATTAACACTTTAGATATGGCCATGTTCTCAATATCTTTAAGTTTACGATGACACAAGAATGTCATATCACTGGTTTTTATGAATTCAAATGTTCATTTTGCATGGCACGCTGGTTATTCATTTCTCGAGATAATTTAATTTGAAATTTTATGAGAGCTTTTATTATCTGTACTAGAGCTTAGAACTCGTTATTACATCTAATCCTTCTTTTTTGTTTACAAAACCCCCTACAACCGTCCTCTGTGTTAGAAGTGTGGGTACTGTGTAAATGTCAAACTGATATTTCAAATGTCACGTTTGAATTTTTTAAAATAGTTATTTTTGCTCCTAGTAGAAGTAAGTGAATTTCTCAGTGTGAGGTCGTATTTTGTGCCGACAAGAGAAAAATTTACTTACGTTTACTAGAAGCTCAAATATATAACTATTTTAAAGACTTTAACTTTCGAGCGACTTTAGAAGAGAAAAAAGTTTTTGTAAATTTTGATAAAAATTATTTGTTATAATTTTATATTTTTATGGGGGGTCTTGTAGAGCGACATATCACAAGCATAAGAATAAGGGTGTTGAGTCTGAAATTGTTAAAATAAAAATAACGTGGTTTATGGACAAACTGAATGTGTAAATTAAAGTCTGTATAAAAGATTGTGTTTATTCGATTGATTCTAAAAGAGACGCTTTTTGTTCATGTTTTAGGGGCGAAATGTTGAACTTTGTGGCCCTAGGGCCAAACAGTTTTTTTCGCCCGCTAACTAAAACTTTTTATTTTTAAGCGTTTTAAAAGAAGATGATTTACCTTTACTGTAATATTTATAAAGAAATATGACCTTTTGGTCTTGAACCAACCGTTCTTTTTGACCAGATACAGTTATTATAATCATTTCATACAAAATAAAAAAAATTCCATAACATAACCTCAAAATATATGTCAACTGATTAATCTGTATTCACCCACTAAAATAAATTAAAAACACAAAATGTCAATTTTAAAATCACTTTCAATATTTATAATATTTATAGAACGGTTTCACAAGTATTATTTTGACAACAGACACATTTTAACAGAATTTTAAAATAAAACCGCAAGAAAAGAAACCATTCAATTGTTTTTGTAGCGATTTGATTGGACAGCAATTTGTCATGGATAACTAGACAGTAAAAAGAAATATTTTTTGCACTTTAAAATTAAGTATATTTTAATAATTTATTATAATTAGTAACAAAAGAATAAAAAATATTGTATTATACACGGGCAAAAAGTTAAATTTCGATTTAGTAGGTTTATTTCCCTCGGGCCGGCCCTATCGGCCGGCCCTCGGCTTCTAAAAACCTACTCAATCGAAAAATTAACTTTTCGCCCTTGTATTATAAATAACTATTTTCTACTGTCTTAGAATATTAGTCAAATCGCACAAAAAACTCTTATTACGGTATATAGCACATTCCGTAAGCGGATGAAACCTATTGCGGTATATGAAATCTACACATTCCGTGATAGGTTTCATATACCATAATAGGTTTCATATTTTTACAAAATCAACGAAATACAAAATTTACTATAAAATTATTAAATGAAAATTAAATTATTGGATATAAATTGTTGTTATTTCTTAAAACTTTTGGTTATTATGTGGATACCTCTTATCGAAAAAAAAAACAAGCGACATTTTTAACGAAATTTTCTTAGGCATGCGAACAGGTTGTACTAAGCCTAAAGAACCTATTCACATGCCTAACAAAATTTCGTTAAAAATGTCGCTTGGTTCCTTTTCGATAAGCGGTATCCATGCAATTTATATAAAAAAAATGAATGTATATATAAGAAAAAGCATAGAAGCATAGAAGCATATATTATTTTATAGATTTATATACAATTTTACATTGTACATTTAGTGATATTTTTGCAATTATTAAAAGTAATAGACATTTTGAATGAATGATTTAATTACAAAATTAAATTAAAATAAAACCTTGCAATTAGTTTTAATTGTAAACTGTTTAATTCATACAAATAAATCGATTTACATGATGACATTTTGTTTAATTATTTTATCTGTTACTATTTTACATATTCATCTGCGTACCAACATATGTATATTTTTAATTATTTTATATATTTATTTAAATATTTATAAACAGTTATTTAAAAGAAACGCATTTTTAAAAGTTTTAGTTTTGTTAAAAGCTGAACGGTTCTTTCTAAATGTTCTAACTGATAGGAAACACAAAATTTTGCTTTAAAAATTGCTAAAAATTAAACAAATAAAAAATTACTAACCAGACTTTAACAAGTACTGAGCCATAAATAAATTTTACACCCAAATTTATTTAATAATGAACTATAGTCGGTCCAATTAGGATTTACATGATGACATTTTGTTTAATTATTTTATCTGTTACTATTTTACATATTCATCTGCGTACCAACATATGTATATTTTTAATTATTTTATATATTTATTTAAATATTTATAAACAGTTATTTAAAAGAAACGCATTTTTAAAAGTTTTAGTTTTGTTAAAAGCTGAACGGTTCTTTCTAAATGTTCTAACTGATAGGAAACACAAAATTTTGCTTTAAAAATTGCTAAAAATTAAACAAATAAAAAATTACTAACCAGACTTTAACAAGTACTGAGCCATAAATAAATTTTACACCCAAATTTATTTAATAATGAACTATAGTCGGTCCAATTATGGAAGATAGTAGTTTAAAATTCCCGCGATTTTTTAGCTACATCATTGGTTAAAAACTTGTACCTTTTTACATCTAAAATATTGTGACATTTTTCGCTAGATAATAAAAGAAGAGAAAGTTACATAAAAAATGGTTATACTCAATGTTACTTTGTATGGTATTGAAAAAGGTACTTTTTTGGTTTATTCTTCATACACTCACACTAAATTAGCATATTCTACATATTGTACAAACGTAAATTATATTGAACATAAGGAAAACGTCAAATTTTTAGGTTACAATTACAACTTAACGCCTATCCATTATAATGGTCTTGTAATTACAAGATACATGACGACACATCAAGCCAATCATAGCATCGTATTCTTATGTACTATGCTTGTTATTCAAGTCTTTGCATAGGCCCTTTCCAGGAAAACAGTACCGACATCTGTTAAATTTTTGATACACTACTATTTATGCATAATTATGCTATATATTACGCTCTGTGGTGTAAAGCGGGCCGCGTCCCTTACTATTTTGCATAACTGGACGAAGTATAGCAGTAAAAATGATCCATTAGGTCAAATACCTTAATCAAATCCAATAATAATTCTACATTAATTATATAGGTGTCTAAAAATGTAAAAGAAAGAAAAATAAATATACTAAATAAATAGTATTATTATAAATAATTTAATAAAGGCGCTGACATACAAAAAAATAATAATAATACACAAGTTTTGCAAAATTATATCACTTGTAAAATTTATATGTATCATCACCGCTTGTTTTCTAATTCATTAAGTAGAATTAGAATATCTTAATGGAATAATTTAAAGAAAATCTTGGAAACGTAAAGAGGAAAACCATAGGAAAATAAGAAAAGCTTTCCTGTTCAACCGAACCGTAACATCCATTACAATCAGAGGGAAATTAGCATACTAAAAGCAGATCCCGAATACACACATAGAAAAAGTTAATTAAATTGAGTGAAATATTTATTAAGATATATTCTCATAAAACATAGTTATTTGTAATATATAAAAAAAAATATTTTTTTTTAAGTTATCTTTCAGAAAATATACAAAATATTATACAAAATATCATACAAAATGTTATACAAAATATCATACAAAATATTATACAAAATATCATACAAAATATTATACAAAATTTTATACAGAAATGTGTACCCAGAATCTGGGCCCTAAATTGTATAATTTTTTTTGTAAATTGTGCAAAAGTTACTTTAGATAAAAATGAAGCTTGTATTTAATTTATTGTAAACACAAATAATAAATTTTTTCTCCGGTTACGTTAGAATAGCACATTCTTTTATTATTTTTAATGTCAGAATTACTAGATTCTGGCAAACTGTGAGAGAATATCATATTCTCGCTCTTGTTATGGAATAGGCACATGTGGCGACATCTTGGTGCTTAATAATAACTAAATTATAATGAATTTAAATAATTAAAAATTACACTGACATTTATAGCATGACATTAGACTTAGGAGTGGACTTGAACTATATAATAAAAAACAATAAAATTAATAATATTTTTTTTGGTCAGAGAGAAGGTATAGTGGTCGTTGACAAAATTCTACTTGTTCGGAATATGCGTATTATCAATTCAATTCAATTTAATTTATTTTTTTCTAATAAATTTACAATAGGATATAATATTAACAAAATAATTTATGAAAAAGTGAATCGTTCTAAGCAAAATTGCTTGTTTTGCGACACCCCAAGGTAATTTCAATAAATATAAATTAATAATATGTTAATATATGTTTAAAAGATAATAAAAATATAATAAAAAGTTAATTAAATAGAGAGACTCAAAGAGTCTTTCATTTTAGGATTTAAGTGAATTTTATTTTTTATATGAAGTGGTAATATGTTATACAACTTGGGCGAATAAAAAAAGAAGGATATTTGATAATAATAACTTTTTAAGTTCTAGAAGCATTAAACATTTATTTTGAACGGCTCTTGTTAAGAATTGTGCCTTATCCTAGACTGGTTATGCTTGAATTTAAATAGTCTCTCTGGAAAGGCTTTTTCTGTGTGTACCGAAAAACGTTTTCCAAATTTAATTACACAATTCACTGATGTTATATTTATGTATTTATTTAAATGTGATGGTAATCTTCTGGCCAAAAATAAAATCCATCGGTTAGGGGATATAACCATAACCATTGATGCAATAATACTCCATGTGCAACGAAGACACTCCTTTTCTATTAAAAAAATGGTCATGTGCCAGTTAGGCTAGTGTATTTAAGTTTGTGGTAACATCTTTTTTATTACTTAATAAGCATGCTCAAATAATCATTTCTATCTGGCGTCAAGAAAAAAAATAGTATTTATTGAATCTTTTTTTATTTTTTTTTTGTAGTGTAATTTTTTGTAGTAAATTACTTTATTTATTTATTTATTTATTTATGTATTTATTTATTTATTTATTTATTTATTTATTGGTTTATAGTCTTTCTAGGACCTTACTCGAAGGTAGTTTATACCATATTTGACTGTTAATTACAATTAAATTTTAATTACAAAAACTTTCCCCGTATGTTCCAAATTTTTCTTATCTGCATTTATCCATACAGTATATGGCAGTTTTATTATGTCCATTAATCATATAAAAAATTCAGAAGAATTCCATGAAAAATATATAAAATGTAAAATTACAAAATATATCTGTTGACTTTGATATTAAACGTCATTTAGCTTTCTCATGGCTCAAAAATCTGATGTATAAATTCATTATACGCAAAACACTACTCGTTTTTTGTGATATAACACAAAAAACGAGTTTATTGAACAAAACGGAAAAAAAGTTCTGGAGTAAGGGCATCAAATAAAGCCAGAGTCAGTTAAAAAATTCCTTTGCAGCAAGCTTGTTATATTTCGATTATATTTTATTATTTAAAATAACTTTTCCGCACTTACATACTTTTTGCTCCAAACATGCTCTCTTTATGGTCTCTATGACTTTCAAAGGTGTCTTAGAGGATTTAGTGTTTATTTTCTTCTAAGCAAGGCGAGTTTTCGCTTTTGAGAATTGTCAAGAAAGAAAAACTAATTTAGACACCACTTTTGCTGATGTTCTTTTCACCACAGCTACAGCTTTGTTTTACATTATTCCAAGGGTACTTACTTTAAATTAAATTTAACAGTTTATAGAATATTACTCACCTAACCAACCAAAATATATTTTTTAGGGTTAAGCTCTATATTTGTGCAAAAATATTCATGTTTTTTTTTTGCTTATTTTTATGTACTATGAATTATGACGTTTTATGTAAAAAAATACACTAGTTTACAGAAATTTTATATTCCAGTTGCTTTTGACGTTGTTATATATTTCTGGATGTTAACCCTTTATAGGGCAGTGGTTAGTATATTAACCATTTTTTTAGGACTGTTAGGCTCTTATAAGGGACTGTGTGTGGTGGTTAAGTTACTGCACACAATTCAAGTTATGAGCTTTTTGTGTAAAATGTGGTTTCCTATCAAACCATCGCTCATTTAGAGTAAGTTGTCAGGTGCGCGGCTTCTTACAATTCTGTGATATTCTCCAACAAAATAGAAGCAAATTTAAGCAGTTAAAAAAAAACTTATAAGTAAACTATTTTGAACATATTGTATATGATAGAATAGTCACCTATTTTTGCTCTGAGAAAATTCATAAGGTTTAAAAATACCTAACGTATAAAAAAAGTGGTCTGTAATACTACAGTAGTCTCGTACCAAACCACCCCCCAATATTATAATAAATTTATAATTTTTGTATGCTGGTTATTCTCATATAATTAAATAACTGGCGGATATTTTAGGTATATAGTATATTCGACTTCAAGCTTCTTCTTCTTCTTCTTCTTCTTCTTCTTCTTCTTCTTCTTCTTCTTCTTCTTCTTCTTCTTCTTCTTCTTCTTCTTCTTCTTCTTCTTCTTCTTCTTCTTCTTCTTCTTCTTCTTCCGTTTTTATTGGCCTTGGTGGTTAACCATATAGCCAGGGTTGGGTAGTCTCAGTCGTTGACAAAACTTCAAGGTTCAGTAGAAATAAATACAAGAATCGCGCACGAGGCAGCTGGCGCATGGTTTCATTGGTTAAAACACTCGAATGTTGCCTGAGTAGGGATGTAGAAAATTAAACGGGTCAGTAAGTGAGTACTTGATATGATGCGTGGAATGCATTGCAATGGACTGTTATGTAGAAATATTTTGTTTTGAGTCCTACCCTGTCACAATACTGCATTTTGAAATTAACAAATGATGAAAATTTGCGTTACGTAATACTTAAACGTTCCCTTGGAGCGTAATTCTACCAAATTTTGTTAACAGTTGCAAAGTTACTTTTGTATTTTTTGCCCTAATCAAAATTTCATTTCAAAATACTATACCCAGTGGAAAAAATGTAATCCGGCTACGATGCCTACTGGTCATATTTGTTCCACTTTTCTTTTTTGTCTTCTATGTAAAATATTTGTTTCACACAAAAAATAACTTTGTAATCGCCAATGACCACTACAACTCAAAAAACTTGATACAAAAAGAAACACAAATTGGGTATCAGAGGGTTAAATGGTTCTAGCTTCCTTATGGAACGATTTTGCCCAAAGTTCCTTAACTTTTTTTTATTTTTTGACGTATACGTAAAAAATATTAATATATAAAATTATCTGTCCTTTTTTCGAAATTTCTTATATTTTTTATTGAACAACTAAAAATCTTTTTTCTCAAAAACGGGTTTTTTATATTTTAATCTTTAAAGATCCTTATAGCTTACATTAAGAAATTATAAAAGGAAAAACAGGGTATCAGTGAGTTGAGAAATTATTTGTTTTCAGCGCACCTTGTTTAATATTGATGTCAATATCATCTGCTTCGGCTGTCGGCATCTTTTACTTGATGTTAGAAAATATCTCTAAATCATACACACTTTATTTATTTCAAGTTATTTGAAAAATTTATGATGGTCACTATCAAGATAACTTTAATTCTTTATTTTCAGATATGGAGGCATCGGGGGAACAAGGCACAGAAGCCGAATATTTAAATAAATCCATATTTGGACAACCCCCTCAACTTAAATTATTTAATAACAATAAAAATTGACGTGCCTAAAAGTTTTCTTTCCCAATTAATATTATATTCTGTAACAAGTGTAGAATGATGCATACTCCGAACGAGTGGATGTTTTGCCTCCAGTGCCGTGACAGCGGTGAGGGGGACGTCCACGAGTGAGGAATAACCATTCTACATGTGTCGCAGTCCATACTTTTTGTAAGACTGAAGTTTTATACATTCATATTTTTATATAAATTATATAATAACAAAAAGTTTTAACAATAAAACCTTCATTTGCATCGAATAATCTAATTTTCATCTAATAATTTGATATTTTATAGTAAATTTTGTATTATTGATTTAGACAAAAATAAAACCCTTACTGTACGTGTCATATACCGCCACCAGCTTGCGGAATGTGCTTTATACCGTAAGAGTTTTCATATACCGTCATTCGCTTACCGAATGTGCTATACAGGGTTCAAAAAAAAATTGAACTCAAGAAATGATACAAGAAAAGAGATGAAATTTTCAAAGAAATCTATTTCTGAACAAAATGTGACTACATAGTATAATTTTAATATTAATTTTAACTGTCTTACGTTTAAATAATTGTTTTTTATTTATAATGACCGTCTGACCATGATGAAGAAACTCGAGTCACGGTAATTAACCAATTTATAATAAATCGTGGTAATTGACTAAAAGAAACCCTTTTATTTTATTATTTTTTAATATTTTTTTTGAAGATTTTTTTTCTTCGACATTGATGAAATTTTTAGTATTTTTAACCCACCTCTATAAAAGGAGGAGGTTATCAATTCGACGTGTGACTTTTTTTTTATGTTTGATCCCGCATAATTTAGGAAAGGATAAATGGAATTGGATGAAACTTTTTGCAACTTAAAGAGAGCATTCATAAGGTGGTCCCGTTTTATTTTTATGCTCGGATAATGCCGGATAAGCCGGATAATTAAGATAAATCTAATAATATTAACGCAATTTCACTTAAAAACGTCTCAATTTGGTTCTAACAACAATCAAATTTTTAGAGTAATACAGGATAACTCGGATAAGCCGGATAACGTGATTAAGGGGTCACTTAAATATTACGGCACACTGAAAATCTTTTAAATGCCGCTAAACTTGATTCTGTGGAGCTGTAATATTAAAATACCAAATTATAAAATTTGTGATTATACCATAAGGCGTTATTTGATTATTACTTAACGCTTAAAGTTTAACAAAGATTTTCTTTAGTGTTTCGTTTAAAATAAAGTTGTTTGAACTCTTGGGCTCTGAAATAAAAATATTACTTAATTAATTTTAAGAAATTATCTTAGTACGTTGTGACGTCATAGTCGAGATGGAAGGACAACTATAATTAAGCTTAGATGACGTTACAAATCTACAAGTTAGGGAATGTTCAAGTATTACGTAACGCAAATTTTGGACTTGGACAAAAAATGAACCGACTTTTATGTCTGTAAAAAGTAAAATATAAAAAATAAGTCGGTGCCAACTTCACAGCAAACAATTTAACAACAAAAATAATTTTTAGTATTTAATTTAGGGAAGGTGAAATTGGCACCAACTTATTTTTTAATTTTTACTTTTTAGATACATAAAATTCAGTTATTTTTTTTTTTTTGTTAAAAGTTTTTGAAAAATAAATTTTGGAAATTTTGCTCAAAAGGTTCAAATACACTACTTACAGACATTAAAGGAATGAAAAAAAATCCTAAATTTTTAGGTGATTTTAAAAGTGCTGTAAATTTAAGAAAAATAGTCCAAGAGCAATTAAAAAAAAATCAGATTGAAGCTCCAAGTTTCTAGTTTTTAGATCTGGAGTTCAACATTTTTTACCATTAGCAGTTTTCGAGTAATCATACCAAAACTATTGGATTTTTTTTCCACATTTTTGCTATTGCTATTGCCTAGGGACTTCAATATATATTTTTTTAGTGATTTTATCTTCTTTAATTTAAGCTGTCCAAAAGCATTGTACGATGATTTTTCTTACAGTTGACCCAATCAAAAAAGTCCGTTTTTACTTTGGTAATGAATTACTCGGAAAATAAAGATCACACAGAAAATTTAAGTAGGGTTTTAAAAACTGCTTTACAGGCCGTAATTTGTTAGTTGGCTTTTAGACAAGTTGGCAAATTTTAAACAGCGATGAACTTTTTTTAGTCATCGGTTTAATTAAAGGAAACAAATTTGGGGCAGACTAACATCTCTACTCTAAATTTCTCTACTCCCTAACATCCCTACTCCACAACAACTCTACTCCGTAATATCTCTACTCCATAACATCTCTACTCCGTAACAACTCTACTCCGCACTATATGCACTCGATTAGCCACTTGTCTTAACTCAAATGAATATTTGTCATGCTAAGTCACTGTCAAATATGAATTTAATTTATTAATTACTTACTCATTAGTGCATATTAAGAGTAAGCGGTCATTGTGGCTTTTAGAATAATTCATTTATGATTGTTCTCGATTTGAATTTAAAGATAAACGTTTTCTAGGAAAAAAATAAAATAATCTAGAAGAAGATTCTTTGTTCTTTGAACTGCTCATTTATTATTAAGTGGCTAATAAAGTCCTTATAGTGTGGAGTAGAGTTGTTACGGAGTAGAGATGTTATGGAGTAGAGATGTTACGGAGTAGAGTTGCTGTGGAGTAGGGATGTTATGGAGTAAGGATGTTAGGGAGTAGAGAAATTTAGAGTAGAGATGTTAGTCTGCCAAATTTGGTTGTAGTTGGCATTGGCAAATTTTGTAAAATTGGTGTTTGGTTACTTTTTCCAAAACAATTTCTTTTTGCAAAAAAAAAACGTAACTTTAGACGGACTGACAGACTGATATTTTTAAAGTTTCTTATTTTTTATGAAACACATTTATATCAAAGTTTTTTTGCTCTAGGACATTTTTTGGCGATTTATGAAAATTTTAAACTACTATTCTAGCGCAGGAGCTGTGAATAGTATAATAATATCTGATTTCAGGATTTCACCAAAACCTTTAAAGCTGATTTTCTTAAAACAAGAATAATGTAGCTTATGTCCCTTGTTCCCCCGAGCTGTTCGTTTGAACTATTATGATACAAATTCTTAAAGTTAAACATTAACCTAGCAATGTAAGCAAATTAATTTCAAAAATTATGTCGTAAATTTTAATTAATAATAATTTTAATGCTCAATAACTTTACGCGATATAAAACTACTTAATAAAGATCTTGAAAATACATTTTACATTGTTATGACTCAATTTGAGTACATAGTAATACACAGGGACGAGTCGAGGAAATAGTATATTCTATAACTAGTATGGAATAGACAATATTCCGCGCTACGTGTTGTAGACTATACTTTTTCTTCGACTGCAAATGAAATACTGTATGGCTTTAAACTGCGGATAAGGTTAAAAACAATGTTTTTTGTGACACGACATTGTAGATGCAACAAAACATATATTTTTAAATAAAGCAATTAATGTTATTTAATAATTTTATCAAATCAGTACTTAAAAAAGATTTTTATTTAATTTTAGCACATATTTACAAATTATAATGCAAAAATTAAAGGTTATGTCAGATTGTTGTGACAGATATCAGGTTTAAATATTTAACAATAGATGGAGTAGTTTTAATTTTTTGAACTAAATTGATAAAAAACTGGTCAAATATTTAAAAAAAACTAATAAACTTTATGTAATTTTAACGCAAAACTCTAAATTGCATTAAATTATTCAATATTTCATGGTAAAATATATATATTTGCTAATTTTGCTACAGTTTTCTTTACTTTTATAAACAAGAGATGGCACTACATGTGCTCATACTTGATACGGAATATTCATGCCGTATCTAGAGCTAGAATGGATTCATTCTGTGTTTGATAAGTGTGTGTATTTGCTTACATTCTAAAGCAGTTGAGGAAAAAATATTACGGTGTCAAGACACAAATTTTGCCAACTCGTCTACATTTTTTTCTCCTTCCACACGGTGTGATTCTTTTGTGAAATAGCAAAAAAAAAGGCCCTTAGGGAAACTAGTATTAAGCGATTCCTTACATCTTAAGCTTTCATTTAACACCAAAATTAAAATAGGTCACTAGGCAAAAAATCGATTTTTTTCATTTTTAATTTTTTCAGTGTAGTTATTTTTTTATTTTTTGTTTTTGGCATATCATCCTAGGTTGTTGTAACAAAATCCATTTATTTGTATAATTACTAAAAACATTTTATGTTTAAAAGGGTTTTGTACCTTTCCGTGACAGCGCACTGGGGTATTTTTTTTCATTGTAAATATCAAAGCATTTTTTAACTTTTTTTATAATGTACCGTAATTAATACGTTCACTGCCAACGGCTAGTTTTGACAGCGGAGCAATGGGTATGGGCAAGGGAAAAATAGAAAGAATTGATTAATGTTGTTAGGGGCGCCAGTTACTTTAGCTTTTACTCCTTTAGGTAAGTAACAACCTAGTGTAAATACTTAAGCTTTTCAGTTTGAGAAAATATAACCCTTAAATAAAATAAGATAATTCATTTGAGAAATTTATTATAAATAAACTTAATGAAAGCACATCAAGTAATGTATTAATATATATAAAAAATATGTGTAATTATATTAAGATATAATTAAAGAAATCTTAATAAAAATTACTAAATTCAGAAATCATTCGACTTAAATGTATAAAGAAAACATGAAGTTCAGCAAGCACCAAGAAATGTATGTAAACAACAATCATTTCTTGCAGTGTATAAAAGTCATGCTTAAATTAGAAATCATTTAATCAAAAGTATGATATTTAATAATTAATAAATGAGATTAAATGTTTTAAAAAAAATAAGTACCTAAAAATGAACAAAAGCCAGAAGGGCATATAGTATTAATCAATACTATATCAGATCTGATAAAGTTTACAGTTATAAGAATATTGAAATAAAAGAATTTAAAAATATGAAATATTGCTTTCAAAAGTTTTCAGAATGAGTACTTAGCTGGTTTCTGCAAAATCCATGAGGTATGAATTCCATCGTCTCCATCTGTACAAGTCTCCCCTATGCTGATGAATTCATTTCTCAAATGAAAGAAAAAAAAATATAGGCTGTCCCATCTACTTTGGAAAAATCATCTTCCAGGATAAAATGTACGATTGAAAATGTTGTCCGGGATAAAATATACTTTTGAAAATTATGTCCAATGTAAAATTGTCTGCTAGACGGTTACATAGAATTTATCTATGCCGAAAATTACAGAACCATGTTCCAACAGAACATCACTCCATGCGGAGAACTTGTATATCAAATATACCAAAATAAACTTCAACTTAAATTAATGTAATTCCATATTAATGGTATAGAAATGGTGAGTAATTAATGGTAATTAATTAATGGTCTAGTAATGTAGTAATAATGGTGCTTAATGGTGATTAATTAATTAATGGTCTAGTAATGTAGTAATAATGGTGCTTAATGGTGATTAATTAATGGTGCTAAAACAATAATTATATCTCAGAAATATTCTAAGAAACAGAAAAACGTAACTTACATGTCATACTAAGTCTTCGATGTCCATCGAAACGTTATAAATGCGTAATTGTAGAAAATAACAGTTACAATATCTTCCGCATTGTTTAAATATTCATTTTCACTAACTTTAAATAAAAATACATGAAGGATTACTTCGATGATTACAGAAAATAAACACTCGTCAAAATGACACCACCATTGTATTCGAGTTGCTTCAAGAAGGAGCGAAAATCGACCTTATTCACTAGTATGAACCCTTCAGGTAAATAAAATCCTATTTCTGAACTATTAGCGACATCTATGCAAGTCATTATCAACTACAGTTTTACCGTATAGGATTCCTAATAAAGGTAACGAAAACTACATCAAAGATAATAACAAAAGAATATTTCCTAATAAATCCGTATTAGTGATATCTAACCTCAAAATATTACTCTAAGAAACAAATACAAACAATACTTATTGTTTATCAGCAAAACTAATAAAAATACGAACAGAATACTAAGTGTCCTGTGAACTAAGTATAAACAAAATACTGAATCTAAGTGAGCAGTTCCAGCAAACTATTTTCAACAAATTCCGGATCATCCCGAAGGAACAAGCACACGAAACTCTCCAGGAGAAACAAGCCACAGATGAAAGCCAGTGAAATCCAACCCTCAATAGACTCTGAAACATATAAAAACCAGGTAAGTCCATAGACAAATGCACTATAGAGAAATAAGTCATATGATTCTTTATTATTAAAAATCATATTCTAATTATGTTTTCTTTATGTTATTTTCAGGTAGAACTATGGAATAGAGACTTATATGGTTAGAATTCAGTTCCTGCTACTAAATAGTCCCAGATACAAAATAGTTCTGTACGTACGTAACTATTTATATACAAAATAAACATAAATTATAACGTAAGTAAACGAATAGTTTAATTAACCCTTGCTATATTACAAAGTGACGATTTATATCGTTACAATAAAGTATTTTAATAATGTATTTATTATGTAGGTAATTTAAATACCCTAGGGACTTTTTTAGTGATGTAAGGGGCTAAGTATTCTTGTAGTAAAATTTAATTTATATATTATTTTGTACCCGAACAGGCAAAGCACCTTAAAATTTTTTCATAGATGTTTGTTGATATTTTATATAGTAGGCATTGGATTTTTGGCATCTGACCGGATTTGCATCTGTCATAATGTTTTAGATTTCAAAAAGCTAAACAGATGAAAACACATAATGAAATTTGTTTAAATTTATATCTTCTATGCATGGGAAAAACTAAATTAATGAAAAATATTAACAGTGATACATATACAAAAATAGCGCAGATCATAAACATCACAGATCCTCTGTTAAAGAGGGTATTTCACAACGAACTAAAAACTCTTCTTTCTAGAATAGGCATACCGTTAAAATAAAGTATCGCCAACATCTCGGTTTGTTTGTAAACAAATAGTAGGTATATTCAGACCTGAACAATAACAATTACCAGTAACTGGTATTGTTGTCTCTGTTAGAACAAATATGTGCAAGTAAGACAGACGAATGTTTATGTTGCCGACGTTTTTGTCAGTTTTTACGAATGAAATGCCTATTCTAGGGAGAAGAGTTATTAGTTCATTGGTATTTCTTAAAGTGCATGTATGTTCCTTATTTCATCACCGCGGTTTTTCATTAAAACCATAATTTGTTTATTTAAGTGTTCAGAAAAATGTTACCAAAATATGTAACAATCAATTTAATCTATTTTGGGAAATACTTCCGAAATCGAGCCAATGTTTTGTCAGCAATAAAAACATTTGTCGTGACAAGTAAAATTTATTTTTACTTCGAATAGACGTGATCTATGGGACCAGACAACACGAATTTTAACTGTTTTTAGTCACCTCAAATATTTCTAAATTAGTCAGTTAATTTTATTTACACAGAAAAATACCGTATAATAGATAAATCCATGAGTTTGGTTTTAGTCTAAGAGCTGGTTTGGACTTTTTTATTTCATTATTTTTTCCCGGCTGTATTTTATATATGTTTTAAAGTACATTAGCTATGAAAAAAAAAATCGTTTTTTCACAATTATTTAGAAATAAGCTTATTACATACATACGTAAAAGTGGGAAAATCAATTATTGTTAACTTTTGCTAGCTAAAAAGTTTGAAACACCCCATTTCCATCCCTTGGGCGGGATGGCTCTTGTAGCTAACTTCATTTCACTTGTCAAAATTTTTAATTTATTGACTTGAATTTTATGGCAAAACAGTTTAAAATACTTATTTTTATAAAATAACATTACCTACACATTTAAATTACAATATTTTCGTATTTCCAAAAGTTATTAAATTTACAACCATTTAGCTGTCATTTCTGAAAGATCACAGACACTGACACCGCGGGTAATTTAACGAAGTAAATACATAACGTTATTAGGTTTGTGTTCTTAGCTGATTTGCATTTATTTCACAATAAAACACCCTTTGTATTACATTTGTAAATGAACTGTAATTTGTAACATTTTACAAGTACAGCCGAGAGGGCAGCAGATCTCTAATCATTGTGCTTTCGCCGGTTTCGCGAGACGTACTTGGACGAGTCGATTCTATTTACCAGGGATTGTGTAATTAGTTATTGTATTTATTTATTGTAGAATAGATACACAGAATCATGGAGTTTTGGACCCAAATAAGCTTTATGCTTGTGCTAAAAGATATTTTTATACTTTAGAGACAAATATTTATCATTTATGTCAAATGAATATTTATATTCAATATATTTATATGTTTTAAAACTGTTAATATTAAATAAAAGTTATTTTTTATTAATTTTTCGTGGAGATCGCCAGCTACATGCATAGATAAAGCAAAAATGTTTAACTAAATTCACAAGTGTTTATAAATTTAAATATGGTTTTGTAATGGAAAATAAAATATACAATTGTTAATAAAAAAGGTAAAATTGTGAATAAAAGAGTATACAAACATCGGCGGAACATTTCATTTTTCCTTCGGGAATTAGCTGACCGCGGGGCTAACTCCCCTTGGTCAGCTAACGTTCCCTCGAAACATTTTCCACCTCGGTATGTAATATACTATTTATTTCGACATATTTATACGTAAGATCTTTTAATACCTAATATTTATATGAGTGCATTTTGAACTATTTTAAATATATTTATAAATATACTCCGACACACATTTAAATATTAAAATTCCTAAAACGAAACATTAAAATTTAAACTGTCTCATAAAATATTATAAATATGTAAGTATGCTATTTAATATGAGAAACTTATTGGTTTATTTGGAAGGCACTTGTTACATTTTTGATTATCTAACCGACACATGGTCTCTCGAATATTTATTTGTTCCATTCCACTTTCAAATAGTTTAAGTATAGGTAAATACAAATTTAAAGTTAAATAAAAATTTGTAAAATAGAAAACTGGAAGTTGCTTTTTAAGCCAGATCTTATACTAAATGACCAAATATTTCCTAAGGAAAATCCTATCAATAGTTATTTTTGTATTAAGGGCGCGGAATGACTGATTTTAGCTTGAACATACTACTTGCTGATCTCGGCTGACTCCTCGATCAGCAATCATTCTTAAGCGGAAATGGCAGTGATATACAACCATCATGATCAAATCAAATATTTCTCCTACGTTCTAATAAAAAACACCAAAATCTTCGTTAAAATTTATATGTGACCCTGCACAAAGATACCCGGTTAGTGTGTCAAATTTACGTATTTCTTTTTTATTCTGATTCTTGTGTAAAAAACTTTTATCCAATACATGCAGATAATGAGACAATTACCAGATTTATTTTAAATAGATAAACTCAATAATAACCCCCGCGTGGCTTTTACTTTATTGAGTGGATAATTATTTATTTTTACCACTCAACTGTCACTTGTCAAATTATTTTCTTGTAAATGTCATTAAAATTTTTAATAAAAATATCAATTCCTAAGTGGATAAAACCTTGTATGGGTAAACCGATATTGCCCTCTCAAAAATTAACTTGCTTGGCTGACGCCTCGCAGGTTAATTTTCTCATGGGCAATATCTTACTTTACCCACTAGTACCATAAATAACTATTTTCTTCCTACACTATGATAAAATTGAATTTTACGGCCTCCATAGGGACAAGAAAGTAGATGTTTCTAGCAAAAAAAAACACAAATGGCTAGGCCGTATTTTTTTAAATTTTTCCAATAGAGGACGCTGCAATAATATGTTAAATTAAAATTAAATAAAAAAGATTTAAACAACTGAAATTAACTTTTTTGGTCTAAATTAACGCCTGTATTATTTTTGTAAAATAGTACGCTTAATGAAATCTAATATTAGCATATTAAAATTACTTTTGTATGTTACTATTAAAATCAGATTTCTGTGTAAAGTTAAACTGTGTGTAGGTGTCGGTAGGTGCTTTTGTCACTTTATTAAAAGAATCTGAAAATAATATGGCGTTTATTTTGAATGTTTTTGTATTTATTTGATTTAGATTTTAAATCCATAATAATGGATTTCGTGGTAGACCCCTGTGAAGAAGAGAGAGTATTGTAGGCCACCTAAAATTTAATATCTACCCTATTAGTTACGAATAATGTAAAGATTGGAAGTTTTACAAAAGTGGCCGGTTTTATTTTAAGAAGCAATCTATTAGACATGTTAAAAGTCTAAAACTTTCAACCAGCAGAATATTGACAAGTTCCTTCAAACTGCACCGAATGAAATTTACTTAATGGACTTATACCAAGCTAAAGGAGCAATGGATGGCGGTCGACGGTTGCCGGCAAGCTAAGGACTTCCTGGCTGGCCCAAGCAAATCAAAAACCGACTGGTTGCTGGAAAAAGGAAGAACTGCACTCAGACAACTTGTAGGGGTCCTCACGGGCCACTGCAAGCTAAGGAAGCACCTGGCAACAATGCGGAGAGGATGTTACATCCTCTCATTACTTAGCCGAGTGTGTCAAATACGCCAGGATCAGGTTGCAAGTCTTTGAAACTCAAAGACTCAACCAAGAGGAACTAAGAGATCTCCCCTGGGCCAATATCCTGACCTTTATTGAAAGGAAGGGCAGGTTCAAGGAGGACTCAAATTAGTAAATGGCTGGGATTGCCTGGAGTGACAAAAATGGACAGAAATGGCCTAGTTGTCCAGCTTGGCCAACCCAAAACTTTACCACTACTACTACTACTTAATGGCCAAGGTAAAAACGTTATAATAAGCAAATTAGTACCTAATTTGCATTTCTCAAAGAATCTGGTATGGAATAAATAACTACTCAAGCGAGGAAATATGAAATCTTAATCTTTTCCCATATCTTTATTACTATGTTTACAATTTCCGAGTGAAGAGTGCAAAACTCGCTCGTATAAACTTGACAATTTAGTGCTAAGTCTTAGTTATATTTGTTGACACCACTAAAGTTGTTACATCGGCACTTAGCGCTACTAAGAGTGCCGATGTATTGAAATCTTGGGTCTTCGCCGAAAAATCAAAATCTTTGACCATGTTTTTTTCAAAGTTTTAGACCATTTTGAGTCGAAATCAGTAAAAATTTTCGTCCGTCTGCTGTCCGTCTGTCTGTAAACTCGATAACTCCATTCCTAAATAAGATATTGACAAGCCCTTTTTTGCATATTGTTTCTCATCGTATTTCGAAGAGCTGATTAGATTTTGGGGTAAACGATTTTTAGCGTTTTTGGTTATAATTAGGGCAATTATTATTGTATTTTATTAATGTAGCACTTATATGAAAGATAATTTTAAATTGGTCAAAAAATGTTACTAACTATTTTTTCTTAAAATGCATTGTTTTCTAGATATTTGCGTTTAAAGGAGTAAAACGTTTTTTTTTAGCATATCTCACTATTTTGTAACCGGATTTCATAAAATTATATTTTAATTTAAAGCTTTTTTAAGTTTTTTTGCTAGAATATAACGTTTTGGAGATACATACATTAGATTATATATACAAAGATGCGCCTTGAGTCAACGTCAAACCGAAATGTTTTCGTTGCTATATCCATGTTATACTTCACCTCCTCGCAACCTCACCGGTATAGTGGTTTGTTTACAATTGGCTTTGTATATGTACTACATAAAACAAATCAACATTAATACCATATCTATGTATATATGTTCTAATATACAGACTTTCAAACTTTAATAAAATATGCAAGTGTATTAACGTTTGCCTATTTACGTGATCACACAAACTTTCCATTTCATAACGTTTCAAATATATAGGTGTTTAATTAATTCGTTCTTTAATACAGATTATATAACAAATAAACATGTTGCTGTTGTTGCTGGAGAATCCCACTCACCCGCAACCGGGGGGTGGGGGTTCGTCGTTGCGGTTTTGCTGTCTCGTGTTGTATGTACGAGTCAAAGTTCGTTTGGACTTTTTAAGTTCAGTTTCGAATTCAGAATGGTCCTTCGTGAGCGCCATCTGTAATCTGGGTGACAGCACCATGGACGGCAAATTATCTGGTTCGTTTAAATCTTTACGGCAATAAAACAAAATATACGGGGTCTCGGGTGGGCGCAATTTGCACAAATCGTTCGCACTGAATTTCATCACCAAACAGTCATTAAACTTAAACCAATCGGCGGAGCCATCATTCGCGAAGGTGTAGTAGTGGCCCGAGTCGACACTCGAGCCACAGTGTACCACGGCCGCGTATAGTTCGTAGCATGCGCCTTCCAGCCAGATGTGATCGTCTAATGTGACACGCTGCAGAATTTTCGTTCGTTGTTGCGAGACCGGGTCGTACCAAAAATGTTTAAGGGTAAGTATCAACCTGGGGGGTGCCTCGATGATTTGGCTGACGCGCTCCCCGTCCGTCAGTCGCATGCACACGTCGCATTTGTACTGGTTGTCGCCGTTCAGCTTTTCGGGCTGGAGGTAATAGTTCAGGAGCGTCTGCACGCTCTGGCCCTCTGGCGGCGTGGGGAAGGATAGCTGAAGCTCGCGGAAATGGTCCACGCGCTCGCTCCGAGTCGAGCAACCGCCGCACTTTGATATCGACACTGACTTGCCTCCGAACGATTGTTGAACTAAAGTGGAGAACATTGCAGATGCTTCACCTCCAGCAGTCAGGGTATTCTCCTGCTCATGTAACGTGTCCAGCAAGTACCCCAAAAACTCGGAACTGTCGTGCTGGTGACCGGGTAAAAACCCAGGTGGCCTCGATAGAGTTAGAATATCACTAGGGCTCAGCGAAAACTTTTTCGAATGTTGTAGCAGCGCAAAGAGCATCTGTAATTTTTGCAGCAACGGCATCATATTCTTGTTGTGTAGCAACACCTCGTTTCTGAACGTTTTCGTCATGAATAGCGCCTGAAGAATACTGTTCATATAGCACGTGTTACCCAAATTGTTTAGGCCCACTTTGCCGATGGAACAACGGGAAGGCAGCAAACAGTCCGAACTGTCGAACCGCGACGGGCAGTTTAGGTGCGTTTCTGTGGAAGGGACCACGCATTCTACAACTTTCTGTTTAACAGCCATTTCTCTTTTTTCGCACATGGCTTTTACTTCCGACTCCGATGACATGCACAATGAAGCCACTGCTCTTGGGATTATCGGGCAGTCTCGAATAACATCCAGAAACCGGGAGTCTTTATGACACTGATTAACAGGAACAAAAAACACTCTTTTTTCAGCACACGTGAACAGCAATTCGTTTTTATAAACCCCATTTGACAAAACTAGCGGTAGAGGACCCTGGTCTTCTTCCAGTTCCACCCCTGCCATGACACATGTAGTTCCTTTTTCCACCCCCAACCATCTTATCACTCCATATAAGGGACTCTTGGATACGTCGTTTGAAACTTCAACAAGGTTTCCAACGACGAAATCGTTGGTGGAACCAGGTTTGGGGTCCGTAAATTTAGTATCATGTACATAAAACTTCGATTTGGACAATTGTTCATTGCATTCGTTCAGTTCAAGATTTTTAAAACCTGTCCCAGTAATTAAGGATATGGGTGTTGCTATTCGTAAATCTTCTGAGACCTCGCTTGATTCCAACTATATGTGTTTGCGCAAAGTTTTCATTGAAATCTGACACCAAAGGATCTTCCAAAGGAAAGACATTTTCATCCATAAATTTCCCAAGAGTTCCCATAACGCTTATTGCGTTTCCTCTTTGAATGGCCATACCAAGTTTTTGAAGAAAGTAAACACCTTCAGTGTCATTACCTGTGGTTTCAATCAGACGTTTGCAGATATTTCTAAGAAAAACTCTAGTTATTGGACCGAATGACCCCATAGTTTCGACTGCGATCGGAACAAAGTGATAATCCGATGACAATGGGAAATATGTTTTGATTTTATTGGATTCGGCCTTTTCCGCAGCTGAACCATAATTAAGAGCATTTTTTGAGATGTAAGATAGTGCAAGAGTATCTACTGAGGTAAAATCCCAGACAAGACAACGCCCGTTCTTAAATGGAACAAGAGTCATGCCGTCAGGACGCTTGCCATCATTTCTAGCGTTTAATCCAGGAGGTTCGAGGATAGGGTGTAATCCTATGGTTGCAAGAGCATTTTTAATAATCTGATTGGCTTCCTTGTGTCTGGAATGACGTCCTTTACTATATTTACAGCAAAGACCATGTGTTCCAAAGGCGTCTACTTTTTTTCCACAAGAACAAACATGGGGTTCTACTATTTTTAAGCCAAGCCTTAAACCAATCGCAATTCTTAACAGATTCCTGTTTAAAAGAAGACCCAAACTGGAGATTGGAAGAGAATGAAGCCAGTAGCTGGATTCCTTTTCAGAAACTGCTTTTAAACGTGACTGGTCCTTTACATTGTTGGCGATGTTAAAAAGTTTAAGTGAGGCCACTTTTGTAATAGGATAATCCCAGTCGTGTTGTTTGCAAGATTCTGGTAGGATTTCAGTCTGTGCACATTCCCTCCAAAAACCAATCGATGAATCCAACTTGAAAAAAGGAATCCCAGGAAAATTAGAAAGAATGGTTCTAAAAATATTGGTGGAAGATTTAATCGATGAAATGTAGCTTGGTAATGCAAGTTCCAAAACAGAACGTATACCCAAACCTCCCAGATTAACTGGCAATGTAGTCTGTAACCAGTTCTCGTTAGTTAAAGAAATATTGAGAATTTCGCTTATAGAGGATCGGATTAAATTGTCAAACTTGACCAAAAAAGAGTTTTCATGAAGGTATGTACATCTTAAAATATATTGCAAACGAGGAATTGCTATACAATTTTTAAGCAAAAAAAAGGCATGATGGGGTTCTAAAATTAATAAACGTTGAGTAAGTAAGGCTAACATGTCATATTTCTTCTTAAGAACTTTTTCATTTGATGTGGAAGTTAAAGGGGCTCCCAATAGTTCTAAAGAGTCCAAAGAAACATGTTTTAAGCATTTAAATTCCTTTAAAGAATAATCTAAATTGTTGAACGAAAAGAATTCGCATTTTTCCTTGTTTAAGTATAAACCAAATTTAGGACCTTCCAATTCGATGAAATTTAAATCTGATTTTACTATTTCTGGTGGGCCTATAAGTGTACCATCATCCAAATACCATGCATTTAAAGGGGATCTTAATCTTGAAATCATTTTTTTAGAAGAATTACAGAAAAGAAAAGGAGCAAAAGGGTCACCCTGTTGGGCGCCTTCCTCTGATCTAATTAAAAACTCTCCATAAAGTAGATTGGAGTAGCCAGAATAACTAGAAAGTATGTAATGATATACTTCTGGAAAATCCAAATAAACTGATTCAAGGATGACATCTCTTTTTATTAAGTTAAACGCATTTTTAAAATCTAGTTTTAAAATGACTAGATTGTTCATTGATGGTTCAGAATTTAAAAGAGATCTAACGGAGTGGATGATAGCTTCGGCACCACCAGAAACACCAAAACCGAATTGATGGGGTTGAAATAATTCGGTAGCTTTCTCTTTTATAGGTCTCATTGCGCATTTTGAAGCTATTCGCCTAAGAGTTAAGCCTATAGCTATTGGTCTTAAATCGCCATCTTTTTTAAAAAGGGAGCATAGATTTGCTCCAAAAAAGAACGGACGAATAAAATCAGGGACCTCACCTCTAAGCACCAAATTAATAAAATTTTTCATTGAAATTGAAAGTTTGGTAGCGACATCACCATTATTGGGATTTAACATATCGCAAATATGTTGAGGTCGGAGGCCATCAAATCCAGAACTAGAGCCCTTTGCAAAAGATTTGGTTGCTGCCAGAATGTCCTCAATTTCTATTTGCAGTGGGGTACAATTATTGGGTTTGGGTGGCTCTTTTGAATTTGAATTTCTTTTTGGATGCTTGTCATTCATAATTTGGGTGTTAATTTCATTTGGGGTAGCTATTGTATTATTTGAACAAGCCAAACGTACTGCACCTTTTACATCACCATCTGAAATTTTTGCAGCAACTTTTTCGGAGATTCGTTTATCAGAAATTTCGTTTTTAAGAACAACATTTGATTTTGCAGATTTGTTACTATTAAATTTACTTAGGTCTACTTTCTTCGGAAAAGCTCTTAATAGATGAATAATTTTGGAGGTTAAAGAAAGGTCGGATACTCTACTGGGGATTTTTCTTGGAAGTCTTAAACACAAATGTGCGAATGAAAAAAGGTTTAGCCATGCTTCTGTTGATTTTGAAGATACTATTTCATCTAAACATTTTGAAAATTTTTCGGCAGCTAGTGCTCTGGATCCTTTTGGTATTCTTAATATAATTCTACCCCTTGAACGTAATTTTAATAAAAAATTAAAAATATCCTCTTCAGTTAAAAAGTTTAATTTAAGGTTATCATCTGACTGTTCTTCTAAATTTTCACAAAAATTTTGGGTTGATGCGGTTGAGGTTTGGGAAGTTTTGTGTTTTCTTGAAATGTGTGTATTTATGCCTCTTCGGGTGAATGTTTTGTTGCAAATAGAACAATTTATTAAATTTTTATCATTTTTATCCAAATTTTTTTGACTAATCCGTGACATTGGCTTGATTTGTCGTCATGTATCTTTTAAATTAGTACCTAGTGTCGATGTTTTGACAATGTGCTTGCAACTGTTCAGCTAGTTTGTATTACTTTATTAAGTGCTGAAGGTGATTACAACAAATATAAATAATTACATGAGTCCATAAATAGATCTTTCCAAGAGTCGAGAGATGGAAATTCTTGGCTCGACATTCGAGACATTATTTTCCAAAAACAGATTGTCATTTTGCAACCTTTCAATAAAGCTCAGCAAAAGTCAGCAAATCAACAACTTACGCTGAGTTGATCGGTTTTTTATTTATCAAAAAAAGAGGCAGAAATTATAACACGACGCATTTTTTAATGTTAATCAATCGAAGTTAAGGAAACTACAAGCTTGTAAGGATTTTTTTAGGTTATATCGACTAGTTCGTGCACTTTTTGACATAAAGCTAATATAAGTGGTAGATTTGATGGCTTACTTTGTCTTTGGGCGAAATTTTTTTTTTACTATACTTCGTCCAGTTATGCAAGATAGTAAGGGACGCGTAAATCGTAGTGTATCAAAAATTTGACAGATATCGGTACTGTTTTCCTGGAAAGGGCCTATCTAAAGACTCCCATAACAAGCATAGTACATAAGAATGCGATGCCAGGATTGGCTTGATTTGTCGTCATGTATCTTGTAATGGTTGTTATGCAAGCCTCTGGATAGGCCCTAAGTTGTAATTGTAACCTGACGTTTTGACGTTTTCCTTGTGTTCAATATAATTTACATTTGTACAATATGTAGAATATGCTAATTTAGTGTGAGTGTATGAAGAATAAACCAAAAAATACATGTTTCAATACCATACAAAATAACATTAAGTATAACCATTTTTTTATGTAACTTTCTCTTCTTTTATTAGCTTTAACGACGGTCAATCATTGTCATAGACAAAAAAATGTCACAATATTTTATATGTTAAAAGGTACAAGTTTTTAACCAATGATGTAGCTTAAAAATCACGGGAATCTGAAACTACTATCTTGCATAATTATGCAATTATAATTGGACGGACTTTTTATAATACTAAATTTCTGGAAACAAGTACTGAATGAACTTGAAACAAGTTACTGTATTCTTTAAAATTAGTTAAATATATTTGTATCAAGTATTTTTATACTTGCAACAAGTATTCTGCAATGTTAAGCTGAAAGGTCCTATCTATATAGGTTTAACATACACAGATAGGACCTTTCAGCTTAGGAAGGCAATATCTAACACAAGTATAACAAGTCAAATTTCACATTATATTTTTTCTCTATGTACAAGTGTTAATTTTATAATTTTAAAAACTGGTTTAAACAAAATTCCGACTTAAAAAAAAACAGATACCTCATTCCACAATTCTTCTTTTGGCCTGTAATATCGGCTTACCGAATTATGTTAAAACCAGTGAACATATATGGAGAACATTATGTCGTATTAACTTACACAAGTTTTCTAAATTAAATTACATACTTTTTTCTTTGCTATATTAAGTTTCTATGAATATACGCTTAGCCATTTTGCTTACTTGTATATCAAACTACATAACCTCAGGGCCGTAACAAGGGGGACCGAGGGTGCCTAAGCCCCCCCTGGCCTTCGTTTGGCCCCCCTTGGCAGTTTCTTTAAGCCCCCCCCCCCTGGTTTTTTTAAGTCACCTACCTATGCACTTTTAATGCACATGATGTCTACAGAGTCTGTAGCGCAGACCTCCAAGCAATTAAAAATAACTCATTCTAGTTATATTAACCTTCCTGCGGCGCTGTAGATTATGTCTGTTGTAATCACAAAAAACAAGCGAGCCCCTGCGCCAGCCAAAATTTTTAGCCAAAGCCAAATCTATGGGAATATTGTAACTAAAATAATTTGCTTATAAGGGTGTTTTATAAAATAATTTGCTTTTTAAATTCAGGGCTGTTACACGACCTTGAAATTTCTCAAAATTGCCTGCGGCACTAAACTAGATTACCAGCCGATTGAAGTTACTCGCGTATGAATAAAATTAAAAAAAAGTATTAAAATATATAATGCAAATTAAAAAGAAATAGCGACTACTTGTTTGTTACCCACTCAGAAGACCAAGGAAATGTATTTAAAAACTTATATGGTTAAAATTTATAAAACATTAAAATATTGCAATTTTGAAAAAATGGTGAAGGCGCTCATTTTGTACCAACCTGGGGGCTGAGCCCCCCCCCCCCTAGATTTTTTTCTGGTTACAGCCCTGCATAACTTGCAAGGTTACTAACCTGTAGATCCTTCTGTTTAGTTCATTAGTAGAGACCCTTAACATTCTGACAGTTCTGTATTGACAGAACTGTGGGAGTATGAAGGATCTCTGTTAATAAATGGTAACTAATATAAAAAATAGAGAAAACAAAAAGTCAAAGTCAATTGATATTTAATAGTGGTATATTATGCACCTAGTATGCAAAGTCTTTGGAGTTCAAGACTGAAGTTATTTCGCGGAGACGGAGTCGAGGCAAAAAATCAGTGGAGACAGTTTGCATACATGGTGCATATAATATTTTTTCTACTACGTAAAGCTAGTAACTCCAAATATTATTTAAATATATAGTTTAAAAAATTTTACGTACATAAATATCAAACTAGGGTGATATATAAATATCAAACTAGTGTAATATAATGCGTTTTCTGAAGAAACCTTTTATTCTACGGTATAATTAATTGGGCCCTGTTATGCAAAAAGCAACCAACCCACAAATTTAAAAAATGATATAAGGGGTCGTCCATAAAATAAGTCATAAAAATTGACCAGAATTTATAGACTTCATACCCCGTTTCTTGCGTTATTAAAGGCTGTAGAGATTTTATATTTTGGCTACCTTCCTAACTCCCCCCCTATTGGTGGGGGTAGCCAAAATATGAAATCTCTACATCCTTTAATAACGCGAGAAACCGGGTATGAATTGTGTGAATTTTGGTCAATTTGCGTGACGTATTTTATGGACGACCCATAATGACGTATTAAGAGGTATACTGATTTAGAAATGCCCATACTTCATTCGTACATCCAACCCACAATATGTGAAATATTCTGGATTGGTTGCTTTTAGCATAACAGGGTCCAGTTATGAGGTTCACAAACTCATAACAATAATTCTTTTTTTATACATTTCATTTGTTAAGAATTTATGTCTGTAGATAAATAATATTTATTTATGTACAGATATAAATCCTTAACAAATGAATGTATAAAGAACATTGAAAAAGTTGCATCGTCATGAGTTTGTGAACCTTATAACTGAACCCTATTATGAAAAAAGCAACCAACCCACAACATATCACATATTGTGGGTTGGATGTAGGAATGTAGTATGGACATTTCTAGTTCAGTATACGCCATTATCTCTTTTTTTTAATTTGTGGGTTGCTTGTTTTTTGCATAACGAGGCCCAATTATTCCTATGTTATATAAACAAAAATAAGAAATAAATAGAAGCTGTTTTTTTTTTAAACATCAAGTTTGAAGCTAGTTTTAAAAGCCGTCAACGTTTAAGGAAACTGAATTATTTATTTTATAGCAAAATAATTTTAACGTCACGCTCCCGGGGGTAAGTAATTTGTTTAACAAAAACGATATATAATTTTTTTGTTATCAAAAAAAAAAAAAAAGAAGAAATAATGACTTTTATCCGACCTACTTTGATTATAACTTCAAGAAATTGGAAAAAGGCTAGAATTTTGGAATTTTTGATATTCTATTGAAAATAAAAAAAATTACAAGAATGTGCATTTTAGTAATTTATTAAAAGTAGACAGTCAAAATATATACTAAAATTTTAAAAAATATTAAAGGTGGGTTTTTTAAGATATTAAAGTTTAAAGTTTTTAGCTAATATCTAAAAAAAAAACACAAAACGATATCGATATAAAAAAATGAAATTTGTCAAGAAATTGAGGTTGTTTCTAATATTGAAAACTGTTTTTAGATGTCTAATAGTTTTAAAGTTATTATACGCCAAAGTCAATTTTTATAACAATCTTTGATTTTAGAAAAAATATAAAAAAATCGATTTCTTAAAAAATATGCCTCTTTATAAAAAATCCAACTAGAGATCTATTTATGATGTCACAAGGTACCCATAAAACATAATTCACTCAAATCCGTGTCAGTGCAGTCACCGTTGCCTGAATGCACGTGGAATAGGCCTGAAGTGATGTTCCCGACCAAGGGATGGAAAAGTGGTGTTTAAAACTTTTTAGGTAGTAGAAGTTAACAATAATTTATTTTCCAACTTTTACCTATGATTTTAATTAGATTATTTCTAAATAATTATGAATAAACTATATTGTATCCAAATTTCAGCCAAATCTGACAAAGAATACTTTTCCATAAAACTGATTCACGCGATTTTCAAAGTTCTCCAGCATATTATCTAATCTGGAAGTTGTGCCCGTGGCACTTTTGATCCGAATGTCATGAAATTCTCTACGAGAACTTTAACATATCCAGCCAAATCTGATCGAAATCAATTTTTAATGAGATCGAGTAACTGAACTTTTTTTGTAGGTCGGTGTTATTATAAGAGAACAAATAGAAGCAGTTATATATTTTTACGTTAAATTTGGTTTAATGTAAAATTACGGGACCTATTGTGGAACTCAATTAGAAGGAAATTACCTATATCCTGGGCTTACAAGCAAACGTCACTAAGTCAATTGAATCATTTTTCATTTTTTTATTTGAGAAAAATAGGACATATTATGTCCAAACATGTAATTGCGATTTACAGTAGGTCTTTTTTCCAAAAATAATTACAAAACTAAAGAAATAAAAGTGAAAGTTATCAATATATTAAAACCATGTTTTATGAACCATAGAAAAAATGTTATCTCTCCAAAATATAAATTTATTGTCTACTAAACATACATTACAGCGACAATTGTTTCGACTTTTTTAACATAAAGGCATTTTCAAGTCGAAACAATTCTCGCTGTAATGTTTGTTTAATAGACAATAAATTTATATTTTGGAGAGATAACATTTTTTCTATGGTTTATTTAAATCAACTCCAATATGAGTAAGGATCAAGAATTTCTTAATTTGTTTTATGACTAAATGTTCTTTTCTTGTAAGACCACGATATATAAAAAAAGAAAATAAACAATTAAAATTTTAAAACATACATTTTTTCCAAATGCATTTTTAATTATCCTCTTATCCCTTCGAGTTTCCTTTTCGCCAGAAATCTGGCACAAAAGACCCTTATTCTACGGTTTTTTCTGAATGATTAAAACTCCTTTCAGAAATTAAAAATTAAATGGGTTTTAAAACGTCACTAATAATTATTAGTTCAAGGAGACCAGACCAAAGATAGTAACTAAAATTAGCCTATTAGTTTGACAAAAATTTTTGGACTGTAAGCTATAAGGATAAAGACCTTATGTAAGCTTACTTACTATTCTAAAAAAATGTATTTGGCAGTTACATAACTGCATTATTTAGACACTCATTTAAATATTTATCTATTTTGCCACTCTTATAAACTCATAATCACAGGCATTTTGCGGCCCAGAAGGGGTCTCTACTTTTTTTTCTTTTAGGTTGGCAACAGACAAAAGCCTATCGCTTGACGACGATTTAAAGTTTAATTTCTTCTCTATGTCAAAGCGTTCTTGAAATATCGTCGTGTAAAGTTGTTTTGCAAGCGAGCATAAGAGGTCTCATTTTTTTTTTCTTTTAGGTTGGCAACAGACAAAAGCCTATCGCTTGACGTTTTCCGTGCAATGTCGCTTTAAAGTTTAATTTCTTCTCTATGTCAAAGCGTTCTTGAAATATCGTAGTGTAAAGTTGTTTTGCAAGCGAGCATAAGAGGTCTCTAGTTTTTTTCTTTTAGGTTGGTTACAGACAAAATCCTATCGCTTGACGTTTTCCGTGCAACGTCGCTTTAAAGTTTAATTTCTTCTCTATGTCAAAGCGTTCTTGAAATATCGTCGTGTAAAGTTGTTTTGCAAGCGAGCATAAGAGGTCTCATTTTTTTTTTCTTTTAGGTTGGCAACAGACAAAAGCCTATCGCTTGACGTTTTCCGTGCAATGTCGCTTTAAAGTTTAATTTCTTCTCTATGTCAAAGCGTTCTTGAAATATCGTAGTGTAAAGTTGTTTTGCAAGCGAGCATAAGAGGTCTCTACTTTTTTTTCTTTTAGGTTGGCAACAGACAAAAGCCTATCGCTTGACGTTTTCCGTGCAACGTCGCTTTAAAATTAATTTCTTCTCTATGTCAAAGCGTCCTTGAAATATCGTAGTGTAAAGTTGTTTTGCAAGCGAGCATAAGAGGTCTCTACTTTTTTCTTTTAGGTTGGCAACAGACAAAAGCCTATCGCTTGACGTATTCCGTGCAACGTCGCTTTAAAGTTTAATTTCTTCTCTATGTCAAAGCATTCTTGAAATATCGTATTGTAAAGTTGTTTTGCAAGCGATTTGCATCTTTACACTAACTATATATTGCCATTTGGCACTTATTAATGCATTAAAAAATTAACATGTAAGTGATTTCTTAAAAAAATTGTAAACTAACACTAAGTAAATCGTAAATAAAAACTTTTCGCAAAAAAAATGAACCGACTTCTATGTCTCTAAAAAGTAAAAAATAAAAATACTTAAGTCGGTGCCAATTTCACTATTTCCTAAATAAATTACTAACAATTATTTTTTTTATTATTTTTTGCTGTGAAGTTGGCACCGACTTAGGTATTTTTTATTTTTTACTTTTTAGAGACATAGAAGTCGGTTCGTTTTTTTTTTTTGAGACAAGTTTTTATTTTTTTAGAGACACAGAACTTGTAGATTTGTAACGTCATCTAAGCTAAATTATAGTTCTCCTTCCATCTGGTAAGCTGCTGATGCCACAACGCACTGTTAGTGCTTTGTGACGTTATTGTCTTAAAGATAAATTTCTAAAAAATAAAAGTAATATTTTTATTTCAGGGCCCAGGCCCAGAGTTCAACCAACCTGTTTAAACGAAATACTAAAGAAAATATTTGTTAAACTTTAAGCGTTAGGTAATAATCAAATAACGCCTTATGGAAATGACAAAATTTATCATTTCCTCTTGGTATTTTAATATTACAGGTCCAGAGAATCAAGTTTAGCTGCATTTAAAAGATATTTTAGTTTGCCATAATATTTGAGTGACGCCTTAATCAAGTTATCCGGCTTAAAAGTCCAAACGAGTTATTCGATATTTCTCTAAAAATTTTTAAGTGAAATTTCGTTAAAATTATTAGATTTATCTTAATTATCCGGCTTACCCGGCATTTTTCGAGCGTCAAATTGAAACGGAACCACCTCAGAAATAACCTCTTTAAGTTGCAATAAGTTTCTTCAAATTCCGTTCATTCGTTCTAAAGTTATGAGGGAACAAACATAAAAAAAAAACAGTCACACGTCGAATTGATAACCTCCTCCTTTTTGGAAGTCGGTTAAAAAAGAAGAAATATCTGTCGTGTCACCGTGTAATTATTAATTCGAAATCATGGTCGAAATGAAATTAGCCGTTAAAACAAAAGTTTTAGTATGCATTGGAAAACCGAAAAATGTCCTTAATTACTTTTCTAATTTCTTAGCAGATATGTCACGTCTAATTCCGAAATAATAAAATGGCAGACAATGGAAATACACTTTTCATTATTTTTTCCGCAAGACGATTTCTCCAGAAAATGGTAATGGTTCATTAAAGCACAGTTAATTGATGAATTCAGTTTAATTTTCTTTCTTGAAACAAAAGAAGTTACGGGTTAACCAAATGGCAGTTAACATTGTAGTGCAAGTTGCATTACTGTTTTTATTTTTACTTACTCCATCATAATATTTTTTTGGGAGTTTCTTCAGTAAAAAAAAATGCTTTTCTATTAACTAAAAGTTTCTCTAGACGATTTTTTCCAGAAAATGGTAGTGGTTCATTAAAGTACAGTTAATTGATGAATTCAGTTTTATTTTCTTTCTTGAAAAAAGAATTACGGGTTAACCAAATGGCAGTTAAAATTGTAGTGCAAGTTGCATTACTGTTTTTATTTTTACTTACTCCATCATGTTTGTGGGAATGTCTTCAGTACCTAAGTACAAAAAATACTTTTCTATTAACTTAAAAAAGTTTCTCTACGTTTTTTAACTATATGTGACCCTGCACAAAGAAACCTACCTAGTATGTAAAATTTACGTCTTACTTTTTTTCTTCGGATTCTTATGTAAAAAACTTTTTCAAATAAGAATTAAAAAAAAGAAATACGTAAATTTGACTCACTGGGTGGGTTTCTTTGAAGAGGATCACATAGACATATCTATCAGAGTTGTTTTTGATTTTGATTACTTGGGAACCCTTCGAGATAGACTTCAAATTTTCACCATTAATTTCTTTTTCGTGACCCGAATAACTTTTAAGAAAAATCGGGTTTAGGTAAGGGGGTAAAAAGTGTTAATTTGTGTAAAAGCTCGCTTAATATTTAGTGTGTCAAAAATATTAATTTTTTTATTTTTAATGTTTTTGAAGTTCTTCTAAGTAAAAAAAATGGTGGGTTCAATTTAGGATTTTGGGACTGAGGTAGCCAAAAACGTGAAAAAGATCTTTACAAATTTTATACTCCCTATTAAAAAATGACTGCAAATGGCATTAAAGTAAAAGAATAAGGAACTTAACAGTCCATTGGTGGTTTTTCCGGTTCGTTTTCTGAAAAGAAGACGTTAGAGCTAATTGAGAAACAATAATTTATTCAATTCAAACGACCAAATTCGATTAGCTGATTGGCCCCTTTCAGCCCATCTATTATTGCTAATGACACTCCAAAGTCCCAGACAATTACCTAAAATAATTAAGAAATCTGTAATTACTGTCTTCGGATCGACCCACAACCTTTCCGAACAAGGGCAAAATGGGATTTTATTCGATTTACACTGTTAAAAAAGTCAATATTCTGGAAATTTTACTATACGTCTTGTAAGTAACCCAATATGTTACGTGATCATATGTCCTTTTCACTTTGCCGTTTGTAATCATAGCTTAGGAGACAGGGCACAATAGTAATGTGACCAGCTTAGAAAAAATCATTAGGTTCTGATTTTACTGGTTTTTATTTAACTAATTTGATTTTACTAGTTTTGATTTTACTAGTTTTAGTTTTGCTTGTTTTAATTTTACTATGTAGTTTTGATTTTACTAGTTTTAACTGTATTCAATTAAAATGACTGAGTTCAAATCGAATCGAATTAAATCGAATCGAATCCTCGTCTATTATTGCTACTGACACTATAAAGTCCTAGACAATTACCTAAAAGTATTAAAAACACTGTACTTAGAGTCTTTGGATCAACCTACAACCTTTCCAAACAAAAGGGAAAATATAATTTTATTTGGCTGTACTTACACTGTAAAAAATCTGAATATTGAAACATTATTATTAATTATACATTTTACCAGTTTTGATTTTACTAGTTTTATTTCTACTAGCTTTGATTGTACTACTTTTGACTTTACTAGTTTTGATTTTACTACTTTTGATTTTACTAGTTTTAGTTTATCTAATTTAAGAGGCAGTACTCGATCTGCTGATTGGCCCTTTTTCAGCCCTCATATTGTTACTACTGACACTACAAAATCCTAGAAAATTACCTAAAATAATTAAGAAATGTGTAACTACAGTATTCTGGTTGACCCACAACCCTTCCAAACAAGAAGAAAAATACAATTTTATTTGGCTTACACTGTAAAAAAAAACTAAATAGTGAAGCATTGTAAAAATTATGAATTTTAGTAGTTTCGATTTTACTAGTTTTCTATTTTACTGGTTTTATTTTTACTAATTTTGATTTTACTTTTTTTGATTTTATTTTTTTTTTACTTTAATTTTTTTGACTTTGCTAGTTTTGATTTTGCTATTTTTTATTTTACTACTTTTGATTATACTAGTTTTGGTTTTACTGTTTTGATTTTACCAGTTTTAATGTATTCAATTCAAGAGCCTAATTTGATTTGCTTTGGCCCCTTTTCAGTCCGTCTATTATTGCTACTGACACTAGAAAGTCCTGTCAGGAGTGCCCTTAGCAACCTAGTGTTTAAGATGGCATAAGCAAAGTCTTACAAAGTTCAGAGATATCAAATTTAAAAGGTTGTTTTTTTTCCTTATAAGGAAATAAATAAATATATTTGGGATTTTTAAATTTTAAATATAAGAAATAAAAATAACTCCAACATTGTTATAGGGTCATTCCGCGCCAACTGCTACCAGAGCATTAAAAATTTATTATTATTATTATATATTTATTGGGTAAGGTTTTAGTTTAAAATTCACCCAGCATTTCCAAAACTGTTTTTGTGATATAAAAGGTCCAAATAAAAAAAAAATAAAAAAACAGAAAACATTGAAACGAATGAACCACGATTAACTGCAAAAAAAATTATCACCAAATTCAGTTTGAAATTTGGTGAAAACCCTCAGGTAACATTTTTTGTAACATTTTTTTGTAACATACGAAACAACTATAATAATTTCTAGAAATCATATTTATTTATTTTTTTATTATTCCTTGCCTATAAGAAAGTAAATCTTTCAAAAATTAAGCAAACATAATTAAAGAAAAAACTTTTAAAAAATCATTTTTAATTTTTATGTTGCAAAAAAAATATATATGTTAACATAAAGAAATATAGTTTTCTTGCAATTTACTTTTGCAAATTTTTCATTTTCTTACTGTGCGACGTCGCGAAAGATACTGAACTCAATTTTGCCCGAAGTAATAAATTTTTGAAAAGTATTAAAAATGAGCATACATATTAAAACAATGCATTTTAGGTCTTTCCATTATCAAAATTGATATTTTATAACATTACATTACCGAATTAATTAATCAAAACCAGATGCGAGAACATATATATATATATATATATATATATATATATATATATATATATATATATATATATATAATGCCTCGCATTACGTAGTATACGCTCCGAGTAACTATAAAAAATTTCCGACGAAAACACTTTGGTATCCCCTGAAACCCTTATCAGATCATTTTTTTTCTCATAAGAAGTTGTAAAATCCTGATGAAGTTTCATATGGGCTTACTCATCATGTTACATAGAATTTAGCAAGATTTCAAGGGACTTCATATGATTTCATAAGTTTTTATAATATTTCATGTGGTTTTTGTTATTTCTGTATTTTTTAATATTTTTTAGATTTTATCACAGATACACTGGCGTTACGTTGCTCTACAATGGGGACAAGCATCCTGCGGTCGCTTCTAATCAGTGCTGAAATAATGCTCATAAACGAAAAAACAGCTAGCTTATCCCCAGAGTATGTTCATGAGATTTCGTGAATTTTGATATGTGTGTTGGAACAGGTTTATATTAGAATTTTTGTATAGGGTAGGAATAGTTAGGTACTTAGGGAACGTTCAAGTATAACGTAACGCAAATTTTTATCATTTTTGAGGAAGTTTTTCTCGATTGGATTGGATTTGGATCTAGCAACCCAAAATCTAAATTTGTTAATCGATTACTTTTTCACTCATTATCTTTAAGACGTCATCAAGCATTAATTATATTTTTTTATTCGATTAATTCTAAAAGCGACACTTTGTTCATATTTTGCCGGGCAAAAGTTGAACTTTGTTGCCCTTTACTGTAATATTTATAAAGAAATATGACCTTTTGGTATCTTTTGAAATAACTGTTCTTTTTGACCCGATACATTTATTATAATCATTTCATACAAAATAAAACTTTCTATTATAACATAACCTTAAAATATATGTTAACTGATTAATGTGTATTCATCCACTAAAATAAATTAAAAACACAAAACTTCAATTGTAAAATCAATTTCAGTATTTGTAGTATTCATAGACCGGCTTCGGAAGTATTATTATTTTCATAACAGACACATTTTAACAGAAATTAATCACCAAGCTATAGTTTTTTTAATTTGAAAATCAAACCGCATGCAAAAGAAACGATTCAATTGTTTTTTAAGCCATTTCATTGGATAGCAATTTTTCATGGATAACTAGATTAGTAATAAGACAGTAAAAAGAAATATATTTTGCAATTTAAAATTAATTATATTTTAATAATTTATTATAATTAGTAACAATCGAATAAAAAATATTGTATAATACACCGGAAAAAAGTTAAATTTTCTTCTTTTCGTTTTGCACGGATTTGTTACTTTTTCTGTATTTTTTGACTATTTCCTTTTGTTTTTTTCTTTCTAGCTTTATAGGATTGTTTTTTGACGAGATATAAATTTATTTGAAAAAATCAAAATTTTGTTTTAGCTATGATTGAAATTTGACATCTAATTAAAAATGTAAAATTATATCAGCATTTATTAAAATGCCTATATCTCGGAAACTAATAGTCCTACAATAAAAATGATCACATATGTTTTTGTAGGGAATCAAACATTATTTTTATTTATGCATTTGTCCTACTATAAATAATAAGTGAGATATCGTTAAAAATTAAACTTTTTGTCCATTTTGTCCCCTTGCCCTACGCTAATGTTAAACATATTTAATGTGACGCAAATAGAAAAGGTACTAAAATAACACGGGTCAACACAAAATTTGACTTTGACTCTAAAGTATAAAACTTCGATAGTTTAGGTCGTAATTACACGAAAAAAAATTATATGGCATAAAAAAGTTTGCTTTTGTATTTAGAAGACCGATTGAACGATATTTTTCAAAATCTGTGGTATTATTTTTTATTGGAAGATAGAACCATCGAAATAAATTTGTTTATCATTTTTATTAAGTTTTACTATCAAAATAACTTACAAAGAAGTAGAAAATACTTTAAAAGTGTACACTCTTACTCTTTCTTTTATGTTCATAAGTACTTTCTCTCAATAAACCCCAAATATAGTCTCCCATCATGTTTTCATTGGCCAGTACTTGATACCGTTAATATGTCCATTACATTTGATTCACTGCTTAATTAAAAATTGCTCACCTTCCAAACATCTTTTACAATAACTACAAGCAACATTTGGAGCCCATGGCTTGTCTTAATTCCGAACAGGACAGTCAAAATATGCTTCGTAGGCTTCACAGAGAACGTGAGATGTTTTTAGTTCATATTTCATGTCTCGAAATTGACCACATACGTAGCAAGATGCATCAGCATCATATTTACACTTTCGCGATGCCATTTTAACGTTTTCTCGACATGTACAAAACATCTGATCATTGTTTATCACTTGAGTGTCATCTGGAGGCACTGGGTGAACGTAAAAACCCCACTCAGATCTTGCGGTATTTTTGAATGTATTTAAACTAATTGAAATTTATAAAAAAAATCGAAAATGAGTATTATTACTACATCTATCACAAAAGCAAACTTTAAATCAAAAGAAGGTATTTTCTTTTCGTTTTTGTGCATAATGAACCGAAAAAACATAATATAAACTTTAGGACAAAGAACTAATTTTTTTTTGTTGAGCCGTGTAATTTTTCAAATCGGACGTTTCGTTAAAAAGTTATAAGTTTACATACAGACAGACAGACATTTTTTTAACAACCACTTTTTTCACATTTTCTCGACATTTCATGACATTCTAAACCCAAAAATGAAAAACAAAAATTTTTGATTTTTGGGTCGATTTTAATAACGGGTCTTTCCACTCGTAAAACTTTTTTGCTGTACCTACTGTAAATGTTTACTAATATTGTTATTAAAATTACTTTTACTTTTTACAGTTGTAACAAAGTCTGTAATTGGGGTAACTTGTATGAGTTTTTGAATAAATAAATAAATAAATAAACATAGGAAGGAGATATGACATCCCTGTTGGTAAGCCACATTATTTTTTTTTGTGGAGCTATACTTTTCACTGTCCAGATGCGAAGAGTGTAGAAAGAGGCCCCATCAAATTTCAATACTCCAGGCGATACATGCATTGTTTTTTTGTGTACCCTTTATGGCTATTTTTCAGCACACGTGATCTAATGATTAAATAAAAGCATCTAAAAACAAAAGAATAAACAGAGGTAATAGGGTGGTAGGCACAGGATTTTTTTTTGTACTTCCAGTTAAATTAAAAATAATAAATTAAATCTACAAATGTTATAACTAGCTGCTTTCTTACGAGTATGTCACTTTTACGCCTAACTGCCTAGATAGATTTTAACAGAAAAAAAATAAATATCAAAGCTTATAATTTTTATTTTTTTTTATTATTATATTATTCACATGGCCAGCGCTAGAATAATATTATACCGTAGTTTCGAATTTTCAATAAAAATCAAAAATCGTCCTAAACAATATAAATTTGTTTCATGAAAAAATAAGCAACTTTTTTTTCAAATGTCCGTCTGTCTCACTATCGGCCAGGATACCTTCGTGTTTGGCTTAAACTCGGCTTTTGGCCTTAATATCGCAAAAATTAGTAACAAGGCGTTTTTGAGGATGCTAAAACCGAACACGTTTATAAAAATTCCAAATTCAAAATGGCGGATCTAATATGGCTGCCAAATCTGTAAAATTTCATTCGATTCTGATGACAATTGGTACTCAAGGGTTTTCAAGTCCAAACCGAACCTGTTTTTAAAAATTCAAAATTCAGAATCGTCAAAAACCCTATCTTCAACCTAATTCAATAAAATTTAAGTAATTTTGCCGCCCTATTGGATCCGCCACTTTGAATTTTGAATTTTTAAAAATAGGTTATGTTTAAGCATTCTCAAAAACCCCAGAATACCAATTTTCATCAGAATCCAATAAAATTTTACAGATTTTTCCTCCATATTAGATCCGGTATTATTAAAAACATATTTGATTTCGGCATCCTCGAAAACCTCTGAATAGCAATTTTCAATATCCAATAAAATATAACAGATTTGGCCACCATATTGGATCAGCCATTTTGAATTTAAAATTTTTAATAACAGATTCGATTTCAGCATCTTGGAAAACTCCTAAATACCAATTTTCATCAGATCCAATAAAATCTAACAGATTTAGCAGCCATACTGAATCCGCCATTGTTAAGTTACAATTTTTAAAAACAGATTCGGTTTCAGCATCTTTGAAAACCGCTTGTTACTAATTTTTACTATATTAGGACGAAAACCTCAGTTTGGGCCAAAATCGAAGGTTTACTCAAAAAGTATATGTAAAAATAAATTTATTTCCTTATACAAAAAAAAAAAACGGACAAAAACTTGAATCTAGGAATTAAAGTACTTAGTGTGGGCTACCAAATGACTATGGTATTTAAAAATTGGTAGCGTTATGCAAAGATATTTTACACTGAAAGTGGAAATTTTACTTAAAATATTAGGTTTCTGCTAATTTAAAAGTACACAAATCGTAAGAATAAATAGGTTTTATTAACTAAATATCAAATTTAACGAGTTTATGTCTTTTTTATTATTTTTATTTAAAACAGAACTTTAATGATTGCTTATTCAAAAGTGTAGTATTTATTTTAATACTAAAATCATTGAAAAATGTATATGGTTTTTTCTAGTTTAAACCATTGTAGAAGAAAAAAACGATTTAATATAATGTAATAAAATTTTGAGAAAAATTGCTCTAACTATTCCTTATTCGTTTGCCTATTTACTTTTTTGAAATTCAAAGGTCAATATTGTCGACTCAGGCCCATGTGCCCATAACTCAAAACGAATAAACCGATTGTATTGAAAATTTCAGGAAAAATCAAGTTCTTTGAGGGGAAGATACATATTGTTTTTGAAAGTAATCCCCCCTAAAACAAAAAAGTTTTCAAAAAAAATCTTATTAAAAAAATCGGTTTTGTTTTTTTTTTTTGGCTTTTTATAATATGGTCAAAATGAGAATTTAATAAGCTTTTAAATTATGTATAACACAACCCCCTTTTTATTTGTGCAACCTAAGTATATACCAAAAAATTATTTGGATGTTATTTACCTGTTCCAATTAAAAGTTGATATCTTCAGCCGTCCAAAATGGAACTTTGCACTGTATACAGTATAGGGGAGCCCTAGGTGGGGTTTTGAGGATTAATATATCGTCGGCTTACAAGTAAGGAGCACTAAGTCCAAAAACATGGTTTTGAGATATTGACAAATTTAACTTTCGCTGTTGTTTTTTAATTTTTGTAATAATTGTTACAAAAACGCAAACAAACACTAAGTCGCTTAGTGCAGAAACATTTGAAATAATCTACAAGTAAAACGCACTAAGTGCACTAAGTGACTTAGTGCCTATTGCCAGATAAAATTTTATTCAAAATCAAACTGGTGCGTTTTTTATAGTGGGTAACTCCCTTGGCAGTCCACCTAGAAGTTAGTTCGGTTTACCTGTACCTAGATCATCAAAAATTAATTACAGTACCATAAAAATTCCATTTTTGCAAAAAAGTGACTTAGTGCCTTTTACTTGTAAGCCGACGATATTTAAAAAGGATTTTTTTTCTTTTTAGGAACACTTTCTGTATGTCATAAAATATAAATAAAAATTTAACGAATGTATTAAAGACAGATTTTTTGTCCCAGTCTACTGTGTATTAAGGACTGTCGTGTTTTGAACGATGGTGGTGCGTAATGGACAGCTGGGGTTAAATGGGAGTATGTGTACCGTCCTTTGTTATTATTACTTCACTTATGGTTGCGTGGGACTTTAGGGTAAATATAATGTTAACTATTTTGTGATAAAGCAGGAAAATTTCTAAGAGCCCCTAACTCTTAAACGAAAAAGTATACTTTTGAGTATCTATAGAAATTAAAACAAGCCGTGAAGATATGTAATGCTACGCATTCCATTATATACTATTTACAGTAAATGGTGTATTGCATTTTTTTTTAATTAAAAAAAAACTTTTAGCAATTTTTTGTCTTTTTGCGAAAAACAAAAAAAAAATAAAAAAAATTTAACAAAAAAAAAAGTAAATAAAAAAACATCCAACCGATTTTTTTAATAAGATATTTGAAAAATTATAAATTAAAAAAAACTTCAAAAAAAATTTTTTAAAATTTTCTTTTTTAATTTTCTTTTTACGAAAAACAAAAAATTAAAAATAAATAAAAACTATGGTATTTTCTTTTTTAAAAAAAGTTTAGACCCCCAAAACTTTTTTGATTTGGATAGATTACTTTTAAAATTGGTAGAATTGATCCTTATAATAAAAGCAATGTTTCCTGTAAAAGTTAATCGAATTTTTCTTTCAGATTTTTTTGATCTTTTTACCATAAATCTTTTGTTTTTGGGGTCTGGAGGGATTACTTTCAAAGCAATAGGGATCTTGCCCTGATTTTTCCTGAAAATTTCGAGGTGATGGGATCACTCCTTCTTGAGTTTTTCAAAAAAAGCCTTATTTTTTCATGAAACAAATTTGTATCCCAGAATTATTTGTCTAGGACGATTTTTGAAAATTTTGGAAAATTCCAAATTATTCTATTTTCCCCCAGCCATCTTGAAAATTTTTATATTTTATTGATCCAAACAAAAGAAGTTGTATATTTTATGGATTCAAAATTCAAAAGTTGTATATTTCACCAAAAAGATGAGGACATGTACAAAGCTTGTGTTTGGAGGTAAGGACCTTTTTTTATTTTTTTGTCAGCAAAATTTTGGTTAGGGGTGAAAACTCTCACGGACAAAACTCTTTTTGGAGGTGAGGACCTTTTTTTTTATTCATCAAAATTTTGGCTAGGGGTGAAAACAACTGTCACTGACAAACCTTTTTTCTAGAGGAAAAAGGTGGATTTTCAGGCTAAAAAGAGATATTTTTGACCTTCTTCCTCCGACCAAATCTTCGTAGCTACGGCCCTGGGCGCTGTGAATAGAATAATAGTTTTTGAGAACATGCCACACGGAGGGACAAACGCACGGAAAGAAATGGACAGAGGGACATACGAACGGATCAGACTGATCGATAATTCAATAGAAAATATTTCTACAAAATAGAGTATATTTACACTAGTGTGGAAAGTAACATGTTTCCTCACTCGCCTGGCGGCTCGTTCGTAAACCTTCCCACTAGCGTATGAATTATAATTTCCAACGAGTTATGTACACTATTTTTCCTACGATCCCGAATAAATTTAAGTTTCTTATTTTAAAATTTTCTAATTTGTATTAAGAAGAGCAAAGCACAAAATAATTATAAATAGCATACAAATTTATATATGTATATACCGTCAAACAGGAAATATGAGTTTAATTTAGCTTTAGTTTTTTATATTTAATACAATACATAGCTGTTTAATGGGTTGCCTATTCCTAAATAAATGCAAACTTGAGTTTGCTTATAAATTAAATTTTTGTGGTTATGCTGACAGTAAAATTGTACTGTATTACATTTCATAAGAAAAATACTGTGTATTTAGATGTTTTTATGTAATGTAAGGTAACTAAATAAAATATTAAGTAATTTTTTTAAGATCTAGACTGTCTAGACTAGGAAGTAATGATCAAAATAGTAACGTTATAACTAAAGTTTCTATTTTTGACATGAAAAACAGAAATATTTGGATTAAAACACTCAAAAGATATAAAAGGCTGTGGTGAAAGGTGGAAAATGTTTATAAAACAAGGCTAATAAAATTCGTAGAATCTAACTAGGTAAATATCTAAATAAAATTAGGCAAACCTCCATACATAAATATCACACGAGTGTGATATAAAAATATCAAACTAGTGAGATATGAGGCGTTTTCTAAAGAACAAAAGAGTGTGCTAAATGTCATTTTCATAGAGGATCGTAGGAAAAATAATTTAATCTAGGAATTTAAAATTAGAATACTATCGCATGTAACTCTTCAAGCATTGCATGCTGTGAAGAGTATAACAAGCAAAGTAAACTTGGCCAATAAATCCTTCTCGGTTTGCAATAAATCAGCGAGTTCGAGTATTATTTTTGTTTTGACTCAATCGAAATATAGAAAATGTACAAGCAATATAAATTACATTACATAAAGTTAGTGTACAACCTCCCACTTATAGAAACGCGTTAAGAATAACCTCTTATTGAAAGAGTGGTTCTAGTAAAAAAAATGTTTTTTTCTTCAAGCGTACTAAAATGTTCATATTTTATAGCTGAACACAGTTAAAAGTGATCTATTTTTTAACAGTAAAAAAATGAGTTCATTGTTGTACACCGTAAAAAAAGTTAATTAGCAAAACCACCACTGGCGGCAGCACTCTTTGACTTTGATAACAGACATACTTCAAACTTGTTTGTTTATTGTTGTAAAAAACCCCTACAGAATTTTGCTCTCCAAAAAAGGTATTCTTTTAAGAAAAATTGACCACAGCGCCCCCTATGCATTAAAATCAAGACAATTTTTTTTTTTAATTATAGTCACTCATAAAGGTAACTTGTTGCATAAATTTTCAATCAATATATTTTATAATAACAATTTTAAACAAGAATTAACAATTTGGGGGTTTTCCGACAAGGTATGATGTTTTGGTGGATGGGGGCCGATTTGGGCCCGATCAAGAAAAAACTTTGGCAATAGAATTGATTTGCATGTAGGAAGGAACAAAAAAAATTGGAAATTTCCAAAAACCCTTGCAAAAATATACCCCGAAATCATGTGAAAGAACGGTGAAATTATAGTTAAGGTTATTGGTGATTTTTTGGTGATATTTTTACAATGGAGTGATGTAAAAATAGGCTTGTTATGGGCAGCATATTGTTGAATCTTTTTCTGTTCTCCATGTGGGATTAACCATATCCTTCCATTATTTTGTTAATAGATAAATTGAACGTCTTCTTCCGAGTTGTTGCCAATTAAAACGCAACAGTCAAAATTTATTTTTTTAAATTTTTGCAATTTGGAAATAGCTTAATTACTTTAAGGCATGTAAAGTTCAGTCAGGAAAAAATAACCTGATAAAAATATTTACTATTTAGTAAAAATAAAAAGAAAAGCCACAAAAATAGAAAAAAGTTTATTTTTAATACTTAAAAGCTAATTTGTTGTACGCGAAGGCCCTTAAAGTTGTACCTAATTTGAAATTTATCGGGCACAGGCCTTTATGGATCAAAACCAAGAAATTATATTTTTTTCTGACCCCTATATTTAACTACTCCAATAGATAAACATGAAGCTTATTTGGGGCTTTTCATGATAATAAATAATAATAATAGACTCCTGGACTATTTTATATGGCGCCACTTGTTTATGAAGGTACTTGTACATAATGGGAACATCGATAGTTATTATATTTAAAAGACACCCAATAAATATGCGAAATTACTTAACACTCACTTGATAATCAGTTTATCGCCCACTTTACACTTATTTACTTTTTTTTTAATTTAACGACTGAAAATCATTTCTTTATTAGAAGAGTATAATAATAGTAATATCTAGTAGATTCGAGTTTTCCAAAATAGTCAAAAAACGACCTCTAGCCCTTGTAGTTCAGGCGAACGGTCGTCTGAAATGGCCTCACCTTGAGGTGATATGCACACTCTGTTTTTGTTTTTAATCAAAAGGGGTTCGTTTGGAAAGATTAAATCCGAATTTGCACCCCTGTGTGATTTTTTTGTGCAAAAACGCAAATTGAAAATTTTCACACATTTTTCGGTTTTTCGAAAACAACTGTAAAACTAATAATTTTTTGAATATGATGCCTATTTCATGAACTTTAACGCTCTGTAACATTTTTTCTGATAGTTTAAACAAAAAAAGTTATTTTGCATAAATTGTAGAGAATTCAATAACGAAAAAGTATCATGTTCATTTTTTGTTGAGCGACGAGCCGAAGCCTAGTTACAGACCAAAAACCAAACAAATGCGTTTTTGCACATAACTGTACAAAAAAATCGTTTTTGGGATGCAAATTTGGATTTAAGCTAAATAAATCCCTTTTGATTACATATCACCGCAAGGTCAAACTACCGTTCTACTGGGCTATTGGATGCATACCATAAAAAATATACACATTTACATACCCCGGGCCTGAGAAGCCTGAATATTAAAATTAAAACTATTATATTTATATTTTAATATATTATTATTTCTTTATACAATAATAATAGCGTAGCCCCCCATTTAAACTATGAGAATACAATTTTGACGAGAAATATAGCTTAAAAGCTTTAAAAACTCTAAGTTCGGCCAAAAAAAAATACTAACTATTAAATTAAGAATGGTTTATTTACTTAGGCTGGGTTTATTAATATACAGCTAAAATAAACTAACACAACTCCAATTAAAATCCAAAATTTGTCCTTAACTAAGACTTTAACATTAGATAAAATTTTAAATGCACATTGATAAACCGGGCCTTAATTAGAAAAATGAGTTTACTTCTAAAGATTAAACTATACTCTTGTCCCCTATTTAGTTATACCGTATAACTTAATATGTTTTAACTGTGAGGATTAAAATAATATCTGCCACAAATTAGTATATTAAATAACTAGTTTCATAACATACGTTTTTAGCCCACGAGTACAAGTTTAGAAAACAAGCCGCGTGCGGCTCTAAAATTTAAAAAACTTACATTTAAATTGATTACTGATTTAGGGATTTTTGGTTTGGGTTGGCATTATAGTTTACACTATGTTTAAAATTCTAAGAACAAATGATATTTTAATATATTTTACAGTCATCTCTTCTCTTTTCACTGCAATTAACCAGTCCACAATTTTAACACGGTAAAAAATAACCCAAACACAAAATTTTGTAGAAAATTAAACTTTAAATCGACATTGATAGGCTTTTGTATGTTGCCAACCCAACAGAAAAAAAAGTAGAGACCTCTTATGGGTCTATAAGAACACGCAAAATGTGTGTGATTATGACCTTATAAGAGTGGCAAAATATAAAAATATTTTTTATCCAATACATACAGATAATAAGACAATTACCAGCTTTATTTTAAATGGATAAACTCAATAATAACCTCCGCGTGGCTTTTACTTTATTGAGTGGATAATTATTTATTTTATCCACTCAACTGTCACTTGTCAAATTATTTTCTTGTAAATGTCATTAAAATTTTTAATAAAAATATGAATTCCTAAGCTATTTATTGGATAAAACCTTGTATGGCACTCATGGGTAAACCGATATTGCCCTCTCGAAAATCAACCTGCTTGGATAACGCCTCGCAGGTGAATTTTCTCATGGGCAATATCTTACTTTACCCACTAGTACCATAAATAACTATTATCGGTGCGTGTGCCATAAAATGTGAAGCATTTTATATCTTTACGGTTTGTTTTTTCTTCAATTTAACATTATACGTACGTACTTAAAAGTACAACTTAGAATCTTTATTTTCAAGTACTTCGATGTATTTCTTGTAAGCAGATAATAAGCAGACTAAATGCATAAATCAATCTCCTACATATATATTTTAATTTTAATTTAAACTTATAACTTGTTTATTTTATCATTTATCTTCTCATCGTTTAACAATTTTTTTATCTTTTAATTTTGAGTGTAAATCATTTACGATTATATTTTGTATACATAAGTGTGAGAAAAAGGTAATAAATTGATTTTTCTCAGCCAATACTTACTGCCATTATCAAGAAAATATCTTTTTAGACTGCCATCGGTACTTAAAACTTTTAAGTTAAATGTATATTCGCTCGGTACTCATTTTTTTAAGCAAATACGTTAATTTCTTAAGCATGTACATACCTAAAGTAAATCAAATTCTTTTTTTCAAAAAACGTGTCTTTTTTGGTAAAACGAAAAATAAATTGAAAAAAATGTTTTTGAAAAAAATTGTTTTTACCCCATTTTACCCCCTTACCCCAATCCAATTTTTACCAAAAACAATCCCAGCCTAGAACTTTGGTCCAAATCTGAAGTCTTTAACCCGAAGAGTTCTTGAGTTATCGTGGTCACAAATTTCCGGGACACACAGACCGACAGACCGACCGAAATACAGATTTTTTTTTGACGGAAATCATATTTTTTTAGATATAAAACGTCCGGAAACGTAAAAAAAAAACAATAAAAATTTTTGGAAATTTCTTTACTACTAAAGAAAGTAAAATATTAATTTAAATGCCAAGGACCGAAAGGGCATCTTTGTCCGATAAGGCCGCTTTGCGAAATATGCTGAGAAGCTCGGAAAAAGTCCTACAGCAGGACTCCTGTAAATAAGTAATTTTGGCCATATCACAAGAATTTTTTTTTAGACGGAAACGATAAAAATATTTTCCTACGATCCTCTATGAAAATGACATTTAGCACACTCATTTGTTCTTTAGAAAACGCCTTATATCACACTAGTTTGATATTTTCATATCACCCTAGTTTGATATTTATGTATGGAGGGTTGCCTAATTTTATTTAGATATTTACCTCGTAGATTCTACGAATTTTATTCACCTTGTTTTATAAGCCAATTTCCACGTTTCACCACAGCCTTTTATATCTTTTAAGTGTTTTAATACAAATATTTCTGTTTTTCATGTCAAAAATAGATTTCATAAAAATTACTTAATTTTGATTTAGTTACCTTACATTTTATAAAAAAACATCAAAATACACACGATTTTCTTATGAAATGTAAAACAGTAAAATTTTACAGTCTTATATGGCAGTATAACCACAGAAATCTAATTTAACTATCAAACCACAGAACACAAACTGTAGCAACCTGTCAAGTTTGCCTTCATTTATGACAAGCATATAGGCAACCCATTGAACAGCTATGTAAATATAAAACTAAGAAAACTAAAACTAAATGAAAATCATATTTCCTGTTTGACATACATATATAAATTTGTATGCTATTTATTATTATTTTGTACTTTGCTTTTCTTAAAAAATAATAAAAATTAGAAAATTTTAAAATAAGACTTCATATTTTTTGGGGATCGTAGAAAAAATAGTGTACATAACTCGTTGGGGTTTCCTCACTCGCCTGGCGGCTCGTTCTTAAACCTTCCTACTCTCGTGAAATATATCACTTTCCACACTAGTTATGTAATATACTATTCTTTAAAATGAAAAAAAAAATTTATAATTGATTTTGAAGTTATGTTACTAACTGTAAAGTTATTGATATTACACAAACTGTTTGTTGTCTACCATCGACAAACGTATTTCTATAGGACGAAGATTTTTTTTATTTTATTTTCTTTACGTTTATCATTACCTACTAAAAATGTAGGTATTCCTTACTCTACTAAGAATAAACTAAAAGTATTTTTTTTTAGTTTTAGAATGCTCACATTATAGACCCCTTTTGTTAGGAGGAGTGGCTTATAACAACACACCCTGTTAATTGATTTTAGATTAGTGCAAATTGTGTCAATACCTAATTATAGTAATTGTATTAAAATAAAAAATTTAATTCTGTTAATATAATTCGACCTAAATCTGTGGTATTGGTTAAACTTTATTGTAATTATTTAGCTACAAGGGTTATCCAGCTATGAGCCTATAGGTTAATACCGCTTCAAAAATAACAGCGCAAAACTAAAAAAGGTAAAAATGCATTAACTAAGTACTTACTACTTACTTCCTATTAGAAGGATGTCATGTCCAAAATTCTACGACTTCGACGCGTCGACTCTTCGCGACAAAATTATCCTTAAACAAGCCGTCAAGATATACTATTCACTGTGGATGGTATATTATTGCATTTTTCCAAATAACGCAGCTTAAAAAAAATAACAAATAATTTAAAAAATAAATAAATAAAAAAGATTTTTTTTGCGACGAAAAAATTAAAAAAAAAAACTTCAAAAAGATTTTTTTTTTCAAAGAAATTTATTTTTTTGAAAAACGATAATTTTTTTAAAATATACCGCAAAAATTTTTCAAAAAGAAACTTAAAAACAAATTTAAAAAACGAAAAAGATTGATACAAAATTAAATAAAAATCATTTTTTTAAAATGTTTAACCCCATACCTTTTTTTGTTTTTTTGGGGATTACTTTCAAAAACAATGGGAATCATTCCCTCATAGAACTCCCTGAAAATTTCGAGTAGATCGGATTATTCGTTATTGAGTTATCGTGTCCACAAAAAACGTGACATCGTACGGACGGACCGACGGACATTTTCAAAGTTTCTTATTTTTTCATGAGACACATTTGTACACAAGATTTTTTTGTCTAAGACCTTTTTTGCTATTTTGTAAAATTTAAAACTGCCGTATAATACCATTCTAGCGCTAAGCGCTGTGAGTAGTGTACACAGAAAAATATTGTTTTAAATCAAGAATATTGGCTGTCAAGGAGTGAACACTATACCTCCGTGGTGTTACTCGAAGTTCGGAATATCACGAGATATAGTTAACTTAAAAAAAGTAAAGTGGCTGTATAAAAGTATACAATACAATACAATAGAATATCTTTATTGTCAATGGTCAAAAATAATTAAACACATAATATAAGTACATAAAATAAATACACGTAGTACAAGAATAAGTTAAAAATAAATATAAATACACGTAGTACAAGAATAATTTAAGTTGAAAATATCTATACAAAACATGTTAAAATAAGTTAAAATATTTCCAAAAAGTTCTCATCCGAAATATATTCATCTTTTTTAAAATTATATACACACTTTCCTACTAAATATTCTTTAAGTAATAATTTAAAAGAGTTGTAATTTTTGGCAGAAAGTATATTATTGGGTAAACTATTATACACCTTAATGTATGAAAAATAAGAAGATTTTTCATAAAGGGTTAGCTTATGATTGATTACCGTGTCTTGTGATATATTCATGATAATTATCACTTTTATTATATCGAGCCAAATAAGTGAATATTATGAAATTGTAACGAAAAATATTGAAGTGGAAGAATAGTATGAAACTAAACAGTGTAAACGCTAGTTCTAATTGTCAAAAAAAAAGATAACAACAACCTATGACGAAAAGAGCGAGTCACTGCAAATTATTACAAATATGAGAGCTGATTGGAGAGTTTCCTTACCTATGAAAGATGGATGATGAAAAAGTGGACAAAATAATTACCCTTCTATAAAAATTATCAAATGATGTAAAGGAAATAAAAAAGGAGCCACGATTAATTAAAAAGACGTTTGAAAGTACAACAGAGTTAGGTAAGGGAATAGAAATAGAAAGTAGTAAAAATTAAGAAATAATTGTTGTAACATCGGTAAGATCGGAAGAAGCATGCGAAAAATTATTTGAAAATTTAGAAGAAAACTTGCTGCCGTCAAATAAAAGTAAATTATATGTCTTAAGGAAGATAAATTGCATTAAACAAGTATTAACAGAAAGAAAAAAGATTATAGTAAAAAGAAAGGTACATATTGAAAATACTAAGGAAAAAGTGGTGAAAATAGGGCTACAAGAAAGGACTATAGTTATGGAAGTGGATTAATTCGAAGTGTGGATTTGAAGAAAAAATTTGGTTATACTGATAAAAAAAAAAAGTCAATAAAAACAATATTAATTAGCTATGAACAAGGAACTGAATATAAAAAAGTGCTAGATAAAAAATTTATTAGTTTACTTTGTGTGCTTATATCAAATTTAAGCAATTGTGTTTTAGTCAAGACATGTGGAATTTATTAAGGAAAAAGTTCGACAACTTAATATCTCCCATATTTTGGGTTAACATGTTATTACATAACCTAATCCATCTATATTTTAAATTATCAAATAAAATAATTTGGAAAATTCCACTTGTATTTTCAATTCCTAAAAAATCGAAGAAGTCACGAGAAAAAAACAATTGTTGGTTGTAGTTATCAGTGGTACCACCCACTGAGACCCATAAACCAGCCGGCAATCATGCGCTCGTTGTTACCGACATGGAAACACGACTTTTGTAATATCGCTCCAGATTTCAAATCCGCAACATTCTCGTAAATAAAGAACTACATATTAGGGTGCTGCTTAAAATGACAAAATTTTAAATGTTAACGGGCTACCATCTCACTTTGTTTTTCCCTATAAAAAAAAGTCTAGATGAAATTTTGACAAATTCCAAAAATTCCAATAAATATTTTTGTTGTAAAATGTAATTTTTCTAAATTTTTCAAATTTTTTTGCAAGATTTTACTTATAATTCTTACGTTGGTCCCCTTCAAACATATTTTTGGGAAGCTGCTATTTGGACGTCCGACGTCCACGCAGCTATTTCCATTTCCAGTATTTTTTTGGCCGATTTTTAGAGTTTTTAAGGTATATTTCTAGTCATAATTATATTCTCCTATGCCCCCCATTAGCATCAAAAACACCAAACAAACGAAAAAATCAAAACAAACCAAATAATTAGGACATGCGACATTGGATGTGAAAATTGCGAGTTCACATGAACAGGGTATTTGGACCTCCGACTTCCACAAAGCTTTTTCCATGTCCAGTTTTTTTTTTTTGCCGATTTTTAGGGTTTTAAAGCTTTTAAGGTATATTTTTTCTCAGAATTGTATTCTCCTCGTTTAAATGGGGGGGGGGGTTACTCCACCCCCTCAAAAAAAAACACCAAACAAACCAAAACAAACCGAAGAATTAGGTCTTGTGACATCGGGCGTCAAAATAGCCACTTCGTATTTTTTTTATTCGATTGATTCTAAAAGCGACACTTTTTGTTCATGTTTTATTAGCGAAAAGTGGAACTTCGTGGCCCTAGGGCCAAAAAGCTTTTTCGCCCGCTACTAAGACTTGTAATTGTTTAGCTTTTTAAAAGAAAATGCTTTACCTTTACTGTAATCTTTTTAAAGAAATATGACCTTTTGGTCTTGAACTAACTGTTCATTTTGACCAGATACAGTTATTATAATCATTTCATACAAAATAAATTATTTTTCTATAACATAACCTCAAAGTATATGTTAACTGATTAATCTGTATTTCTCCACTAAAATAAATTAAAAACACAAAATTTCAATTGTAAAATCAATTTCAATATTTATAATATTCATAGAACGGTTTCAGAAGTATTATTATTTTTATAACAGACACATTTTAACAGAAATTAATTAATTAATCACCAAGCTATAGCTTTTTTAATTTGAAAATTAAACCGCATGCAAAAGAAACGATTCAATTGTTTTTTTAGCGATTTGATTGGATAGCAATTTGTCATGGATAATTAGATAAGTAATAAGACAGTAAAAAGAAATATTTTTTTGCAATTTAAAATTAAGTATATTTCAATAATTTATTATAATTAGTAACAATCGAATAAAAAATATTGTATAATACACGGGCAAAAAGTTTTATTTCGATTTCGTAGGTTTTTTAACCCCATCGGCCGGCCCCCGACTTCTAAAAACCTACTCTATCGAAAAACTTAAATTTTCGCCCTTCTATTATAAATAACTATTATTGCTTCCCACCTATATGTAGCTGAAATATTATAACAATTTTATATTAAGACAATTTTTTGAAATTTACAGCGCGAAAATGCAACAGAAAATTTCAGTTACCTAACTCATTAAAACGTTTGCTCCCTCTATCCCTTGACAAAATTAAAAAAAACAATAGTATAAAAAAAATCAAAAGACTTTTGATGCATTATTGCATACGTGGTCAAATTTAAAGTTAATATATTAATGCGTTTCTTAAAGTTATAAGGAGTAGGGTAACTTTTAACACATTTTGGAATAATTTTCATGCTGTAAATGTCAAAAGATGTGTTAATAAAAACAAATTATATTTTACCTAGATACAGGTCGGGAGTAATGAAAAAAATATATTTGACCAACATAAGAAATATAATTTAAATTTTTCAAGAAAATCCATTTTTTTTTTTAAATTATAAAAAATATATTTAGATGCCACATGACCCCATGCCACCTATGACCATGGATTCTATTAAGCACCTAACCCTGATACAAAAAAATGCTTATTTGCTAGTAGCGACCTCTAGAAATTATTGGATCTTGGCAAAATAGACCTAAAAAGCTGTTTGTTAGAGAGAAAAATAAAATGCATTTTAAGAAGCACCCTACTACATATACGAGGAAATGAAATTACAAAGACATGACTGTTTGTTAGTGTAGACAGAAAAATATTTGTAGGAAATTTCACGTAATAAAATATACAATAATATACACAGAGAAAAATTGACTTCTATGAAATATATTTAATTTAAGATACCTATGTGATTTAAATATATCGAAAATAATAAGGCTACCAGAACTAGAACGGCCTTACCGTACGGACCTGGATTTTTATGAGCGTAATAAACATAAATAAGATAAATTATTATTTAAGTTAAATATTTTTTTTCTTTAAAGAAAAATAATGCATATCCATAGCTCTGAGAAGCCATTATGTACTTACATAACACAACAAACTGCAACGATGAGATCAAGAAGGTCAAAACTAAGCTCTCTACTAGGGATTCTCTAGTTGTAACTCTAAATCAGCTACGACTTTGTGGTTTTTCTATAATGTTCTGTTTTGTTCGATATTATATTCGTATACGAATATTTTTTGTAAATATGTATAAACTTACAGGTTTTTTTTTAGGGTGTGATCCCTGTAACTTTAAACGGAGCTGTTTCGACATGAAAGGTAAAACAGTACCTATAGTATTACTAAAAATACTGCATAAAGTAGTTGCAAAAACAGGCCTACAAAAAAAGTGAAATATACTTTACATGTGACGGCTACCCTTGTGGATTTTGAGCCGCTGAATCCGAATCCGACTTCAGAATTTCCCCTAGACCCCACAATTTTCCCCTAGCCTAGGGAAATATTGCGAAATCTTGGAAATTTCAGGATCCGTTAAAGTAATATTTATTCACGGTTACGTTAATATAACAATGTGGTTTCTACATATTTCGAGTCGCTAAGTTCGAATCCCCTAGCATTGGGAAAAAAAAATGGAAAACTGAGCAAAACTTGAGGTTTCCCGCAAACTTTATTTTTGTACCGAAAAGCTGATATCTTTCCGTATTTTGAGTTGCTGAGTTTATATCAGATATTAAAAGTTTCCATTACCTTAGAATTCCCTAGGGGAAAAGTGTATAACCAAACAAAACTTGAGATTTCACGGAGGTTTTATTTTTTCACGGAAAAGCTGGCATCTTTCCTTATTTTGAGTAGCTGAGTTCAAATCTGGCATAAGAATTTTTCTACATTGCCTTAGAATTGCCCTAGCCTAGGGGAAAGAGTGGAACATTGAGAAAAACTTGATCATCTACGGAGGTTTTATTTTTGCTCGGAAAAGCTGGCATCTTTCCATAGATGCTCAACTTTTTCTCAATGTTCCACTCTTTCCCCTAGGCTAGGGGAATTCTAAGGCAATGTAGAAAAATTCTGATGCCAGATTTGAACTCAGCTACTCAAAATACGTATGTTCATTTAGGTCAAAAACCAAGCCTCAATTTTTTTCAGATTTTTAAAAAAATATTTAGGGGTGGCTCCCCGCCGTTTTTTGAGAGTGAAAACATGTTTAGCCTTTTGTTTATTATTTAAATAAAAGCGTTCAAATTAGACAATTTTATGAACGGATATTATTTTTGAATAATAATGGAATATTAAAAAAAAATACCCTTTTACACGAAAAATGGCTTTTCAGGGCAAAAAAAATTGTAAAAATTGACGTATGAACTTATTTATGCTACAAAAAAGGTTACTTACAAAATATTTCTCATGGGTCATTTTTTTTATAAATTCTTATCAAGTACCAATTAATGCCCCATATTTATTTTTTTAAGAAAAAGTACAGGATGTCCAAAAAAAATTACAAATCCCATAAAATGTAAAAAAATACTTTATTTGGATAAAAGATATGATATATAATAATATATTTGGCCAAAAAGCATGATAATATGTATAAATTGCTTTGAAATGTGTTTATTTTTATAACATTTTTTTTTGAAAAAAACTTTATATAATGTATTTTATTGCATAATACAACATACTGCAAGGCATTTTAAAAATATTTTTTATTTATTTACTACAAAATTGATATTTTATTGCAATTAAATGCACTTTTTTTTAACTTTTATTGAGATATTTAATTATGTTTTGGACACCCTGTACTTTTTTTCAAAAAAGTAAATATAATCCCAGAAGTAAGATATATTTAAAAATATCCTAGAAAAAAATAACTATTTGAATAAAATTTTAAGTGCTTTTTTTTCTAGCCTTAATGTGTAAATTTTTAGCATTTTTACCACATACGAAATCCGTTTAATTTCTTTAGAGGGGCATTAAAATTTAGAATATTTCTTTATTATCCAGATATTATCCAAAAACATTTTTTTGTATATCCTTAAAAAATAAAAACCCTTCACATGACTTTCTATTTAAAAAAGCGCCGGGCGGGACCTCTAAATATTTTTTAAAAAATCTAAAAAAAAATCAGGGTTGTTTTTTCACCTAAAGGAACAATTTTGAGGGATGGGACACAAACAATTCCGTAGGTCCTGGGCACCCTAGCCTATAGCTATTATTAAAAGTATAATTTATATAAGTAAAAATAAATTAAAAATTTACATTACGTGTGAACCCTGAAAATACCCTTTTAACATTTTAGTAGTAGCCTCATACAGACATAAAATATATAAAACTGTAAGCAGTAAAATTGCTGAGGTACAAAAATAGTCCTTCCTTAAGACCCTTACATTAATTGAATTTATTTTGTACGAGTAATAACTGTGTAGCAAATAAAATCAAGATCGCTGTGAAATGTAAAAAGTGCTTTTCCAGATAAGCGTATTGTTGAAGCATATTCACAAAAGACTGGCAATCAGTTTCCCGAAAACAAATGAATACAAGGCGTAAGACAAGCTTAATTAAACCATATATCTCTATCAAGTGTTTTCCTCGTTTCTAAGTTTTCGGATTACCTTGTTATGCCCGGATTCGGATTAATCATTCCGGATTTTTAATTCATTTTGCCTCGCTTGTAACAAATCTCCCCGGTAAAGATTTATGGTTTTGTACTGTTAAATGTATTTCTGAATTTACCATCCGGTGGAGATTCACAGTCTATCGACTAAATATTTTGTTTATATTATAAATGTTGTTCATTATTTATTTATTTCTTATTTATTTATCGGTTTAATCCTTTCGGGACTTTATAGGTAAGGGGTCCCCCATAAAATAGGGATTAGGGGGGTAACCAAAATATAAAATCTCACAGCCTTTAATAACGCGAGAAACGGGGTATGAAGTGTATGAATTTTGGTCAATTTGCGTGACGTATTTTATGGACGACCCCTAAGTATTTTATACCATAATAAAGTATAGCTAGTACAAATAACACAGGCCCACAAAACAAAAAATACCATGAACTTTTTATGTATTTTTCATCCCTGAATCCAAATCCGAAGTCAGATTAAGGGGTTTCCTAGTTATTTTTCGAGAAAAATGCAAAAACATGATTTTTTATGGTTTTTGTATAGTTTTTTGCAATTTTTTTTTAATTTAAAAATATGGAGTTAAATGGAGAATTTTATAAGCTTTAAAATGATGTATTACACATTACACTATTATATTTGAAGAGCTAAAAGTATTAAATATGTGCTAAAAGATAGTTTGAAGTTATCTTATTTAAAAGTTCCAAATTTGAAGTCGATATCTCAACTGGTTCAAAAGTTAAGAGGGGAGGGGGTGACTTTTGGACCGCTCTGTATATGTACTTGGGTTTGGGGCAACCAGATCAATAGCTAAATATGGGCCAACTGTTTTTCTGGTTGATGTAACCAAAAATCTGGTAAGGGCAACAATACAACAAGCTATGGTTAGGTACTAGAAATAAAACTTAGATTTTAAGGTAAACAAATCAAGTTGTCTTGCTGCCCTTGACAGATTTCTGGTTGCAGCAACCAGAAAAATAATTGTTCCGTTTTAAACTATTGGTTTGTTTGCCCCAACCAGATCTTTTTTGTCCGTGAATGCACTCTTCCAGATGAAGAGCTGCTCAGATTATAATAAAGTTGATATATGCATGTGGCAATTAAGCTTGCAAGTGAAGTTGCTTTGCATGGAATTAGTAGGTGTATGGCCTGAAGTAATCCCGTGTAAGACTCGATGTCACAAGTTAACAAACGGCCCCGTATTTTACGGTGATGTACGACTTGTCTAAACGTCTTCCACTGTAACTACACAAAAATAATTAGTAGAATTTCTACTAGCCAGATTTTATTCGTGTTACGAAAAATCACAGACGCAGGCTTATTTATTACACCGATAGTTGTATTTTACAAGTGTCATACTGAGTAATTCCTGGCTGTTTGCTTAAATTGTTCAGTACACTGACACACACTTAACTGAATTACGGTATTTACCAACACTTTTCAAATTTAATTTAAATTTTCGTTTGGACTTGGATTAGTTGTTCATCCAGGCCAGATATGTACTGTACCTAATGCAATATTCTTTATCACAGAAAAAAAAAGGAATATCTTGAATTAAAGCAAAACGATCTTACACCAAGTCTTGGTTCAAGATAATATAATCCTGATTGAAGAGAATTATAATCTTGATTTAAGATTATGATTCTCTTGATTCAAGATCATATTATCTTAAACCAAGACTTGGTGTAAGATAAAGACCCCCACAGTCAGGTTCCAGGGTTAATAGAACGGTAAATATTTTGAAAAAATTTCCCACACATGTATAATATTATTTCGCGCGCCTATGAAATATGATACTTTCTTACTCTGTTAATCGTGTGAAATTTGGTTTCATAGGTGGTCATAGGAAAAGGCACTTATTTTTAAAGAGAAACTTGTTGCAACGCCATTGGAAAATGGCGCTTATTGGTATAAATTATTTAAAGCTACTTACCCGTGAATTTTTTAAGTAAATTTGAAAATCCCCATCGTTTGAGGGTAACAGATACAAACTCGTTCATTTTAAAGCAGATAAAAACAATGATACACCTTTAAAGACAACTGACGGCAAAAAAAAAAACAAACCTAACTTCTCTCCCGCGCATATCTTGAACTACTGAGCAAATTGTCTGCCAGCCAACAATAACAACGGGCGAGTCTACTGTATATCTACGTGAGGTGAGGCCGGCAAACTCTTTACCGTTAGACAACAGGGGCTTTGAGAAGATAATAACTCTGTTACTATTTTAAATGTCATGCATTTAGAGAAAAAATCCTTGACGCAAGGATTTTTCTACCAAGAGAATAATTAAGGGAAACCAAAGTCACAGATAATCTTAAACCGAGGATATATGATCTTAAAAGAAGATAATTACCTCGATTTAAGATAATCTAAATCCAAGATAATTTATTATCTTCTGCCAAGATAACCTTTTTTTCTGTGATTTATTGCGATGCGCTCACATCTCCTACAAATATAAATCGATTTGAAATAATTAAATAATCTTATGAACTAATTTATTTTTTTTTCTAACCTCAAAAAGCTTAAAACTGTTTTTTTTTAAGAGGCCTTCTTTAGTTTTGTATTCTTAATATTTATTTTTGTATCAAAAAGAACATAAAAAAATCTCGTGTCTTGGTTTAGGTCTTTTTTTCTTTTTTTTTTCTTTTTTATTTTCGCTACAAGAACAAAAGACAAAACAACGGCAAAATAGAATGCCTTTGATTATGATCCAAAAATAACACTATCCCACAAAATTAAATTTTTGAAGCATACTTTTTTCTGACATAACCTATCTTTTTTTAGGTTGTTCATTTACTATTCCTTTAGACCGTGCCGTGTTGAAAAAAAAAATTAAAAAATCCTTATGACTTTTTAAGAATAACAAAACTAAAGAGACATAACTTTTTAAAATATTGCTGTGAGCGACCACTACTACATTTTTTCAAAAATTATGAAAAACATCAGGGATTATACTCTTACCCCAGTGAACAAATTTGGGGGGTGAAACCTCAAAGTTTTTCATTTTAAAATTTTGGTGAGTCATATTGGTGCTAAAATTTCCGATACGGCGCGCCGCGGCGCACTTAAAATTGATGTATGAATCCATCTTGAATATTTGACAGTAAAAATTTTTTTTTTCACTAAAAAAAATGCCGATCGATATTTAAAAAAATCTTTTCACACAAAATGGAATGGTTTGGAATCAGAAGAAAAAAATTCTTCAAGATAGGTTATGCCAGAAAAAAAAGTATATTTGCGTTGTGGGACAGTGTCATAGGATGTTGTGGGTTGTGCAAAACTGTGTTGCTGCAAATCGTAGGGTTCCTGAGATATTTAATAAAAACCCTATTTTAGACGGATTCTTTGGTGTATGTTATATTACGTAATTTTCAGTAGATATAATTAAAAGTTAGATATAATTAAAGATTTATGGTTAAATAATGTTAACCTATTAAGTGGCTTTTAAAAAATAATATATTTTTTAAATGTATATTATGTCAAGATAATGTAAAATTAATATTTTTTCAATTAGACATAATTTTAATTTGGTAATAATTTTAATATTTATCATTTTTATCATTTTTTAAGTGTCTCTTTTATATCTCTATTGTTATAATAAATTTTCTTAAATATAACTATATGTCAAATTTATAAAATTTTAGTCTATCCGCTATCTGGAGATAGATACGCATAATTTATCTGACCATATTAAAATAATTTATATATTTATATTTAAAAATAAATATATTAATTATAATTTATACAGGGTGTATTTGAAATAGAGTAGGAAATTTTAACAGGTGATTCTACATGATAAAATATGACAAAATTTTGGTTTTCAACATTTTAGTATTTAATTTTTCGTCCTCGAACCGTGAAATTTCACCTTCAAATGAACTTTTCTCGAAAACGGTTAATCCTACAGTATTACAACAAGAGTACCTTTTTATGTATTTTGACCTGGGGAATCATATTTCAAAAATAAAATTGCGAAAAAGTTACACAGAAAAAAGTTTGGGACAAAAAACTGATAAGCCCCCCCCCCCCCCGTTTCGCACACCCCTGGCTCAAATAAGTACATGAAAGTAACACACACAAACGGGCCTGGATAGGATTAGTTGAACCTCGTTGATATATCTCAAAGGTTTCCTGAGTTATTAAATAAAAACCGATTTTTTTAGCCACTTTCAAAGGGGCGTAGCTCCCTTATGACGCATTTTTAGACATATGTTTATAGGAACTTTTTGTCATATTTTATGATGTAGAATCATCTGTTAAAATTTCCTACGCTATTTCAAATACACCGTGTATAGCTCCTTGATACTCTTTTCAATACATTTATATTTTTAATTTTTAGTCATATTTTCATTAATAACAATATTAAATAAAAAAAAAATAAAGATAAATTTAATTTTGTCGGAATCTTTCTGTTGCGATAAGTTGGTAACATTTGGACTGTAATCCAAAAAGTTACCAAATAATACCCAGACCAAGATGAGTCCCTTAAATAATACTCCCGATCAAAAAAATAAATTTTTGAAATATTTCCATTAACATTTTAACTAACTAGAAACCAAAACCGTTGAGAGCAAAATCCCACTCCCCCTAGGGTTTTAAAACAGTTTTTGTTGAATAACCCGAAAATAGCTGCTCTAACAACAAAAAATGTTTTACGAAGAAAGAAAGATAAATAAATTCTCTACAAAGATTTATTAAATATTTCTCTATCTTACAGGGTTATGTAGATATAACCCTTCAAATTTTACCCACTAAAAAACGACACTACATTTCCTTCTTGGGAATGAAACGATTTAAGTTTTTTCAAAATGTCTCAAAAACCAATAATCTTAGAAAAAAATAGCAATAATATAAAAAATCCCTATAAAATTTTATTTTAAATTATTTTTAATTTATTGTTGTAGCAATAATAGTTCTTAAGATACAGCTCTATCAATGTTTCTTTAAAACATAATGACTGAAGTATTTTTTCACAAACTGCTACAAGGGAATTTCTGATAAATAACTTGAAAACGAGTAGATCTCCGTTAAAAAAAGTTGGCTTAGAAAATTGTTAATAAAACGGTTTTTGGAACATATTAGATATGTTTAATGGTTCCTGAGATATAACTCATCAAATAATAAAAATAAATTAATAGTAAAAAAAACATTTTCAAGAACAAGCTTTATTTAAGTGCACTAAAAAGAAGAAAATAAATTATTATTAAAAAAAACATTTTTAAGAACAAGCTTTTATTTAAGTGCACTAAAAAGAAGAAAATAAACTTTCAAGTAAATCAAACCCATCATTTTGTTACATTATATAATTTTATACGATATAACAGCTTGTAGCGAGATTTTTTATAAAATAAATTTACACAAGAAAATCTCGCGACAAGCTTTTATATCATATAAAATTGTATAATATAACAAAATGATGGGTTTGATTAACTTGAAAGTTTAGTTTCTCCTTTTTAGTTCAATTAAATAAAAGCTTGTTCTTAAAAATGTTTTTTTACTATTGATTTATTTTCTTCTTTTTAGAGCACTTAAATAAAAGCTTGTTCCTAAAAATGTTGTTTTTTTACTGTTAATTTATTTTTTTCTTTTTTTAGTCGTCAAAATTTTTATATAAAATTGTTTGTCAATCGAGTGTACCAAATTTTAGCTTTCTAAGTATATTTTAAGTGGGTGAAACAGAGAGGGGGGTTAACTTAGACTTATACGCGTATTGGGGGTGATAGGGAGACGAGGGGGGATGTAAAATTTTTTGTAAAATTTTATTAATACTAATTGAGTATATACCCTCATTTTAGTTTTAAATTATCTTGTGTGGGTAAATATATTTTTTTTTAATTTTAGGGGGGGTTCGGGGGTAAGTTTTATATAAAATTGTATTGTCAGCAGAGTTAAGCATGCAAGCTTTCTAAGTTTATTATAAGTGGTCGAAAAAGCCTTTGGCAGATTTTTCCAAAACAAACATACTAATAACAAAGTTTGCAAGTTAAATAAAAGCTTATAATAAATTGCAATTTAAATAACAATTAAATTATTAGATATAGAAAAATAGGATTCCTTGAACCAAAGACAACTGTCTTGCTATATGTTCAAAGCCATATCCTCTAGCCTTGAAACAAGGCTAGCATTTTTTTGAACCAAAGTCAATGTCCTTGAATAAAGAGCACGGGTTTTTAAATTAAACCTCCTTTATTCAAGGACATTGACTTTGGTTCAAAGAAATACTATTATTGAAACAAGAGAATATGGCTTTGGACATATCCTTGATTCAAGGAACTCAATTTTTCAGTGCAGATGATGTCTCTAGAAAATCCTCTTTTACTTTATATTTGTTGAGAAACACCGTGTAGAGTTTGTCTATTATAGACTATAATAGTGTACCTATTGTTAATAACTAAAATTGCGCTAAACTTTTGTTACATAATATGTGTGTTCTAGTTTGTTATGACAGAGTTACAAACGATATTGTTCGTAAATATAGAGGAGAATCGTGTATCGTACATCGTAATTCTCTTAGAGACAGGCAGAAAATAGCAGAAACAAAACACAACCAACGACAATGTATCTATATAGCTATAGGTTCAAAGGTCGATTTAACAAAAGAAAAATAACTGTTTAAATCGGTCTTTTTCTTTCACTTTTAAATGAAAAAAATCTAAATTCATAATTTACATCATTTGTCACAGACTCACTTTTCTGCTTACAAAAGCTAGAGGGAAGACCGGGGCTTGTGAAGTGATTATATATCAAAAAGTAAAATACTTTTATCCAACACCTTCATAGAAACACTTGTTTTTAGCACCATTTTAAATAATTAAAGTTATTTACACTATAGTGACTAAAAGTTACTAAAAGTGACGAAAAGTTATTGTGCTCACTCTTTTGCGTAGAAGAGCACTATTTTAAATAATAAAGTTAAATAAAAAAGATAAGTTTTTTCCACTAGTGAATAAATAGTATATTACATAACTAGTGTGGAAAGTGACATACCCCACGAGTGTAAAAAATACACTTTCCAACGAGTTATGTACACTATTTTTCCTACGATCCCAAAAAATATAAAGTTTAAACTTTAAGAATTCTTCATTTAATATTTTCTAATTTTTAATACTTATTCCTAGAATTTTTGAGAAAAGCAAAACACAAAATAGCATACAAGTTTATATATGTAGGAAATATGTTTTTTATTTACATTTAGTTTTTTTGGTTATATATTTAATACAACATATTATGGAAGCTCAACATTGTTTAATGGGTTGCCTAACCGCAACCGTTAGGCAACCCATCTTTTAAATTAAGGAAAATGTGACAGTTTACTAATAAAATTTGAATTCTGTGGATATGCTACCATATAAGACTAAAATTCTAAAATGTTTTACATTTCATGAGGAAATATTGATGTTTTTTATAAAATGTAAGGTAACTAAATCACAAATTAAGTAATTTTTATAAAACCTAGATATTAATAAAACATATTAAGTTATATTGACCTGGCCAGCTGGGTCAAAATACTAAGGTTATAACTATAGTTTTTATTTTTGACATGAAAAACAGAAATATTTGGATTGAAAAACATAAAAGACATCAAAAAAGTCTGTAATGAAAGGTGGAAATGGCATATAAAACGAGGTGAGTAAAATTCGTAGAATTTACAACGTAAATATCTAAACAAAATTAGGCAATCATACATACATATATATCAAACTAGGGTGATATGAAAATATCAAACAAGGGTGATATAAGGCGTTTTCTAAAGAACAAGAAGTGTGGTAAATGTCATTTTCATATGGGATAGTAGGAAAAAATGTTTTGCTCAATCTTTTGCGTATTAAGAAAACTTTTTTTTTGTCATAATTTTTTGCTAAATTATAGATTTTTGTTTAATATTAAAGGACGATGCATAAAATTTAATTATCAACTCCTGTATTAGATGACTTTATTCTGCACCAAACCGAAATAAACCGCTGCATTAAAAAAGTGTCATTCCTTATTTCTAAACTTAAAAGCAATACATTAAAAGAGCAGCAAGGTAAACCAAAAAGTGTTAAAATTATAGCCTCCAGTAATTTTATTTAGTAAATATTTTTTTCTTATTTTTAGTGATTTAAAACAATAAGATAAGAAAAATGTATGTATACACTAATAGCTATACCTTTATACCTTAAATTATAATTTAAGGTATATGGGTATTCCTCAGTTAAGAGATAGCAAACGTGTCCAAAGGCTTTTTTTTCTAATAAAGAAAATAAGTGACTAGGGATGAGTGTAAGAGTTAAAAGTTCTAAATTGGATGCAAAAATGACGGACAACATTAAGCTCAAAATTTCTAGTAATTACAAAGAAAAATAATTTTCAATGTAAATCACAAACTACTTACTATGTTTAAAGAATTTAAAAATGTACATGATAATTAAACAATTTGATTACTTTTGTATGATAATTCTATCTTTGACTATGGTTTGGGATTGGGGACAAGTCAGGGGACTGAGTTTTAGCGTATATAAAAGAGCATAATGTAATATACATTATCTATTTTAAGATATTATGTTATAATTCAATAATAAACATAAAAACCTTTCACATGAAAGCATTATTGAAAAGAAAAAAATATTTCTTGTATATAAATAACGGGACACAAATTTTCACCATTTGTGAAAAACACCCGTAGCTATTTGGTGGCATTTAAGGGTCTATTTATTAATTAGAAAATACTTGTGACAAAACTTAAAATTGACCACTGGGGCTAGTATTGATAGCGTTTTTTATATTTTTTAAATGTGTGAAAACTTATGGGTAAGTATTTATTTAATAAATAATGTGTTATATTCTATTAATTAATTTTTTTTCTATTTTGCGACTCTTATAAGCTCATAATCACACGCATTTTGCGTGTTCTTATAGGCCCATAAGAGGTCTCTACTTTTTTTCTGTTGGGTTGGCAACATACAAAAGCCTATCTCTTGACGTTTTGCGTGCAAATGTCAATGTCGATTTAAAGTTTAATTTTTTAAAAAATTTTGGGTTATTTTTTACCGTGTTAAAATTGTGGACTAGTTAATTGCAGTGAAAAAAGAAGAGATGACTGTAAAATATATCAAAATATCATTTGTTCTTAGAATTTTAAACATAGTGCAAACTGTAATGCCAACCCGAAACAAAAATCCCTAAATCAGTCATCAATTTAAATAAGTTTTTTAAATTTTAGAGCAAAATAGAAAAAATCGTATAAAGCACTCGTTTCATAACACGTTTTTAGAGCACTAGTACTTTAGAAAACTCGCCGCAAGCGTCTCGTTTTCTAAACTTGTACTCGTGCGCTAAAAACGTATCTTATGAAACTAGTACTTCAATATACTCTAATGTATGTCATGTTTAGTTTTTAACTAATGACAAAATATTGTTGAATTTTGTGCAATAGAAATTATAAGCAAGGTCATGTCTTTACATTTAAGAAAAATAAAGTAACATTTTTCAATTGTTTATAAAGTTATCTCCTAGTATAAAAGAAAAAAAATATATTGCTCTAGGTGCAGACTCTGTACTGCACTGCAGAGAATTTATTTACGTGGATTTAAAACCGAGTAAATAAATAATAGTACGTTTTAAAGCTAGTAGTGAAAAAAAAATAATTAAAACAGAATGGCTATTATTATTTTTTCTGAAAACTCAATTAAGTAAAAAAGATTATAACTATAAAACAAATTAAAAATCCATTGGTTTTATCAGTCATTATTTTATTTTAAAACCCTATTAAACTGTGGTTAGTAATCAGTAAAGAAACCGACATACACAAATCTTAATAAAGATATCCACATGTCAAATTATAAAACATTGACTTTACTATCAATTAAACTGGATAAGTTTTATTGTTAAAACCGTTAAAAAAATCGATACTTTTATTTAGTTTGTGTATACAATTAGTGTTATCACTGTAATAAATAAACTTACTATGATCTTTTATATTTATTGATTTAGAGACCAGAAAACACAATAGATGACTAGTCATCTAACTTGAAGGAACGGGGTCAGACCAAAAGTGATAAGTTATACGTTTTAAAAACAAAGGTACTTTTTATAGGTGGTACATATAATGTGAAAAAAGTTTCTATAAAGATTGGTCCAGAAATGATCCTCCCAAGGTTTTTTCTTCAAGCGTACTAAAATGTTCATATTTTATAACTGAACACACTAATTAGAAGTGATCTATTTTTTTACAGTAAAAAAATGAGTTCATTGTTGTACGCCGTAAAAAAAAGTTAGTTAGCAAAACTACCACTGGCGGCAGCAATCTTTGACTTTGATGACAGCCATTATTCAAACTTGTTTGTTTATTATGTAAACAGGTGCTTGACTCAAGATTCTGTGCAAAAACCTTGTCTGAAATTGATTAAAAATGATTGAAGAAGAATATATGGTTTATACACCTACAAATCTTTCCGAAATTGCAAATGCTACATTAGACAAAATACCATCGAAATCGCGAAAAGTGTACGATTTAGCCTACGAAAAAAATTTAAAATGAGCCAAGGAAGGTTTAAGTTTATTTCGAAAGGGTTTTATTGGCCTATTTTACTAAAAGAAACATACTTTATTACTGAATAAATTAAATTCAAAAATTAATATTTAAAAAAATATATATATAGGATGCTTGAAGAAAAAATAGTATGTTTCACTCAGAGGAAAAGTGCTTTTTTTACTCCTCTGTAGTTTCCGGACTCCGCTTCCCGTCGTCCGTAAATTTTACAGAATAGTAAAAAAAAGCTCCACTTTTCCTCTTAGTAAAACAATATACTATTTTTTTGATAAAAAATTTCTCGTTCAAAATTCATTCATTCAAGTAAAAAAAAAATCTATGTTTTGTACCATATGGTGCAACACTTCAGGAATCTTTTTACTTAATCCTATGTAATTTTTTTTATTTGGTATCTTTAACCAGGGAAGTGTAAAATGGGGAGAATTTGTCACTGTTTTTCCAAAAAAAAAAAATCTATAATTTTTTTGACATTTTCCCAATAAAATATTCTTCTTAAGTTAAAATTATACGATAAAGGTACTCTTTTTGTAATAGAGCTGACCCTTTCTGGACAACAAAAATAGGAACTAATAAATTCCAATAAAATTTTTATTAATACAGGGTAATTTTAAATCAAAAACTACAAAACGATCCTATTCATAAAAGCCCCCCTTAAATTTGCTCACCCCAACTATATAATTTTCGCAGTTTTCTTCGCCATAGTAGCCTATGAAGAAAATTTAGTTTTGTCCACTTTGTGGCTTACAAAAATGACTCCGCCAGTTTGATTGCACCTGTTTATCCTGAGTCTTCATTTATCTGGTCCTTCGAGCGTAGCTCCCCGTAGTTTTTGGCTTGTCTCGTTTAGGAGTTCCTCCGGGTTCTGACATAAGGATCCTGTTTAAAGGCTTAGTTTCCCTGATTCATATTATACCCTATTCTTGTTCTAACCTATCAAATAAATTGTGTTATTCATAATCATAATCATAATTATTGGTGCTAGCACAATTACAAAATTGTTTACACAAGTCAATGTGTAAATAAATAAATAAATAAGTTAAAAAAAAAGTTTTAAAAAATAAGATACAAAAGTCTCACAATTCCCCTAGTTCCTGAGGCACCACCTTCT
>OY294048.1:16426083-16514706 GCA_958510825.1 Brachypterus glaber | reverse complement strand
GAACGCCCTTGAAACAAAAATAAAAAAAATAATTTTGGGATATAATATGTCCATTACAATCGTTCTGATATATTAAGCAATAGAGGGTTAACTAAATTTTAGAGCTTGTTTTCTACGGAAGAAACCCCTGAACGCTTTTTTGTTAAAAATGCAAATATTGGGTATATACTCTCAACGAAATTTAGGTAAAAATGGGGTAAAAGGGGAAAGGCAAAATCTAATAATATAATAATTTTATTAAAACCGGGTCTCTGGGACCATCCTAGGATATTATTTAAATAAAAGCAAGGTATTTTTGTTTGTCAAACTACAGTTGATAAGACCCCGGCATGAATTTTTCATGGGGGAGGGGGAGGGGGTGCTTCGGCTTATTAGATTTAGTTTTTTCCCAAACAGTTATCCTGTTAATTTTGTACTCAACCCTCTACCGCATACGAGTCCATAATATGTCCATAGCCCTGGATAAAAATATGTTTGTGTTAATAAATGTTTAAATATAATTGGAAAACTATATTTCACTTAAATATATGCAGTTTTATTAAAAAAAAAAATACTGAAAAATATGCGAATCCATATATTATATGGATTTGCATATTTTCACTCATTTTTTTTTAAATAAAACTGCATATATTTAAGTAAAATATGGTTTGCCATTATTATTTTAAGATTATTAACACACAATATTTTAACATTCACTAACAGAAAAATATTTTTATTTTTATTATATTAAATAAATATTTTGAACACCCTTGAAACAAAAATAAAAAAATAATAATTTTGGGGATATAATATAACCATTACAATCGTTTTGATATATTTAAGCAACAGAGGGTTAACTAAATTTTAGAGCTTGTTTCTACGGAAGAACCCCTTAACGTTTTTTGTTAAAAAAACAAATATTGGGTATAGACTTTCACGAAATTTGGGTAAAGTGGGGTAAAAGGGGACAGGCAAAATCTAATAATATATTAATTTTATTAAAACCGTGTCTCTGGGACCATCCTATGATATTATTTAAATAAAAACAGGGTATTTTTTTGCGTCAAACTACTTGATAAGACCCCGGCAATTGGAGGGGGGTGGAGTGCTTTAGCTTATTGTACAATATTAAAATTTGTTTAAATTCGGCTTCAGACTACAGTATACTACGAATTGTTAAGCATTATAATATAAACCGGGTCTCTAGGACCCATCCTAGCATATTATTTAATAAAAACAGGGTATTTTGTGCGTCAAAACTACACTTGATAAGACCCCGGGCAATTGTGGGGGGGGTGTGCTTCGGCTTATTGTAAAATATTAAAAATTTGTTTAAATTTCGGCTTCAGACTACAGTATACTATGAATTGTTAAGCATTATAATATAAAACCGGGTCTCTGGGGACCATCCTAGCATATTATTTAAATAAAAAACAGGGTATTTTTTTGAGTCAAACTACACTTGATAAGACCCCGGCAATTGGAGGGGGGGGGGGGGGGTGTGCTTCGGCTTATTGTACAATATTAAAATTTGTTTAAAATTTCGGCTTCAGACTACAGTATACTATGAATTGTTAAGCATTATAATATAAAACCGGGTCTCTGGGGACCATCCTAACATATTATTTTAATAAAACCAGGGTATTTTTTTGCTTCAAACTACACTTGATAAGACCCCGGCAAATTGTAGGGGGGGGGGTGTTTGTTTAAATTTCGGCTTCAGACTTTAGTATACTATGAGTTGTTAAGCATTATAAAATAAACCGGGTCTCTGGGACCATCCTAGCATATTATTTAAATAAATACAGGGTATTTTTTGCGTCAAACTACACTTGATAAGATCAATTGGAGGAGGGGTGTGCTTCGATTTATTATACAATATTAAAATTTGTTTACATTTTGGCTTCAGACTACAGTATACTATGAATTGTTAAGCATTATAATATAAACTGGTCGCTGGGACCAACCTAGCATATTATTTAAATAGAAAACAAGGCATTTTTTTTGCGTCAAACTACACTTGATAAGCCCCGGCAATTGTAGGGGGGGGTGTGCTTCGGCTTATTGTAAAATATTAAAATTTGTTTAAATTTTCGGCTTCAGACTACAGTATACTATGAATTGTTAAGCATTATAATATAAAACCGGGGTCTCTAGGACCATCCTAGCATATTATTTAAATAAAAAACAGGGTATTTTTTTTGCGTCAAACTATACTTGATAAGACCCCGGCAATTGGAAGGGGGTGTGCTTCGGCTTATTGTACAATATTAAAATTTGTTTAAATTTTGGCTTCAGACTACAGTATACTATGAATTGTTAAGCATTATAATATAAACCGGGTCTCTGGGACCATCCTAGCATATTATTTAAATAAAAACAGGGTATTTTTTTGCGTCAAACTACACTTGATAAGACCCCGGCAATTGGAGGGGGGGTGTGCTTCGGCTTATTGTACAATATTAAAATTTGTTTAAATTTCGGATTCAGACTACAGTAATACTATGAATTGTTAAGCATTATAATATAAACCGGGTCTTTGGGACCATCCTAGCATATTATTTAAATAAAAACAGGGTATTTTTTTTGAGTCAAACTACACTTGATAAGACCCCTGTCAATTGGAGGAGGGGTGTGCTTCGACTTATTGTAAAATATTAAAATTTGTTTTAAATTTCCGGCTTCAGACTACAGTATACTATGAATTGTTAAGCATTATAATATAAACCGGGTCTTTGGGACCATCCTAGCATATTATTTAAATAAAAACAGGGTATTTTTTTGCGTCAAACTACACTTGATAAGACCCCGGCAATTGGAGGGGGGGTGTGCTTCGGCTTATTGTACAATATTAAAATTTGTTTAAATTTTGGCTTCAGACTACAGTATACTATGAATTGTTAATCATTATAATATAAACCGGGTCTCTGGGACCATCCTAGCATATTATTTAAATAAAAACAGGGTATTTTTTTGCGTCAAACTACACTTGATAAGACCCCAGCACTTGGAGGAGGGGTGTGCTTCTACTTATTGTACAATATTAAAATTTGTTTAAATTTCGGCTTCAGACTACAGTATACTATGAATTGTTAATCTTTATAATATAAACCGGGTCTCTGGGACCATCCTAGCATATTATTTAAATAAAAACAGGGTATTTTTTTGCGTCAAACTACACTTGATAAGACCCCGGCAATTGGAGGGGGGGTGTGCTTTGGCTTATTGTACAATATTAAAATTTGTTTAAATTTTGGCTTCAGACTACAGTATACTATGAATTGTTAAGCATTATAATATAAACCGGGTCCCTGGGACCATCCTAGCATATTATTTAAATAAAAACAGGGTATTTTTTTGCGTCAAACTACACTTGATAAGACCCCGGCAATTGGAGGAGGGGTGTGCTTCGACTTATTGTACAATATTAAAATTTGTTTAAATTTCGGCTTCAGACTACAGTATACTATGAATTGTTAATCATTATAATATAAACCGGGTCTCTGGGACCATCCTAGCATATTATTTAAATAAAAACAGGGTATTTTTTTGAGTCAAACTACACTTGATAAGACCCCGGCAATTGGAGGAGGGGTGTGCTTCGACTTATTGTACAATATTAAAATTTGTTTAAATTTCGGCTTCAGACTTCTGTATACTATGAATTGTTAAGCATTATAATATAAACCGGGTCTCTGGGGACCATCCTAGCATATTATTTAAATAAAAACAGGGTATTTTTTTGCGTCAAACTACACTTGATAAGACCCCGGCAAAAGTCCAAACCGGGTCTCTGGGACCATCCTAGCATATTATTTAAATAAAAACAGGGTATTTTTTTGCGTCAAACTACACTTGATAAGACCCCGGCAATTGGAGGGGGGGTGTGCTTCGGCTTATTTTACAATATTAAAATTTGTTTAAATTTTGGCTTCAGACTACAGTATACTATGAATTGTTAAGCATTATAATATAAACCGGGTCTCTGGGACCATCCTAGCATATTATTTAAATAAAAACAGGGTATTTTTTTGCGTCAAACTACACTTGATAAGACCCCGGCAATTGGAGGAGGGGTGTGCTTCGACTTATTGTACAATATTAAAATTTGTTTAAATTTCGGCTTCAGACTACAGTATACTATGAATTGTTAAGCATTATAATATAAACCGGGTCTCTGGGACCATCCTAGCATATTATTTAAATAAAAACAGGGTATTTTTTTTGCGTCAAACTACACTTGATAAGACCCCGGCAATTGGAGGAGGGGTGTGCTTCGACTTATTGTACAATATTAACATTTGTTTAAATTTCGGCTTCAGACTACAGTATACTATGAATTGTTAATCATTATAATATAAACCGGGTCTCTGGGACCATCCTAGCATATTATTTAAATAAAAACAGGGTATTTTTTTGCGTCAAACTACACTTGATAAGACCCCGGCAATTGGAGGGGGGGTGTGCTTCGGCTTATTGTACAATATTAAAATTTGTTTAAATTTTGGCTTCAGACTACAGTATACTATGAATTGTTAAGCATTATAATATAAACCGGGTCTCTGGGACCATCCTAGCATATTATTTAAATAAAAACAGGGTATTTTTTTGCGTCAAACTACACTTGATAAGACCCCAGCAATTGGAGGAGGGGTGTGCTTCGACTTATTGTACAATATTAAAATTTGTTTAAATTTCGGCTTCAGCCTACAGTATACTATGAATTGTTAATCATTATAATATAAACCGGGTCTCTGGGACCATCCTAGCATATTATTTAAATAAAAACAGGGTATTTTTTTGCGTCAAACTACACTTGATAAGACCCCGGCAATTGGAGGGGGGGTGTGCTTCGGCTTATTGTACAATATGAAAATTTGTTTAAATTTTGGCTTCAGACTACAGTATACTATAAATTGTTAAGCATTATAATATAAACCGGGTCTCTGGGACCATCCTAGCATATTATTCAAATAAAAACAGGGTATTTTTTTGCGTCAAACTACACTTGATAAGACCCCGGCAATTGGAGGAGGGGTGTGCTTCGACTTATTGTACAATATTAAAATTTGTTTAAATTTCGGCTTCAGACTACAGTATACTATGAATTGTTAATCATTATAATATAAACCGGGTCTCTGGGACCATCCTAGCATATTATTTAAATAAAAACAGGGTATTTTTTTGAGTCAAACTACACTTGATAAGACCCCGGCAATTGGAGGAGGGGTGTGCTTTGACTTATTGTACAATATTAAAATTTGTTTAAATTTCGGCTTCAGACTTCTGTATACTATGAATTGTTAAGCATTATAATTTAAACCGGGTCTCTGGGACCATCCTAGCATATTATTTAAATAAAAACAGGGTATTTTTTTGCGTCAAACTACACTTGATAAGACCCCGGCAATTGGAGGGGGGGTGTGCTTCGGCTTATTGTACAATATTAAAATTTGTTTAAATTTTGGCTTCAGACTACAGTATACTATGAATTGTTAAGCATTATAATATAAACCGGGTCTCTGGGACCATCCTAGCATATTATTTAAATAAAAACAGGGTATTTTTTTGCGTCAAACTACACTTGATAAGACCCCGGCAAAAGTCCAAACCGGGTCTCTGGGACCATCCTAGCATATTATTTAAATAAAAACAGGGTATTTTTTTGCATCAAACTACACTTGATAAGACCCCGGCAATTAGAGGGGGGGTGTGCTTCGGCTTATTTTACAATATTAAAATTTGTTTAAATTTTGGCTTCAGACTACAGTATACTATGAATTGTTAAGCATTATAATATAAACCGGGTCTCTGGGACCATCCTAGCATATTATTTAAATAAAAACAGGGTATTTTTTTGCGTCAAACTACACTTGATAAGACCCCGGCAATTGGAGGAGATGTGTGCTTCGACTTATTGTACAATATTAAAATTTGTTTAAATTTCGGCTTCAGACTACAGTATACTATGAATTGTTAAGCATTATAATATAAACCGGGTCTCTGGGACCATCCTAGCATATTATTTAAATAAAAACAGGGTATTTTTTTTGCGTCAAACTACACTTGATAAGACTCCGGCAATTGGAGGAGGGGTGTGCTTCGACTTATTGTACAATATTAAAATTTGTTTAAATTTCGGCTTCAGACTACAGTATACTATGAATTGTCAAGCATTATAATATAAACCGGGTCTCTAGGACCATCCTAGCATATTATTTAAATAAAAACAGGGTATTTTTTTGCGTCAAACTACACTTGATAAGACCCCGGCAATTGGAGGAGGGGTGTGCTTCGACTTATTGTACAATATTAAAATTTGTTTAAATTTCGGCTTCAGACTACAGTATACTATGAATTGTTAAGTATTATAATATAAACCGGGTCTCTGGGACCATCCTAGCACATTATTTTAATAAAACCAGGGTATTTTTTTGCTTCAAACTACACTTGATAAGACCCCGGCAATTGTAGGGGGGGGGTTTGTTTAAATTTCGGCTTCAGACTTTAGTATACTATGAGTTGTTAAGCATTATAACATAAACCGGGTCTCTGGGACCATCCTAGCATATTATTTAAATAAATACAGGGTATTTTTTGCGTCAAACTACACTTGATAAGATCCGGCAATTGGAGGAGGGGTGTGCTTCGATTTATTATACAATATTAAAATTTGTTTAAATTTCGGCTTCAGACTACAGTATACTATGAATTGTTAAGCATTATAATATAAACTGGGTCGCTGGGACCAACCTAGCATATTATTTAAATAAAAACAAGGCATTTTTTTTGCGTCAAACTACACTTGATAAGACCCCGGCAATTGTAGGGGGGGGTGTGCTTCGGCTTATTGTACAATATTAAAATTTGTTTAAATTTCGGCTTCAGACTACAGTATACTATGAATTGTTAAGCATTATAATATAAACATATGTTTATGCCTTAATAAATATTGCAATGCCACCCAACGTAAGCGCATATATTTTTATTATAATATTATTAATAATTATTTATTATAATTTATTATTACAATATGAGTGATAAGTAAAAAATTAATTCGATAACTATATATTTATCTGTTCTATTTGTTGTAAACATTTAACTATCTGCGTGGGAGTCCAATAGTTAAATAAACTTTTATTGTAAACAAACCGTGAAGATATTTAATGCTACGTATTCCATTATACAGAGCGGTCCAAAAGTCACCCCCCCCTCTTAACTTTTGAACCAGTTGAGATATCGACCTCAAATTTGGAACTTTTAAATAAGACAACTTAATCTATCTTTTAGAATATATTTAATACTTTCAGCTCTTAAAATGTGGGCAGGGGGCATGGGGGGCATTTTTTTAAATGGAAAGGTGGGTCGTGTGATACATCATTTTAAAGCTTATAAAATTCTCTATTTAAACTAATATTTTTAAATTTTTTAAAAATGTTTTTTAAGGTTTTGATTTTTCAATTTTTTGTGCTTAAACATTCGATTTTTTAAGTTTTTTTTATAAATTTTTATTTATGTCACTAAAATTAGTTTGAAAGTATAATTAACATTTTTTTATGATAAAATTAGGCATTTTTAAAAAATTATTTGTTTTTTTTTAGAGGAATTTTGATATTAATACCTATTTTCAACCCCATTTTAAACCCAATTTTTTTTTTAATTTAAAAATACGGAGTTAAATGGAGAATTTTATAAGCTTTAAAATGATGTATTACACGACCCCCTTTCCATTAAAAAAAATGTGCCCCCATGCCCCCCTGCCCACATTTTAAGAGCTGAAAGTATTAAATATATGCTGAAAGATAGTTTAAGTTGTCTTATTTAAAAGTTCGAAATTTGAAGTGGATATCTCAACTGGTTCAAAAGTTAAGAGGGGGGGTTGACTTTTGGACCGCTCTGTATATTATTCACAGTAAATTGTATTTTCCCAAATACTTAAAAAAATAATTTTCAATCTTCTATCGGGCAATTAAAAAAAAAACGAACTACGATTAAGTTATACGCTTGCCGATTTACCGAATCAAAAATATTGTTATTATCAAAAATAAAGCTTATTAAATTCTCTACAATTATATTCTTTTTTATATATCTTTAACCGTTTTGTTGTAATAAAGCGTTCAAATTAAAATATATGATATAATAGTTATTTATGGTACTAGTGGGTAAAGTAAGATATAGCCCATGAGAAAATTAACCTGCGAGGCGTCAGCCCAGCAGGTTAATTTTCGAGAGGGCAATATCGGTTTACCCATGAGTGCCATACAAGGTTTTATCTAATAAAAAGCTTAGAAATTCATATTTTTATTAAAAATTGTTATAACATTTACAAGAAAATAATTTGACAAGTGACAGTTGAGTGGGTAAAATAAATAATTATCCACTCAATAAAGTAAAAGCCACGTGGGGGTTATTATTGAGTTTATCTATTTAAAATAAAGCATTTTATTATTAAATAGGTATTATTTTCTAGGTGTGTCCCAGAATGTTTCCATAATAGTTTAGGAGTGATCATATCTCGTCAAAAAAAGTTCATAAATATTTTTTGGCTACACCCCCCTACTCCGAGATATTCGCCCCCTAAGATGAAATAGAAAAATATTTTTTTTTATAACTTTTTACTTTTTAATATTTTTTAACATTTTGTTTAAGAAAATTAATGAGCATGGAACGATTTTAAGAAAAGTTTCGAAAGTTATCAGAAAATTCAGGGGCGGACTTCCTTTATGGTTCCAAATCCCTAACTTTTTTAGGGTTGCGAATTTTAGACTTTTTAATACTTTTTTACATTCTGTAAGAAATTTTGATCAAAAAAGTACTCTAAGCAAAATTCGATATAATGAAGTGTTTCCGAGAAAACGGAACCTTTTTTAATCCAAAGGCAGGAAGACTGTAAACAAATATTTTTATATTATTTCAAAATGCTATAAATTATTTTTAAAATGTTTGTATCTCATCAAAATGAAATAAAATTTTTGACTAGGGCCCCCTCCTTTGAGATATTCGCCCCCCCCCCCATGCCAATATTTTTAATAATTTTAACGCTTTATCACAACAAAACGGTTAAAGAATAGAATAAGAATTATAGAGAATTTAAGAGGCTCTTTTGAAAAAGTTTTTTTGAATTTTTTTGCAATTTTTTTTTTAATTTTTCGTTTTTTAAGTATTTGGGAAAATCCAATATACCATTTACTGTGAATAATAATATATAATGGAATGCGCAGCATTACATATCTTCACGGCTCGTTTTAAAATAAATATTATTTAAAATATATATGGGAAGCCACAAAACTAAAGCAAAGCAAAAAGAGTCGGTTTAACGGCAAACAAATTGATTAAGCAAAACAGGTATAGAGAGCGGGTACATGTCCTGGTGCATAATCTGGTTATGGGTCCGCATAAGTCCTCTTTAATCGCGTAACGAACAACGAGCGAGTCGTGTTTTAAATTGAATTTGCGATAATCCGATCCGGTGTGCGGACTTAATAAACATCGGTCCGTCCACCGTGGGTTAAATCCTTTAATATACTCTTCGTAGTCATAATACACTATAGTACTATACTGAAAATTCGTTACCGTATAAAATACTAAATGATTTTGTATAATATATTATATGAATAATATATTAAACACAGTTCGCTCCTGGATTAAAAAAGTCCTCAATAAAAAATATTTAACAGATTTTTTTAGTTTTAGTCTTAAAATACATCGTAAATAAATAGAATATGTTAACAAACGTTATGAACTCAATTACTGACTTTTTTCATTGTGCTATGCTGTAGTTATTGAAGATAAGTTGCTTTCATACAAGGAAAAAATATAAGTATTTGTGATACTTGATATAAATTCAACACCGGCTTATACTGACTTTCGAACCAGTTTCTAGGGAATGTCCGTTTCACTTATCGCCTTCGCCAAATTTCAATTATTAACTGAAAAAGGCAAATCGGCGCCAGTGAGAATCGAACTCACGCTAGTAGGCTTGCTATACATACGCTCTAGCCCCTACGCTATGCCTCCCATAATAAAATCAATACTATTTGATAGCCACTTTTGTCGGGGACATGTGTACATAATTATTAGTTATCTTTAGGATAGATGTACAGTATATCCTCAGGATATACCTTCCAAATATCCTGAAGATTCCTACGGATATTTATAATAGACGAAGTCGTATATTCTGGGTATGTCGAAAATCCATTGTATAAACCTGTGCTATCTGGGTTTGACTGTTTCGAAAATATTTATCGGAATCTGTTAATTTTTAGTATAAGATGTAAAAAAATGTTTAGTTTCTGGGGTCTTTTTAGCCAATCTGTTAATTATTTAAAAAAATTATTTTAAATATCTCTTTGTATGTCATTAAGATTTACGTTAGAACTTTAAATAAATAACGTTTTCCCTTGTTGTTCCACTTTTGTCGGGTACAGGTGTACATAATTAGTAGCTATCTTTAGGATAGATGTACAGTACATCCTCAGGATATACCTTCCAAATATCCTTGGGATATACGGTTCGGAAGTCGCTCGGCTTCCCATTTATTAACAAAGTATATCCTGAGGATTCCTACGGATATTTATAATAGACGAAATCGTATATTCTGGGTATGTCGGAAATTCATTGTATAAATCTGTGCTATATGGGTTTGACTGTTTCGAAAATATTTATCGGAATCTGTTCATTTTTAGTATAAGATGTAAAAAAATGTTTAGTTTCTGGGATCTTTTTAGCCAGTCTGTCTATTATTAAAAAAATATTACTGTTTTAAATAAGTCTTTGTATGTCATGAAGATTTACGTTTAAATAAATAACGTTTTCCCTTGTGGTATTTTTAAAACACAGATAAAGAATTTTTCTATGGCTTTCATTATCAACTAAACTTGTAATCTTTAGTGTAAAACCTTCCGTCCTATTTTCCTTACATATCGAAATGACTTTGGGTCACGTGACCAACTCTAATAACACAGTGGTCTTTTATTAAATCAAGTAATTAAGGGCTCCACCTACATCGCAGTTCCGCCCTGACAAGGCACACTAGACTTATTTCATTAGAAAAGTATCAAATTTTGGTATATCTGGGGACAAGTTTAGATGTTATTATCTATTGGTGAATATTTGGATATTATTATGGAGACGTTTCTACTAAAACACTTAAAATTAAGCACTTGGTTTATTTGTTTGTGTATTTGCTTAAAAGATGTTAAGTAAAATGTTTAACAGCCTACTGTCATTTCACATTGGGAGGTTCATTTTGGGTACAAACTAAATTAACAGAGTTTATGCTTGTTTGAAGACTGTTTCATCTAACTCGCATTTTTTAAATGCCAAACCCCATATTTTTAAAACGTCTCTGCTAATTAAGAAAAAACTAAAAAAAAAAGTAAAAAGAAAATTTAGATCTGTGAAAAAGTAAAAGTAAACCTGCATATCGCCTTGTAAATTACGAAACATCGTATCTGAAAAATGACCACTTGACAGGTATAACAAATTATCCTTTTTTAAACAATTAATAAGGTATTTATTTAGAACTTTATTAATTACATATAAACAAGAATAAATTCTTATTCATATAAATTAGTCAATTATTAAATTACTACCCTACTAATTCCATAAAAAAGAATAATTTCTAGTCTCTGGCAAGTTCCCATTTTTCAGATACGATGTTTCGGAATTTACAAGGCCATATTTATTGTTATTTTAAAAATATTCACTAGAGCAGGGTGTTTTTGAAATGGGGTCCGAAATTTTAAGAGGTGATTCTGCATCATAAAATATGACAAAAAGTTCCTATAAACAATTGCCTAAAAATGCGTCGTAAGGGAGTCCCTTTGAAAGTGAAAAAAAAAATTTAATAACTCAGGAACCCTTTGAGATATATTAACAAGGTTTTGCACTTGAACTAATTTTAATAATGTCCATCTTCGTCTGTTACTTTCATGTACTTATTTTAACCAGGGGTGTGAGAAACGGAGGCGCCTTATCAGTTTTTTGTGTAACTTTTTTGGAATTTCATTTTTGGAATATGATTCCTTAGGTCAAAATACATAAAAAAAGTTAATCTTGTTGTAATACTGTAGGATTAACCGTTTTCGAGAAAAAATCATTTGAAGGTGAAATTTCACGGTTCGAGGACTAAAAATTAAATATTAAAATGTTGAAAACCAACATTTCTATGATGCAGAGTTAATGTACATCAAAAACAAAAAACTTCATATACAGGTACTTCCAAAAATCAATCCTAAGGGAGCTGTGGTCTCCTAAAAATGCACAATTTTTAAAGGGACCTAGAGTTTGGCGACGGCATAGAGCTCGGACAAGTATAGCGCCTGTTAATTGCTGCCGTGTTTTCATTCATTTCGTTCTTCCTCTTTCCTCTTTCTTGGTGCTAATCTTGAACTTCTCCCTCCCAGCACTAACATAATTTAGATTCCATCCCGTCAATCTAAACCAGGGCAGAAACCAAAAATTATAACACTAAGCTAATGCACAGAAATTGTGAAACATCCGAAAGAGAAACTTCAATTTTGTGAATCTCTGCCACCGAAATGTTGTGGGTTAGCAACCCGGTTCCGGTTCTCGGTGCTCCAACTATGTGAGAATAGTTGGTGAAGATTTCATCAAGAAACGAGTTGTAAGAGAAAAGTTATGGGTGAAACACACAGTCACATTCTTTTTGGATCACCCTGAAAATACATGATAATAACATACGAAGATGGGCCTTATTAAAATTAGTTCACGTGCAAAACCTCGTTGCTTTATCTCAAAAGGTTCTTGAGTTATTTAATAAAAACCGAATTTTTTAGCCACTTTCAAAGACGCATAGCTCCCGTACGACGCATTTTTAGGCATTTGTTTATCGGAACCCCTTAAAATTTTAGACCCTATTTCGAATACACCGTGTAAAGAAAGTTGTGTTAGGTAGTTAATTTCCTTCTCTCACAAGATTTATTTGTGTAGTGAGCTACCTACCTTCCCTAACTAGCATACTCCATTGCTTTAGGTTTCGGCAGAAGTTAAGATGAGAAATGAATCTTTGTATTTAGTAAAAAATAGTTCCTGAAAAAAATCCAATGTGCGGTGACTGTCTCATTACTCTAATGTGGGTGCTCTTTGCGCCCATGACGGCGGGGCGGGGCCTGCCAGCATGGCCTAGCTTGATGTTCCGTTGTCACGCGTCCGCTATAACGAGTTGCCAATGTCAACCAATCGTTATTTGATTGTGGAGGTTTGTCCGGCTTTTCGCTCTTTTCCCAGACACGGGTAGAATGTGAAACAGGGCCTCCGACAGAGAAAATCTGGAAACAGGAGCGGACTCTATGCTTTATAATCTAAATCTAAATATGCAGATTCAATACACATTGTATAAAAGGGGTGACGTCAATTTTCCAATTTTTAGATTTTTAGATAACTATTTTTGCCAAAGCTTTATTTTTCCAGTCAAATATTTTCCAAGGATAATTATAGCCAAATTAATTTTTCATCCAAATGTTCTTGTATACCAATAAAAATATTTTCTAATAATAATTTTTATCCAATTAGCTTTTTTTTCTTAATAATATTATTTTAAAATATTTTATTTTCCTATTTATTTATTTAACTAAAATTAATAATTTCCATTTGTTTAATTTTTTCAATTATATTGATCCAACTTAAAAGTTAATACAAATTAATTTTTACAGAAGAAAGTGCGCCAGATGGCGCTAGTAATCTATTGTTTACAACCTCAGACAAATGAAGGAGATAGACTGCTGGCATTAACTAGACTTGGTAACGTTAAACATAGCAAGCATATTATCAAATTATCAAATATTCATGAGAGGAACCAATATAAAACATAAATACTATTATTTGGCGTGGAAATTGAGATATTTATTGTTCTGGTTAATTATTATATAATAGGTCATCGCAAAATGATAAAGGTACTTTTTTCCGCGTTCCTGGTCTATCTCCTTCATTTGTCTGAGGTTCTAAATAATGGATTGCTAGGGCCATCTGGCGCACATTCTTCTGGTGGAAAATTAACGGTTGGAAAATAATAGCTTTCGAAAATATATTCATTGGAATACAATTTTTATTAGTTAAAATAAACATTGTAACAATTATTTAATTGGATCTAATTATGAATTATATTAATTTTTAATAAGGTAAATAAAAGATTTGGAAATTTTAAATGTTGGTTAAAATAATAATTGGAATAAAATATTATTAGACAATATATTAAAAGGGAAATTTTTTTCTTTGGTATAAATATTTATTGGATAAAAGTTATCATTAGAAAATATTTTTATTGGTACACAAGAACATTTGGATGAAAAAATTAGGTTGGCTAAAAATAAATTTGGTTAAAATTATCGTTGGAAAATATATGATTGGAAAGATAAAGCTTTACAAAAATTATTATTGGAAAATCTAAAAATTGGAAAATTGACGTCGCCCCGTATAAAATAGTATATTAAAATACTAATTTTATAAGACATTATATTAAAGCACCCGTGCAGATTTAAAATACAACTTGCCATAAAATGTAGTATAGTTGAGTACTACAGTTGAGTGACACGTATCTAGGAATTTTTGAGTATGCTGTTAGAGTCTTTTGTCGTCTTTTATTTTCGTCTAAAATTCACTTTTCTCAAACAAGATGTCAAGTTGTGTATTTTTCATGAACAAATATCTTTATTAAAGATACAAATAACTATATTCAGTAAAGATGTCATAAGTAACAGCCAAATATTATCTCCATATTTTTTCTTGACTACCGGTATACCACCACACGATCGCAGCTAATCAAATAAGAACATCATCAACCAGTAAACCTTCAGGAGTTCCACCCAACGGTAGACTAATGTAATGTAAATTTGGCCGATCGGTAACTTTAATGCAAAAATAAAACAAAATAAATTGAAAAAAGAAGAAACTACCATATTATCAAGGCCCTTGATAAAAAGAACATTAAAAAAAATTTTGAGAAAAAAAAAATCCCAAAAAGTCCAAATACTTCCAAAATTCATAAAAATCTATACTTAGTGTGTTTTTTTTTTAGAAATGGAGTATTCTCTTATTAAATCAACTTTTTTAAAAATTTTGACGGGCTTTTAAGTTAATCCGGACCTGAGATTGCGACAAAGATCAAACAAAATATCCAGTTTAAAGTTAGCTTGTTTGATTCTTTTTACTGATGATCATCGATTGTTTTTTTTTTGCGCTAAAGCAACCATGATTGAAATCCTTTGATATTTGCTAAATACTTCAGACAGCAGTATTCTTTTTCTTTTGTTTTTAAATCGTAAGTTATACGTATAAAGAAACTGTACAATAAAAATTTCATTACAAGATAAAAATAAATATCTACTGGCGCTTACATAAAAATACATATTTGTATAGAAATAAGTGCTATCGCCTTCGCCATAATTGTAAAAAATTATACATTACATGTTTTACATTACATGTTTGTTTGTTTAACCTCGTACTATTCTACTTAATTAGGCATCCCCTAAGTCCAGGACTTGTGTGGGCTAGTAGTAGAGGGAACCACCGGCTTATACTGACTTTCGAACCAGTTTCTAGGGAGTGTCCGTTTCACTTATCGCCTTGGCCAAATTTCAATTATTAATTAACTAAAAAAGGCAAATCGGCGCCAGTGAGAATCGAACCCACGATAGTAGACTTGCTATGCATACGCGCTAGCCACTACACTATGCCTCCCATACATAATATACAAGGACAGAAATTTTTAATTTTAAACAAAATTATAAAAATATTAATTTATTATTCCATCAATCTATTTTCTAATCATCGTACAGAGTGATATTGGTAGACTGTCAGTCTACCAATATCACTCTGTACGATGATTAGAAAATAGATTGATGGAATAATAAACATAATATACAATTCTAAATATTTTCCCAAAATTTATTAAACATTCTTGCAAACCTTTTTTGTGCAAATTTTAAGGTATTGTGTTATACCTTAAAATCTAAAACCGATCATGTTATTTACTAAAATTATATTTTTTGAAAAATAAATTATACTAAGGTGGGTATTATTGTAGTCATAAATTTATTAACGAAATTTATTAACGAAATAAAAAAGCCGTGAAGATATGTAATGCATTATATACTGTTCACACTAAATGGTATATTGCATTTTTTAAAAATACTTAATTTTTTTTAATCAAAAAAAAAAAAATTAAAAAAAATTACTACGAAAAAAAAAATTATTACGAAAAAAAAAATTAAGAAAAAAAAATTTCAATTTTTTTTTGCAAAAAACGAAAAGTTTTTGAAAAAAAAAAGTTTCATTTAAAAAAAGTTTATCCCCCATAACTTTTTTGTTTTTGGGGTGATTACTTTCAAAATTGGTAGAATTGATCCTTATAAAAAAAGAAATTTTTCCTAAAAAAATAATTTAATAGAAATTAGCTTTTTTCGATTTTTTTAAAAGTTTAACCCCATAACTTTTTTGTTTTTAGGGGGATTACTCTCTAAAACAATAGGGATTTTTCCCTCATAGAACTTCTGAAAATTTCAAGTCTATCAGATTATTCTTTCTTGAATTATCGTGTCCACGAAAAACGTGACATCAGGCAGACAGATGGACAAACGGCAAAAAAAAAACATTTCTTATTTTTTCATGGAACAAATTTGTATCCAAGTATTTTTCTGTAGGACGATTTTTGAATTTTTTGTAAAATTCCAAATTACCGTATAATTCTATTCTAGCGCAGGCGCTGTGAATAGTATAATAATACTTAAATAACCTTTTGCTACTTTAATTGAATTTAGTGTTGATTAGATTGACAGTCAGGCACTGGCAATAAGAAATGTTCCTAATCATCATCAAGTAGATCGTAATTTCCAGTTTCAATTAAGCGGTTCATCCACAATTGTTTGGATCGCAGTGGCTTCTGATATCATAAAAGATAACAATCCCCCAGTTATCTCATAAAGTAATGATGTGGCATAGACACACATACACACGAGTGTATCAGACTTAACATGGGGGAAGATGTCAAGTAATTGTTTAATATGAAAATTTTGCCACTGGTAATTAATTTTTTCTATTTTGCGACTCTTATAAGCTCATGATCACACGCATTTTGCGTGTTCTTATAGGCTCATAAGAGGTCTCTACTTTTTTTTCTGTTGGGTTGGCAACATACAACAGCCTATCTCTTGACGTTTTGTGTTCAAATGTCAATGTCGATTTAAAGTTTAATTTTTTACAAAATTTTGTGTTTGGGTTATTTTTAACCGTGTTAAATTATGGACTGGTTAATTGCAGTGAAAAAAGAAGAGATGACTGTAAAATATATCAAAATATAATTTGTTCTTAGAATTTTAAACATAGTGTAAACTGTAATGCCAACCCAAAACAAAAATTCCTAAACCAGTCATCAGTTTAAATGTAAGTTTTTTAAATTTTAGAGCAAAATAGAAAAAATTGTATAAAGCACTCATTTCATAACACGTTTTTAGCGCACTAGTACATTAGAAAAATATCAACTAAAATGCAAAATGAAGGCAATTTTTATGTCTTATTATGTTATTTTTATTCAATATTAATAAGATTTAACGAATTAAGATATTTTTTATTCCAAAAATTAGAAATATCAAACATGAATTTATTGTGTCAAAATAAATTATTATTAATTATTTATTCAAATTACTTTTCAAGATAAATCTTTTTTGTTAAAAATTGTTAAAAAATTGTTTCAAAAAATAGTCCTGCAAATACACCTCCAGATTCGGTATTTTACATATGAAAATATGACAATATTGTGCATGATTTGGATTACTAGGGCAATTTCGTTCCCGCATTCCACACGAGTTGTAGAACTTACTTTATATACGATTTTAAGCTACAAAATAATAATAAATTGTTTTTAATTTTGAGGTTAGGTTTTAAAATTTTGATTATTGTGTTAAATATGAATTTTTTGATGGCCAAGCTATAAAAATTAAGAAAATTGAAGAAAATTATGTGAGAGTGAGAGAATGATATTTTTTGAATAAACAGCCTACTTTTAAGTTAAAGAAATAAATTTATTTTTGTATTAATTAGGGAAAAATTACTAATTTCTGCTTGAGCGTGGAACTTGCTGAACGAGGCCTCAGCCGAGATCAGCAATCACACGAAATCACACGAAAATTGCATTTTGATGAATAAGTGCTTTCAATGGAAACAGCAAAACTAATCAAAAGTCATCAAATGATAAGTTTTACTAGAAAACTGCCAACTGCCATCTGTCACTTGTCACAATCACCATTTGGGGTTGAAAATACCCACAAAAAGGACATTCCCGCGCTTTTATAAAATTAATCAAAACTAACCATGTCAAAACATTGCAACGCGTTGACGTGGAATGATTCCAGCGATATCTGTCAATCGAAACTGATCATAGCGTTTAATAGTGATTTGACAGCTTTTGATTAGTATTGCATTGAACGCACTAAATGTAACATCAAGAGAAAAAATCATGTTTGCTTATTGTTAGGATATGTTCATCTTAAAAGTGGATGCAAAATATACCAGTTAAATGGGTCGTAGGAAAAAGCAATTTTAATTTTATAAACTTTTGATCAATTGATCAATTTAAGTGGTCCACTAAAACAATCCTTGCAAATTTAAACCAAAATATTTTGAAAACTACTGAACTTTTTTATTTAAATAATTCTTAAGCCGAGTGAAAGCCATTTATTTCACTTTTGGAAAAATTAATTGTATACAGTGTGCTCCAAAGTAAACCGGATTATATTTTTAGCATCAAGTTTAGATTTTCTTCATCTTTGTAGTACACTAGCGGGAAATATTTTAAAGATTTCTAATGTCTCAATTTATCCCATTATGGATCTATATTTCGTAGTTTTAGAAATAGTTGTATTTTCTTGAATTTTTTGTATGGATCGCTTAAAATGCTGATATAAAAATATTTAGCTAAGTTTAAAAAAGTCAATAATTGGATCGGTTAGTATTTGTTTCCAAGAAATTAGTATTAGTACTATGGCAAGTACTCAATGCAAGAAATTTTATTATTCAAATCAAGTACTTTTACTTGATTCAAGTTTTAACTTAAGTAAGATACGTATTTAACTTTAATCTAGCCAAACATCTGATTTAAGTACTTAACATATTTGCTGATATACAAAGTTTTAATCGGCTAGATCTGAATATCACTTAATTATTTTTAGTAATTATTTCTCGGTGTATACTAGTGTAACAAAATAATAAACACAAACAGTTATCAAGGGCCAGTCAATAATGAAGTTACGTGCGTGGCATTCAATTATTAAGTTCAGTAGTCCGGTTGAAATTAATCCGGGACTCGTGTCTCTCGGAAAAGGGAATCCGGGATATCATTATTATGTAGATCACACGTTGAGCCATGTATATGTATACAGAGAGGGTAAAATTGGCACTGGAGGATGACGAATCGAATTTTATTTACCTTAAAGCTAATTACTTTAAAATCTCGCTTTAAAAGTTGGTGTAAAATTCACTTAACTTTTCAGGAACAGAAGTACTCTTCATTTTTTATTTAAATTTACTTAGATTGTTAGATGCAGATCTTGAAATGAAATGTAAAATAATGTAAAAATACATGAGTTTACATAGTACGGAATAGTAAATAAACTATTCTGGACTATGCATAATTCATGAATTTATGTAAAATAATGTAAAAGAATGTAAAAGAATGTAAAAAAATATATTTAAATTGATTTACGTATTTTTACATGATTTTACAATGTTATTTTAAGACGCGCGTGCGCTTTGGACAATAACCAAGTTGCTATTGTTAGAGAGATAGCGACGCATGCTGCTAGGTTAAAGTGTTAAAAGTGTAAAAAAAGGTAAATATTATTTATGTACGATATTTAAATGCTTTATTTATGGCCTAAAATTTACATTCATTATAAATTACGATCTTTATCAACCAATAGATCTTTAAAGAAAGATGTAAGCAGTTTATACTCGTATTAAGGGTGCAAATCGTTTGGTTTATTAAACCAAATGAACTTTACCCTACGATATTCCAAAAAAGCTTTAACACAGAGACTTGTAATTTGGAACAAACATTTTCTAAGCAGCAAATATTTTTTTTTCAAATTTCAAGTCTCTATTTCAAAAAGTCCAAACCATTCTGGACTATGTAATTTTTAGCGTTCCGGTCTATGCAAAATATTACCATTCTGGACTATGTAATTTTTACCATTCCGGTCTATGGCAACATATTACTATTTACGGACTATGTAATTTAATGTAATTTATTTTTACCGTGTACCATTCATGGGTTGTTATTACGTAGATCTCACTTATTATATAACTTATTTGGTGTTAAACACAATTAAATATATTTTTATTGGTTACAGAATAGAAAATTCTACCAAGAATATTACTTTTATACTTTTTTTACTCAATAGGAATAATAAAATTGCCTTAAATACGTAATTACTCAATAAACTGACCACCAGGGTTATGTTACTAAAATGTTCCAAAAGATAAGTCGCTGCAGCCATAAAAATTTACCATAACCCTACTTTAAAGTAATAATTTCTATTTGGTAACAACTACGTTTTTAAAACTTACTATATATTACTAAACATTACTAAATATTACTAAACAGTAACAGATAACTTTTTAGTTAGAAGTTATCGCGCGATTAAAGCTACTCATTAAAAATACATAATAGTTTTAATTTAATTGCCATATTTTATTTTAATGAGTAAGTAATGGAAAAATATTTAATTAAGAGTAATTTCACTACAAAGTAAGTAAATAGTGACCAAAGTTTTATTTCCAAATGATAATAAATATATTATAACACATTTTACTAAAAAATTTTAATTTTGCGTCACTAGCCTTAAATTACTTTTCAATTATATCATTTATTTCAAAAATAAAACTAAATAATTTTTTTGGCCCATTAGTTTTTTAGATTTATTATTATTATTATTATTATTTCACTAAAAAAATTCCCTCGTTACTATTTTCATACCAGAAGATTGTTTTACTTCCAAACCGAAATGGATGATGTGCATAATAAGTTAATACTTATATCGCACCTTCAACAAAAAAAACCTAAACTCTTTGGACAAATGTCTATGCATAGGTAGCAGTAACCAATAACTACCACACAATTACTTGGCTACGTAGTAACTGTTTTGTAACGAGATCGTTCCGAACTAGGTTACAAACAAAGTAGCAAAATTGTAATTGTTACCCTTATAAGTTTCCCCATTTTGGTGGTATCTAAGTAATTACTACGTAACTATAGTGTTCCTGTAGCTAGTCGCCACTACCTAATTTGTTTCAATTGAGGTAATAATCACCTAGCGGCAACCAAAAATGCTAGTTGGGTTTTTCTGATTCATTAATTTTATATTTACCAACTTCAAAATCTGCTTAATACAAAATACCTATTTTAGGTTTAAAACATATTAAGGGAAAAGTTCAACAACTTACTAACATTTCACAATGTGTATTAACATATTCTTGCATAACAAAATCCATACATTCAGTAGAGTAAGTTGGTTTGGCAAATTTTAATTTACAATATAACTCACGTCACTATTTTTCTTTTAAATATTTTATCAAAACAACAATATATTACAACAATTACCATAGATAAATTTATTTTCTTTATATTTTCTTTACATTTTCTTTAAATTCGACCCTTATAAATTGTAACCGCATAAGTTGCATGTAGGGTTTAATCTAAAAACATATTTTTGTGTTTTTCCAAGGAAAATTATCTTAATATATACGGAAGGTTTTTAAACAATTCACCAGGTTCATGCCAAAGGGCAGTATAAATAAGAGTATCAGTTTACGCGAAAGCTAACTTTACCACATTAATCAACAGTGCTGTGAATTAGTTTGTTCAAATTTTCTTGACACGCACATCTTTTATTTGCAAATATTTTATTGTTTATTTAGAAATATTTTATTGTTCCTTATTATACTCCTCGTATATGATATATAAGCTGTGTAAGCTACGCGTAGCTTTACAGAGTATTTTGCGTTTCCGTCTGTCCGTCAGTCCACCTCTCCATATCCACCTGCCCTAGTCGGAGAGCTGGTGACCATTTTTATTTCATTATTTTCTCCTACCTGTATTTTATACAGGGTGATCAGTAACTGTCATGTCAAAATTTAAGAGGAGATTCTACATCCAAAAATATCAAAAAAAGATCCTATGAAGGTTGGTCCGGAAATGAGCCCTAAGGGAGCTACGGTCCTTTAAAATTGTACTACACTGATAAAACAGTTTATTTGTGTCAACAAAATATTTGGTTGTATATGGTCATTTGAATTATTTGGTTATGACAAATAAATTTTATTTCTCTCAAATAAACAATTTTGTTTCCATTAATAAATTTTGATATTAAAATATTTGTTTACATGAACTAAATATTTATTTGACTTAAATAAAATTTGTTACTTACAACTAAATAATTTAATTGGCCATATCCAAATAAATCTTTTTTATCAGTGTAAAATAATTATTAACCTTATAAGGTTTTTAATTAACAACTCTGGTACCCTTTAAGATAGAGCTACCAGATAGTATTTACAAGGGCAATTGTTTATGTTAATTTATTTTTTTGAATTTACAAGACGGTCAAAATGTTGAGAGAGAACACTTTTTTGTCCCAAACTTTTTTATGAGTATTTTTTTTTTGTAAAAAAATATAGATTCTTTGAGTAAAAATACATAAAAAACGTCATATAATGTAAGTAGGACCAACCGTTTTCAAAAAAATACAATTAAGAGGAAGTAACATTTTGTGCCACCATAAATGTTAGTTTTTAAAAGGCTATTATTCCTTTAATAATAAATTTAGGTGTTTCGTTGAGAAATACTTTTTTGCTAAGTACTATACTAAGTACTAAGATATACCGAAACATTTTCAAAAAGTCAGGCTAAAACAAATCTCGTGTTTAAATCGCCGGTTTATATTTTGTGCAAGAATTTCAATTTATTAAATAACCAAAATATTGATATCAACTTTATTAAATTAAAACAAATTCTTATCTTGGAAAATTTAATTGTAGAATAAATAAAGTTATTAAGTATGTGTATAGTATTATAGATTTGTATATTGTATTTGGTATCTAGTATATTTAATTATTGTAGTATCGTGTATATGTTTATACACTTTGTCCTGTAAATGGTGTATTCCGTTGGAAAATAAAGCAAAGTATAAAGCAAAGTAAAACGATATAAAATTATGTACTTGTATTTAATATTTCAATATAATATCTTGTGTTTAATATTTATATTTGTGTATTAAATATTTTTTATTTTACAGCATTTCAGAGTTGTAAATTTCTATCAGTGCACTATAATAATATTTTATATTATACATATATAAATGGATCTACTCATAGATCACCCTTCTGAGTATAATGAAATACAATAACTCAATAATCTGAGATTACTCGAGTCATAGGCCTGTGAAACAAGTTTGCGAGAAATTTCTCCTGCCATGACATGCCACCCCTATTTGTGTATATGGTTTGCAGGACAATTTAACTTTTTATTTTAAAAACGTGCTATGTATTGGTAAATTTTTAACCTGATAAGAAAATTAAACATTTCCAACTCTAGTGATGTTATTTGACCGAGGTAGAATGCGGAGAGTTGAAAATATAATTTTCTTATAAGGTTAGAACAGTACCTTATTCACAATCACAATCAAATAAAACATAAAATGTTACCAAAATAATTGCATTTAAACAAGTGTTTGGTTATGTTGCTCTTATAATGACTATCATGGCGAGATATCTATGAGATAAAATCTGAAGCCAAAGAAGGTTAGAAAATAGTATATTTCTAACCTAATAATAAAATGAAAGATTTCCTCCAAAGATACTATTTGACGAGGCGTAGCCAAATTAGCATCCCAAGAGTTGGAAATGTCATTTTCTCATGTGTTTAGAACAGAATTTTATTTACAAGCATTAATAAATAACACATTACCTCGTAAAATTTACCATTTTAAATGATCTTCTACAGAAATTTTTCAGATTTATAACGTCGTTATAAATTTTAACTAAATAATAACTTAAATAAGTGGCTCGTAGTTATTTCCTATTATCAGTCTCAATATGAACCATATAATATATAAATAAATATTATTTCTTATTTTTTTTCGTAGAAATAAAAAAAATTTAGGTTATTTTATTCGCAAACTTCAACTGTTTACAGACAAGGCGATTGTTTCGCCATCTATGAGGTATAACCAAAAACTAAAAAACAGGTTAGATATGAATTCATTTCTAACCTTGGTTAAAAATGAAAAACTGTTTTAACTTTAAAAGAAGTAAACAAAAATGATAGATTTTGCAACTTTTTATATTGCATATAGAGGACGTTTTTTTGTATGCTTGTGAATAAAACATTTTTCCTACTACCTAGTTAGATAGTGTTTATTTTACACTCGTTGCCATGACAGCGGCCGAAAAGTGAAAATCAGCTAATTTAACATCTGCTGTCATGAATAAACATATCTGCTGAATGAATAAAAGTCAAAATGATCAAAATTTGGATTACATAATACTTGAACGTTCCCTTACATATCTAAAGCCGTGAAAACACATTCTCTAGTAATGTACAATATTTTTTCTACGACAATAAACATATAGTTGCGAAAGTAAAGAAGCACAGTTTACGGGTGTCCTGAGGCACTTTTTTATTTGATTTATTTGAAAAATTTTGACAAAAATTTAAATATTACCAATATTTTATCCCCCTCAAAAAATGTTTTAGAAATAAAAAAACTTGATTAAATAGAGAACTTTATGAGCTTTAAAATTATTTATTATATGTATAAACGACCCCGTTCCTTAAAAAAACATACCCCCGCCCTCATTTTTAAGCTGAAAATATCAAGACATTTGGTACATGCTATTAATTTTATTTTCTCCGATTTTCGTGGTCCGAATTTGAAGTTTTTATAGCATTATGTTTAAAAGTTACTAAGGGGATACTTTGGAACACACTGTATATTTCTTTTTTCACTGATTTGTTCAATTTTTTTGCAGTTGAATTTTTTTCGTCCAGAAATGGAACGTAATTTTTTGGACATAAAACCAAAATGGATTTGGTACATTCTTGCGTTGTACATTCAAAAACATTTAGGGTGCAAGCAGGAGTTCACTTTCTGCCACGTTAATGACACTTTTCTATTATTCACACATACAACGCACTCTTGGATGTATAATGGGGTTCTGATTACGGAGACCCTATTTATCAATTAGGATAATGTGACACATAAAAAATTCATTGTTTATGCTGTTGATACTTTAATGGATGTATTATACTCGTGCCAAGTAAATAGGGTCATTTTGATATCTCCTAATTCTTAGTTACGTAATTATAACTTTTTTAATCCGTTGAATAAATTAAACCCAGTAATACGTTTGAATCTCTATGTCCTGCCTATAATTTAATATTAATATTCTGTAAAGAGCAAAATTTTATTTATTTGATTATTTATAATAATTCATAACCCACAATATCCCAAATACTTATGTTAATTATCCCTAGCCATAGCCCACAATAACCCCAATGCTTTTTAAGTAGAATAAAATTTAATTTCTTTTTAATCAGTACCTTCAATCGATTTTAATTTATTTTTTCTATTTTGCGACTCTTTTGCGACATAATCACACACATTTTGCGTGTTCTAGGCCCATAAGAGGTCTCTACCTTTTTTCTTTTGGGTTGGCAACAGACAAAAGCCTATCGCTTTCCGCTTTCCGTGCAAATGTTAACGTCGCTTTGATGTTTAATTTTCTATAAAATTTTGTGTTTAGGTTATTTTTTACCACGTTAAAATTGTGGCTTGGTTACTTGTAGTATAAAAGAGAAGACACTACTATAAAATATATCAAAATATTATTTGTTCTTAGAATTTTAAATATGGCGAAAACTGTAATGCCAACCCGAAACAAGAATCTCTAAATCAGTCATCAATTTAAATGTAAGTTTTCTAATATTTTAGAGAAAAAGAAAAAACTTTAAAAAGCAGTCGTTTTATAACACGTTTTTAGCGCACTAGTACTTTAGAAAACTCGCCGCAAGCGGCTCGAAGAAGAGAGAAGAACAAGAAAACTTTATCTAGGGGGTAAAAAAAGTTCGTTCTTTCCATGTTTTATTAGCATTTTGAGCTGGTAGATATGTAAATCAGCATCTACAATACTTAATGTTTGTCGCCCGTTTTTAATTATTTCTCTGGCGTGGAGGCGATAAAGGGAATTACAACTGCAGGTCACGGTCTTTCGCGACAAGTGTTTTTTTTGCGTTATCTATGCTAACGAAACTTCCTAATCTCCAGGGCACCGCTGAAAAACATTACTCTCTGGCGGGAGCAAGGACGCTTTTTCTGTCGCCTGAAATACACTGAAAAAATAGAAACATCAACAAATATTTGTTAACTGAAAGTTTTCTCGTGGTATATCGGACACATACGTATATTGATTAACAGCCAGCAGTAAAGCTTGCATCCTACCACCATGGTAATACTCTTGTTGAGAAAACTGTGTCTTGTGTTTCTAGGTATCCGACATACCACGAGAAAACTTTCAGTTCATCTAGTTCATAGGTTATGGAATGGGTTAAGATCCAAACCAAAACTTAATAACAATATTTAAATGCAATATTTACTTATAAGAGTTTAGCCAAATATTTGATTTATTTGACTTAAACGATGATACCCCCTTTGCCTTTCATCCTACACCAATATATACCACATTTCGTGTGACGTAAACTACAAAGGTCCTGAATTGAAAAAAAAAGTGAAAAAATCAGATATTTCGTTCAAAAGTTATAAGGTTTACAGCCAGACAAACTCAACATTCTGAAATATCCAAAATTGCAAAAAATAAATCATTTTTGCTACTACTTATTATGTGCTAGCTTATATATTATAAGGGATAAAATTTAATAATGGTATAAATTGGTTTAATAATTATAAATTGAAAGAATATATTAAAAAAAAAAAAAAAATTGTCATAGTTATTCTTCATATTGTAATAAAAGATCAAATCCAAGAGGGTTGTACATACAGTTGATTAGCAACAATTTTATTATTCTTAGAGGGACAATCGTTATTTTTTTATAGGGACCTTGTTCTTAGCAAAGGGACCAAATTTTCTCAATTTAAAAATATTTAATATTTTTAATATAATATTTTTTATATTTCTCACTCCCCTTTTCATTCAATTGGCTTTCTCTAAGATTAATTTTAGGCATTATATATTTTTTTTTGAGTTTGGAATATATTTATTTCTTTATTCTGCAAGAGTTTTAGAAAGAACAATGTTAACAGAGTAAAAATTTGCATAATTTTTCAAATATGTAACGACGTTCCCTATGTTAGCAACAACGGTTCCTTTTCGTGGGGACCGTCGTCATAAGGGACCATCGTTGCGTTTAGACACAATTAGTGGGATTTGGATCAAGGTCTTTGAGATCAGTTCCTGCAAATTTGAGGTTAGGTATTGTATATGTTATTGTACAAATCTAAAATGTTTAGTCTGAGATATAATTAAAAACAATTAAGATAATATTAGGAACCGGCGTTGTTCATTAAAAAAGTACGCTTAAACTAAATTTCTTAAATGAATATTTACAATTAAAAGTACTTACCGCTCTTAACACGTAATGAAAATACTTGGTACTAATCTTCTACTAATAATTTTAACGTACCACTATCGGCATTCTAGCAGTGTCGTATTTTACTAATATAAGAAGCGCTCGATTTAAATTGGGAGACATAAGTTATTATTTTTTTTATTCAAACCTGTATAAGACTTTCCAAGTAAATAAGTCTTATGACGTAAGTTAACAGTTCTTAGATTAACTAAAAAATATTTTGCAAAGTTCAATTAAGGTAATCTACATACAAATTTGGATTGTATGTCAAATAAGGTTGCGGGAGACAAGGGACCGTTGTTACGTTTTTTAGGTTAATATATCAGATTTTCATAACAGACGATGTTTATAGAAGCTATTAGTAACTGAGTATCAAAACCAGTTAATATTGAAGACATTTCATTAACTAAAATGCACAAAAAGTCCATATTTAAGTTTTATTGGAGCTAGAGACATATTTTCTCCCATTACTGAATTTTGTCCCATAAACTGTTGTTCAGTAAAATTACAATAAAATCAGTCAACTCATTTGTTATTGACCGTTGTTAAGAAGTCTTTATTAACGACGGTCAATAATAAAAAAAAATAAAAGGTACTAGAAAAAATATTATATGCATCACTAGGGTCCTTGTATTTTTTTAATATCTTAAAATTTACATTTAGGTGTAACTAGAAAATTCTGAAAATATGAGAGTGATCCAACTTGTCTACAATAAATCGTAAAAAAACGTTGAAAATTGTCTGTAATTTTTGTATAAGTAAAAAATTTAAAGGGCTTGAAATCCTATTTTTTCCTTTTAAGCACACAAAATTTTGTGCCAAATTTCAAAATGATCAAAAGATACTAACCCGTGCCGAAAATCCTCCAAAGTTGCCCCACTAAAATTTACGAATTTCTACCATAAATGTGAGTCTAACGGTAAACAAACATCGTTAAAATGCATTAGATCGGAATGGATTTATTTTTATTTAATGCATTCTAATAACTATTCATAATATTAAAATGATTTAACTAAAACAAAACGAGCTAAGCGCCAAATATTTAGGAGTTCTTATTTGGCGCTTAACTCGTTTTGTTTTAGTTAAATCATTTTAATATTATGAATAGTTATAAGAATGCATTAAATAAAAATAAATTCAGTCCGATCGGATACAATTTTTTTACCGTTTGACTCATATTTATGGTAGAAATTCTAAAATTTTAGTATTAGGGGCAACTTTGGCTGATTTTCGGCACGGGTTATAATCTTTTAATCATTTTGAAATTTGGAACATATTTTTGTATGCTCAAAAGGAACAAAATAAGATTTAAACACCTTTAAATTTTTTACTTAAAGAAAAATTACAGACAATTTTTAACGATTTATTACGAATTTTACGGTCCCCATTAGCACCCTTAGAGAAGTTTGATCACTCTCATATTTCTAGAATTTTCTAGTTGTACCTAAATAAAAATTTTAAGATAATAAAAAAATATGTGGAATATTAGGGTGGACCTATTATGTGAACTATCTTTAGTATTCGGTCACCCGTATTTATTTTTAACAGTGTATATAGAGTCTAATATAATTTAGCAATTTATCCTGGAAATTTGCATGTTTCATATAAAGTTTGTGATTGTTTTAAGGGAATTTTAACTTTGTTTTACACAGAACTAAATTAAATTTTAACTTGTAGCAGGTTTTTGTCTTTCGCACATAAAATAAAAGTGTCTTCGCGCCAAATGCTTATTGTATAATTTACAAATTAAAGCTTAACAACTTTTTGCAGGAATACTTTTTTAAGTTTACATGAGATTACATCTATGATTTGGTCACTGCATAGCTTAAAATAACACGGTAACAAATTTAATATAAAACAAGCCGTGAAGATATGTAATGCAACGCATTCTATTATATATTATTTACAGTAAATGGCATATTCCCAAATATTAAAAAAATTAAAAAAAAAATCAAAAAAAAAACTTTTTTCAACCTTTTTGCAAAAAAAAATAAAAAAAAATAACATTTTTTTTACATATGATATTTTTATAGAAAAAGAAAAACAAAAAAAAAATAAAAAAAATTGTTTTCAAAAAAAAAAAAAAAAAAATTCAATTTTTTTTTATTTTCTTTTTAGAAAAAAAAAAAACAAAAAAAAATATTTTTTTTAATGATAATTTTTTCATATTTTAAAAAAGTTTAACCCCCCATAATTTGTCTTGTAACACCAGGTATACTTTACATAATTTAACCAGTGGCGTCCTTACTTCATATTTTATTTTGTCTACGGCACTGTATAAACTGTAATGATTTTTTTAAGATTTTTTAAGAAATAATAATAATTAATCCGTAGAACCAAATTATATTTTTGTTTACTTTACACAATAAAGCCTAAATAGACAAACAAAATGGATAAATCAATATTTTTTTTTAGGATCGGTTAATTGGCTAAATTAAAATTATGTTTTAGACTTTACTTCACTGATCAAAAGTCTAGGCGGGCACAAAGCTGTAAGTCCTATAGTTTTTGTGCTACAGCTCAACAAAAATGGCTTTCAACAGATCCACCTTTTAACATAAATCCCGAACGAAACAATATATTTGGACAAAGCTGAAAAATGTTTATTCATTATTTTTTTTAGATAACCCTTACCCTCCCGAGACTAAACTAATTATAATTTTTCGATTTAATTGTGTTTTTTTTTATATTTACTATGCCTAAAAACAAGAAAAAAAAAAAGATAAAAAATAAATCATTTTTTTTTTAGTTTTTGCTCGAGTTTTTATTTCCTTACAATTTCAGGAGAGCTGTATTATACTAAATTAAATTTGCATATTTGTTTGCATACATAGAAAGTCTATAAAAGTATTTTGGATTAATATTGCCCACCCCCCCCCCCCCCCTGTAACGCTATTTTCCTATACTATTAACATGGGCGTAACACTCCAAAATGACCCCCACCCCCCTAGAACGTTACGTAATACTTGAACTTTCCCTTGTAACAAACTTTATTTGTCACAACCAAATAATTTAATTGGCCATATCCAACCAAATATTCAGTTGACACAAATGAACTGTTTTATCAGTGTAGAACTTGATTTTGACATGACAATGTCATTGACATGAAAATTTCAAGTCAATCGGATTATTTGTTCTTCAGTTATCGTGTTAGCAAAAACGTGAAATCAGACGGATGGATACACTGATAAAACAGTTTATTTGTGTCAACAAAATATTTGGTTGGATATGGCCAATTGAATTATTTGGTTGTGACAAATTAATTTTATTTCTGTCAAATAAACTATCTTGTTCCCATTAATAAATTATTTTAAAATAAAAATATTTTTTTACAAGAACTAAATATTTATTTGACCCAAATAAAATATTTTACTTACAACGAAATAATTTAATTGGCCATATCTAAATAAATCCCTTTTATCAGTGTAGACGGCAAGCGGACAGAAGGACATTTTTAAAGTTTCTTATTTTTATCATGAAACGCATTTGTATCCCGGAAAATTTTCTCTAGGACATTTTTTGGCTATTTGGGAAATTCGAAACTACCGTATAATACTATTCTAGCTCTACTCGCTGTGAATAGTATGATAATGTGAAATACTCGTCCCAAAACGATATAAATAAATAAATGTTTCACCCTCCCATAAAACCCTAGCTAGGCCTAATGTGGATCACCGTGTATCTATGCAGATGAGCTCTAACAGACAATCCTCGTCGAAAAACTACTTGGGGCAATATGTTACAAGAACAATGAACTGTCGAACCTGATGTCAGCGAATCGGGATAACAAATGAGGACGGCAATCGGGAACGATTTCGTCTTACAGGAAAAGGGCGGGCCATGGCCAAATGTTGGAATAGCCGAACTACGGTAATATCAATCGGGCTGAAAAAGGGGATATTCGGGAGAGTAGGTTACACAAATTGGAAGTTCGATAATTTTACCGTTATATTTTAATTATAGACTGTGATAGTATGTTAGATGTCGACTCGGAAAATAGTACTTTTTCTAGACCATTTGTGGGTCGAGAAAAAGTGCCATTTTCCCGGAAAGGAGGGTATCGCATTTTGGGCTAAATCGCCTGCAACGATAAGACTTTACATGCTTATAGATACATAAAAAATAAATACTTAGCCGAAATTTCAGCCCGTTTTACATCCCGGAACATATTTTAATTAATTATTTTAATTAATAATTTTGACATATGTCAATGTACGATTTGGCAACATTGCACGAAACTTCAAGTGTCAAGTGTCATCTCGTCAAAATAAAAATAACTTTGCACATTAACTACTACAGTGGGGCCAAAAGAAAGAGTCTGTGTTGTGTTCACTGATCTTGACTATAATATTAAAATATTTTGTTGTGTTTTATTAGTTTTTACGGAATTATTATGTTGTAATTCAATGTGTAATTAGGCTGGACTTATGTGACTAGTTTCTTAAGTTTCAGTACGATTATGGAGTTATTTTTGAGGTATTTATACTATAATAACGTTATAAGCAAACCAGCAGCTTCAACGATAACCCAAAGCATGTACTTCCATGGGACAGTGTTACTCAAGACAAGTAATTTAATGCGGCTTTCAACATTTTAAATTAGTTTATTTCCATGATATGATTTAAAATTAGATTATAAAAAAGTTACACACAGACTTTTAACTTTTAATATTAATTATATATATTTATTTAAAAAAATATATAGTGTTTTTATTAATCATTCTACATAAATGTATTTATGTTGGTTTTTAGATAAACAAAAAATATTGCTTTTTTTCAATGTGATAAAAAGTCACATTTAGTGCAAGAATAATGCGATGTTGTCGGGTTTACGATTACAAATAATTCCTGAGTTTTTAATTTTTTTTTTCATTTTGTTCTTTATTAACAATTAACACAGTTTTTTGTCATTTCTTTTCATAATTTTGCACTTTTTTAAACAAAAACATATTTTTCTTATTTAGCCCAAAACTCCTATTTAAAACGATGCCCTTCTTTGTATACAATTTTATTTACACCTGTTTATGTTTAAAAATAGTATACTATTTTTTTCGAAATCTAGTTGCCTTTGGGATACTATTTTCCCACCGACTTAATATTCCTTACACATCTGTGCCCAGCCATGGAATCTATTCCCTTAATTATTTTAAATTATTTGTGGGTCGAGAAAAAGTGCCATTTTCCCGGAAAGGAGGGTATCGCATTTTGGGCTAAATCGCCTGCAACTATAAGACTTTACATGCTTATAGATACATAAAAAATAAATACTTAGCCGAAATTTCAGCCCGTTTTACATTCCGGAACATATTTTAATTAATTATTTTAATTAATAATTTTGACATATGTCAATGTACGATTTGGCAACATTGCACGAAACTTCAAGTGTCAAGTGTCATCTCGTCAAAATAAAAATAACTTTGCACATTAACTACTACAGTGGGGCCAAAAGAAAGGGTCTGTGTTGTGTTCACTGATCTTGACTATAATATTAAAATATTTTGTTGTGTTTTATTAGTTTTTACGGAATTATTATGTTGTAATTCAATGTGTAATTAGGCTGGACTTATGTGACTAGTTTCTTAAGTTTCAGTACGATTATGGAGTTATTTTTGAGGTATTTATACTATAATAACGTTATAAGCAAACCAGCAGCTTCAACGATAACCCAAAGCATGTACTTCCATGGGACAGTGTTACTCAAGACAAGTAATTTAATGCGGCTTTCAACATTTTAAATTAGTTTATTTCCATGATATGATTTAAAATTAGATTATAAAAAAGTTACACACAGACTTTTAACTTTTAATATTAATTATATATATTTATTTAAAAAAATATATAGTGTTTTTATTAATCATTCTACATAAATGTATTTATGTTGGTTTTTAGATAAACAAAAAATATTGCTTTTTTTCAATGTGATAAAAAGTCACATTTAGTGCAAGAATAATGCGATGTTGTCGGGTTTACGATTACAAATAATTCCTGAGTTTTTAATTTTTTTTTTCATTTTGTTCTTTATTAACAATTAACACAGTTTTTTGTCATTTCTTTTCATAATTTTGCACTTTTTTAAACAAAAACATATTTTTCTTATTTAGCCCAAAACTCCTATTTAAAACGATGCCCTTCTTTGTATACAATTTTATTTACACCTGTTTATGTTTAAAAATAGTATACTATTTTTTTCGAAATCTAGTTGCCTTTGGGATACTATTTTCCCACCGACTTAATATTCCTTACACATCTGTGCCCAGCCATGGAATCTATTCCCTTAATTATTTTAAATTATCAGTATACTGCTGACATCTGTTAGTTTATTTCACATTTAACTTAGTAGCAGCAAGAAATGCCAGAAAAATAATTGAACAGCGTATTTAATAAAATAAAAGCTGTTTTGTTCTAAAAATACACATTTTAATAAAATGCAATTGTTAAAGCCTTGCATAACGCTCTACCTCTTGCCCCCTTACGAGTTAAATTTAAATAGAAAAACAACCGTATAATATTTTGTTTTTTTTATATTCATTTCATATTTACCACAAATAATTTTTTCTGCATTTTACTGAAAAAAGTTAAACAGGTTAAATAATGTAAAAATACCTTAATTTGCTAATTTTACTATGACCAATGCTCAGTGACCATATTTAATTCATGAGTTGTGTTATCTAATTTATGTTATCTTAAAATTTTCATTTAGGAGTAACTAGAAAATGAGAATGAACAAACTTTTCTAAGGGTCCTAATTGAGCCCCTAAAATTCGTAAAATTACCCATTTTAGTTTTTTTAAATTAAATATTATTCCTTAAAAACTAGATACAAATTCTGTAAAATTAACTAGTAAATTTACCTTGTAAATGTTTTAAAAACTTTGCACCAAACACTTTTATGTATAATTTTTTTTATTACAAAAAATTTAATCTTTAAGCTAATGACATACCTAGTATTGCAAAAACATAAAAGAACTATATTAGATATATTAATATAAAACAAAATGTTTTTTTCTTAACCTCTTCTCTACCAGTGTATCAAACCCAATTAAATAAGAAAATATATAAAATATTTAAAAAGAATAATTTTTCGCCATTGTATTATGTTTGTAAACTAAGGATTTTAAAGCACAAACAACCCCATCAATTATAATTTTTATGAAACACGCGTAAACTAAGAAACACTGCGCAGTGCGCCCACTGTACAGTGTCGCACGTGCGCCCACTGTACAGTGTCGCACGTGCGAACCTTAAAAAACATTACGTAAATACTAACACATATTATCTTATTATCTTATATATTGAGCATAAAATTACCTTTATGACAATTCATTGCACATAATTTTCACGATTAAACAAGTTATAACATTCAAAAGTAGGAAAGCGTAAATCAATGATGGAAGCGCACTTGCCACGCATGCTCCTAGTGATGGGATTTTAAATTTCGAAATATGTTTGGTAAATTCACAAAATTCCATAGTAATATTATCAAATTACTTTGTACTTTTACAAAACATAATTTGTCATTTTAAATTAGAAAAATACATTTTGAAATTACAAGATTGATATTTAAAAATTACAAAATGAATTAGTGATATCACAGTTTTTCTGTAAAAGTCCAAAAAAAAAGGTAAAAATTTAACAAATCTGTAAAAATTCAAAATAAGTTGGGTATTTTTCACAGTGTAGCTCATTTTGTTTTAGTTTAACAATTTTAATATTATAAATAATTATTAGAACGTATTAAATAAAAACTACAGTTTGATACATTTTAAAATGTTATGTTTACCATTTGACACATTTATGGTAGAAATTGGTAAATTTTAGTGGTAACTGGTTAGAGTCTTTTGATAATTTTGAAATTTGGCAGTTAATTTTGATTGCTCAAAAGAAAAAAAAATAAGATTCCAAGCCGTTTAAATATTTCACTTATACAAAAATTAGAGACAATTTTCAACGATTTTTTACTATTTATAGGTAATTTTATGAATTTTAGGGGCGTAATTAGAGAAGTTTGCTCACTCATATTTTCATAATTTTCTAGTTACACCTAAATGAAAATTTTAAGATAATAAAAAAATATAAGGTCCTAACTAATGTTACATATTGCTTCTACTAAACAAATTACGAATCATCAACCAATGTAAGTTTTTTTCAGTGTTCCTATGTCTACACTGTAGTTTCAGTTTCATCGTTCGGATTATCGTAGATTCGGATTATCGCCACACTACTGTATAAGTATTTAGATCAAAACAAAGGATTAAAATATTAAACAAATATAAAATCGATTCCATTCATTTCATTTTAATTTAAAAATCTAAATTAATCGATAAGATAAGTAATTGGTTTACTAGGTAATAGGTATTTGTACCAATTTGTTCCAATTATTGTTTATAATCAAATGTACATTATGCTCGAAATATAAATTAAAATGAATTGGATTTTGATTTTAATCTTCACTTATTTCTGTTGTGTGAATTGTGAATGGGAAACAGAATGGGAACTTTACAAGGTAAATGTAATTTTAAGACATCTATATAAATTTAAAAGTAAAATTTTAAATGTTTGTGTAAGAAAACTGTAAATAATATTTCTTTTTGAGTTACTGACTAAACTGAAAATAAATAAACAATTATATCAGTATACGATATACAGAGCTTTTTTAACTCATAAACGAATAATCCGATAGATTCGAAATTTTCACGAAAAAATCAAATTCTATGAGGATAAGATCACTGTTGTTTTTAAAAATAATCTCCCCAAAAATAAAAAAGTTGTTGGGGGTTAAACTTAAAAAAAAAATAATAACTATCCCAAAATGATAAAAAAATGAAAACTTTTTTTTCGAAAAACAAATTAATTTATTAAAAAAAAAATATTATTGTTTTAATGAACCTAGGCCCACTGTAGGCCGCCTAAAGCGCAAGTATTCTTTTGTTAGCACCAATATTTTATTTTGCGTTTTAAATCATGTTAACTTGCGTTTGAGTATTTGAGTTATAGCCAAATAAATAATATTATATCGTCGGCTTACAAGTAAAAGGCACTAAGTCACTTTTTTGCCATAATGGGATTTTAATGGCACTGTAATTAATTTTTGATGATATATGTATAGGTAAACCGAACTAACTTCTAGGTGGACTGCCAAGGGAGTTACCCACTATAAAAAACGCAAGTGCGTTTTACTTGTAGATTATTTCAAATGTTTCTGCACTAAGCCACTTTCTAAAAAGAGTTAATTTATAAAAATATGATTGCTTGAATCATTTATATGATACAATATCGCGTTATTTATTGTACTGACAAACGCATTCAAATTTTGCTATGTTAAAGTTGATGGAATAGAGACAGAACAGAGAAACAGAACTTTACCTGTAAAATGACAATGCTTTTTAAGTGTACTTTTGATGTGTCGGTAATAGTTTAATTTTTATTTGTATTGGTTTTTTTATTATCAGATAATATTTCAAAACTAAATTTGAAGCCTTCACACTAAGTTCAAAGTCTCGGTGCATTTCTGAGGGGTGTTGCACCATGAAGTTTTTTATCATTAATAATGATTCATTATAATTATTGACCTTAGGAGATGCTTCTTTGCCGGCACAGCCGATGGCCTCTGAAAACTGTCTTAGTTCTGGCATAGTAAGCAGTTTCATATAATTAATACTAATTAATTATTATTATTATTAATTTTGAAAACGTTCTTTAAATAATCGAAAAGTCCAAACCCTTCTTTTAAAAATCTAGTTTTTGAAAATTTATGTAAACATCTTGTTTTCCACTTTATAGTTATACATTACGTTTAATTAATAGAAGGGTTTTAATTCTAAATAGTTATTTTTTATATTATTTTATTGACTTAGTGCTCTTTACTTGTAAGCCGACGTCGTGGGTCTACAAGTAAAAGGCACTAAGTCCATGTCTTTTTTCAAATTTAGTTGAATTAAACTACTTCAATTCTTCTTTATTTAACTGCAAATGAGACATTATTATGTCCAAACATGTCATTGCAATTTGCGGTAGTTTTTTTCCAAAAACAATTATTACAAAAATTAAAAAACAACAATGAAAGTTAAATTTGTCAATATCTCAAAACTATGTTTTTAGACTTAGTGCTCTTTACTTGTAAGCCGACGATATGTTAAATTAAACTGTCTATAAAATACCTATTTATTAGGTCCCTGTATGACAATAAATCTATCTATCTATCCACTGTAAATAGTATGTACGGGAATGCGTAGCATTACATAGCTTTACGGCTTGTTAATTTTATGCTTCTAGTCACAACATGATAAATCTTATAGAAGTATACTGGAAGAGGAGAGAAGGTTCAATATATTTAAATCAAACATTCACGATATAGAAAAACACAACAAATTGTACAAACATGGACTAAAAAGCTACAAAATGGGAGTTAACCAATACACTGACATGACAGAGGATGAATTTAGGAAATTTATTTTGAAAAAGCCTATAAAATTTTCCAAGTCTGAAAAAACAGTTATACCTAAAAGGTTATTAGGAGAACTTCCTGAAAAAATAGACTGGAGAAAGAAGGGTGCAATCACCCCTGTAAAAAATCAAGGCATGTGTGGATCGTGTTGGGCATTTGCAGCAGTAAGTTAATTTAATTTTTTCAAAAAATAAAAATATTTAAGAAAGAAAAATATATACAGTGTCATTTAAAAATAAAAAATTCTACATCAAAAGCTATTATGTTCCCATACAAAAATGTCCACAGACGGTTTAAAGGGAGCTTAAAAAGTGTTTTTAAGGTCTAGGTGTATAGGAACCGTTTTTTATAGTTTTTAATGGGGAATCACCCTACGGAATTGAAATTATTATTAATTAATTTTTTAATTCCCAGTTTTTATTCTCGGAACATGAAATTATCCCTTTAATTGCAATTTTATCGAAAACGGTTAACCTCGCGATGTTACATAATATGTAACATATTATGTTTTTTTATGTATTTTTAACTAAAGCCTTATCCACAAGATTGCATAATTAAACATAATGCACTCTAAATTTGTCCGTCAATCTTTCAGTAGTATTAACTGTAATAATTAAAGCAAAGTCACCATGTCAGAATGTGAATTTATAATGTTTATTAAATTAACTTCAATATTACTCGGTTTAGTAAAATCTCAGCTCTTTTTCTGTCGGTACAATAATTTTGCATTAAAATTCATGCATGTGTCTAAAAATCCGGTACTTTTACTAACAGTCCGGAAAATTACGATAATTATAGCTTACATTCTATAAAAGCAGTAAAATTACCAAAATAAAAATTTACATTTTTACAGATAACAGTGAATTTACAGTACTGATTTAAATTTATCACTTTCTTTGCTGGTAACATATGACCTACTTTATTTGCTGTGAAATTACCATATTTTCGTTATTTTTATATTCAGTGTGACATAAATTGCATATTTCTTTTTCTTCTTCTATCTGTCAATAAGTCTTATGTTTGATTATGCAAGCCTGTGGATAAGGCTTAAAAAATCATATTTTATTGAGAACAAGTTTGGGATAAAAAGTGACAAAGTCCTACCATTTTGCATGATCATTTTTAAAATTAACATATAAAAAATACATGATAGCATTTATGAAAGTCAGGGTGTCAGGCAAATTTGTTCGTTCAAAGTGTTCCAGAGCCTTTTTAGATGAACAATTATGGGGCTCATTTCGGGACCAACCCTTATGGAAACTGTGTTCTTTTTTTCATGCAGAATCACCCCTGTTACAACTTATTTTTGAATTAAGTACTGGTATATTAAAAAAAAATATGACTTTGTATAATAATTTTTATTTCCCTGTTGCCATATCCCGAATTTTACCAGTCGAGAGCACTGGCTCAGAAATATACTAATAATTTTTTTTGCACGACCAAGACTAAAACTTAATTTTACGCTTTCATTTTCGGGACTAAACTTGCCCTTTTTTCTCCCAAGGGAAAAAGAAATCACGGCAACCTTGATAATATTAAAATATTGTATACACTATATGCTTTACTGGTACAAAGATTACGTTTGGTGATGTTTTTTAATTTAGGGTGTCAAACGTATTTATTTGATTTTACCAAAGAAATCCTTTGAAAATAAAATAGTTTAAATGACTTAAAATTTATAGTCTCGTCCATTTTTTCGAACTGACGTTTGTATCAATCATATTAAAAAACAATTGAAATCGCGATAGCCCTGAAACTGACTTTTCGCTTGGTTCAATTACGAAAATAAAACACCCGATTTTAGACGCATGGTTTTTAATTTTAATCTTATCTACCTACCTAAACTATGTTTGATCGTGCAAAAACTTGTGTATATACCTCAGGACTAAACGTGGGTGTTTTAGTCCTGCTGAAATGCAAGTTTAGTCCCAGCTTAGTCCCTTGGCATATAAATAACTATTTCTAACCAAGAATTTCCCAGTTTTAAAAATGATAACAATGCAGGTTTATAATTTAAAGATTATTATCTTTGTTTATACATATCTTGAACTATGATTCTAGAAAGTAAATAAATATTGATTATAAATAATTTTGTTATACATACGTATTATTAATCTAGATTAATAGAAAAATTAAATAAACTATCATGCATTGTTGTTTAAATAATTTGTTAAGGTTATTTTATGCAAAAATTAATGAAGCTAACAATGAAGCTACACTACGCATGCGTAACTGGGTGCCGTAATTTTACTTGACCATTCGCAGTTAAATAGTTATATTTCTAGTTAGTTTTGGTATCATATATTTCTAGTTCTGAAATTTCCTGCAATACAGTTAAAAAGCGGTTTAAATCATATTAATTTTACAATTTATTATTAATATTATACTCTTTAATTTTAGCTCCATGTTATAGTGCACTTTTACATTCATGTTATGATTACGAAATTGGACATTCAAATGCACTGAAAATAAAAGTCAACATTTCAATTAATTTAATTTTGGCACACACTAGCATACAGGGTGTATTTGAAATAGCGTAGGAAATTTGTAATTTAGGGTGTCAAACGTATTTATTTGATTTTACCAAAGAAATTCTTTGAAAATAAAATAGTTTAAATGACTTTAAATTTATAGTCTCGTCCATTTTTTCGAACTGACGTTTGTATTAATCATATTAAAAAACAATTGAAATCGCGATAGCCCTGAAACTGACTTTTCGCTTGGTTTAATTACGAAAATAAAACACCCGATTTTAGACGCATGGTTTTTAATTTTAATCTTATCTACCTACCTAAACTATGTTTGATCGTGCAAAAACTTGTGTATATACCTCAGGACTAAACGTGGGTGTTTTAGTCCTGCTGAAATGCAAGTTTAGTCCCAGCTTAGTCCCTTGGCATATAAATAACTATTTCTATTTTGTTATACATACGTATTATTAATCTAGATTAATAGATATTAAAAATTAAATAAACTATCATGCATTGTTGTTTAAATAATTTGTTAAGGTTATTTTATGCAAAAATTAATGAAGCTAACAATGAAGCTACACTACGCATGCGTAACTGGGTGCCGTAATTTTACTTGACCATTCGCAGTTAAATAGTTATATTTCTAGTTAGTTTTGGTATTATATATTTCTAGTTCTGAAATTTCCTGCAATACAGTTAAAAAGCGGTTTAAATCATATTAATTTTACAATTTAATATTAATATTATACTCTTTAATTTTAGCTCCATGTTATAGTGCACTTTTACATTCATGTTATGATTACGAAATTGGACATTCAAATGCACTGAAAATAAAAGTCAACATTTCAATTAATTTAATTTTGGCACTCACTAGCATACAGGGTGTATTTGAAATAGCGTAGGAAATTTGAACAGGTGATTCTACATGATAAAATATGACAAAAAGTTCCTATAAACATATGTCTAAAAATGCGTCATAAGGGAGCTACGCCCCTTTGAAATTGGCTAAAAAAATAGGTTTTTATTTAATAGCTCAGGAACCCTTTAAGATATATTAACGAGGTTTTGCACGTGAATTAATCCTAATAATATTTGTATGTCATTTTCACGTACTTATTTAAACCAGGGGTGTGCGAAACGGGGGGGGCCTTATCAGATTTTTGTCACAAACTTTTTTTTGTGTAACTTTTTTGCAATTTTATTTTTGAAATATGATTCCTCAGGTCAAAATACATAAAAAAGGTACTTTTGTTGTAATATTGTAGGATTAACCGTTTTCGAGAAAAGTTCATTTGAAGGTGAAATTTCACGGTTCGAGGACGAAAAATTAAATACTAAAATGTCGAAAACCAAAATTTTAATGATGCAATGTTATTCTATATCAAAAACTAAGAAAAAAAGTTTCCATACATGTAGGTCGAAAAAACTTTTTTAAAGCTACCATAGCCCTTTAAAAATGGTGCATATTTAGGAGACCATAGCTCCATTAGGATTGATTTTTGGAAGTACCTGTATATGAGGTTTTTTTCATAGTTTTTAATGTACATTAAAATTTTGGTTTTCAACATTTTAGTATTTAATTTTTCGTCCTCAAACTGTGGAATTTCACCTTCAAATGAATTTTTCTCGAAAACGGTTAATCCTACAGTATTACAACAAGAGTACCTTTTTTATGTATTTTGACCTGTGGAATCATATTTCAAAAATAAAATTGCAAAAAAGTTACACAGAAAAAAGTTTGGGACAAAAAACTGATAAGTCCAAACGGGCCTTGGTAGGATTAGTTGACGTGCAAAACTCGTTAATATATCTCAAAGGGTTCCTGAGTTATTAAATAAAAACCGATTTTTTTAGCCACTTTCAAAGAGGCGTAGCTCCCTTATGACGCATTTTTAGACATATGTTTATAGGAACTTTTTGTCATATTTTATGATGTAGAATCATCTGTTAAAATTTCCTACGCTATTTCAAATACACCGTGTATGTGGCTAAAACTGCATAAAATAAGAAAACCTTTTATTGTCCTGATGACGGTCCTCCCTTAAGGAATTTTTCTAAGGCCTTAGAAAAATCAAGTTTAAAACTAGATTTAAGATTTTTGCATTAAAATTACGATATAGTTGTATTATAGATAATTAAAGTTCTTGAATAATTTTTATTTATGTGCAGTATTCAAAAGGTTCAGGCGTCAGATCAAGGGGTGCAAAAATTAAAAAAAAAAAGATCTTTTTCCAATATATGACCTTTGATTAAGGGGTAAAATATTTCACTCCACCATATAAACAAACTAGAGCCGGCCCTAGAAAAGTTAATTTGTGTTACATTTTTATGTATAATTTCAGACTGGTGTTTTAGAAGCCCATAACAAAATCAACAACGATGTCCTGATTTCTTTGAGTGAACAAAATCTAATCGATTGTTCTGGATACTACATGAATTTCGGCTGTTTCGGGGGAGACAAAGGAAATGCCTTAGATTACGTCGCAGATCACGGTATCACAAGTGAAGAGAATTACCCATATGAAACCCTTCAAGATATTGGTTGCAGATTCAACTCATCTGACAGTGTATTGACCATAAAAGATAAGCAATATCTGCAAATTGGTGAGCAAAATTTAAAAAATGGCTTAGCCCTTATTGGACCAGTGGCTGTATCCATAGATGGAATATTTTTGAAAGCCTACGAGTCAGGAGTTTATGATAACTACAACTGTTCTACAGTTATGCACAACCATTCTGTTTTGGTAGTTGGCTATGGAAATGAAATTATTTATAATAAAACTGTTGATTACTGGATTGTGAAAAACTCTTGGGGTGAAGAATGGGGAGAAGATGGGTATGCTAGAATGATAAGAGGTACTATTCTTCCAGATACTGGAATTTGTGGAATTGCTAATAGTCCCGTTTATCCAATTTTTGATTAATTTTCATTATAATAGTAGAATAAAAATATATTTTCTGCATTTTTCTTATAAAATACTTTCCTCCCAACACAACTTTTTTTTTCTATAATAAAGTACAGTCAGATAATGTCATTGTAATTTTAATACTAAATTTTATTTGTTATTTATATCGTAACCATTGGTATTTAATACTTTACTTGTGATATTAAATACTACAATGTGTGTATTATATAAAATATGTATATGCATACTGCCACATCACAACCTGCTCTTACATTTGAATCCGCACGCAACATGTGTTTATTAATACTAGTATGTTATAGTAAAAAATACTGTAACATTTGGTAAAGCATATTACACTTATAGTATGGTACACTTTTAGTTGTTGTTAAGTTGTATTACTGATCTAGTTTAAAGTATGTTACAGTATTCAGAAAAATTAACAATCGGTAAATAATACCAAAATGTTGATTAGTAATAATATAAAGATTGCAACCACACAATTACACACTGACAAAATAATCGATCTTTTTTTACTTTTCTCTGTATTATTTCTAATCAAAATTTTGGTATTATTTACCGATTGTTATTTTACTAAATACTGTAACATACTTTAAACTAGATTAATAACACAACAAATACAACTTAAAGTATACCAAACTATAACTGTGATATAATTTACCAAATTTTACAGTATTAATAAACACATAAAGCGTGGGGATCAAAATGTACCAGCTCTATGTTAGTATGACAACATATTGTATACAATACACACATTGTAGTATTTAATATCAGAAATAAAGTATTAAATACCAATGGTGGCGATATAAGTAAAAAAAATATTGACAAATAACATTCAGTATTAAAAATACAACCAAATTTTTTGAGTGTATTTAGTCAATATTAACAAAAATCTGTTTAGATTTATCTAGATTTTGTGTAATAGCTTTGTTTTGTGCAAGTTAACTAATCAAATATTAATATTTCGCAGGCATGTTTTACATGAAATAATATAAAAAAATAAGTGAAATAATAAAATCATTAAAATTTACTTTTGACAATTCTTCCACTTTATTGAAAAATAGTTTTAGCAAGTAAAATTTTAAACCACAATAAAATTTAACAAAAAAGCAAACGATTTAATGTAACGTTCTTAAGTAATAAATATCTGTATAGAAAATAAGGGACAACAAAATTAAAGTTACTGCCTTTTTAAATTAATACATTAGGGTGTTTTTCAACAGCTTGACTTTTAACTGTATAATAAGGAAAATATTTAGAAATAGTTACCATTCAAGCTTAATCAAAAGGAAACCATCCTATGGTCGAATTTGGGAGCTGTGTGGTCCTCTGCACTTTTTTTCAATGAAAAGTGTTTGCTAATAGTATTTCTGCTTTTTGTGAGCCTCGTACGTTGTCTTGTATATCAAACTCGTCCAGTAAAGTCCTTCGTTCTGGGCTTGGAATACAAATAACTTTTAGGAACTTTTTTTAGTAATAGGTACATTATAAATAATAAAATACCAAAAATCATTAAAAAACTACTAGAGGGCTTCTGTTTCTGCTTTTAAAGTTACTGCTTTTCAAATTGGTTCAAATAACTATTAGTAAATTTTATATTTATAGGTGCATACAATATTATAAATAATAAAACGCTCAAAAAGGCTTCTGCCAGCAGCATCTGGTTCATTTTTGAAAAATCCTGTACTTGATTTATAAGAAAAGCAAAAAATGGTTTTAGGAAGTAAAATTCAAAACCTCATAATAACTCAACAAAAAAGACAGCTTTTCTTTGTAAATTGAAATATTCTGGACCAAGCAAAACATTTTATTGTAACGTTCTTAAGTGATAAATATCTGTATAGAAAAAGAGGGACAACAAAATTAAAGTTATGGCCTTTTTAAATTAATACATCACGGTGTTTGCCAATAGTTTTTCTGTTTTTTGCGAGCCTCGTATCTTGTCTTGTATATCAAACTCGTCCAGTAAAGTCCTTCGTTCTGGGCTTGGAATACAAATAACTTTTAGGATTTTTTTAGTAATAGGCCTTGACCATGAACGGTTATACCAAAAAAGACATTAATAAGACCATATACAAATACAGAAATCCCAGACCCAAACAACAGGACAATAGTGACAATGACAGACAGACACAAGTTATACTTCCCTATGTAAGCGGTATCACGGATAAAATAGGTAAACTTTTGAAGAAGTCAAATATTAAGCCTATATTTCGGTCCAACCAAAAATTAGGTCAATGTTTGACTTCAATAAAAGACAAAATACCCCTGAGTTCAGAAGGCGTATATAAAATACCCTGCTCCTGTGGTACGGTTTACATAGGTGAAACTAAGAGAAAAATTTCTACAAGACTTCAAGAGCATGAGCGCAATATAAGAAAGAAACAAATTTCCTTATCGGCAGTAGCCGAACATGTGCATGAAACAGGTCATAAAATCAATTTGTCTGAAACAAAACAAATATTAACAGAAAACAGAAAAATGCCAAGGAAGATACGGGAATCGATAGAAATCATCAAGCATCCTAACAATATCAATCGGGACACTGGTTACCACTTACCTGCAATATGGAAGTCTTTGATAGGAAAAACCTCGTCACGGGTGAATAACCACAACTCGTCATAAATAGTGACACAAGTTGATTCGAAACTTAGTTTCAGATTAATCCCTGAAGATGTCTCTAGTAGTAAGAGACGAAACGTCGGAAAGTGAAAATCCATTAACACGGTCTAAACCCGAAAGTGAAAGTTCTTTATAGGTACATTATAAATAATAAAATAACAAAAATCATTAAAAAATTACTAGAGGGCTTCTGTTTCTGCTTTTGAAGTTACTGCTCTTCAAATTGGTTCAAATAGCTATTAGTAAATTTTATATTTATAGGTGCATACAATATTATAAATGATAAAATGCTCAAAAAGGCTTCTACCAGCAGCACCTGGTTCATTTTTGAAAAATCCTGTACTTGATTTATAAGAAAAGTGAAAAATAGTTTTAGGAAGTAAAATTCAAAACCTCATAATAAAACTCAACAAAAAAGACAGCTTTTCTTTGTAAATTGAAATATTCTGGACCAAGCAAACATTTTATTGTAACGTTCTTAAGTGATAAATATCTGTATAGAAAAAGAGGGACAACAAAACTAAAGTTACTGCCTTTTTAAATTAATACATTAGGGTGTTTGCCAACAGCTTGACTTTTAACTGCATAATAATGAAAATATTTATAAATAGTTCCCATTCAAGCTTAATCAAAAGGAAACCATCCTATGGTCGAATTTGGGAGCTGTGTGGTCCTCTGCACTTTTTTTCAATGAAAAGCTATTACAAATCTATTCAATGTTTAGATTTATGTATATTGTGTTCTATTAGATGTGAGATGTTTTTATTACATGTGTCATTTTTATGTATAGTAGCAGTCAAAAGGAAATGAATTTATTTTAAATTGAATTTTACTGGATTTAGTCAGCCAGATGCCCGGATATATCAATGCTTAAAATATTTTATAATGGACAAGTTATTAGGTTTTTATATTTATAGGTTATGAATTTTTATTAGTCAGCTCGTCTACCACGTTTTAAAACAGAGTAACCAAAATGTAATTTTGTCCCTAATATTATAATAGCTTCTATGATTAGAATACATAATTAAGGGCCACTTGCACCAACTCTAAAACTAGGATTATCTCGACTAAACTAAGTTGCTAAATATTCTGCGTTCTGATTGATCGATCGTCAATTTAATCTAAGTTTAAAGTTAAACCATCATTGGTGCGAATGGCCCTAAAATCCAAAAAATATGAAAAATTAGGGATAGGTCATCTAAGTGCTAAATGTTTTGGTATAAATTTTTAAAACAATTTTCTCATTGTACATAATTACAGCAGTAACAAATAGGCTCAAAGCAAGTTTGTGCAATTTAAAATACAACACAAAAATGTTAAATATTTTCCATTTTTTTTCTGGTGTAGCAGTACACAAAAATGTTAAACATTCGCTGTAATTTTTTTTTATAAACATATCTGAATTTGTCCAGGGTTGCATTAACATCCCTCTAATATTCCACCCCAAATGATCGTTATTAGTCAAATTGGTCTAAATGGCACACAACAAAAAACATCCCTTTTTTAGAACATAAAACGACTAAACGACTTAATAAATTATGAAAATTGACGATCTTATTGTATCTGGAAATTACGACAGCTGTAACGGGGTGTCTCCGCCATAAAAAAAACACTATAGCCGGAGAAAAATATTTTGCCATCATAGTGGGCCACGAAGTTATTGTTGCAGCTCTGCGGGGGGCTTTACATATCACGAAGTTGCTGTAAAAAGATACATAACTACTTATTGGGTGCGGCATAAGAAAACATCCCAATACCGTATGTCAATGAAAGTATCGTCTACAAATTATCTCCGTATCTAGGTAATTTTTTAAAATTTGAGGGGCTTATATAAACAATAAAAACCTTTATTTTGACGTATTCATTTAAAAAATATTGTTTCGGATCTAACCTGAAGTGATATCAATTTTTGATTCTATACATTCATTGAAAAAAATGTTAAATTGCAATAAATGTACACGGCTGATATTTTAAAGGTTAGTAGTAAATAGTAACAGAATACTCCTATTAGTTTTTCACCCGGTCATTTGCGTAAGGGGTGTCCACTATCTTGAATTTTAGGGGTTATCTCCCTAAATATGCATGTTATTATAAAAATGCATATAACCAATTTTGTTAATAAAAAAATTTTCAACAATTTTAGCTTGGGTCATTTTTTAAATATATTAATAACAATCGAGTTATATATATATTCAAAAATGGACATGTTGGGGGTGAAATCTGTTTTTTCAATTTTTTACCCAAACTATTTATCAGAGGATAAAAGTGGTTATGAGCAAACTTGTAGCTCTTGAAATTCTCTATAAGTTTTATAAATTTTGAATTTTCGTAGTTATTTGCTTACGGTTATAGTGGGCTCTGAAAGTCGATTTGCGCCCACTGTAACCGTACCTATGAACATTTATAATATAGGAAACTTATAGAGAATTTCAAGAGCTACATGTCTGCTAATAACCAATTTTATCGTACAATCAATAATTTGGCTGAAAAATGGAACAAAAGCAATTTCATTCCCATAGCTCCAACTGATTTTCTTTTAACATTGTGTTCCCTAGTTTTAGTTGGATTTTGCCCATATTTCAACCTTATACTCTGGCAGAAGTCTCCCCATTGCAGAATATCGTAAAAACAGGCAAAAAAATAACACACTTCTTCCACAGCTTTGATAGCGATGTGGAGATGGAGATGGGTAGAACACCGCGTCATAACAACCCGGTACTTTGCTTAAGGCTAACTTTAAAATTTGATTCAAATTGAGACATAAAAGGTGTATTATTAATTATTGAGGATCCCTTTTTACGTTTGATCTTAGGTAAGAAAAAATTGTAAATTTAAAGGACATTTCGCATCCTTTAGAAGTTTTATAAAGAACAAAGGACAGAAGTAGAAAATAAAGGACTGTCCTTTGAAATAAAGGACGGTTGGCAAGCCTAATTGCAACTGTCAAAAATATCTCTTATTATTAGCTTTGATTAGATTTGAATGATTTGGATCTAATCCTCATTCCGCACCCGGTGTTTTATCCTCGTGCAAACGATCCTTACCAGTTGGGCGACCAAAAACGGGCTCCCTGTTATTCAAAAACCCCTCAGGGGGGCAAACATTAATCTAAATAATGACTGCTCTAATGAAAAGAGATGTCATACCTAATACGACAATGTGTGAATGCTATTTTCTGGTCATTTCTCAACGTAGTTTAGTGGTTGCATGGTACATTGTTTGGATGCTACCATTTTGTATAAGTTACTAACGTCTTACCTGAGGAAGCAGCCTCGGAATAGCTAGGCATTTTACGGGTTAAATGACTATAACTTTGAAATTAAGAATTTTAAAAAACATGTCAATGAAAACTTTTTTCTTAAAATATATTATTCTTTATAAATATATGATGATTTATTTAAAAACAAAAGTAAAAATTGTCAAAAATGTTAAAATAAATTTAATTTTAACCCTTATTTTCAATTTTTGAAAATAGTTGTTAAATACTATTTTATTAGGTTGGGCCTTATATTTTTTTATTACCTTAAAATTTTCATCTAGGTGTAATTAGAAAATTCTGAAAATATTAGAGCGATCAAACTTTTCTAAGGGTCCTGATTTAGAGATCTAAAATAAGTAAAATTAAAAAATAAATTATTTTAATATATGAATAAATATAAGAATGCATTTAATAAAAATAAAGTCAGTCCGATCTGATACCTTTTAAAAATGTTTGTTTACCGTTTGATGGTAAAAATTCGTAAATTTCAATAACTCAAAAATTACAGACAATTTTCAACGATTTTTTACGATTTATGGGTAATTTTATGAATTTCAGGGGCCCAATTAGGACCCTTAGAGAAGTTTGATCACTCTCATATTTTCAGAAAGTTCTAGGTACACCTAAATGAAAATTTTAAGATAATACAAAAATAAAAGGTTTACCTCACTATGTTATATAATGGTTTGTTTTAAGTAAAAATGTTTATATGAACATGTGCTAAAAAATGCTTACACTGTAAATGCAAGTATGATAATTTTACAGCAAATAAAGTAGGTCATATGTTGCCAGCAAAGAAAGTGGTAAATTTAAATCAGTACTGTAAATTCACAGTTATCTGTAAAAATGTGAATTTTTATTTTGGTAATTTTACTGCTATCTTTTGTAAAATGTAAGCTATAATTATGGTAATTTTCGGGACTGTCTGTAAAAGTGCCGGGTTTTTGGACCACATGCATGAATTTTAATGCAAAATTATATTACCGACAGGAAAAGAGCTGAGATTTTACTAAACCCAGTAATACTGAGGTTAATTTAATAAATATTGTAAATTCACATTCTGACATTGTAAATTTGCTTTAATTATTACAGTTAAAACTACTGTAAGATTGACGGACAAATTTAGAGTGTAGTTTCGGAGATTTTTCCGATAAAATGCATAGTCAGTACGACACTGCGAGGAAGACCCAAACGCCATAGGGAGTATTCATTCAATGTTTGGCTAAATGTTACATCTGTATTTTTTGATAACAATAGCTCAATGGGAAGTTTTTAAATTGAAAATGTTGTACCACATTTAGGTAAACTAAAAGTCAATTTCTTTTTAAGATTTCACTGAAATTAAAATGGTACCTATTCAGAAAAAAAAGTGAAATATATCTTACTTTGACTAGAATGTTAGATATTGTTCTGCAATAAGATGTCAAATGTAGTAATACATTTAAGCACATTTAAGCAAACTAAAAGTAGAATTTTATTTAAGATTTAATTGAAGTTGAAATTGTATCCATTCAGAAAAAAAAATGTAGTAACGTGAAATATATCTTACTTTGACTAGAATGTTGGATATTGTTCTGCAAAAAGATGCCAAATGGAAAACATAACAACTTTATTGTATTTAGGTTCGAGTCAAAAATTATTTTTGTAAAACTAAATTTGATATAAAGCTAAATTACAAAATGCTACATTTTTTTCTGATAAAGTACCTTGATAAAATGAACGAACATAATAAAACCTTTGAAGGATTTTAAATATTTTTTTAAAACAAAAAATCTGTTTGAGCAATATTACCAAAAAATATGGCAGTTGGAGGACAATGTAAACAAAATTGGTTGGAAGTACAACATCTATAGGTTTTTAGCGTTTTAAATTTCTTTTCGACAAACCAAAATTAGGCATGGCCCAAAAAACATTTTGGGTGAAAGTTAAAAATCTATCAGGCACTTTTTTAATTTGATTTTTTCCTTTTTTTTACGTATAAATTCGGAAAATTTATGCCGGCATTGTTAAGGATCCAAGAAAATAGGACACATGTCATTTTAAAGTTTTTTTCATGCTTATTATAATCAAAAATCAGTTTACAGAATCTCGAGATAATGGGGCACAAATTGATAAATTATTTTAAAATTTGTAATTTTGCAAATACTGTTTTCTAAATAAAAGTAATATAGGGCATGTAATAGCACATTAGAATAGTATATTCTATAACTAGTATGGAATAGACAATATTATATATAATATAGACTATACTTTTTCTTCGACTGCAAATATGAAACACTGTATGGCTTTAAACTGCGGACAAGGTTAAAAACAATGTTTTTTGTGACTCGACATTGTAAATGCAATAAAACACATATTTTTAAATAAAGCAATTGATGTTATTTAATAATTTTTTCAAATCAGTACTTAAAAAGGATTTTTATTTAATTTTAACACATATTTACAAATTATAATGCAAAAATTGAAGGTTATGTCAGACTGTTATGAGCAGTTTTAATTTTTTGAACTAAATTGATAAAAAACTGGTCAAATATTAAGAAAAACTAATAAACTTTATGTAATTTTAACGCAAAACTTTAAATTGCATTAAATTATTCAATATTTAATGGTAAAATATATATATTTTTGCTAATTTTGCTACAGTTTTCTTTACTTTTATAAACAAGAGATGGCACTACATGAGCTCATTCTAACACCTGATACGGAATATTCATACCGTATCTAGAGCTAGCATGCATTTATTCTGTGTTTGAAAAGTGTGTGTATTTGCTTACATTCTAAAGCAGTCGTAGAAAAAGCTCTTTTTATGCTAATTATGATGAAATTAATAACAATGCATAAGTTAAATAATATTTTTTTACTAACGTTTACCAATAGATTTTTTTCTGTGTGTATGTCAAATGTTTTATAATAGTAAATAAGCAAAAGATACATTTAAATTTTCCCCATTTTTTTTTCTGTCACCGGTAACTTTTTATTAAGATCAGTTCACCTCGGCTCATAAATATACCAGTGTAAAGTGAAAATAGGATCATATATTTTTCCTTTTTATTAATAAAGTATGATGAGGTTGGCAATAAAGTTTATGGCATAAAAGAATAATAAAGCACCGTATACAGTGAAAACAAGCTAATTCCCGTCTTTGTCCCTGAAGGGTGCGTCCACAGAAACTGATCGCATGCTGAATAAAAATTGGAAATATTTTATTGGCACTACAAAATAAGTCCTACACAAAGAAAAAATCTAATATTAAGTATTTGTGATACTTGTCTTAGATAATTTTAGATACAGAAAAAAAAGTGAGTAATGCTTAACATGCAGTATAACACTTCATGTAGAGGATTTTTAAAACAAATAATTTACTTGCACTTTCAGGGCTATACAATGTATAGTATACATCATAGAGATGGAAAGAGAACCATTAGTCCAGCCTGCGCAAGATTATTTTGTGACAGAACGGAGCAGCGAAATGACGTAACGCAATATATCTGACCATGCGCAGTACGCATCTCTATCAGCTGTGAAATGCTGTCGGTTGTAAAACAATTCATCACCCCAGTATTCATTTGTCTTATCTCCAAAAATCACAAAGTAAAAATCTTAAAATGTCCAAAAATAGAGATATGGCAAACCAATACTGGGGTGACGAATTATTAGTAGTTTGTTTATACTGTCAGATCGTCGTTTGTTTCTGTTCATTTTTCGACTTCTACTGTGTTTTAATTGTTTTTTTGCTGCATTTGTTTATAACTTAAAACCTAACCTGTATTGTTGCTTTATGAAGAGAAAAGGGTCAATCCCTGGTGTACTCAAAGTAGGTGTACAAAATCCCGAAACTCAAACACACCTCGAAAAATTCTTATAAAATAATTTAAAAAAACTATTTCGACGTTTCTTCGTAGATAATTATTGTTTTTTGTTGTATTTTTTGCAATTTTTATTTGACACACAAAACTAAGGTTAAAAAATACTCGTCAAAAATAACAATAGTAGTGCTCATGTGCAAGTTTATCTCAGATGCGCTAGGCACATTTATCACAGTATTCCGCAACGGCTTCGGAGGTCTTTCCTTGTCTATGGTATACATTTATGACACTTTAATGTTTAATAAAAAGTAAAAAATAAAAAATAAGCCGGTGCCAATTTCACCACTCCCTAAATTAAATACTAACAATTATTTTTGTTGTTAAATTGTTTGCTATGAAATTGACACCAACTTTTTATTTTTTACTTTTTAGAGACAAGTCGGTTCATTTTTTTTTTAAGAAAAGTTTTTATTTTTTACTTTTTAGAGACACAGAACTTTTTAGATTTGTAACGTCATACTAAAGAAAATCCTTGTTAAACTTTAGGCGTTAAACTTTAGGCGTTAAGTAATAATCAAATAACGCCTTATGGTATAATCACAAATTTTATAATTTGCTCTTGGTATTTTAATATTACATGTCCACATAATCAAGTTTAGCGGCATTTAAAAGATTTTTAGCCTGCCGTAATATTTGTGTGACCCCTTAATCAAGTTATCCGGCTTATCCGAGTTATGCAATCATTTTATAAAAATTTGGTTGGTATTAAAACCAAATTAAGCCGGTTTTAAGTGAAATTGCGTTAAAATAATTAGATTTATGTTAATTATCCGGCTTACCCGGCATTTTCCGAGCGCCAAATTAAAACGGGTCCACCTCATGAATATTCTCTTTAAGTTGCAAAAGGTTTCATCAAATTCTGTTCATCCTTTCCAAAGTTATGGGGGAACAAACATAAAAAACAAAGTCACACGTTGATTTGATAACCTCCTCCTTTTTGGAAGTCGGTTAAAAACAAGCACCTTCCAACAATAATATAATAAGTTATAATCATGTTACACGAACCTGCAATATTGATTATAACATTCCTAATCATAGGTTAAATGCTTCTGAAAGGGCCCCTTTGTTTGGGGGTATAATTTTTTTTTAACAAATTACCCCTTAACCCTCCAGTGGTGGCGTCACGGTGTCAGGGACCGGGTTAGTTAAAAACATGTGCTGTTTTGCAGCAAGAGCTCGTGGAAAACCGCTCTGTCTCTAATTCCTTCCACAATGCGAAGTGTAAACTATAGTATCGATTTAGTATTGATTAGTCAAGTATGTGAAGCGTGAAGCGGTGTACGAGACATGGGCCACTACTCGCGTACCACTTTTTGTTTTATAAAGTGGAATTTAACTTATGGTAACTTTATACATTTTTATTATAATTTTTTTATATTTTATTCTGTTTTTATTGTTTTTAATTTTATTTTATCTTATAGAGGGAATTTTGTTTTTATTTTTATATTTTTTACTTAATATTACTAAAGAAAATTAAATTTAAATTTTGTACCTACAATCTTTTTTTTAAATTTATAATAAAGTGATAATAAAAATAAGTTAACACGTTGACTGCCACATGAATCACATATGATTCATGATACGTTTTCAAACAAGTCCATGAGGCATATATAATTCATGGAAGTATGAATTAAATAATACACTAATACGTCCATGAGTAATATATAAACATGCACTTAAACACTGAAAAAATGGTATGGATTTTTTTTACATAGAAAAACGTAATATGCAATGACTTTAAAACTAAAATGGTGCAAAAAAACGTTCGGACGTAGGGGGACAAAAAAACATAATGGGGACAGTTAACGTGTTAAATATACTTTTTGCTAACATCTCTTTACAAATATTTTATAACAATTGGTTAAAAATGTAATTATGACCATTTTGTGATAACCCGGTTTCTGAGACCGGGGCCACCACTCACGTCATTAAATAAGCGCCACTACTGGAGGGTTAATAAAAATCCAAAATGCTATAATTAAATTTAAAAAAAGTATTTTTAGATATATTTGCGATACAGGACCTTACACGGTCAACGAGTTTTTTAATGCGTAAAAACCCGTCTTAAATAATAATAATTATTTGTTTAAATCATCTTTTACATTTTTACATACTTTATTTTATTTTGACGCATTGTCTTTAAACTTTTTGTATTTAGTTTTTATAGGAAAATATTTTTTATATACCTTTATAAAATTATCAGACAATATAGTTATTTATGTATTAAGTAAGTGCATTTTACCGGTTGAGGGTTCTTTTGGAGATTGAGACGAAGTCGAGTTTTTACAAGAACCAACAAAATAAAGATCAATGAGATTTATAAAAGTGAATTTAAAACATAAAATTTATTTTATTGTAAAAATCAAGTCACAACCTTTGATAACATTTAACCCTAACAACGGGGTGCTACTTATAATAAACAATGCTAAATTCCTAATTTTGTTTGAAGTTCTGTGTGCTAATTAATATCTTTGTAAAATAAACGTGTTTTGTAAAAAATGCGCCAAGATGATAATTTTGAGCTTTCAGGTGCGTGGAATATAAGATGTTTTGCAATTATACCCGAAAACTCCAAAGATCAGTATGAAGTCGTAAGCGAATTGACAAGGTCTAGTTTACACAATCGTAAAAAAATTGACATGTGCCGGAGTAAAAACGAGTTTTTAAGCAAATTCTGTTGTGTGCCAGAATAATAGTGATTTTATAAGCAAATTTTGCGTTACATGAATAACTTGTACACACAAGTGTTTGTAGTGAAAGCTTTATAAATTCTTCTTTTTTCTTTCATATCAAAAAAATTATGGAAAGATAAGCAAAACAAATTATAAATATAAAATAATGTGTAAAACTAAGTGATTTTAAGTATCCAGAGACATAACTTCTCAGTTTATGAGAAACAATTTTTTTTGAGAGTATTACACGGAAAAAAAAATTATAGCTAGGAGCGCTATAACACACATACCAAGCAAATTATAATCGCTTATTATATAAATACAAGGCTTTCTCTTACAATTATGGCAGTCAGTGTAAAAATTTATATGAAATACTTTAATTGTTTAGTGAATAATAAAATATAACAAATAGTATGGCATTTATAGCTTAAATAGATTTAATTATTGTCCGTGCTAATAATTTTTATAATATAATAAAATTTCTGTAAATGTATAATAGTGCCTGTAATAAATATAATCGTGTCTGTAATATATATAATCGTTTCCAATTTATTTTTAACATTATTAGTTATTGTTTTTAATCTTTATTAATGATTTACCTAATTTTATTAAATGCTTTAAACTTCTATTTGCAGATGATTTAAAAATATATTGTTCTATTAAATCTATCTATGACTGTTTTTTTTTGCAATACAATCTTGAACAAGTTTATGCTTGGTTTGAAAAAAATAATCTTAAGTTAAATATATCAAAATGTAAAGTTATAAGCTTTACTAGAAAACTTAATAAAATTGGTTATCATTATAACATTAACGGATCTGTGTTGGAGCGAGTTTACACGATTAAGGATTTAGGTGTAATTTTTGATACGTCTCTGTCTTTTTCTGATCATATTTCTACATTAATTAAGTCAGCTACCAAAATATTGGGTTTCATTATAAGAACTTGTAAAAACTTTAATAACAATGATTGTTTCAAAGTCTTGTTTTGTTCCCTTGTAAGATCTAAACTAGAGTATGGTGCTCTTATATGGTATCCCTATTATAACAATCAAATAGAAAGTATTGAGTCCGTTCAAAGAAGGTTTATCAAATATCTTAGGTTTGGAATTGATGGTGTATATCCCCCAAGAGGGGCAGATCTATCGGTATTGATGGCAAGATTTGGTTTTCAATGTTTGAGTACTAGAAGAAAAATTTGTTCTGTCACTTTCTTATATAAGTTACTACGTAACAAAATTGACTGCAATCCTCTACTAGAGCAAATTAATTTTCTAGTACCCAATTCTACGCGTATTACCCAAACTTTCAGTGTTGCTAGGGCTAATACCAACATTATGTATAAAACTCCAGTTTATGTAATGTGCAATAATTTTAATTTAATTTCTTTACATTGTGATATAAATTTTTCAACTTTACAATCTATTGTTAGTTTTATAGAATAGTTTTTTTTTTGTATATTAGAATGTCCTGTAAGGTCTTGTACTGTTGGGCAATAAAGACATATTATTATTATTATTATTATTATTATAATCTATAGCTTAAATCACTATAATTTGCCACTGTTACCAAATATCTTATAATGTATAGCGCAGAGCCCACTAATTTCTTTCCGTGTACATTGAAAGTATTTGGGGGTTGTGCATTAAAAACTGTTTCCACAGCTTTAGTTATTAGGTTTGGTCCAAAATATCTGAAACAAGAGTTAAGTAAACCCAAAAAATCATCAGGTAGGCCTAAAATTGTTTTACCTATTTTCAATGTTTTTAAACGCAATATCTTATTATGCTTTTTATTATAAAAACATACGAATTAACACAAATTCTGATGAAAAATTGTGCAAATTATGTGAAATGAGAAGTATTTATTGGTTTGGTTCATACAAAACAATTGATATATAAGGTAAAGAATATAAACGTTTTGCTTGGTTATATTGGCATGTAATGCAATACAAAAAAAAACAAATGCTTTAGTGTAAATCGTACTTCATGACATATTTAGCGCCAAATTTTAAAACAACAACAATATAGCATATTTGAAAATACTGTAGTAATAATTATAATTTCTCGGTGTGTAACTCGAGGACCGTAACTATGGACACACCCCAAAGTTTTTCGCTTAAACTTCCATAGCAAGTCTTGACTTTGCTCACAAGGGTGAAAAACACCAATTTTAATATTTAATTTTAAAAACATAAAAATATCATCACTCTGCTAGCGAACTGTTCAAAGTTTTATCTTTTTACTAGTCCTTAAGGTCTTGTGTTTATAAAATACTTTAAATTCATGCAATATACTTTGTATATATAAGTATTAATTTTATTATACATACTTTTTACAGTACTTAGTGCTAAAAAAGTGTTATACGATGGTTTTGAAATTTTCAAAATCGTCAAAAATTAAGATCAACAATTTTTATATGAAAAAGTTTTTCTCGAATTTTAAATACGTTTAATTTTGTTTTTATTTGTCTATATATCTGTCCGTCTGACCGTCCAAACTTCACTTGTATGTGGGTCATGATTTTGTGACGATAACTCAAGAACAGAATCCTCAGTTTTATTTATTTTTTGCTTATTCTTAAAGACCAGCGATTGCAAATTTAAATAGTTTTAACGAGCTTAATTTTCCAGCTTTACTTATTTCTTTTCATTAAAAATAAAGTTAAAATTCTTGCCTGTTACGTTTCGTTTTAGCGATTAAAAACCAAATTTTAAATTGACGAATTTGCTTTCTATTGACTGACTAGTACTAGCACTAGGACTAATTAATTAGAATTAGAAATACATTCTAATAAAGATAATTCTAGATCTTCAGCTTATGGATTAGATTCTTTTGGGGGCTAGAAGCTCCATAGTGTGGTGTGAAATAAAGTGCCCTAAAAATTTATTTTTAACTTATCGGGTAATATAATATACATCACATTGTTTACAATTAGATTGAACTTGAATTTTTGTACAATATGATTCTGTGATCAAATGGTAAAAAAGATACTTAATAAGTACCTTTGACATATACGCCATGTTTAATTTTTTGATCAAATAAGAATTTATAAAACAACTTATTGATTAAATTTGATTTTTTTTAATTAGATTTGACATAGTTAACGGAACTTTTTCAAGACTGTTTTTACCTTTTGATTAGCAGAATTGTGTATAACTATGAAAATGGCCCAGTATAAATGTAGTAAATGTAATAAATGTAATATATATGGTTCCTTCAGGTTTTGAGGGTACCTTATTTTATCACCTTTTTGGGGATTATTTGGAAATATCTTAAATAGAATAGTTTAAGACATATGTATAATTTAGCAGAAAAAAAAAATAAATTGTTAAAAATGTTCACCAGTTCTTAGAATATTGGTAATTCTGAAAACTTCAAACCTTTAAAGGTGAATAACACAAATAAAATGAATAATATTTTATATATCTACATATAAATCCACCCCGTATATGAAGATACACAGCTTCCTATCAAATTCACGATCTTTTTAGTTAAAGATTGTGTTTTATACAATAGACGTCTTTACAAGGGATCCATTCGACAGTATGAAATATATTTTTGATTGAAACACAACCTTTAGAATTGATCTTATAAAAAAAGTGCGGCATGATGAGTTTTTTACTTTAAGATTTTCGGTAAGAATAATAATTTTGCTACCAAGTACAAGTATCTAATTAATAACAATATGGTCTGTTTTTTCAAGCAAGATAGTAAATTAAAAATTGCATTGTAAATATTTTTACAACAGGTTTGAATAAAATAAACTACGCAGTATATTCGTACATCCAGTATTCGAATCTGTTTTGAAAATATTCACTGTGCGATTTTTAATTTACTATCTTGCTTGAAGAAACAGACCACAGTTTACAACCTTTAACTTGTTTTTGTGTCTACGAAATATTTTACATTTTTTTGTGCAGTTTTTTCTCCTAAAACAAAATAACTTCGAGAAAAATTGTTGAGCTGTTTTGGCTCAACTAAAACAAAAATCTCGGCACGTCGCTGGTACAAATAGGAAATGTTAAAAAGAACTTGGACGCAAAATACCTGTAAATTACGCTAATAAAAGTTCACTTAACACTTAACAGTTATTAATTCAACATTTTTTAAGTCCATTATGCAACCCTCAGGAAAATATTGGAGAAAATAAGATGAAAAAGCTGTCGGAAAATGTGGAAAAAACGTGTGGAATTTAAGAAAAATAGTGTAAGGTATTATGCGGATACGGATATAACAATGGAAACAGACAGAGAAAAGACTAAATTAAGACTTGGATATCATATCGAAAAATAAATCATAGAAGACAGAACCGAAACTGCTGAATATGTTATTGTTATAATATTTAGTGCATCTAAAATAGCATATTAAAGTACTAGTTTCATAACATACGTTTTTAGCGCACGAGTACAAGCCCCTCGCGGCGAGTTTTCTAAAGTACTAGTGCGCTAAAAACGTGTTATGAAACGAGTGCTTTATACAATTTTTTCTATTTTGCTCTAAAATTAAAAAAAAAACTTACATTTAAATTGATGACTGATTTAGGGATTTATTGTTTTGGATTGGCATTACAGTTTACACCATGTTTAAAATTCTAAGAAAAAATGATATTTTAATATATTTTATAGACATCTCTTTTTTACTGCAATTAACCAAGCCACAATTTTAACATGGTAAAAATAACCTAAACACAAAATTTTGTAGAAAATTCAACTTTAAAGCGACATTGACATTGCATGGAAAACGTCAAGCGATAGGTCAGGTCTGTAGCCAACCCAAAAGAACAAAAAGTACAGACCTCTTATGGGCCTATAGAGAACACGCAAAATGCGTGTAGTTATGAGCTTATAAGAGTCGCAAAATAGAAAAAATTATAAACAGTTTTAGTTACACAGAGAAAAATATTGCCTTAAATCAAGAATATGGTGATTTAAATCATACAATTGTATATAACGATGAGAATACAGAGCGTGTCAAAAGTCCGCCTCCCCCTTTAACTTTTGAACCACTTAAGATATCAACTGAAACTTAAACCGCTTAAATAACATAACCCAAATAATTTTCTGGTATATATTTGATATGCTTAAGGGGCAAAATTAAGACAGAAGGGTAGGGGTGGGGGAACATTTATTTGAATAGAAATGGCGGGTCGTGTGATACATCATTTTAAAGCTTATAAAATTTTCTATTTGCCCACATATTTTTGTATTTTTTCTAAGCAATCTTTGGGACACATTTTAAACTCCTAAAAATGGGAATTTTTGTCAATTTTTTTTTTTAAATCAAACAATTTTTGAAAAATGGTTTATTTCATGATGCGAGTACGTCAGTTATACCTACTTTTAAACTAATATTGAATAATATAAATAAAAATTTTCAAAAAAAAATCTTAAAATATCACATTTTTTAGTAAAAATAATGAAAAATTAAAACCATAAAAAAATGTTTAAAAAAATAAAAAATATAATATATGGTGGAATAGAGAATTATATGAGCTTTAAATTGATGTATCACACGGCCCTTTCCATTTAAAAAAATGTTCCCCCCTGCCCCCTGTCTCAAACTTGTCCCCTAAGTACATCAAATATATACCAAAATATTACTTGGGTTATGTTATTTAAGCGTTTTAAATTTCAAGTTGATATCTTAAGCCGTTCAAAACTTAAAGGAGGGCGGACTTTTGACACCCTGTGTATATTCTTCTTTTATGCATACCATATTCTTATCCTTTCATATTTAAAACACAATTTTGCTTTAAAGGAGAATTTTTTTTTGTTTAAAGTCGTTCGGGACCTTCGATCGAAGGTGTTTTATACCATACTGGACTGACAATATTACAAATAATTTAAGTGAGCACTAAAAATCTATTTCAAACCATATTTTTTTCTCAAAAACATATTCCTCAATGTTATATACCATACATTTCATGCACTTTTTTACAAGCTGTGATCTATTAAGTAACTGAATAGATAATTAACTGAATTTCAGTTTAAAGTTTTAAAGTTGCTATAGTTACATAAAAATTTTAAAATTTAAATTTTCCAAAATAATGTGACAGTTTGTGACACAGGGAAGGGGGAGGGGGTCAAAAATTTCGAAAAATCGCTTTACGTAACCTAACCTAACCAGCCCCTTATCAAAATAAACCGATATTCACCAAATTAGTTTTTAAACGGACTTTAATTCATAGAGTAAAAATACGTAAGAAAATGTTGAAAAGAACGCCCAAAACCATTGAAAACTAGTCTAATTGGTTATTAGGTAATTTTACCATTAATACATTATCAATAATTGGAAAGAACATAAAAGTTTGATTTGTAAGAACACATGGTAACATTTGGATTTTAAATCATCGCATTTCCTACTAATTAATGTCTGGATCACGTTACCAATGTAAAACTAATTAATTTATGTTGCGGGATGCTCTTGCAGGAATATTTATAGATTTTTATTAGGTTTATTGACGTTTTTATGTTTATTTGTTGTACCAGTATTTTACTGTTAAAAAAAAAAACTTAAAAAAAGTATAAAAAGATTGTTTCATAAAACGCTCCAGCTCCTTGTTTAAACAGAAGGAATGGCGTAGAGTCGAGGGCTGTAGGGGGCACAGTCAATGGTTGACTGTCAACCAAAGGGCATATACACAGGCTCGCATAACAACATAGTACATAACAATGCGATCCCGTGATTGGCTTACAAGATACATGGCGGCACATCTTATTCAAGATTCTGGATAGGCCTTAACTAGTTTAGGTCCTTCAGTGAATAAAATTCTGACTAAAAATATACCTTAAAAGCTTTAAAACACTAAAGATCAGCCAATAAGAATATAGGACGTACACTTAGCTTCAAAGTACAATTAGCCTCTTCCTATTTTTGCTTTTCCATTTTGAAAAATTTCAAAGTTTCGGAAAGCATTGTATTCCTGCAAAAATTTTCAAAAATTTTATGTGCGTATTTTTGTTTTTTTTTAGACATTTAATGTCGATATAAATCAATTTTAAGCAAAAAAAAATGGTCGGTCCATCGCTTGATTGATCAGTCGTTCTGTCCGGGAAATTTTGTGGGCACTATAACTTAGGAACTCTTTAAGCTAGATATTTGAAATTTGGCATACGGGTATGTTACCAAAAGTTCTCGCTTAGGATTGTTTTTGGTAAACATTGGGGTGAGGCAAGAAGGAAAATTGGGAAAATACAATATTTTTTCACAAAAATTTGAAAATTGCAATATATGTGGTTTTAAGGTTGCTGAAATTGAATGTAATGGTAAAAATTTTCTAACTCCACCCCCGAAGGGGTGAGGAGCTAAATATTTTTAAATATTTTCAATATTTTCATAAAAATTGGTATATAGGGGTTTTTGGGGTTTGGGGACGAATATGAATCTGATAATATTTTTTTCTAAATCCACCCCCTGAGGGTTGGGGGGTAGTTTTCGTAAAAATTTGTGTATTGGAATCTGATAATAAAAAAAACATTTTACGCGCGGAGGTGAAAAATGGGAAAGCTCTTTTACTGGGTAGTGTATTTATAGTTTATTTAATTTTCGATTAAAAATTTTCTTGATTAAAATTTTGTTTTGTATATTTTTATTTTTTTTATCTTATTTTGTATCGCAAAAATTTCTTGTCGACGCTCACAAATGAGCTTTTTATAACCTAGTATACATACTTGTGTATTATTATAATAAAATTAAGTACTTTGTACTTAAAGAAAAATATAAATTTTTAAATTGATGATAAATTTACATTATTTTTGGGTTTGGTCATCCATAAAATTACGTCACAATTTTTTAGGTGATTTTAGAAATCCCTCCCCCATGTCACACATTGTCACAAGGTGTTGACCCTTCCCATATGTGACGTCACACTCTAATTTTACCAAACAGTTTATTGAATTCGTTAAAGGTTTGAACAATTAAAGGCATATTTTTAGTAACAGGTATTTAAATTAAATATATTTATATTGACATAGATCTTATCACAAAGAGTTTTAGTCCAGTCAAATAATAAATGTTAATTGCAATAAATGTACACCGGCTGATATTTTAAAGGGTAGTAGTGGATGGTAATTAAACACTCCTGTTAGTTTTTCGCCGGTTGATTTAGTTTGGATCATTTTTTAATATATTAATAAAAATCGAGTTAATTCAAAAATAGCAGTGTTGGAGGTAAAATAGTTTTTTCCATTTTTCAGCCAAATTATTTATCGGACGGTAAAAGTGGTTATAAGCAAACCTGTAGCTCTTGAAATTCTCTATAAGTTTCATATATTATAAATTTTCATAGGTACTTTGGTACGGTTAGAGAGGGCGCAATTCGACTTTCAGCTCCCACTGTAACCGTAACAAAATACTTATGAATATGCATAATATATAAAACTTATAAAAAATTTCAATAGCAAAAAGTTTGCTCATGACCTTTTATCCCCCGATAAATAATTTGGCTGAAAAATCTTCTTGGGATGAAAATAAAGTATTTAATTATTATTTATTTTATTATTATTATTTTATGTTATATGTTACTTATTGAAAGAATAATAAATAATAATGTTATCAAAAAAAAAAAAAAAAATTATTAAAAAAATGATTCAAACAAAAATTGTTGGAAATTTTTTCCTTAAAAAAATAGGTTAGGTTAAATGCATTTCTATCTTAAGATGAATATTTAGTGAGATAATAACACTCAACCCTAAAATTCAAGATCACCCGGAGTGTTCTAACAGGAGTGTTTTGTTACTATCCACTACTACCCTTTAAAATGTCAGCCCGTGTACATTTATTGCAATTTAACATAGTAATTTCTCTTTATTTGACTGGACTATGTATAATAATTGAAAAAACCTTAGATCAAAATTTTCTCAACTCCAATCACATATTTTTAATCGATCTTCTTCCAGGGTAAATAAACCCATTTTTGGATGCCTTGAATTACTGGCATCCCCTCAACTTTGTCTGACCTCACAGTCAGGAATGCAATCAAAATCCACTTCTTCCTTTTCCAACCATATTGCATCTTTAATATCTGAGTTGTCGTCATTCATAGTACATAGTAATTCTGTCGCACGTTGGTGTGACGTCACACCCCCTTAAGGTGTGACGTATTTTATAAATGAACCCTTATTATAAAAATTATTTAGCCAAACATTAAAATACGTGGACTAGTAATTATTAATATGAATATTTTTGCAGGATTTATCGTCTCGAGATGTCGCAGGGTAATGAATTTATTACTGCAGATATTCCGTGTAATTACTTACACATGTACACACACTACTAGTGTTTATTTTTATTAATTTATTACATGGTTTGGTGGCAATTAAACAAATTAGGTAAAGAAGTGAAGATAAGTAAATGTATCGCATGCCATATGATACTATTCCGAAATAAGCAAAATTGATTTGCTGACGCAACAGTCATGACTGTGCACAGAGAAAATAAAATATTGTACAGGAGAAATTCATATTTATTTATTCATAATGGACTACCGCCTATTTAGATTAGATAAAGAGAGAAGTTTTACAGAAAGAGATAAAAGTATAATTATTATTGTTTTAAAATAACATTTTAGATTATATTTTAAATTACATGAAGGTAAGATATATATATATATATATATATATATATATATATATATATATATATATTTTTTTTTTTTTTTTTGAGTAAAAAACTATTTTTTATACAATAGGTCTAAAGTTTCATAGGGAACGTATGCTCTACTCCTTAATTTGACAGTCATTGATAATACCCCGTTGTGTGTGAAGATTTTGTACTTATTTTTGTGTTTAATAAGATTTTTTATGTATTCTTTAATAATTTTGCATATCATGCACATTTTTTGTTGCACTGTGATAAAAGTCCAAATATAATATTTTTAGGGAATTTTCTTTTTGGGTTGGTATTGAAGATCTTAATTTATGTTGCCTAACTTATTGGACTGCTGTTCATTAGTTAAGCTTTTTTAGATCCCTGAACTAAAGAAATATTTTAATTTATAGTCTGACACACTGTAAGAAAGCTACGACGAAAGTGGGAAGTAGGTGCAAAAAAATAGAACAGCAAAACACCAACAAAAAATGCTCCGATTGAGCTAATTCAGTGTAAACGTGTGTGTAGTTAGATTTTATATTCAAGTATAATTTTTTCCGTATTCTTTCGGTAGCTTTAAAAGCATGTGTCAAACAATAACTACCCATTTAGCTACTGAAAATAACAAAAAAAATAGTTATATCTGATTAGTGTAAAAAAATTAAACTTTGTTATATTTTTATAGCTTTCTCGTCTCTCACAGTTTTGCAAAGTTTTAAATACCTGTGAATTCTGTGATAAAATATATTGGATAAAAATCTTTTATCCAATACATACAGATAATAAGAAAATTACCAGCTTTATTTTAAATAGATAAACTCAATAATAACCCCCGAGTGGCTTTTACTTTATTGAGTGGATAATTATTTATTTTACCCACTCAACTGTCACTTGTCAAATTATTTTCTTGTAAATGTCATTAAAATTTTTAATAAAAATATGAATTCCTAAGCTATTATTGGATAAAACCTTGTATGGCACTCATGGGTAAACCGATATTGCCCTCTCGAAAATTAGCCTGCTTGGCTGACGTCTCGCAGGTTAATTTTCTCATGGGCAATATCTTACTTTACCCACTAGTACCATAAATAACTATTCTTTAACTAAAATTTATTTTAAATTAATATGATTAACTCTTGGTTTGCTTTTGAGTTGATAATACTTCAGATATGTTAAGAATCACCGTGTGTAGACAAATGTAAATTTTACAGGATCTTAGACTACATTAAATTAAAATATTGCTTCAGTTTATTTACGTCCATTAATCATAGAGTGAGCTTATCTGTATTAGAGCCTCATGTGTTAATAGTGCAGTCGAGAGTTTGCATCATCTCCTGGGACTTGGGGCCGCTAAGCAAAACCAACGTGTATCTACATGGGTATGTGTGTTTGGGGGCATCGGGAAACAGTGTCGGTGTGGCTATAAATTTTACCGGGCAAATGCCGATAACTAAGCATTTTTAGGCACATATTTATACCTGTAAACTGTTTTACTATAATAATTTTTAGGCACATATCGCACAGTAAGAACTCAACACAAACATTTTTAATTTTAAGATTTTGTGCTTAAAGGACGAAAAATTATACCATCTATCGATCGAAAAAGCAATTAGCTACAAATGGCTACTAGTTTTACTATTATCGGGGAGAGATGTCACCTTATGCTATAAGCAAAATTCAAGTCCCAAATTTTCCCTACTCCCAGTTCTAAAAATTTGCCTTTGTTGCTACACTGAAGGAAATTACATTGAAAAGGTGTAAAAAATACACTCTATAAATGTGTAAATTTTACACCTTTATATAAATGTACATCAAAAATGATGTGACACTACACACGTGAGGTGATTTTAACCTAGAGTGTGTATTTTTACATCCATACCTTCTGCAACAATACACTCGGAGCTCAAGAAAGTGTATTTTTATAAACATACCTTTAGCAACAATACACCCGAAGTGTAAAAATCACACTTCTGATGTACAAGCCAGCCAATCGCGGTCGTTAAGCTGGTCATGTGACCCAAAAAGCCAGAATTCCTGCTTCATCGAGTCTGGTGGCTGTCGACCATTATAATTGTTTTCGTTTGTAAGAGCGTACTTATAATTTTGTGTGTGCTAGTTTTTTCAAAGAAATAATTGGTAAGTGTTGATTAAAAGTAAATATTTAAAAAGTGTGATTAATACAATATCCTCAAAACATACATTTTAAAATATTTTACTTATTTAGGCAGTAACACTGGTCTGCAAATTTTGAGTTGCTAAGACTTGTGTATGTTTTCTGTTTCTATTTCATATTGGTACTTTTTGTAGCGCTGATTACGGATATACGTTTGATTTTTCTGTTGCGTAGTTTTTCCATAAAACACTATTCATAAATAGAAAAATAACAAAATGGTTATTCTATTTTTTTTAATAAATTGAAGGGTTTTAGGTAAAAAGTATATTTACGCGTTGGTGTAAACTTTACACACTGGGTTTAAAAATATAATACACACCGCATTTTTATTAACGCTTCGAGTGTAAATTCACATCAGTAGCAGCTGCAAGTATTTACTCCAAACCCATGCACGTGGATGTAAAAATTTATCTCAGTGTAGTCTCAAGAAGAAGATGAAATTTGATTTAACTGAAGCCGACTCTGTTGCTTGTTATTTTTTGTAAGGTTATGTTTTTGAACACTAAAAATACGAAAATTTTAAGTAAAAATCTCTATAATAAACATTTCAAAGAAATAATAACAGAACTGTCAGCAAGAAAATATTGATAAGCCCATATGGGCATAAGTAAAGAATGAACATCAAAAATTTCCGCAAAATTGCAGATAATTTCATAACTACACTGAAAGAAAGGATTTCAGTACACATTATTGATTATTTTGTTGCCACAATGAATACCGATAAAATTCCGAAATGCCTAATTAGTCCAGTCAAATAATAAATATAATATGCAAATAATGTCCACCGGCTGAAATTTAAAGGGTAGTAGTGGATGGTAACAGAACACTCCTGTTAGTTTTTCACCGGGTGATTTGCTTAAGGGGTGTCGGCTATCTTGAATTTTAGGGGTGAGTTGCTTAATATGCATCTTATGATCAAAATGCATATAACCAACTTTGTTAAGGAGGAAATTTCCAACAACTTTTGTTTGGGTTAGTTTGTTAATGTATTAATAACAATGGAGTTATACATATTCAAAAATTGCCTGTTGGGGGTGAAATTGGGTTTTTCAATTTTCCAGTCCAAACCAAATTATTCCTCGGAGGATAAAAGCGGTTATAAGCAAACTTGTAGCTCTTGAAATTCTCTATAAGTTTTATACATTATGCATTTTCATAAGTATTTTCTTACGGTTACAGGAGGCGTGTGTAAATTTTCTCCTTAACAAAATTGGTTATATGCATTTTTATAGTAAGATGCATATTTAGCTAGATAACCAGAACAGAAGTGTTCTGTTACTATCCACTACTACCCTTTAAAATATTAGCCCGTGTATATTTATTGCAATTTAACATAGGAATTTCTCGTTTGACTGGACTAAATGATATTTCAAAATTTTTAGCAGTATTTTTATGGAAAAAATTAAGTTCAGTGTATACCTGGGCAACAAAATTACCCTATTAAGTAGCATAATTTATGCGTACCGTAATATTATATTACAATCTATGCTTATTTATTTTACTAAGAAAATACAGAAATTTTATTGTTTTTTCTATTTGGTACATGAAACGCAATTTTATTTTTAAACTTTTACACATCGAAATGTTCGTTTTTTCAATGTAACAACACTGCAACTAAAATTTAGTTGTTTGATAGTCTGGAGTGGGGATTGCAAGGGCCACACTTTTTTTAAACGCAGCTTAAAAACTTAAAAACTTAACCTACTTTCTCGTTACTCTATTCGGGTAATTAAAAAGTATATTTAAAAATTATTTAAAAATGATCTTTAATTGAAACTTTGCTTAATAAAAATTACTTATATTTTAATCAAAACACATTTAAATAAATTACGTACCAAATGTGTGACCATTAGAATAACAAAAGGCGATTAAATGGAACATAAAATTCCACACTAGTAATTTTTTTTTGTTTTAATTGTATAAATTATCAAATAAATGTATCTAAACATTTGCCTAAACTATTAGCCTATCTGCAGATCTAGCGTTATACGTTACGTTTGTTACGTGTCATGAATTTAGTATACTTAGGGCAGTGGCGGAGCACAGAAAACTTTTTTTACATTTCTCGACGTTTTACAGAGCATGTCAAAAGCCCCCCCTTAACTTTTGAACTGCTTAAGATATCAATTTGTAATTTGGAATATGCAAATAACGTAACCCAAATAAGATATTTTTTTTTTTTTGATATTTTTGTTATAATGGAGAAGAGAAGCTTTAGTAGTGAAGAGTATCTATTCAAAAAATTTTGTATACTTTTAATAGTCCATTATGGTATAAAACACCTGTATGGTCCCAAAAAGACTATAAATGAACAAATAAATAAATAAATAAATAAATTTTTGATATATATTTTAAGGGGGAGATTTTTTTAAATGGAAAGGGGGGTCGTGTGATACATAATTTTAAAGCCCATAAAATTATCTATTGTACGATTTTTTTAATTTTTTAAACATGTTCTTTAAGGTTTTCATTTTTCATTTTTTTTTTGCTAAAATGCGATTTTTTAGGATTTTCCCGTAAAATTTTATTTACATCATTCAAAATTAGTGTAAAAGTGTAATTGATCTATTTTAATAATTTTTTAAAGACTGTTAGATTTTTTAAAAGAAATGTTGGTGAAAATTTCCATTTTTAACCCTATTTTATATTCCCAAAAACTGCTCCAAAAAATCATGGGCAGTCATGGGAACTGCCGACAGGAGTGAAAACTTAAAACTATGAACCCATAAGATTTTCCCCTACCAAAAATCGCTCAACGTGCCTAAAGAAGTTTTACTTCAAAAATGTATTTTTTTATGTGGGGCAAAGACTAGGGTGAACGTCGGCGCTGCGCCTCCTTTCAAGATTTCACCTTTTTTTCATTTTGTCGATTTTCAGTTACCATGTCCTCCTATACCAAATTCCATGTTTCTGCGACTTTCCATTAAAAAAATGTAATTTTGACAGGTCGGCCATCTTGTTTTTTGGTTTCGTTGACTTTCAATTGTCAAAGTCCAAATGTCCTTACATACGTCATCACCGCTAGCATTTTTAGGTAGAATCTGTTTAAATAGTCACCATAAGCTTATATTTTAAACTTCAAGTCTCTAAGTCAATCCTATCAAAGTTATTAAAAACAAAAGAAAATCATGATATGCCTGTTTTGGACTTCATGGCTAGTATTTTTGGAATTTTTATGTGTGTTTTATGTTTGAATAGTCACCATAGATTTATATTTCAAATTTCAAGTCAATTCGGTAAAAAGTTATTAAAGAAACAAAACATTGACACCGGAGGTGTCGGTGTCGGTGTTGGTAAGGGTGACGCAAATCCATAATTTTTCCCCCTACCAAAAATCGATCAACGCACCTAAAGAAGTTTTCAGCTCAAAATAAAAAATATATGGGCAAATAGAGAATATTATAAGCTTTAAAATGATGTATCATTCCATTAAAAAAAAGTCCCCCTTACCCCCCTTCCACCATTGTGCCCTCTAAGTATATAAAATATATACCAACAAAAATATTAGGGTAATGTTATTTAAGTCTTCAATATTTCAAATTGATTAAACTGGTCAAAAGTTAAAGGGAGGGGCGATTTTTGACACGCTCTTAATATGAAGAATAGGGTTTCCGCAATCAAATAATTTTTGTCCATCTGTTGGTCTATCTGTCGATATGTCTCTGTGTCTGTCTCTCGGTCAGTCTGTCTCTCAGTCAGTCTATCTGTCTGTCGTTCTGTCTGTCGGTCGGTCTGTCTATCTGTCGATCGGTCTGTCTGTCATTCTGTATGTTGATCTGTCTCTACGTTATTCTGTCAGTGTGTCTCGAAAACGCTTTGACCATATATTTTTAGTAAAAACCGGTGTAAAAACAAAGGGGGTAAAAACTGTTTCTCCCCTTTTAGAAAAACAAATTTCTAAAAACTGTTTATTCTTTTTTGTATAATTATGGGTAAGTATTCCTCTCTTAATAATGGCAGTATTTTTCTCGACGTTCATGATTTTATTTTAAAAACTTGTACAATTACTATGGCACTATTAGCATATTCAGCATAAATAAACGAATAGGCGATTGCGTATCACGAAAATGTTTCTTAAAGTTAATGAATGTATCGCGAAAAGGGTCGCTCTATCCAGCGGCGGTTTTTTGACAAGCGCCTTTGAATCAAATCATGGCAACCGTAATAACATTATATCGAAGGCTTCATAACATAGGGTACATAGTATGCGCCCCTATGTTGTGAAGCCCTCAATATATTTTATTATAGTGTGTGGTTTTTTTTGCATACACGGGCACAGGGGGTCACAAGAGGTACAAAGTATCCGTGCACGGTCCTTCGTTGAGGCCGGCAAGCTTAGTAAATTTAGGTAGCTAGGTACCTAAAAATTTAAAAATTAACTGTATTAAATTTAATTTATAAATTTATAAAAAAATACGGGTTCCATTTAAATGAAGGCTTCGGCATAAAAATCCCAATCAGCGTTAATAAAGGCTTCTATAGAAATAGAAATAATAGTAAAAAACTATGTATGAGAAAATTTACTGGCCCCAATTTAATTTATTTTTTTTGAGAGGGACTGATCCCCCTCAAAATATTTCAAAATATTTCTATCGCTGTGCTATACTATATATTTCGCCGAGATATAGACAAAATAATTTTCCAATAACCTATAAAGTTAAAATTAAGACTTTTAAGTTATTTTGGAATAAATATTTTTAGTACTTTAGGTTGATTTATTATTATCATTAACACTAAACTATCAAATAATTATAATATTTCATTGGTCCAATTTTGGTTATTTTGGTAATTGGTAATTTTCGAGTGTTACACCCATGTTAATGGTATAGGAAAATAGCATTACAGGGGGGGAGGTGGGTGGGTGTCCAAAATGATCAAAATTTGTGTTATGTAATACTTGAACGTTCCCTTAAACCCTATTAAAATATATTTACAAATACTATGTTAAAACGGAGTTGGATATACTCATAATAAAGGGCAGCAGCAAGCTGCTGCTGGATCTAGTGACCCTTTTTATAGAAATAGGGATTCAAGTGAAAAACACGTAAACTAACAATTTCGCCGTTATCTGACGCTATTTAGTAGATGTAGTCTACTAATAACTCACTATACAATATGTATTGTCAACTTATGTCGCTCCATTAAAGCTAAAATACAACCACAATTGTAAATTTACATTTATCATTCAGTACAGCCAACAATTTTTTTTCTATTGTATTGTAAACTCATAACTTTTATTAGGGTTGTTGTAAATTTCTAATTTGTTACAAATTTTTGTAAACAATTACAATTTTTTGGCAAAGAGACTAGACAGAAAGACCAGGCATACAGACAGAGAGACCAGGCAGACCTTTTAAACCGGTTAGACCGGACAGACCAGACAGATCAGACACTAATTGTTTTTTCTTATGAAATAATTTATCATTTTTTCCCTAGTGCTCCCTGCATTTTACCATTATATGAGCTAGAACTTAATTAGGTAGTAGAATAATGATTACTATTAAATAAACCATCAAAATTACATCTGGATAAATACTTTTAATTTTTTGAATGCGGACACACTTATTTAAAGTTAATTAAATCTTTAACTGCTTTATAAATAGATTTATGCGGTATTTAAAAGCCATCTAAGTTTCATCTTTAAACAGATAAAATTTTTGAAACTATAAAATTTGTCTAAAAGTCATAAATCAACTGAAGAACATTCCCTTTAGTCATACAAGTGTCATAATAAATTAAGCTAAAGACTAACTAGGTATCATTTATGGATTTTTCACTCACTTTGTGTAAACAAAATTATCTGTTGAAATTTTTGAAGAGTGTGAAGTGAACTTAGATTAAACGTGTTAACCTATAGGTTGTTTAAAAGCCGAAAATGCCATTTTCACACGGATTTTAATTATTTCTTTGTATTAAGATGGTTCTTAATATTACTGCAAGCTAAAGAGTTTTTAAATTAAAAGAATAAAATATATATTTTTTTAATTATTTACTTTTGGCAATGCATTAAGGGGAAAGATAAGATAAGATAAGATAAGATAATTTATTAATCCTTATGAGACACTAAAATACAATGTATAAGTCTATGGACAAGTCAGTATAAAACAAAAAAAACATTACACAATTAAAAACATAGAATAATATAATAATTTAAAACAATAAAAAAGTATATTTTGCAATCATCCATCAAAATATTCTTCAGTACTATACAGAATTTTTTCGGTTAAATATTTTTTAACTTCCAACTTAAATTTATTAATAGCCATTATATTTTTTATATTTGGTGGTAATTTGTTGTATGTACGAATTCCCATGTAACACGGACCCCTTTCAAACAACGTGGTACGATGTCTAGGGATCGAAAGATCGTTGCACTGCCGGGGAGACATTACACTGGATATTTCCTTATTTCTTAAAAACTGGGAGAAATTTTGTTTAACATATAACTAATTGTATTAATTTTTCTTTGATTGAACATCACATAAGTATTTTATATCCTTGTCGAATTGCACGTTTCATACCCTAGATGGTAAAATATAAATGTAAAATAATGTAAAAAATACCTTACTTTACTAATTTTACTGTACTTTTTATACAGTCAAGTATGAATTAAACATATGTTTATTTTTTCCATTGTTTAAATGTGTATGAAAAAATTTAATTTATTGTAAAATAATATAAAAGACTGGTAAAATTTTACAAAGCGCTATAAAATAATTTAATATTACAGAAAATTACAACAATAATGTAAAATTATTTAAAATTACCTACATTTACATTGATTTAGAGCTATTTTCAATTACGGACTATGTTATTTAAAAAAAAAATGACATGTCAGTTTATGGTATATAACATATCTTATCCATGACAAATTTTACGAATCAGGGTATGGGAACCGGTTACCTATGGTCAAACTTTATTAAATAAATAATTATAATTTATAAATTATGTATGTCACCGACTCTTATCAGAACTGCCATCATCATCTTCATCATCAGTATTAATAACAAAACCAGGTTCTGTTATTAATGCTGATGATGAAGATGATGAAGATGATGATAAATTATTAAATTATAATTATTTAATAACATTTCACCATTTAAATAATTTTTATAGCGTTTTATTTAGATCATAAATTTAAGGTTTTTTTTCTAAAAATAGCAAAAATTGGCAACTTTTTTTATATATATTACTACTATAAGTGAAGATAAAAATGTATAACATATTGAGTCTCGCAAATGATGGCAATTCTTGAAATTTAAGATTTTACAATTTTATTTAAATTTTTAGGTTTCAATTACCTTTTTGCATACTTGAAACCAGCGTATCTTTAATTTATTCTAATTTAGGATATCACTCACAGTAGTCCCCGAGAACCCTTGGGTTAAAAAAAATTCGAACCAAAAGTTAAGGTTGGATCCTTGTAGTAATCGGTTTGGAGATAATATATCCACCGACAGCCAAATCCAGAAAATTCGCTTTTGGCAGATAATGGTAACTCTTCTTTGAAGAGGTACATCTTTTACACCAATGATAATAGAAAACTGTTCAAGTGTATTTAGTTAGTATTTTTGACGCAGATTTTAAATATCTTTTCAAAATTAAGCTATCATTTTTGTTTACAGAGAAAAACGTTCTTAAAAAAATGTAAAATTGAAATTTAGGGCACTTTTCAGCATTTTTATTTATTACATTTTAGCAAATATAATACTTTCGACTAAACCTGAATAAATTTCATGTTTTTAACTAAATATATACGCTACTAACAGTTAAAAATATTATTTTTTTCTGAACTTAAGAACCTGAAAAAGTAACTGCTATTTTTACAGTATCATTGATGAAATTACGGTTTGTTGGGTAGTGTCCTTTTTTAAAGCAGTGGTTCTCAATAAGTTAAGTTTTATTTATATAAAACTCTGACAACCCCATCTTTGTTTTAAGTAATGATTTAAAATATGTGTAGCCAGCATAGACTATTGTCTAAAGTTTTTTTTATTTATTAATACATGTATTGCAATAAGATTAAATATTTTATTTTAATTTAAATTTATTTTTTTCCATTTTTTATTAAATATAATTTAACGTTAGTTATTATGTTTTATATTTTAACATCTTATAAAATAATAATATATTTTGTTTGGCACAGTAGTTTTTGCAAATAAAGCATAATAATTTTATTTAAAAAAAAAATCGTTTTATTGTCTGTATTTTTTTATTTTTTTAATATAATTATTACAAATCCAAGCAATATACCCAGACTTGTAAGTTATATTTTACATCAGGTAACTCTCTGAATAAGCAGGATACATACTTTTTTTTCGCACAAAATGCAAATTTTTCGCCTATTTTCTTCATGGGGGGTAAAAAGTTTAGACGTTTTAAAATCCATATTATGTATTTTATTATTTTCATATGAATGATATCATGATATGATGATATGAATGTCATTTATCTATGACTGATAGAATTAGGGTCACTCCATCCAATGGCAGCTTGCTGCTACCACCTAACCGCACTATGTCATGATAAGTGATTAAATTCAATTCAATTCGTTTATTCATCTTTAGAATGTATACAAATACACATAAATAAGTCAAAAGTCAGCAATGAAATTGGAAAATGGAGACAAAAAATTATAATATGGTTAAACACAACTGTATGTATTATATTTTACCGATTATTAATAATAAATTACATTTTTCGTATTGTTGCTTAACATAGTGGGTTCGAACAGATTTTAATAGGCAGGCTCGCCAGATACTACTAAGAACGCCTCTCCTTAAAATATTAAGTTATATTTAAACATCATACAATTCAATACAAATGGGGTTGTGAGGCAACATAAGGAAGCACCTGGCAACAATGCGGATTCTAGAGAGTCCGCTATGCCCAGAGTGCGAAGAGGATGAAACATCCTCTCATTACTTAGCCAAGTGTGTCAGATACGACAGGATCAGGTTGCAAGTCTTTGAAACTCAAAGACTCAACCAAGAGGAACTAAGAGATCTCCCCTGGGCCATTATCCTGACCTTTATTGAAAGGACGGGCAGGTTCAAGGAGGACTCAAATTAGTAAATGGCTGGGATTACCTGGGGTGACAAAAAGGGCCAGAAATGGCCTAGTTGTCCGGCTTTGGCCAACCCAAAAATTTACTACTGTGAGGCAACATAGTACCTTTCAAGTCACTGCGACCAATGAGATCTATTGTGAATCCCCTTCATAATTTAATCTACATATAACTTTAGGCTTCCCAAGAAGGCCAAAAGTATTTTTGGGGCTACTTAGGATATATCTGCAGATTTTGGATATACCTGTTCGATATAGTAGCTTTTTGCAAACAATGACTTTGCAAAAGCAGATAATGTGTTCGGCCTTTTCTGGTGCTTCTGAGCATATACAGCAGGTGTCAATCTTTAAGCGTTATCTTAGAGGGCAATGACTGGTTTTTATTTCCGGAATGAGTTCACTTTTCTTGTTTTTCAGGTTGATATTTTATAAATATTTTGGCCTGTCTTAAGTTTTGGTCTTTACAATATCGTACTATGATTTTGGTTTCCCATTTTTTGGTAGACTTTACCAGGTGGCTTTTGTTAAAGGTTTAGGGTCAGTAAATTGAGTGCATGCCCCTTCTCTAGCACGAGAGTCTGCTGCCTCATTGCCTTCAACACCCTCGTGTCCTAGCACCCTCATTTTGTTGAGAGTTTCGCATCATTCCCAAACAAGTACACATTTGGTATCATAGTGCCGTGGTTCCCTAGAACCGCCGCCGGATGGAGGAACTATATTCAATGTTCTAAACCGTTTTATAACCACTGATTTACTTATTCCATAAAATGATTTAAAAAGTCAAACTTTGAAGGATTGCAATTTTCACACTACTCAACAAAATAAAATATAATCAAAATCAATCGATTTTTCTAAAGGTTCCCAAATTTAAAATGGTTAATAAATTAAGTTCTAATTAACATTTTTATTAAGTTAAAGAAACAGATTTTCTTCATTTATACTTTAGAGTCATATATTTACTAAAATTAAATAAAAGTAAATGCTTAAAAGTACCCTAAATTTCAATTTTCCATTTTTTTATTTATGTTTTTCTCCGTAACAAAAATAGATAGCTTACTTTTGAAAAGATATTTGGAATCTGCGTCAAAAATACTAACTAAATACACTTGAACAGGTTTCTATTATCATTGGTGTAAAAGATGTACCTCTTCAAAGAAGAGTTACCATTATCTGCCAAAAGCGAATTTTCTGGATTTGGCTGTTGGTGGATATATTATCTCCAAACCGATTACTACAAGGATCCAACCTTAACTTTTGGTTCGAATTTTTTTTAACCCAAGCGAGCTCGGGGACAACTGTGCACTAGGGCTACTATAAGATATTTCCTATACCTGGACAATAAAATTCAATTCACGCAACTTTGACAACCTTAAAATGAATATTTTAACTAAAGTGGATATAAGACTGAATTTTTAACTTTTATATAAGCTTGTTTTAAGTTTAGTCCTTTCCTTAAAATCGATGGACTACTTTATAGCCTTAATTTCGCCTAATTATGACAACATTCTAAAAACGGATACGCCATATTGGCTCCATCATTTTGATTTTTGGTGTTGTAACCATTGGTCTACGTTAATATCCCTAAAAAGATGCTGTATACCAAAGAACAAATGGAAAAAACCCACCGAGGATTTTTTTTCTGCTTTTTCACTATCCTACCTATTTGAAATCAACGGTATCAAAAATACTCGTATGCAAAAATTTTTGATTTTCATCCATTTTTTTTTCTCAGCCCACTGTGCAACTGTGGCGATTTTATACCAAGTTTGCCATATGTGGCAATATTTTCATGGCAACCTTTTTTTTAATACTGTTTTGAAAACAATGTAAGTTTAACAAAGTCTGGGTCTGAGAAGGTTAAATATATTGATCCTGTATTGAACAATGAATACCATAAATAACCTTTGTCGAAAATTGTTGATAATCCTTGTTAAACAGAATCCAGCCTTAACAACTGAACCTCAAACATGGCTCCAACCAGCAGAAAGCTTTCAGGAAGAAGCAGCATGTTGCCGTTACACGGGCCTCGGTCTAGTAGGTCGGGAGAAAACTCGTGTCTACAGGAATATCCAGATTTAACGTCCCATTTTCACTAAAATGGATTACAGATTATAGAGTCCGGTAAAATAAGATCCATTTTGGCTGGAATTCTACTCTATACACACTATTATCTGTGTCTGAATTATAATGCACTTTTTTTTCGGTGCACCCTAATGAACACAAAGACAGCATTTTTAACGTATACTTGTGTAACCAAATGAATACATAGGCCCATTCTGCCCTGTTAAAGTCGATAGCAGCGTTTTCAAAATATTACATCAGGGTTGACGTGAAAACTCCGCTATGCGACAATGCCACTTGCTGCCCTTTACTTTAACAGAGCAGTATTAGAGTGGATACCCAGTTTTAGAGAATAAACCGTCACGTCACGTCACGTTATCCACGGCTCGAAGTTTTTCTTGTAAAAGAAAATATCAAAAAGGGCCTTTTTTGCTAAAAATTAGCATATTTTTGCTAAAAAAAGGCGGTTTTAAAAAAGTGGAAAACCAGTATTAATCTGTTAAGTACTAGGTATACAGCTGCAGGCAATTGCTTACTAGGCATGTATTTCCTTCTAAAATAAAAATTAAAAAATACTTAAAATGATGTTGTTTTTACAATAAGCACAGAAACCTGTTAAATATTTCTGCTACAAGTTTGGAGGAAGTCTAAAGATGTAAAAAATAACAAAATATATAGATACACAATTCAAGAATTATCCAAACAGGGCCGTAGCTATGGAGGGGGGATGGAAGGGGAGCCGTCCCCCACCTATCTTGGATATCATGGATTTAAATACAAAAGTTGCATATTTGACGAAAGGGTGGGACTTTTTTTTTTAGTAGTTATTTTTTTTGTCGGGGTAAATGGAAATAGATAAAAAAACGTGCAAAAGAAGGCCAAGGAAGACTTGGAACCAAAATATAGAAACTATACTAGCAGAAAAGGGTCTCACCAGGGTATGTATTCTCGGGCTCGAGAGAACGCATTCCCGGGAGAAAGGTAGTGTGGGTTGCATATTCTTTCTCTCGAAATGCAAAACTACTTATTCTTGAACTTCACTTCGCATGAAAATTGAGGAACTTTACTTCTACTACTCGGGATCGTGAGAAGCGGTCGTTCACGGAAATTTTGACATAAACAAAGCTAGTCGCGCGCATTCGAACATAACCCTATTTTTGCTTTGGTTTTGTGTTGTTAATTTAAATACCGTTTTGTTTTATAATAGTTAATCGTAATTATTAAAAGATTTTTTATATTTATAAATTATTATACATTATTATACATATATATGTATAATATTATAATAATAATAATATAACGATGGACGATTTGGAAATTGTGGGGCCTGTTGCCCTTTTGGGAGATCTGTAAGATGCGGAAGATCAAATGGATAACGAATAACGGGAAGTGTTGGCTAGGGCCGACCCCTTTTCCAACTTTCCAACAAAAAAATTATAGTGAATTCAGGGCTAAGCAGCCCACTATTGACAAGGGGGTTGTCCTGAATAAAATTTTAAAGTATTTTTTTTTTGTTGGCTGCTGGTGGGCGCAGATCTTTTTCTGTTTTTATTCTCATTTCTTACACATTAATTTTTAGATATTAATAATAAAAATTATTCAAACCACAGAAACTTGTTTACAAATAATGAAAATAATTACAGCCTGCGCACGCAAACTGATTTCGCATAATCTGATTGGTTAAAATCCTCTAAAATACTTGGCAACGCTGCAGCCGGCTGCAGAGATTCCACACGCTCACTAATGTTCAAGAATAGCATTTTTTAACTTTGGGGAACTTTGATATGATGTGATCAGTTCCCTTCCAACTAAAATTGTTCACGTTCTCTCGAGCCCAAGAATAGATACCCTGGGCACAAGCTAAAAGTATAGCGAAAAACAGAAACGAATGGAAGAAAATTACCTCGACACCGCTGGTAGAAGAGGTTACGGGATAAGCAAGTAACTTTTTTGTCAAAGAAAAAAGTTGCACATTTCATGGATTCAAAATACAAAAGCTATATCTCACGAAAAAAGTTGCATTTTTAGGCTAAAAAAAGTTGTAAATTTTCTTTTATAGTCTGACAGGGCAGGAAACCTATGACGAAATGGGGAGGTAGATGCAAAAAACACATAACACCAACAAAAAACGCTCCGATTAAAGCATGTGCGTTGGACTTTTATACATTCAAGTATTCAAGTATATTTTTGCCGCAATCTTTCGATATTTTTAGAACAGTGTGTCAAACAATACCGTCAATATGACCATTTTTTTATAGTGGCCTTATGATAATGACAATTGATTAGGAATTAAACTCGCCGCATTATCTATCTGAGTAACAAATGGGATCAAGGAAGCTATGATTACTGGTTTAAAAATGACTTTTAGTTTATTTTTATTACGCATTGTGCTTTTGATAATTTTTGACATTTAGATTAAAATAACTGTCATGTTACGTCTTAAAAATAACTATAGAAAGTTTTTAAAAAGTGGAAATTTGTTAAAAGTTATAATAAAAGTAAGTTTTTTTATTTATAATATGCTATTAAAATAAAATTTCACCCTACCTGAGTTTAAATTATGTTTTTGAAATAAAATTATGAACAGTATTATGTTAACTCGCCAAAAAAATATTTCCACATCGTTTACTGTGAAAACCTTATTAAGCACTGTATTATATTGCTTAATTTTTACATAACTTTTGTAGACTGATACTTTGGTTTCCTTTTAAAAGATTTTTCTTGTAATTTCTTCTTGCTTTTTAATAATTATTTGGACTTTTTTTTAAACGTCAAAATAAAGTTTGTATTGACAATAAATTTGAAACTTGATAGCAACCTTTCATAGGGAATTAAATTAATTCTACCAACCATACAACAAGAAACAAATAAACATCAACTCAGATAGATTCTGCGCGGAGTTTAGTTCTACAAAATTCATGTCATTCTTTTTCTTTCACAAATTCAGATTTAAATCGTATGTTTCCTAGACTATACTGTTATGTATAGTATACATTGTATACTAACATACAGATTTAGCGTTTCATTTTCACCAACATGTACTACAACATGTTTACTAAATACCCCCTGGTTTATAATACGGGATAGTTTACAAGTTAGTGAAGCTCTCTATGGATGAAAACTTTGTAGGAATAGTTGCACTGGTATGGGCTCTCCATTACAATTAACAGTTATGCTTTCTAAGTATTCAAACTACACTGTAAAATTGGGGTAGCGGTCTTTCCTTCGGAAAAAGTAACTTCGCGACTGAAGCATCGCAAACTATAAAACCAAAAACCAAAAATTTCGCATGGTACAAAACTTTGCAAAACTAAACACACATACAAATATTGCATATTATTATTTTTTTTTATTATGTAGGTATCTAATAAATAAAATAACAACCAAATTTGTAATATTTTAAATATTTATTTGATTCAGCACAATATTATAAAAGTCAAAAAAAAAGAACGTACCCAATAATGTACACTGTATAATATATATATATATTATAAAGGGAAAAACAACAATGAAATTAATTCAATCTAACGATTAACTAAACCTAATAAAATTGGTTAAATACCAAAAAAAATCTAAAACAAATTGTGGCATATGCCCCTTCAATAAGTCAATTTATTATTTTTATTATATGTAAAGACGATTTTCTGTAAATGTTTAGCACGGTTTTTTAATTTTTTTCTTCGGTAATATAAAATTGCCACGCATCCTAAAGTCAACAAACCAAATCAAATTTATGTTTTTAGTACTTTTAACATAAGTGACCGACAGTTTTGGTTCGCGAATTAATGTCAAAAAAGTTTTGTTCTCGCTAAATTAATATTTGCGATATTTCTGTCGCGATGTTTCGGTGGCGAAGTAATTTTTTGCGAACGAAAGACCGGCTCCCGTAAAATTGGCAATTGGTCACATAGTTCCCCAGGAAAATTTAGATGAACAAAATTAACCATAGAAACGGAAGATGGATCCTTGTAGCGGATGGTCTGGACATTACAGAACCACTAACAGTGAATATAATGGCTTAACATTTCTTTAGGATAAACCAGACTTAAACCAATCGCTAATCCTCCACAATTAAATATTGATTTTAATACAAGTTTTCACCTAGATTTCAAATCTGTTTGTAAAATTGGGCTATTTATTTGCATTACGAAGAAAAACACATTTTTATGAAATTATTGTAGATGCAGATTTTTACTTTGTTGGATGTTTTTGGTAAGACGTCAAATTTTTGATTATTTTACACAATTTTTTTGCTTTTAAATTATTATATAATACTTATAATATATTAATATTATAATATGGCAACATTAAATTTCCCTTATAACTTTTTAAGGAGGGCTGTTTATTTGTTTTTGATGAAAAATTAAAAAAAAAGAAATAGGATCCTTCCCTATTTATCCTAGATCACAATCCTGGCCTAAAAAAATTAAATCTGTAAAGACTATTCTTTTTAGAAAAAGTGGCACCGCCTCTTAATTTTTTTTTTGTTGTTCATTTGGGGTGTAAGACCTTTAAAATTACAAAAACGAACTCTGGTCACCCTAATAGATAAGATATCATTTTGTACATAAAAAAATAAAATTAGGGGTAGATGTTGCAACCCTTTAAAATGATTATTAAAATTTTTCACGATAAGGAAAATTACCTCAACTTTTTTTGTATTTATGCCCATTTTTTAAATATCTTGCTTTATTATCAATTATTATGAAATAAAATTATCCACACTTAAGGATTTGTATTTAAAATCTTTGCATATACAACCCTCATGATTTAAACTGATTTCTTTTTAAAAAGTATGCTATTTTTGTGTCTTTTTTTCCAATCACTTTGAAATAAAATCACCCACCTTTAAGTTGTATTTAATTTCTTTTTAGTTAAAACATAGCATTTTTTGTGCTTTAAAATGACATATCACAAGGTGGGGCTTATCATTTAAGATTTTATTCTTGTGGTAAATCATATACTTATATATCCCTCTCAAAAAAACAAATTGAACTATTTTTTAGAGGTTTTACATTGTGCTTAGTTTTTAAGATATTTCAGGTGGATCATTTTCAAATGATCACCCTGTATGTCAACGTTAAGTTAACAATATTATATAAACTTAAAACCAGATTTTACAATTAAAATTTAAATTATATTCTTGCAGAGAATTAATACTCTGAACAATAGGATTTCCAAAGTTTGTCTAAATTTTATGATTTTCTAATTTTAATTTGTGGGTTTAAGAGATTTATTGTATTTCAAACAGCTTTATGACACATTTAGTTCGAACGTAGAATAAAACTTTCATAAGGGGTTGCAAATAATCGTAACTAAAAGGAATATTCATAACAATTTTGAACCAATTCATTTATAAACAAAGATGGTTTAGGAGATAGGCGCCTCGGTAAAAAAAAAACATAAAATTTGTTCAGAGCAAAAGCAAATCTACTGATTGATTAAGGTTCTGAAATGATGATAAACTCACTAAAATGTCTGTATCATCACCAAAGTTTACTACATCCTCATATTCACCTAAAAGTATGCTTATTAATTAGTAAAATGTAATAAATATATTTTTATCAAGGAAGTGCACCAAGCGCTTAATTTGAAAAAAAAAAGAATTGATTTTAAAACATCAGTATTATATAAAAAATAAAAGATAATTTATCACCTAAAAAAATCACCTGGATATAAAATAAAATTCAATTTTTTAACAAAGTTCATTCACATAGAAATATAAACGATTAAAACTAAAACAGGTTTTTTTTGCAAAACCCTATTTTTTATAAAAGCCTAGCTAAGTTTAATAAATTATCTAACAATGTTAAATATTGTAGTGAATATTGTAAGTTTAAAACTAAACTGTATGAAAACATATCACGTAAGAGTTGTAATATCTATTAAGATGTATATGAATACTTAAATTTATTGTAAATATATAAATAGCTATTCAGCTAAATAAAGAATTTTTTATTTATTTATTTATATTTACAACTAAATAATTTATTAACATGACAAAGAGACGGTTTCCTAATTAACACTAAACCAAGAATTTTACTAATAAAATAAGTTAGTTTAGTGGTAAAAATTGGGAGATCAACATATAGAGTAGTCGCTTAAATATGTTCCTTTGCGAAATTCCAACACATTTCATACTACCGTAATATCGGTATTTTGGGCAAAAATTGCTATTAAAAATTCCGGTATTCTAAAGTCAATAACGGTTTTTCTGATTTGCTAAAAAAATTAAATCAAATGCAAGTAATTAAGGGAATTAGAAGAAACTACATTTGCCAGGTTAAATTTTCTGGTGGTTTTAACGAAATAGTAAACAATGACACCAAACATTTTTTTTTCTATATTTTAAAATCTTATTTCAACTATAAATTAAAAGCTATTCCTGTAAAAAATAAATATAGTTTGTAGTACAAACTTTTTACACTTAAGGGTTTTATCTTTAAAAATTAAAAAAAAAAGAAAAGCTGAATAAAATGTTGCTGCCAAAAAAACATACATACAGTACTGACAAAAACAAAATTAAAAAATAATATTAAAAAAATAACCCATTTGACACGCTGAGCTTATATATATATTATATTTATTTATATATTTATACTCATAAAGGGACCTTTTTAAAAGGTATTTTATACTCAAGACTGTTAAAATTACAATAAATTTAGTTAAACATTGTTATCATTAAAGACTCTTCATACCATATTAAAACATTTTTTTCAAATAAGTAAATTCATGGTAATACTCAATTACATATATGTTGTACATAATAATAATTACTTCTTTTATCATTTTAACAGCCTTCCAGTAAATATTTGATCATTTTCGAAAAATATGATTTTTATGTTCAACATAAATTTTGACTTTTTAGTATTAATTTTGCTAAAAACCAGCCGAGAACTTTGGAAAAGGCATGGTTTAGTTTGCCAAAAACAGTATTGTATATTTATGTTAAAATAATAGTTTTATATTCTTTAGTACGTTTTTTTATTTTAGTTATATATTTGAAATGAAATAATAATAAAAAAATGTTATTATTTTTTCTTTCAGTGTATGGTCCAAATTTAAAGTAATTGTTTACCATTTCTCTAGAAGCATTTTTATAAGCGCTATGGATTATTCGTGTTTATTGAGGGATAATAAAAATAATTGTTTAATTAATCCTTTTAATTTTTTTTTCAATGCCGGTATTACCGTTATTTTCAGATCGGTAATACCGAATACCGGTATTTTAAAGTCCAGTATTTTTGCAATCCCTAGTCCCTACTGTTTGATACTGTTTAATTCCTTATGAAAATTTTATACTTCAAATATAATACAGCTATACATAAATTTAGTCGTTCGTTACAAAGTTTGTCATAAAATATCAACCCTCTTATTAAGATTCATTAAAAGCATTCGACTTCCCCGCGTTCAAACGACTTTCCACGTTGTCACAATAATTTTCTGTGATTTATGAGTCAATAATTAAAACTTACTTGTACACCGAAAATAACTCTTTTATGCGTTAGAGACTCCAACCTAGAGCTGCTCGAGCAGCTTATTTAATACACAGAAAAAAATAATAATTATTGTTACCAAAGAAATCCGCAAGAAAAAAAAATCTTTTTATTCAAAGAAAAATTTACTACAAATACACACAAATAAGCAGGAACGGGCACCCTTTGTAGGCGGGTGGTAAAATCGGTATATTTCAGAAACTACGACAAATATTAAAAATGTTTTGTAGGAAATTTAAAGGGCATTTTACCTTTAGGGTCAATATTAAGCGAGTTATGGGTAACAATATTAGCTTTTACCTCCGATGCCCCACCATCAATAGTAACCACAAGTTACAAGCAACCGAAATTCTGAATCTTAGGTTAATAGTACCATAACACATACCGAGATGGAAACTGTTTAATTTTCTGAGGGAAAGTTATCAGACCAAGGAGCCTAGCTCCGAGGTCTGCTAATTCCCGAAGGACAAATGAAATGTCAAACCAAGGTTTGTATACTATTTTATTTACAATTATTTAACTTCTTTCTCACTACAAAACTATTTTTATTTTGGCGCCATATTGAGAAAAAGTTTAATTGCAGTTAAATTTGTTAAAAATTTTCTTTTTGAAAATAGAATAATAAATTAAATATACTTTGTTTTTTGTTAATTAACAATCTTAAAACACATATATTCATTTAATATAATTTAAGTAATACATTTAAATGTTTTTCTTTAAAAACTCTACTAGAAATTAAATACCTATGTTACTTCGTTAGTTTAGCAATAGAGGGCACCACCTGTTTTTGTTGAATGTCGTTCGTTTACTATTTTAGGACAGCTGACGTTTATTAAGACATGATTAGGTTAATAAATTAACTATTTCTTATAGTTTTCGGTGTAAAATACGAAGAAAACCGGAAATGTAAATTTATACTAGCTAAAGCTTAATGACAATTTTGATTAAAGTATGGTGTATGCACCAAAAACACTGAAGAAGTCAACAAAATGGCTACCAAGTTAAATAAAATTCTTGAATTTATCCTATTTTAAAACTATTATTAGTTATTTGTTATTTTAAGCTAGTTACCTTATACCCAAAAATAGTAATATAATAACCTATAAAGTTGAAAGTAGTCACTGTTTATTTTTCATAAATACCAAAAAAATATAACTTATATTTATACACGGTGTATTTGAAATAGGGTCGGAAATTTTAACAGGTGATTCTACATGATAAAATATGACAAAAAGTTCCTATAAACATATGTCTAAAAATGGGTCATAAGGGAGCTACGCCCCTTTGAAAGTGGCTAAAAAAGTCGGTTTTTATTTAATAACTCAGGAACCCTTTGAGATATATCAACGAGGTTTTGTACGTCAAATAATCCTACCAAGGCCCGTTTTTATGTGTTATTTTCATGTACTTATTTCAACCAGGGGTGTGCGAAACGCGGGGGGGCTTATCAGTTTTTTGTCCCAAACTTTTTTCTGTCTAACTTTTTTGCAATTTTATTTTTGAAATATGATTCCCCAGGTCAAAATTCATAAAAAAAGGTACTCTTGTTGTAATACTGTAGGATTAACCGTTTTCGAGAAAAATTCATTTGAAGGTGAAATTCCACGGTTCGAGGACGAAAAAATAAATACTAAAATATTGAAAACTAAAATTTTGATGATGTAGGGCGAATGTACATTAAAAACTAAGAAAAAAACCTCATATACAGGTACTTCCAAAAATAAATCCTAATGGAGCTATGGTCTCCTAAATATGCACCATTTTTAAAGGGCTATGGTAGCTTTAAAAGCGTTTTTTCGACCTACATGTATGGAAACTTTTTTTCTTAGTTTTTGATGTAGAATAACATTGCATCATTAAAATTTTGGTTTTCGACATTTTAGTATTTAATTTTTCGTCCCCGAACCGTGAAATTTAACCTTCAAATGAACTTTTCTCGAAAACGGTTAATCCTACAGTATTACAACAAGAGTACCTTTTTTATGTATTTTGACCTGAGGAATCATATTTCAAAAATAAAGTTGCAAAAAAGTTACACAGAAAAAAGTTTGGGACAAAAAACTGATAAGGCCCCCCCGTTTCGCACACCCCTGGTTTAAATAAGTACGTTAAAATGACATACGAAGATGGGCCTTATTAGGATTAATTCACGTGCAAAACCTCGTTAATATATCTCAAAGGGTTCCTGAGTTATTAAATAAAAACCGATTTTTTTAGCCTATTTCAAAGGGGCGTAGCTCCCTTATAACGCATTTTTAGACATATGTTTATAGGAACTTTTTGTCATATTTTATCATGTAGAATCACCTGTTAAAATTTCCGACCCTATTTCAAATACACCCTGTAT
>OY294048.1:16309599-16425883 GCA_958510825.1 Brachypterus glaber | reverse complement strand
TTTTTGAAAAATCTCATGTGTCTTTGCATTATAATTATTCAATCTATTTTTCACTGTAGTTGAAAGACAGTAATCAGATGTGCTTTTATTACATCCAACCAATAAATCAACAATGGATACTGTTAGTTACTTGATTTCAATGGATATATGTAATTAAAATAAACAAAAATATTTAACGTAACATGCATAACCTTTTAAAAGGTGACGAAGAAAGTAATCAATTCATTAAGAAGCCTTTGTTAAAAATTCACATATCAATTAGGTAGTATATTCAATGAAACTTCCAAATAATCCTTCGATAATTAAGTCAGCCAGCTTTGGGTCATCTGAGTTCCTTACATACAAAACATTCGCGGTAAAGGATGAAAGTAAAACAAGCCGTGAATATATGTATTGCTAAGCATTCAATTTTATATATTCACAGTAAATGGTATATTACATTTTCCCAAATGCTTAAAAAAAATTTCAAAAAAAAATAACAAAAAAAATTATATCCATTCTGGAAATCTGTCCATTTTTAACGCTTCTTATAGTGGAGTTATAATATATAAAATAAGGGAAACATATAATCAGACTTCACAATTTTTTATTAAAATATTTGTGACGGCAGTTTCGTAAGCATAAAGCTACATCATCAGACTAAAAATTAAAGTAGTATTTTAGAAAAGGATACGTAAATAAATATTAAAGGTTTAAAAAAAATTCTTACCAATAAATAAATAGATAAGTAAACAAATAAAAACTATAACATTGTTAGGTTAGGAATGACAATCACAGATTGAACCAAAAATAGATGTGCAACTTTATTGTGTGTATTATGAGTATCAGACAAGTGATTGTGTGTATTATGAGTATCAGACAAGTGAAACAACATGAAAAAATTAATATTTATTTATGTATTCTTTTCTAAAATACTACTTTAATTTTTAGTCTGATGATGTAGCTTTATGCTTACGAAACTGCAGTCACAAATATTTTAATACAAAATTGTGAAGTCTGATAATATGTATCCCTTATTTTATAAAAAAAAATATATATTTAAAAAAGCCTTTTAAAAAAAAAAGAAAAATTATTGAAAACAAAATATTAAAAAAAAGTTTTGAAGTAAAAAAAAATAAATTTTTTCAATTTTGTTTATTAATTTTTTTTTTTCAGACAACAAACATTTTTTTTTTCAGAAAGTTTCGGTAGAATTGGTCCTTATAATAAAAGTAATTTTTCCTGAAAAAGTTACGTTAATCGAAATTTTCTTTCAGCTTTTTTCGATTTTAAAAAGTTTAACCCCCCATTAACTTTTTTTGAAGGGAATACTTTCAAAAAGAATAGTGATCTTCTCCTCGTAAAACTTAATTTTTCCTGGAAATTTCAAGTCTATCGGATTGTTCGGTTATTAAGTATAAACAAAAATGTGACGGACAGACACAGACGGACATTTAAAAAAACATACTTATTTTTTCATGAAACAAATTTGTATCCAATAATTTTTTGTCTAGGACGATTTTTGATTTTTTTTTGAAAATTCGAAACTACAATATAACTATAATATTATTCTAGCGCAGGCGCTGATAATAATGTAAAATGTAAAATTTTCTTAATTTACTAAGTAAATTTAATATAGACTATGTTTAATTTTTGAATTTGTGTAAATGTGTACAAATAAACTTAATTTATTGTAAAATATTGTAAAAGGCTGGTAAAACTTTGTAAAGTGCTGTAAATTAATTTAAGTTTACAAAAAATCACAAGAACAATGTAAAATTATTTAAAATTGCATATATTTTTTAGAATATGATCCTAAAGATAAAGACTAAAAATCTATATGAATTTATACATATTTATTGAAATTTTGCTCTATTTCTTTAGCTAAAGATCAGATAAGTTCAAGTTTCAGATCTCTAACATTTGAAATTCTAGATGTAAAAGCACAAGAATATTGCAAAACTTTTCATATTCCATTTCTTTTTTCTAAACATATGCATTTCCTAGTTTTGTATAATTCTGCTGCTTTAAGTTTCGTATTAAATAATTAATAACTAATAATAATTAATAATTTTATAAAATCTAGGGTAAATAAAAATTTTGACCACAAAGAACCCAAGTTAAATTTGTTGACGTATCAACAAAGACTTAATGAAAAATTAGACACCCATTGGTCGCACAATAATAACCTTAATCACCTAAACATAAAATCGTGTTCAAAATATTTAACCTGAGAAATTATTAATCATGACCAATAAACGTCAGAAAAGCCATAATCGAATCAATTTAACCAGTCGTGAAGACAGGTAATGCTTAGTATTTTGTAGTATACTGTTTACAGTGTGTTTTCATCTTAAAGTATAAAAACCGAATTCTTACCTAATATTATTTCCTTTTAAGTAGGCGGCTTCTTCTTATTATTTTTCATTTGTAATTTTAAAAATAATACATAGTTTTTACTTAAATAATTATTTAGTTTTAAAGGCTTTTTTTTAATACCACGTAGGCCTTAAAATTCTATTGCTGAATCAGGTTGAATTCCGAGACCAAAAAGTCGATCCAAGCGTAGCGAGGCCAGCAAAAAGTGGGCTGTGGTGTATACAAAGTTTCTTTGTTGAATGCGAAAAATACGACGAATAACTTTTTTTAAATGTATTCATTGTAGTTACCAGGCCCTAAGGAATGGAACAGAATAATTACAAAGTCACGGGATCCCAGGAAGTCTTGGTATATCCAGAAAATTGAATTGAATATTTCACAAACAATATATAGGCCAGATAAAACCTTGCATTTTTAGTTTCTTGACCAATCAGACCAATCTGATAATTTTTGCACATGTGCAATTATCACCTGGTTACTATGGAAACAAGAAACTGACAGTTACTGACATTTTAATAAATGTTATATTTTTGCAAAATGTGTTTTTAATTTCTGAAGCTTACCTTTAGTTGATTCATTTATACGAAAAACTCGAGACCGATCCTACTGGAAAATTTGAACGAAAAATCACACAATTACTTAAACAATCCTCCCTTACACCTCTTGAAATTTATAATCTAACCCCCCGAGACTCCCGCGTACCAAAATTATATGGTTTACCTAAAATTCACAAGGACGGTGCCCCTCTTAGAACAATTGTCAGCACAATAGGTTCCCCTACGTGTAAACTTGCCAAACACCTTGCCCAAATCTTAAATCAGTTAGTTGGAAAAACGAGGTCTTATGTAAAAAATTCCACACACTTTGTACAAACCTTATCGACAGTGACCCTGGACTCCTCGGACATAATGGTTAGTTTCGACGTAGAATCTCTATTTACTAACGTTCCCGTTCCCGATACAATAAATATTATACGAGACCTACTTACAACTGGAAATCTTGACCCTAAATTATGTAAATTATTTGAAGCTTGTCTGACATCTACATATTTTCTGATACAGGGAGAGTTCTATGAACAAGTGTCAGGCGCCGCAATGGGATCCCCATTATCACCCCCTGCGGCCAATGCTTTCATGGAATACTTCGAGAAAAAAGCTATTGAGTCATTTCCATTAAAACCTAAAATTTGGCGCAGATACGTAGACGATGTCTATGCTATTTGGCCCCATGGCATGGAAAGCCTTCAAGGTTTTCTAAATCACCTCAATTGCCAACATAAATCTATACGGTTTACGATGGAAATTGAGAACAACGGATCACTTCCCTTTTTGGACGTTTTGGTTTACAAAACGGAAAATGGCTCAATAGGACACTCGGTATACAGGAAGAAAACCCACACTGACAGATACCTAAACGCATTTTCACATCACCATCCCTCTCAAAAACGCTCGGTAGTTAATTCACTTGTTCATAGGGCTTTCATGATTTCAGACCAGAATTCCCTAGACACAGAACTCCTTAAACTAACCAAAGCCTTGACCATGAACGGTTATACCAAAAAAGACATTAATAAGACCATATACAAATACAGAAATCCCAGACCCAAACAACAGGACAATAGTGACAATGACAGACAGACACAAGTTATACTTCCCTATGTAAGCGGTATCACGGATAAAATAGGTAAACTTTTGAAGAAGTCAAATATTAAGCCTATATTTCGGTCCAACCAAAAATTAGGTCAATGTTTGACTTCAACAAAAGACAAAATACCCCTGAGTTCAGAAGGCGTATATAAAATACCCTGCTCCTGTGGTACGGTTTACATAGGTGCAACTAAGAGAAAAATTTCTACAAGACTTCAAGAGCATGAGCGCAATATAAGAAAGAAACAAATTTCCTTATCGGCAGTATCCGAACATGTACACGAAACAGGTCATAAAATCAATTTGTCTGAAACAAAACAAATATTAACAGAAAACAGAAAAATTCCAAGGAAGATACGGGAATCGATAGAAATCATCAAGCATCCTAACAATATCAATCGGGACACTGGTTACCACTTACCTGCAATATGGAAGTCTTTGATAGGAAAAACCTAGTCACGGGTGAATAACCACAACTCGTCATAAATAGTGACACAAGTTGATTCGAAACTTAGTTTCAGATTAATCCCTGAAGATGTCTCTAGTAGTAAGAGACGAAACGTCGGAAAGTGAAAATCCATTAACACGGTCTAAACCCGAAAGTGAAAGTTCTTTATATCTTAATGGCCGTGAAAGCTTAAAATCTAAAAAAAGCAATATAACTGCTTATTTTATTACCAAAACATCCTTGGTATAAACCCTAATTAATTTCAGATAATATATTATATTTTATGCACTTTCCATCTTAAAAGCTTTAAATCACTGATATTTATAAATTTTAATTTATTTAATTGAATCTTGGTATTAAAAACAGGCCACTCAAAACTAATTTAAACACTTATTTATTAAAAATATATTTACAGTAAAGAAGTAAATAATTTACTTCTTTTAAATGACTGAAATCCAAATATCAAATGACTGCGCTGCCAAACTTTATCATGAACCGATCGCAAATTGTTTTTTTACGGGTAGAAACAACTATTATTTTATTTCTTTTCAGGTAAATAAACTTTTTAAACAAAAACAGCAATTATTTTTATTGAAATGCTAAAATATCTGATAACACCTATTTTATTGGAATAATCTCAAGCATACAATATCCCTCAAGCAAAGTTTAGACTTGCCAACATTCGCGAACAAGTGAACATCGTGGTTTTAAAAAGCGAGGCAAATTTGAGACTTAAAATTTTAATAATAGTTGTAAAGTAATATTGTTGTTTAGTTCTTAAATTTTTAATTTAAATATGAAACAACATTAAACATGGTAAAATTATATACTTCCTTATTTTGTTTGTGAAATAGTCTTTAAAAATACAATTCGTGCATGTTGAATTATACATAATTTTTTTACTGTATATAAAAAAACATTTTGCCAAGCAAAATATTTTTTTAATACAGTAAAAAAAAATTTATCAATAATTCAACATGCACTTATGATATTACTACTGATAAAAAATGCTTGTATATTTATTTTTTAACTCTCGTTTTATAATTTTATAAACCCTTCTAGCGAAATATGAAGAGTATAAGAACCATTTATAACTAAATCACCGAGGTTCATATGAATAATATAGCGATAACGCATATAATACATCTACTTTGGTCAAGGCATTCATTGTCTCAGGAACTGAGCGGACCTATAAGCAAATTATTTTAAACGGGATTTTTCTCAGTGGTTTACTACACTGATAAAACTGATTTTTTAAACCAAATAAATATGGAATTTACACAAACGAATAATGCTTTTAATACATGCTATGGACCTAATATTTTTTTATTACCTTAGAATTTTTATTTAGGTGTAACTAGAATATTCTGAAAATATAAGAGTGATAAAACTTCTCTAAGGGTCCTAATTGGACCCCTAAAATTGGTAAATTACCCATAAATCGTAAAAAATCGTTGAAAATTGTCTGTAATTTTTCTATAAGTGAAAAAATTTAAAGGGCTTGAAACCTTATTTTTTCCTTTTGAGCATAAAAAATTATATGCCAAATTTCAAAATGATCAAAATATTCTAACCCGCTCTGAAAATCCGCGAATCCAACACTAAAATTAATAAGTTTGCACCATAAATCTGAGTCAAAAGGTAAACAATATTTTAAGAATATATCAAATCGGACTCACTTTATTTTTATATAATGCATTCTAATATTTATTCATAATATTAAAATGATTTAACTAAAACAAAACGAACTAAGCGTCAAATATTTAGGAGCTCTTATTTGGCGCTTAGTTTGTTTTGTTATATTTAAATCATTTTAGTGGGAGATTTAGCTCAGTGGTCAATGGCATCGATATAGCCTGACACTGATCTAATGATCGTGAGTTCAAACCTCTCTGGCGCCGATTGCCTTTTAATAATTTAAATTTGGCGAAGGCGTACTCCCTAGATATATTGGTTCGAAAGTCAATTAAAGCCGGTGGTTCCCTCTACTACTAGCCCACACAAGTCCTGGACTTAGGGGATGCTTAATTAAGTAGAATAGTACGAGGTTAAAAACAAACATAAACATAAAAAAAATATTATGAATAAATATTAAAAAGCATTAAATAAAAATAAATTCAGTCCGATCTGATACATTTTTAAATTTTTTAGCGTTTGACTCACATTTATGCTAGAAATTCGTAAATTTTATTGTTAGGGGGGCAACTTTGACGGCTTTTCGGCACGAATTAAAATCTTTTGATTATTTTGAAATTTGGCACATAATTTTGTATGCTCAAAAGATAAAATATAAGATTTTAAGTCCTTTAATTTTTTTACTCATACAAAAATTACACACAATTTACAACAATTTTTTACGATTTATGGTTTAAGTCCAAACGAATTTTAGGGACCCAGTTAGGACCCTCAAAGAAGTTTGATGACTCTCATATTTTCAGTCTCCTAGTTACACCTAAATGAAAACTTTAAGATAATAAAAAAATATAAGGTCCACCCTAATGCCATATGAATGGCGAATTTAAAGTAATATAACTATCTCTTTGAAGAGTTTTTCATATTCTTCTGGACTAAAATAACAAGAGATTATGTATAGTACCAACCGAAGTTAATTAGTATAAATAAATATGCTTTGATGAAAGAGAACCGAGGAGGTTGTTTCAAGTCTCATGTGGAGAAAAAAAAATCAGCAAGATTATGTAGCATTTATACACTGATGAATAAAAAATTAATATAATAATAATTATCATCATATCTTATCCTATAAGAGTTTTTTGCAGAAAATTAAAAATGCTAAACAAACTGACAGACTGACCAATTTTTTTAGAATAAGCTTATTGATATATTTTAAACATTTGTTTAAAACCGAAAATACAGAAAAAGATATATCGTTCTAATTCAATTTAAAACAAACAGTTTTTGCGAAAATAACAAAAGAACACCTCACTGAGTAAAATCGATTTAAAACTTTTGCATATTTGTCCGTGTTATGGGCTCCTTAAGTCCACCGCTGTTTAGCCGCTGACCATAGCCCGCTCACCATTAATATCAATTCTTAGGGGCGGCTGGGTGTCCGAGCTGTCCGCAGCCGCAGCCACTGCATTAATACCAATTCCCTGTGACTGATGAGCTCCTTTCATCATCAACACCTCGGGGATGGCAGAGATGTACGGATATCCTGTCTCCTGGGTCATGGATTTGCTCTTCGGTGTAGATACAATTCTACTACGATCAAAACGTTGCTTTACCCGGGGTTAATTTACTTGCTGACATCTACAGGGTGTATTTTTTGAACAGCCGGTCTAAAAACTTTTTATTTGAAGCTTTAGGAATATATTTTTTATATTATGTATGTACAGGTAAACCACTGTAAAAACCTTGTTTTCGAATGTATGCGATTACTACTAATGAAATACTAGGTTTGTTTTGTTTCTCGAAAATCGCACTTCTTAACTAGTTCGGAACGGGAGCATTTGCGACTGAGTAAATTGCCAAAAAATAAATAGTATATTTTATAACTAGTATGGAATAGACAATAATCCGCGTGAGCGCAAAGTTTGTCATACGAGCCGGCAGGCGAGTATGACGGTCCCGCGAGCGGGGAATGACTATTCCATACGTTTTGTAGACTATATTTTTTCTTCGACTGCAAATATGAAACACTGCATGGCTTTAAACTGCGGACAAGGTTAAAAACAATGTTTTTTGTGACTCGACATTCTAAATCCAACAAAACACATATTTTTAAATAAAGCAATTAATGTTATTTATTAATTTTATCAAATCAGTACTTAAAAAAGATTTTTATTTAATTTTATCACATATTTACAAATAATAATGCAAAAATTAAGGTTATGTCAGATTGTTGTGACAGATATCAGGTTTAAATATATAACAATAGATGGAGCAGTTTTAATTTTTTAAACTAAATTGATAAAAAACTGGTCAAATATTAAGAAAAACTAATAAACTTTATGTAATTTTAACGCAAAACTTTAAATTGCATTATATTATTCAATATTTCATGGTAAAATAAATATATTTTTGCTAATTTTGCTACAGTTTTCTTTACTTTTATAAACAAGAGATGGCACTACATGTGCTCGTTCTAACACTTGATACGGAATATTCATACCGTATCTAGAGCTAGAATGGATTTATTCTGTGTTTGAAAAGTGTGTGTATTTGCTTACATTCTAAAGCAGTCGTAGAAAAAAAATCTACTGGATTCGTGGCATCAAGCTTCTGGTTATTTCATTGGTTGGAACCGCTCGTATGCGAATGCAAGGTTTTTTAAGGTGGTTTAACTGTAATTGTTTTTGTCTATGTTTGAACCATCAATTATTTCTATGTATAACAAATTCCTTATAACATATTGTTAAATTTCACGTAATATTTTGTTCATTAGGACCGGTCGCGACCGTATCCTCTAGAAATAAAATTAATACGTGCTAATCGTGAAAAATTATTATTTTATACGGTTGGAGAAAAATAATGATTTGACGTTTTTACTTACTGTTGTACCTAGAAATAAAATGATAATGTTTTATAAAATTTATCATCCCAGGGCAAAAAAAAGTAAACTTCAGAAGATGGTGGTAGAAGCAGCAAGCACAAGTTTTAATTAACCTCATACTTTCTCTACCGCCCACTAGATCCCGAACAACGTAGTTTAACTAGTTGAATTAATGCCCGATGTTGTAGTCTGTATGTAGAGAGCATGTAATTAGCATGTCCGCTTTTTGTTCGAATGGGCTGCCGCCTCCAGTGCTTATTGCCACCGCCGCACATAGAACTAGTTTTTTTAATTAGTTAAAAACTTTTTGTATGATGAGGCCCGAAAATACATATTTCTGGGCAAGTCTTAATTGTGAGCTATCGAACGAGGCTCGTAACACTATTTTCTTTAGCAGGAACGCAGTAAGTTGAAATAGCATAGACTATGCTATCTCGACTATGCGGCATAGTCAACTTTTTCTATGTGCTAAGAATAGAACAGGGATTTGATAATTTTTGACCAAACATATAAGAATGAACTTTATTAACAATACGTGCTGCCCGCCTAGTGCAGGTTGCATAAATACACAGCATACAAATCCAGTAAAAAATTAACAATTTAACAATAAATATGGGCATGAATATTGTTAATTGTATTAATTAAAATGCACTACAAAAAAAAAAAATAATTTGTATATTTACATGCTAAATCTTATGTAATATGTTGCTAAGCAGGTGCACGTAAAATTTACAACATTTAACTTGTAATTTTACAATTTTTTAGGAATATTACATGTACATGTATGTAATATTCCTAAAAAAATATAAAGTTATAAGTTAAATCTCGTAAATCTTAAGTGCACCTGTTTGGCAACATATTGCCTCTGTATTAGCATGTAAATTTACACAAGTTTTTTTTTACAGTGTGTAAGATTTTCAAGATTAAACATTAAAATATGGCACTTGGGGTTTTAACCACCGCTCTCCTGCATCCTTCCATGCTCGTTTTTAATAAACTTATTTTATGCACGTGTACCTAAAGCAAAACAAAAAACTTATCTATCCTGAAAGAAAAAAACGCGTTCGGTTCATATAAAATATATAATACCTATATTTAATATATTTATTCGTTATACATATTATGTAGGCAAATTCGTCTACAGTTCAGATTTTATTCAATTTTAATAACTTCACATAACTTTAAAATTATATTTATTCTCAATTTTAACAAATTGTTTTTATCATAGCCATCTAATAAAAAATTGTACATACTATGACCGAAACTACTTATTTGCTAGACTTGTTTTGCAAGTTTATAATCTCGTCTCATAAACCACATTCACCCAGCAAAAGTTCTTTTTCTACGACTGCTTTAGAATGAAAGCAAAAACACACTTTTCAAACACATAATAAATCCATTCTAGCTCTAGATACTGTATGAATATTCAGTAAAAAGTGTTAGAATGAGCACATGTAGTGCCATCTTTTGTTGATAAAAGTAAAGAAAACTATAGCAAAATTAGCAAAAATATATTTATTTTACCATGAAATATTGAATAATTTAATGCAATTTAAAATTTTGAGTTAAAATTACATAAAGTTTATTAGGTTTTCTTAATATTTGACCAGTTTTTTATCAATTTAGTTCAAAAATTAAAACTGCTCCATCTATTGTTAAATATTTAAACCTGATATCTGTCACAACAATTTGATATAACCTTCAATTTTTGCATTATATTTTGTAAATATGTGCTAAAATTAAATAAAAATCTTTTTTAAGTACTGATTTGATAAAATTATTAAATAACATTAATTGCTTTATTTAAAAATATGTGTTATCTTGCATTTACAATGTCGAGTCACAAAAAACATTGTTTTTAACCTTTTTTAAAAAGTCCGCAGTTTAAAGCCATACAGTGTTTCATATTTGCAGTCGAAGAAAAAGTATAGTCTACAACACGTATGGAATAGTCATTCCGCACTCGAAGGACAGTCATACTCGCCTACCGGCTCGTATGACAAACTTTCCGCTCCCGCGGAATATTATCTATTCCATACTAGTTATAGAATATACTATTCTTGCTTTGGCACACAAATAGTTTTATTTTATCACATATAATTAAAGAATCGACCTCTGTGCGGTTTAACCCTTATCCAAGTAAGAGCTTATATGGTGTATTTTGATACAGAAAATGAGGACCATTACTTTTCATGTACCTTAATGTTTGTTTATCAGAACCGAAACAAGCATGCTTGTATACAAATTTAAGTATTAAGTTTAAGAGCTCTAAAGGATTACAAATAACTTTTGAAATGTTGACCTGCAGCAGATTAAGATGAAACTTCATTTATGAGGATATATTTAGAATGGGTGTTTTGCGCTTGTCCTAGCTTTTGGTACAACCACTTGTTTTTACAATTTGGCATCGTTTTATGTAAACAAAGTTAAATAACCACAAATTATTAAATTATTTTTAGTTAAGGAGCTTACTGATGACATATCAGTGTTAAAACAGGTGAAGCTCACTTTTGGGCTTTGACTTATCTAAGCTTATAAGCTTAGGTTCAATCAGTTGTTTCTTTAAACTTGCAAAAACTACTATAAATAATTAATTTCAAATAGTTATTTGTGTTTAGAAATAAAGTCTTTTTTATACGTTAGTAATACGTTAAAAACACATATTTTAAATATTTAGATGCTTAATTTTCTGATTTTTCTTCTTGGAAATTAGAAACTAAAATTTTTTTATGCCAGAAATCCTTTTTCTTCATTAAAATTAATTGCCATTTATTGAAAAAGAATTAAAAATACACTATCCAAAGTTTTCGGAGGAGAAGATACTTCCCAATAAAGTTTTTAACTATTCCATTACGTCTCTGTATTTTTAAGACTTCCAAGTTCGTGTTTCCGGCATAACAGCTAATGTAGCTCTATTTAAAACTTTAATTTTTATTAGTTGCGTTACCTGGAACTACTTAACTTAGGTTGTAATAGCTGTATATTGCAAGTGTTACATGCTTTACATGGTTAAACATTAACTTTTACATATTATTACTAGTTTATATACCTACTTTACTATAATTAACTATATACATTTATCCAATAAAATATCACTTATTTGTTATCTTTTATTTCATTGGTTTAATTCTAAATTTAGTAATAGTTAATAATTATTAATTATTGATTATAATTAATAATTATTGTCATAATTATATTCAAAAAAATTACTAAACTAAAGAGATTTTTCTTATATTAATGTTTTTATTTTAAAAGCTAATAAGCCCTGAAGATTTCACAATGGACAGTATATCCTCCTGGGACCCCAACTCAAAATAATGATAAATACAAACATTTTTTGTAAATATGGTTTTAAATAGATAGTAGATACTAGAATTCCTAAAATTCCCCTAAGTACCTAAAACTCCCCTAAAATATATACCAGTTTACTTATTTGCTACGAGATGGGGCTCTCTCTAGATTCTTTTTATAAAGAAAATAAAAAAAATAAAATAAAATAAAAATATGTTGTCCATGAACGTAGGGTCCCAGGAGGATATTGCGTTTCCTCTTTATTTTTAATACTTTATTAAATATTGCGAAAGCGTTAAAAAACTTTTATGTTTTAGGCGATCAGAATAGTGTAAATGGAGTACACCCTACCTTTCCCACCTTTCCTCCACTTTCCCCACACACCGTCACCTCCCCTCACTTTCCAAAAATCTGTTTTGTCTTTCCAAGTTTAAAAAATTGACAGGTTGGTTGATTTGTCATGTTCCAAAGGGCACCCATATCAAATATGATGATTTTAGGGCAGGATATTTAGGGGATAGAGAATCGCCATTTTGAAACCCTGCCAATTTTCCAGATCTCACGTTTTTTCCCTTAAGTGTGTTGTTTTCTCTTTCTAACTGAAAGGACGAATAATACATGTTTACAAGAAATTGTCAACAAGCGGCAACGCTGTCTACACAAGTTTACTTTTTAAGGTAACGTTTGTGGTATATTTTTTCATAAGTTCTTTGTTTTTTAGGACGTTTTGCATTTTTATAATCATGTAAGTGTTGTTTATAGACCAATCTTGGGAGATTAGCTCAGCGGTCTAAGGCATCGATATAGCATCGACACTGACCTAATGATCGTGAGTTTAAACCTCACTGGCGCCGATTGCCTTTTTCAGTTAATTAATAATTGAAATTTGGCGAAGGATATAATGGTTCGAAAGTCAATTAAAGCCGGTGGTTCCCTCTACTAGTAGCCCACACAAGTCCTGGACTTAGGGGATGCTTAATTAAGTAGAATATTACGAGGTTAAACATAAACATAAATAAACATAAAAATAAACAATAGCTAGATATAAACCATAAGATAGATTATAAATTTAAATTTAAGCGGGCTGCCAGGGTATCAATATGGCGAATTTTTATGTTGGTTGCCTATGTTTCGCATTCTCGATATATAGCTGCTATATCTTTTTAAGGCCATTATAGGTGATAGATATATGTGGGGACCACCTATCAAGCGGAATTTCAGTTAGTAACTTTTTGATTATTTCTTAAACCAAGACTTTTCCAGGTCAATTTGTAAGACAAAATCCAAAAAAGATGTTTCGCATATTGTTTGTTGTTGTATCATTCAAACGGACATCGTAATGGTACACGTGTGGTCATAACAAAGGTAAAGATTCCTGTTTGACCAACAATGTACCAGATTTATTGTATTTACCTGTATTCGTAAATCACCTTTACAACTTCAACAGTGCTATCAACATAATAAATCAGTATGAAGATACGAGTACAAATCAAGACCCGTATAAATTTGAAATAAATACTTATTTCCTAAACTTATAATAGGCTTATTTCTATTATAAATGTTTAAATATATGTATTTTAATATGAATAGTGTTCAGGCTGAAATATTAATTGGTTTAGCTCTCAGACGAAAGTAGCGAGAAATATCGGTTTATTACTAACACAAATCTAGTAGGTACATAGTAGGTATATTCTTTTCCTACGATACTCTATGAAAATGACATTTAGCACACACTTTTGTTCTTTAGAAAACGCCTTATATCACACTAGTTTGATATTTTCATATCACCCTAGTTTGATATTTATTTATGGAGTGTTGCCTAATTTTATTTAGATATTTACCTCGTAGATTCTGCGAATTTTATTCACCTTTTATAAGCAATTTTCCACCTTTTACCATAGCCTATTTTGATATATTTTATGTTTTTTAATCCAAATATTTCTGTTTTTCATGTCAAAAATAGAAACTATAGTTATAACGTTACTATTTTGACCATTACTGTCTGGATTTTATAAAAATTACTTAATTTTGATTTAGTTAACTTACATTTTATAAAAAACATGAAAATACACACTATTTTTCTTATGAAATGTAAAACAGAACAATTTTACTGTCTTATATGGCAGCATAACCACATAAATCTAATTTAACTAGCAAACCACAGAACATAAACTGTAACAAACTGTCAAGTTAGCCTTCATTTAGGACAAGCATACAGGCAACCCATTAAACAGCTATGTAAATATAAAACCAAGAAAACTAAAGGTAAATGAAAATCATATTTCTTGTTTGACATACATACATGTATATAAATTTGTATGCTATTTATTATTATTTTGTGCTTTGCTTTTCTAAAAAATTAATAAAAATTTGAAAACTTTAAAATAAGAAAATTTATATTTTTTCGGGATCCTAGGAAAAATAGTGTACATAACTCGTTGGAAAGTATATTTCTTACATTCGCGTGAAATATGTCACTTTCCACACTAGTTATGTAATATACTATTTCGCACTCCATAGAATAATATTTATGTAATACGTTACATGCACTCATGGACGTAAATAAACTTTGCATTTAATTTATCTTTCTTTTATCTGAGATTTGGATTTAAGTATTTATCCATTTAAAATTGAAAATGCAATGTATATTGTGAATAGCTATATAGGGTGATTCAGAAATAAGGTACAAAATTTTAAAGGGCGATCCTAGGTCCAAAAATATGAAAAAAAGTTCATGATGTCAAAAAATCTATGTAAAAAAAGTTTGAGGGGAAAAAATGACATCACCCCCATATTGCACGTCCCTGGGTAAAATTAACAAATAAAAATTACATAAAAGGATAACCTTTATCAAGGTTAAGGCATGTGCGAAAAATCGTTCCTGTAGTTCATAGAGTTCCAGAGATATTAAATAAAAACAACTTTTCAGATGTACCCTTAGGAGGGTCGTAGCTGATTTTCTGACCAATTTTAAAGGACCTTTTTTTATATTTTTTGAGGTAGAATCACCTTTTAAAATTTTGTACCTTACTTCTGAATCACCCAGTATATGGTCAAATGGAAATGTGAGATAAAACGCACTAAGGCTTTTCTATATGGCTTTTTATTTATTTTTTTATATTTTATTTATGTCAAAGGCCGACTATCTGTTTTTAAATGATTTAAATACTAAAAAATAAAAAAATAAATTGGAATACGACATATTTTATTTAATACACCCAAAAATCTATTAAAATCCCTTTTAAAACCGAGACAGTTTTTCATCACAGGCCGGTGTAATTTAATGAATAATATTTATCGGGAAAGTGATTTGACAAAAGTAAATAATTCCCTTAATTCATCTTGTATACATCCCACATATCCCCATGAATCACAAGCAGGGCCATAATGACAATTTAGGATAAACACCATCTGATTGAATTTCGTTCCCTTTAAGAATAAATACATTTGTATTTATATGCTGCATTAATAGCCCTATTACCCCAGTAGGGGTGACAGAATTTTAATTTTTTCAAAAAGTCGTTGTTTATCCATAGGCGTAACTTGAAACAAATGTGTAAGCAATTTGTGGGGGGGGGTAATAAATACTTTTTTAAAATAAATCCCAAGCAGTAAGTGAGCTAATTTTTATTTATGGAAAAGGTCGGCAGACTAACATCTCTACTCTAAATTTCTCTACTCCCTAACATCCCTACTCCATAAAATCCCTACTCCACAACAACTCTACTCCGTAACATCTCTACTCCATAACATCTCTACTCCGTAACAACTCTACTCCACACTATATGCACTTTATTAGCCACTTAATAATAAATGAGCAGTTCAAACAACAAAGAATCTTGTTCTTCTAGATTATTTTATTTTTTTCCTAGAAAACGTTTATCTTTAAATGTAAATCTAGAACAATCATAAATAAATTATTCTAACAGCAACCGCGTACTCTTAACATGCACTAATATGTAAGTAATTAATAAACTGAATTCATTTTTGACAGTGACTTAGCATGACAAATATTCTTTTTAGTTAAGAAAAGTGGCTAATCGAGTGTCTATAGTGTGGAGTAGAGTTGTTACGGAGTAGAGATGTTATGGAGTAGAGATGTTACGGAGTAGAGTTGTTGTGGAGTAGGGATGTTATGGAGTAGGGATGTTAGGGAGTAGAGAAATTTAGATTAGAAATGTTAGTCTGCCGAAAAGGTCTGGAAAAAAATCAGTTATCCATTCCTATCTACTTTTTACCAAAGAGATTTTATTTAAGGCTTTTATGTTTTGTGCCAACATTTCATGCATTTTTTTTAATTGTTGTTAGAAACAAACCATATTATATATATATATATATATATATATATATATATATATATATATATATATATATATATATATATACAATATATTATCATCTTCTTCTTTGATGAATTAAAAACCGACAAATAAGACAAGAGACTTTTTCTTTGCGGAAATTACTTTTTTTGGAAAGTATCCTTGGGAAAAGTAAATATCAGAAGTCATTTTTTGGCAAAATGTAGGGGTTAAAAGCTATATCTCGCTTACTATTAGTATGTTACATTTTTTGTACAGCTATTTTTTTCAGGTAATTAGTATTATCCAAAATTCTTATTTCAGCTCATTGACAAAAAATAATGTGGAACTGTGTGGTATCTTAGTAACTATTAAATTTACTTGGGAATGGACTTTTTTCAATTAATTAACAAATTGGTCCTCTTAAATCCTGTTCAAATTTAAATGTTATTCCCCCTTTAACCCCAAAATAAGCCACTATATTTTACGATAGATCTCCCCCAATGTATTCGATTAATTTGGCCGTCGAATCTACAGATACGCCCACCGCAGGACGATATCCAGGAGAGTTTATTTTACTCTTCACAGTTTAAACTAGAAAGGTATTACATAGAGAAAAAGATTCTTATACGTAGTATGTATGAAATGTGTACAAATATTGTGACACAAGAGTACACAAGAGGTTTGTACATTAAGCACCGAGTACGCGAACCTAGTTTTTAGTGCACTAGAGTGCTTATTTTTTACAAGGCGGATCCGAGTAAAACATAGCACTCGAAGTGCACTAAAATACGTTTGCGTCGATGTGCGTATAGTTTAAAAAAGAAGTTTTTTTTGAAAAAATTTAACAATTTTTTTTTCAAATTTTTTCTTTTTAAAAAAACTTCTTTTTTAAAAAAATTTTAAATTTTTTTTAAAAAAATCAATTTTTTTCAAAAAAAAAAAAAATTATTTTATTTTTTTTATTTTAGGATACTTTCCCTTATGGTAGACCGTTGAATTCAGTGCTTTCAAAATCACTAAAAAACTATGCGGGTGCTGTTAAAAAAAAAGTTTGGGGTGGTTCCAGGAGTGTGAGTTAATGAGGGTTGTGTTTTGTTGTTGGATTTAAAAGTAATTTTGATCCCATTTAATATGTTTTTTTTTTAATTAGTTTCTATCTTTAAAAATAAAGGAGATATTGGCCCGGAAGTAAAATATGGGACATCCGGTATGGATTCGTACATGTACATGTAATTACATGTGATATGTAGTTTTTATGTGCACAAACATTTAATATGTGAATTTAAAATAAAATGTGTAAAATTTGTAAATACCGAAAGCAATTACTTGTTTGTTGTTGTATTCTATGCAATATACAATATAATATAATATAGTGGTTGGAGCATATACAACTATTTATTGTTGTTTTTTATAAACAAATTGCGCTATTGATTACGATAGTGTTCTATCAGTGTAGTTTTCTTATTAGGTGTATTTTATTAAAAATAAAAACTTTTCGCAAAAAAAAGTGAACCGACTTCTGTCTCTAAAAAGTAAAAAAATAAAAAAAAACAATTTAACACTCCCTAAATTAAATACTAACAATTATTTTTGTTGTTAAATTGTTAGCTGTGAAATTGGCAACGAGTTATTTTTTATTTTTTACTTTTTAGACACAGAAATTGTAGATTTGTAACATCATCTAAGCTAAATTATAGTGTCCTTCCCTCTCGAAAGCTTTTGACGTCACAACGCACTATTAGTGCGTTCTGACGTCATCATCTTAAAGATAAATTTCTAAAAAAATAAATTTAATAGTATTTTTATTTCAGCGTCCAAGAGTCCAACCAACCTTATTCTAAAGAAATACTAAAGAAAATCTTTGTTAAACTTTAAGCGTTAAGTAATAATCAATTAACGCCTTATGGTATAAGAACAAATTTTCTCTTGGTATTTTAATATACAGGTCCACAGAATGAAGTTTAGAGGCATTTAAGAAATGCCGTAATATTTGAACCACCCCTTAATTAAGTTATCCGGATTATCCGAGTTATCTGGCTTATCCGAGTTATCCGATCATTTTTTAAAAAATTGGTTAGTATTAGAACCAAATTAAGCCGGTTTTAAGTGAAATTGCGTTAAAACGATTAGATTTATCTTAATTATCCGGCTTGCCAGGCATTATCAGAGAGTCAAATTAAAACGAGACCACCTCATGAATGTCCTCTTTAAGTTGCAAAAGGTTTCATCAAATTCCGTTCATTAGTTCCAAAGTTATGCGGGAACAAACATAAAAAAAACAAAGTGACACGTCGAATTGATAACCTCCTCCTTTTTTGGAAGTCTGTTAAAAACAAAGAAAACTATTCTATACGAAGAGTATACATATTCTAATGTGAAGCATTACACATCTTCACGACTTGTTTAATGCATTGCATATATCTACATTTCAGCCATATGCCGGTAAATTTAAACGTAGTTAAGTGTGGATTGTAATTTGTTAAATGGTTATTTCCACCCTCCAGGACTTCACCGAAGAGAAATGTATCTGTTTTAGATTTGGTACAATGAGACATTTTTTTTTACTGCTACTAAATCTGAATTTGAATAAATAATCGATTTTTTAAATGTTTTGCTTGCTGGTAAAAAATCAAATAAATTTTATTGCATTTGTAGTGGTTGAATTTGTGTGTCACCACTGGGGTTCACGAAAGTCGAGAAACGTAACTTCTCGTCTCGATTATCAGGGGTCTCAATTTTCGGGATTGAACATTGGTGTGCGGCAAGGAGGGAAAATGTGGAAAATACATTTTTTCACAATAAATAGAAAATTGGTATAATATGTTTTTTTTTAACTCCACCCCAGCGTGAGGGGGTAAATATTTTTAAATATTTCCAATATTTTCGTCAAAACTGATATATAGAGGTTTTTGGGGTCGACGAATCTGAATCTTATAATATTTTTTTTCTAATTTTACCCCCTGAGGCACGGGGGGTAGTTTTAGTGAAAATTGGTATATTGGGGTTTATAAGGTTGCTGAAAGTGTACCTAATAATAAAAAAATTCAAACTCCACCCCCTGAGGGGCGGAGGGTAGTTCTCTTGAAAATTGACATATTGGGGTTTTTGAGGTCGCTAAAACTAAATCTTAAAATATTTTTTTTCTAAATCTACGACCTGAGGGGCGGGGAGTATTTTTCGCGAAAATTGGTATATTGGGGTCTTTAAGGTTGCTAAAAGTGAAACTGATAATAAAAAATCCATTTTACGACCGGAGGCAAAAAATGGGAAAGCTGTTTTACTGGGCAGTGTATTTTCATATGTAATATACCAAATCTGCAGGTGTATTCGCAATACTATTTTTTTAAAACAATTTTTTAACAATTTAAATCTTCAAAAGTAATTTGAATAATTAATTAATAATAATTAATTTGATGTTAATTTATTTTGACACAATAAATTCATGTTGGACATTTCTAATTTTTGGAATAAAAAAGATCTAAATCGTTAAATTTTATTAATATTGAATAAAAATAAGCTAATAAGACATAAAAACTGCCTTAATTTTGTATTTTAGTTGATATTTTGTTATAAAATTACATTATCAAGCTTGTTATAAGAACTAGAAAACTGGTATATATTCGATTTTCTGGTATATATTCGAAACGAAAATATCCCGTCGTTATGGTAATGCCTTGTTTTTTATTGGTTGAAACCGATATTATGCTACTTGAAAAAATAGACAATCTAAATTATCACTAGCTTTTTGCCCTCTTAACAAACAAACTCTTGTGTTTTTTCTATTTACTCTCATTTTGTAATAGTCAAATATAATTTAAGATCCAGTTCAAAATACAATTTAAATACGTACATGTTCTCGATATCGTTTTTACCGCCCCATCTCTCTTAAACGAGCTTCGATGTACCAGATGCGTCTGTCGTAACGAGTAAATGTCGAACATATTACCATATCGGCATTAAATTCAATTCGGTAATAGGACAATAAAAAGGACAATGTTCCATATAGGAGGTGTATTAACGTCGTCTGATTTATTAGACTATACTATACATTTATTGTTAAACTTTTCTAGTACTTTTAAGAGTAGATATTTACATTTTATGTAAACTTCCACTGTAATTACCTATTGACAATGTCTATCTGTATTTTATATCAGCCAAAGACAATAAACGATATTCTATTCTACATAACAATGTTTTTTTTCTTATGATAACTTATTACTAATAAGCTTATCCATAATAGTACTGAATGTTATATTTTAATACATATTTTTTATTTATATCGCCACCATTGGTATTTAATACTTTACTTGTGATTTTAAATACTGCAATTTGTGTATCGTATACAAAATGTTGTCATACTAACATAGAGACCGTGTTAGTACATTTGAATCCCCAAGCAACATGTGTTTATTAATACTAGCATGTTATAGTAAAAATTACTGTAACATTTGATAAAGCATATCACACTTATAGTATGGTATACTTTCAGTTGTTGTTAAGTTGTATTATTGATCTAGTTTTAAGTATGTTACAATATTCAAAAAATTAACAATCGATAATAATACCAAAATTTTGATTAGTAATAATATAAAGATTTTAACCACACACCACTACACACTGACAAAATAATCGATCCTTTTTTTACTTTTCTCTATTATTACTAATCAAAATTTTGGTATTATTTACCGATATCGGTAAATAATACCAAAAACAATCGCGATTGTTATTTTACTAAATTCTGTAACATACATTAAACTAGATCAATAACACAACAACTACAACTTAAAGTATACCAAACTATAACTGTGATATAATTTACCAAATGTTAGTATTAATAAACACATGTTGTGTGGAGATCCAAATGTACCAACATGGTATCTATGTTAGTATGACAACATTTTGTATACAATACACACATTGCAGTTATTAATATTACAAGTAAAGTATTAAATACCAATGGTGGCGATAAAAATAAAATATATGTATTAACAAATAACATTTAGTATTAAAAAAACAACGAAATTTTAGCGAGAGCCATACGTATGAGGTTTGTACGAGACAAAAGAATGACCCAAAAAATTGGTTAAATTTGGTATGCTGTCAAATTGAATAAAATTCGGATATTTTTTAATGTTACGCCTATGTTAATGGTATAGGAAAATAGGGTTACAGGGGGGGGGGGTTAGGGTCCAAAATGATCAAATTTTGCGTTACGTAATACTTAAACGTTCCCTAAGTGAAATTAATCTACTTTTCGTTGCCAAAGTTTGTAGAGGGGCTAATAAATAACCCTGTATATAATATTTTTTACAGTTTCAGGAAATGCATTTACGTGTAAACCAAAATGTGTGAAAAAACCAGAAACGGGAAATCGTATGTGCGACAAAAATTCCCTTCCAGCGAACAACCTCCTGGGGGACTCGTAAAATCTGTTAGCGCTACCGGGCCATAAATCGATTTATTTTGACTCGGGGATCAGGTACCGACAAAAAATACACCAGTCAAAACACACAAACTTGTTACCAAAAACATACGTTTTCTTTATACGAAATGTACCAAAAAGTTTGTTTAATTTTATCAATAAAATTATAATGGTTATAGCATAAGGCTATAGCTTAGAAAATTATATAAGTATTATTTAACTTCACTTCTTGAAATCTATTTAATTTTTTGGGTAATTTTCTTTACTTAATCCACGTTTTTGCTTGAAGTACAAAAAGTTACAACCCATTCATCTCTCCGATTTTGCTCAAATTTGACACATCCTCATCCAATAGGGTCTAGATTACTAGGCCGAAAGGATTTTTCTAGAAAACGACCAGTTAGGTTGGCTCATTTTTAACGTTTTTTTAAATTCCAAAAACATGATTTACATAAATCTAAATATCAGGACTTGTGTAAAAGATAAAAAGATATTTTTGCCATATGTCAAAAGAACATTAAATTACACTCTTAACCAAGAAAATGTTTTCCACCAATTTCATTTCAATATGGTGGCCTACTAGATGCAACTTGTCAAATTTAAAAATTCTATCCCCAAAATACACCCCCTACGATTTATTTTATTTTTTGTCAGTGAACTTATATATAGTGGTGGAGTATGCCTATAAAATATTAGAAAAAGTATTTGACATTTGTAGAAGTTAGAGCAAAAAATTTCTGATAGAAGTCCAGTAGTCAAAACCGAAAATTTGTTTTGGTTTCAGAAACTATTTTTTTATCAAAGTAGGCCTTGAATTTAATACTTTTACACGTAATATGTATGTCCAATAATTTAACAAAGCTCTCTCCGACCCCCACTCCATAAAATAACCCTCCAAATGTATTAAATTGTGTCACATAATGTTTCCAAAATCTCTTAGTGGTGATCAGATTTCGTCAAAATAATGCCACAAGTCCATATAAATTTTTTGGCTACGACCCCCTACTCTGAGATATTTGCCCCCCAAAATGAAATAGAAAAATATTTTTTTTTTATAACTTTTTTACTTTTTAATATATTTTAACAAGTTTTTCAGGATTGTTTAAGAAAATTAATGCTCATGAAATGATTTTAACAGAAGTTTTGAAAGTCATCAGAAAAGTAAGGGGCGGACTCCCGTTATGATCTCAAAAAGTTTTTTTAGGGTTACAGAAACAAAACTTGGGTTTTAAACATTTGGTAAGCACAAAAATTTAGGTGTATGCCTTTACCAGACTTTTCTTTGCAGTAACCAGAAACATAGTTGTCCACTTTTTAACTATTGCTTTAGTTGCCCCAATGAGATCCCTTTTTTTCAATGTGCTATTTCTTTCTAATATATTAGACATACTGTACTATTTACAAACTGTTTTTTCTTGGGGAATTCACCCTACTAATTTTAAAGATGTATCTGATTTCCTGGATGCCATATGAACCTTTTTTAGGTATTTAAAATTAAGATTAATTAGGACCAAAATAAGATTTTATGGGATTTTTTTTCTAACAAATATCTTAACAATCTTACATTCGTTTAAACGAAATAAATAAATAAAGAAATTATTCATTTAAAGAATAAAACATTTATTGCCTAATATTATTTCCGTCACAAGACAAGTTAAGTACACTGAAAAAAATAATTTGGAAGAATCAAAATTTAAATTTTAAGCACAACAATTTGTCTTGTCTTACCTTTACCAGATTTCTGGTTTCAGCAACCAGTAAAAATAATTCCGTATTTAATTATTGATCTAGTTGCCCAAACTAGATATTTTTTTGTTACTGTAGCTTTAATACGTTTTTGGTAAATAATGTTCAAAAAAAATCTACTATATCGATATCTGTAGTATTTATTTATTTATTTATTATTTATTTATTTATCTTGTAGTTTTTAATACAGAGGCGTGGAGGGCCCCAAATAAGCTTTAAGCTTGTGCTAGGGGCTCTCTACTAATTTTGATCACAAAATTACATTCCAAATATTAATACTGATATTTACAAAAAAATTTACAAATAGATTTAATATAAAAGTCTAGGTATTCCTATTACACGGCACGGTCAAGTGCCCTAGAATGGGTTTCCGCAAATAAGCTCTCTTTAAACAACAAGAAAACTGTCGACATCTTTTTTACTCAGACCATTACCAAACTTTACAAATCCAGATAAAATTAAGTATCTTGGTTTGTTGTTTGACCAAAACTTAAACTGGAACCAGCACATCCATGAGCTTTCTAATTCAATGTTTTGTTTGTTTAACCTCGTACTATTCTACTTAATTAAGCATCCCCTAAGTCCAGGACTTGTGTGGGCTAGTAGTAGAGGGAACCACCGGCTTATACTGACTTTCGAACCAGTTTCTAGGGAGTGTCCGTTTCACTTATCGCCTTCGCCAAATTTCAATTATTAATTAACTGAAAAAGGCAAATCGGCGCCAGTGAGAATCGAACTCACGATAGTAGACTTGCTATGCATACGCGCTAGCCACTACGCTATGCCAGAACTATTTTTGTATTCAGGAATTTGGTTAAAATGGTCTCTTTAGATGTATTAAAAACTGCTTATTTCGCTCTTTTTGAGTCAAAGGTCACTTATGGTATGATTGCTTGGGGTCATGCCTCCGGTGTGGAAAGAATATTCGGTTTGCAGAGAAAAATACGAGTTATGACTGGTTTAGGTTATCAGGCGGATGTAGAACATAAATTTGTTGAACTTAATATTATAACTGTGCCTGCTCTTAATATTTATATTTCAGTTTTATATGTAAAACAAAATTTCAGTAAGTATACTCTGCAAACCAATATTCATGATAATGGTACACGCGCCAACAATATAAGACTTCCTAGGCTGAGGTTGGAGAGCAGTAAGTTTGGTCCAAATTATTACGGGCCAAAATTGTTTAACCGTCTTCCATTTCGTATAAGAAATTTACCCCAAAAGGAATTTAAAATTAAATTAAAGACATTTTTGTTGAGGAGTACCTTTTACAGTATGGATAAATTTTTAGATCTGAATCTTGAAAGTGAGATTTTTTAAAATGTTTATCATTAAGTGTTTTTATACTGTACTAATTATGTACTTTAACTATTTTAATTATTTTTCAAATATTTGACATGTGTAAACTTTGTATCGCAAATAAATTAAATTAAATTAAATTAATGCCCTGTAAAGTTATACATACATACAACTTCATTCATATTTAAAGTTATTATCTTAAAAAGTTTTTAGATAAGACACTTATAAAAAACACCTCCTCTAAAGACATCATGAAAAAAAAATCCATCAGAAATCCTATGTTTTTTTAACTTTTCTAGATAGCCCTGGGGCGTTTGACTATAGTATTATTATATTATTATACACTACTCCAAAAAATTAAGGGAACAAAAAATTTTGAATTGTTTTTTGACCTGTATCTTTGTAAAAAATGGTCGTATCGAGATGGAAAAAAAAATAGTTAAAGTGCTAAAAGTGACAATTTATTTTGTGAGAAGGGAAGTTTGAGATACGATGTCGAAGGCGGAGTGTCCCATTCGAACAAAATAAAATCACTTTTAGCACATATATCATACACTATTTTTTTTACAAACACTATAAAAAGTACAAATCAATGCATTTCTTACGTTATTAAATTTATAAAATATAATTTTGAAATCCAATTGTCCACAAAGTTTATTGTTGCTAGGGTAATGAAAGTTCAATCGTTTGTTGACAAAAATGTTAGTGTCAAGTTCAGTGAAAAAGTGCTTGTGGCATACTTTGAAGAAAAGTCCAAAATATGGAAATTGTCAACGCATTGGTCTAATAATTTCATGTTGAAGAATTAGACATAAGCAAGCTTGTTGCTCTTTTGAAGCGAAAGGGCGAAGGATATTGACCGAAATTTTCTTTTATCACCAGTTAATTACTTTTAGCGCCAGTGCCTTAAAATTACATTTTAAAAAATGCGTTAAAAATTATGGTTTTACTAACATTTGTAGAAAAAATGCATTTTAAAACTTCAAGATTCTAGTTTCAATATCTTTTGGCACAATATTTTTGTGAGCTATCGTTATTGCACAATCATAAGAAATAGCGTGAGACAAAAAATTTCCAATTTTTTTTAAGAGTCCACGGGCTCGGAATTTTTTTTTTTTAGTTAAACCAATATATAGGTCAGTTAATTTTTTCAAATTTTTTTTTCAAGTTTAACAACTAATGCAAAATTGTGCAAAAAGTGGAAAAAAATGTTTTTTTCATTTCGATGATGATTACATAATGTTTATTAAACATTGTTTAGGAACACTAACTTGTTCCTTTATTTTTTTTTTAAACTATTGATAAATCGGTCCGGAAAAACGGTTTGATGGATCAATTTGAAATTCTAAAGGACTATTATGGGTACATTAGGCTGTAAAAAAACCTGACATTTGTCTTGCCATCAATATTTGTAAACTAAAGGTAAATTTACTAAAATACAAAAAAAGTAAATTTGTTGTACTTTATTCAAATTAATTTTGAGGAAGAAAATTTTTTTTTAGAAAACAGTAGAAGGTTTATTCAAGTTTATAAAGCTGCCTTTAAATTTACTATGAGTTCATTGGTTGCTGAGATATCGATAAACAAAGACAAAAGGACCCTTGTTCACTGAAAAACGTAGAGAAACAAAAAAAAAAAGAAATTAAAGCTGAATAAACAAGCTAACTGACCTATATATTGGTTTAACTGAAAAAAAAAATCCCAAGCCCGTGGTCTTTCTTAAAAAAAAAATGGAAAATTTTAGTCTCGAACTATTTCTTGAAATTGCGCGATAAAGATAACTTTCAAAAATTCTGCGGAAAGATCTTGAAGCTTTAAAATGCGTTTTTTTCCATCTCGATTCGACCATTTTTTACAAAGATACAGGTCTTCAAAAAAAAACATAAAAAAAAATTCAAAATTTTTTGTTCCCTTAATTTTTTGGAGTAGTGTACTTGGTACTCTTGAGTAATATCAAAAAGGTAATAAAAAATACATAGTCAGCACAATTTTATTTAAAAAAAATGTAGAGAGTTAGTCCTATTAATTATTATCTGTGGTATTTTTTTCCAAACATATTTTTTCTCTTTTAGTTTTCAAAATATTCGCTGTCAAGAATTGAAACCCCCGGTATATAAAATTAGAATGTATGTACTGTAGATTTTTGGTCAAGAATTTATGATAGTCTACATTAGTAAATCATAAACAAATCTGTTCCTAATAAGGCCAATTTTCCATGTCATTTATTTCGTCATGTCTGTCTTAATAAATTAGCTCAGATGTGTGAATCATTCTTGCATCTACCGCATGCATCTTACACAGAAAAAAATATTAGCCAATTTACAATATTTGACAGCCCTATATTAACTTATTTACTTATTACTGTATGAAAACAGAAGAATATTATAAAATGCATAACGAATTAAAAAAACTTTTTACTTTTAATTTTTTTTATATTTAGTTCTTACCACCAGCTGGAGTGTATTGTAAAATTACGATAGTCTTGATCTTTTTAACTTGGTTGCTCACCGTATCGACATGGGGAAGTGCGTCTCTGGAAATATTGTCACTCTCAAGCACCGTAGAATTTGTAAAATGTTTGAGGATATAAAGTTTGGCTCACGGATCTAAGACTAAGTCGAAATAATGCCACAAAAAATTAAATTCTAAAATAAGACGTTGCGAGATTGAAAGTCTAAAAAGTATTTACTAAATTAACTAAATCTAGGAATGCAATAAATATACATATATTGAATAATAGTATCTATTGTAAATCTATTCTACCCTGCAGGGTCCTGTTGCAAATAGTTTTGTATTAAGAGCGCAAAATGACTGATTTCTGCTTGAGCGTGGAATTTGCTGATCGAGGCGTCTAGCCGAGATCAGCAATCACGCGAAAGCAGAAACAACATTTTTTCTACTATCTAAAATAAATAAATAAATAAATACATTTCAGACAGTAAGTTACCTTACAAGGTCGCAGCACTTGAGTACAATTTTCTACAAATCTGTTGGTGTAAAATTAAAATCCTAATCACAGTAACTCTGCATAATTCTTTCGTAACAACAAATATATAGCACACAAATGTTTAGCACACGAAATTGAGATATGATTCAAAATAAATAATAATTTCATATTAAAAAAATGATGGACCAAAATCTCATCCCATATAACTGACAGCTGTTTTACGATTTACATTTCTGCTTGCTGTCATGGTAACTAGCAGAAAAGTAAAATGCTAAGAAATAGGTTATTTTAAAGTCTGAAAATTTCATTTCTTTTTGTAGAATGTTAACTTTTCTATTAGATCGTAGAAAAACAATGTTTTTGCTTTAGGAGTATTTTTTGCATGTAATAACGATTTAAAGATACTGTCACCTGTCTAAAAAAAGTATTTGTTTAGGGATGTTTATTTTGTAATGTTTAGTCAAAATTATATAAGGTTTATACATTCAATTATTAATTTTTTCAGTGTAACGAAAATACTGACTTGTTCCCCCGTTAAAGTTAAAACCGTGTTTCAAAATTACTTTAGTGGTGTTTTAAAAACCTTCAAGGATGTCGTAAATTTAAAAATATGACTGTATAAAGTTTGTTAACTTATTTCCTTATTTTTGCCTCTTTAATAAAAGCGAATGGGGCGTAGCTTTGCTTAGATTTAAGGCCAACAAAAGGCCACATTTATCATGGTAATAGAGAAAAAGTATCATAACAAAATTTGGTGGGTTGGTACAGTAAACCAAGAAAAATATTCTGTTGCCAAAACAATAACTTCATTTACAGTTTTTTTGCAAGACAAAAAATAATAACAAATAGTTATTTATGATACGAAAATTGAAATTATTATTTTTAGTGATTACAATGATTTTCAGCTGAACTGAGAGAAAGATTGGCAACGGTAATCGCCTTAAAAACAGTTTTTGCCCATGTATCATACAATATTTAATTTTCGATTGTATTATCTTCACAAAAAAATTGACGTTTGAGTTTAAATGTCATCACAACATCATACAACTAATCAATGTCGACTATTTTAGTTTTAGCACCAATATGATAACTTTTGTAGAAAAATGTCGCTTTTAGACACATGCTCGAATAAAAACAGCATATTCTAAAAGAAAAAAAATTAAAATTTTTTGAATTTTTACAACAAAAAAGTTAGGAAAATTAAAGAATTGGTTAAAGTAGGATGAGATCTGCCTCAAACCATAGTGCGGAACTAATAACTTGATAATAGTCTATATTCGAAAAATGAAGCTTCCAATTTGGAGGTTTTTAAATTTTTTTTTTTTCGCTAACCAATCAAAAACGGTTTATCCCTCAATTGGGTGAGAAGAAAATATTCGAATTACAACTTTATTAGAATACATTTACTTGTGTTTTCTTTTTTTATTAAATTTTACTGATAAAAACTCTTATATAAGACAAATATAAGTAATTTTTTTTTAGGATTCAACAGGACGAATACCTATATTCGCAAATGATGTTTTGCCAATTATTCCCGATTTGTTTAGTTATATAAATTGCCCTTAATTTAAGGATATAAATATATAGAATGATAGAAAATACGATTTTTTTTCATTTTCTTAGAGGGTAACTTATTTCTGCTATTTCAGCCATATGCCCACTTTATCCCCGCTTACCTTACTACTTTTGTAAAATTATAATTAAATGCCAAAAAATTTAATTCCCTATTTTACAAAATTTATCTTCTTTTTAGTTTTTAAATTCCCATATGGCCCTTGGAAGGTCCTCTTTGTAGCCCAGGGATATGAGCAAAAAAATACCCTGTTGGGGATTATGGCTCAACCAGAGGTCTGTCAAGTGTTTCAGGTAATACAGGTGTATAGAAGCGAAACCTATGTATATGCTGCGGTGGATTTGGTGTGGTTTTTAAGATATTAACAACTAAAGGTCAGAAAATGTCTATTTTTGCATACCAGTAGAAAAGTTGAGCTTTTTATCAGCAATTAAACCATCTTGTAGGAAATTAAAAAAATCTTCAAAATGACGTTATTTAAATACACCTGTATTAAATGAAAAACTTGACAGACCTCTGGTTGAGCCATAGTCATGGCAAAATTTCATATTCCTGGACTACTGGGGTGCTACGTATCTCACAGTGTACAAATATTGACAGATATAAATTATTACGTTTTTTATTTAAATAAAAAAATCATATATAGTAAAATCAAAAGTAAATCTTTACAAAATCATCTTAAATTTGTACTATATATGATGAGTAACCAAAATGTTTTTTTTTTCAAAATAAAAAAGATATTGTATTTAAAAATGTATTGAAAGTATTGTTGTTGTTTATATTTATCTTATTGGAAAGCTAAATAATATACTTTATATTTACACAACTACCATATACAATAAAAATCTGTATCTCTACAATATTAAGTTAGTGATGATTGATATTGTACAGTAGTGACACAGCAAAATGTATCTTTATTTACATTAAGGGCCAAACCACACGAACGTCTATCCAACGTGCTTAAAAATGGATATCTAAAATAAATTTTGTTAAGTGCATAATGCCAAACTACGAAAACGGTGTCCCACTCCTCAAATTTATTGATTTTTGAGGCGAGATATGTTAATTCAAAAATAAAGCTTTGTCTTCATCTGATAAAAAACTCACGCTAGTTGGCTAGTAGACTTGTTATGTACATACGAGGTAGACCACCACAACAATCCTCCCATATGTTAAGTTTCCTTAAAACTCAATACAAGGAATGTTATTATATAAACCAAGTACTTTTGCGTGATTCAAGAACATATTGGTCTAAATAAGATACATATTTAACTTCAATTAGGTAAGCAAAATATTTTTTGCACGACCAAGACTAAAACCTAATTTTACCCTTTCATTTTCGTGACTAAACTTGCCGTTTTTCTCCCTAGGGAATAAAAATCACGGCAACCTTGATAATATTAAAATATTATGCTTACTATGTGCTTTGCTGGTTCAAAAATTAGGTTTCAAACCAATTTATTTGATTTTAACAAAGAAAACCTTTAAAAATAACATTGTTATAACAATTTATACATAACTAATTTATCATCTTCCATATTAAAAAACAATTGAAATCGCGATAGCCATGAAAATGACTTTTCGCAATTTACAGGCATCTTGATTAAATTACGAAAATAAAACAACCGATTTTAGACCCGTGGTTTTTAATTTTAATTTTATCTACCTACCTAAATTATGTTTGGTCCTGCAAAAAATAGTGTATATACCTCAGGACTAAACTTGGCTGTATAGTCCCTTGCATTTCTGTTTAATGCAGCGAGACTAAAATAGCCAGTTTAGTCCCTTGGTATATAAATAACTATGATATACAAACTTTTGAGCCACTTTATCTAAAAATTACGTTCTTGTTTTTAGTAATCAGTTCTCCTTGGTAAGAACTATTAGTTTTCGATATATAGCGATTTAAGTAGATATATTTCCCACTCGTTTAGAAAGGTTATACCTTATTATTATTTTTTTAAATTTCTCATCGTTATATTGCGCGTTATATATTTTTTTTCTTGTGGATTGACCCTAAAAGGAAAATGAAGTGTTATATTCCACAACAAACTTTAACAAGCAGTTTCACGTCGGCTCTCCGGTGGTAATAAGTCATCAGCGTCAAGAGATGTCAGTGGATTCGTAATTAATCATCTTATATGGGAATCTCACCCAGTCTTTCACACATCGATAGACGTTGGTCTTGAATCTTTGGGGGATTGGTTTTCCTTTTCGGGATTTCATTAGGGGAAACTTGTAGCAAACTTAAAGGAGTACCAATTTAGTAAAAAAATAAATAATTTTTTCAAAAAATATATTTTCGGAAAAATATTTTTTTTTCATAAATGTTTTAATTCATTTTTTTTTTCAATAAAAGTTTCTTTTTCGAGAAAAGAAAAAAGATTATTTGTTTTGATAAAAGTTGAGTTGACCTTGAACTTTAGATTGTACCGTAATTAATACGTTCACTGCCAACGGCTAGTTTTGACAGCGGAGCAATGGGTATGGGCAAGGGAAAAATAGAAAGAATTGATTAATGTTGTTAGGGGCGCCAGTTACTTTAGCTTTTACTCCTTTAGGTAAGTAACAACCTAGTGTAAATACTTAAGCTTTTCAGTTTGAGAAAATATAACCTCTAAATAAAATAAGATAATTCATTTGAGAAATTTATTATAAATAAACTTAATGAAAGCACATCAAGTAATGTATTAATATATATATAAAATATGTGTAATTATATTAAGATATAATTAAAGAAATCTTAATAAAAATTACTAAATTCAGAAATCATTCGATTTAAATGTATAAAGAAAACATGAAGTTCAGCAAGCACCAAGAAATGTATGTAAACAACAATCATTTCTTGCAGTGTATAAAAGTCATGCTTAAATTAGAAATCATTTAATCAAAAGTATGATATTTAATAATTAATAAATGAGATTAAATGTTTTTAAAAAAAAATAAGTACCTAAAAATGAACAAAAGCCAGAAGGGCATATAGTATTAATCAATACTATATCAGATCTGATAAAGTTTACAGTTATAAGAATATTGAAATAAAAGAATTTAAAAATATGAAATATTGCTTTCAAAAGTTTTCAGAATGAGTACTTAGCTGGTTTCTGCAAAATCCATGAGGTATGAATTCCATCGTCTCCATCTGTGCAAGTCTCCCCTATGCTGATGAATTCATTTCTCAAATGAAAGAAAAAAAAATATAGGCTGTCCCATCTACTTTGGAAAAATTATCTTCCAGGATAAAATGTACGATTGAAAATGTTGTCCGGGATTAAATATGCTTTTGAAAATTATGTCCAATATAAAATTGTCTGCTAGACGGTTACATAGAATTTATCTATGCCAAAAAATACAGAACCATGTTCCAACAGAACATCACTCCATGCGGAGAACTTGTATATCAAATATACCAAAATAAACTTCAACTTAAATTAATGTAATTCCATATTAATGGTAATTAATTAATGTAGTAATAATGGTGCTTTATGGTGCTTAATTAATGGTGCTAAAACAATAATTATATCTCAGAAATATTCTAAGAAACAGAAAAACTTAACTTACGTCTCATTCTAAGTCTTCGATGTCCATCGAAACGTTATAAATGCATAATTGTAGAAAATATCAGTTATAATATCTTCCGCATTGTTTAAATATTCATTTTCACTAACTTTAAATAAAAATACATGAAGGATTACTTCGATGATTACAGAAAATAAACACTCGTCAAAATGAGACCACCATTGTACAGAGTTCATCAAGAAAGAGCGAAAATCGACCTTATCAACCGGTATGAACCCTTCAGGTAAATAAAATCCTATTTCTGAACTATTAGCGACATCTATGTAAGTCATTATCAACTACAGTTTTACCGTATAGGATTCCTAATAAAGGTAACTGAAACGACACCAAAAATAATAACTAATTAAAAGAATGTTTCCTAATAAATCTGTATTAGTGATATCTAACCTCAAAATATTACTCTAAGAAACAAATATAAACAATACTTATTGTTTATCAGCAAAACTAATAAAAATACGAACAGAATACTAAGTGTCCTGTGAACTAAGTATAAACAAAATACTGAATCTAAGTGAGCAGTTCCAGCAAACTATTTTCAACAAATTCTGGATTATCCCGAAGAAATAAACATATGAAATTTTCCAGGAGAAACAAGCTACAGATGAAAGCCAGTGAAATCCAACCCTCAATAGACTCTGAAACATATAAAAACCAGGTAAGTCCATAGACAAATGCACTATAGAGAAATAAGTCATATGATTCTTTATTATTAAAAATCATATTCTAATTATGTTTTCTTTATGTTATTTTCAGGTAGAACTATGGAATAGAGACTCATATGGTTAGAATTCAGTTCCTGCTACAAAATAGTCCCAGATACAAAATAGTTCTGTACGTACGTAACTATTTATATACAAAATAAACCTAAATTATAACGTAAGTAAACGAATAGTTTAATTAACCCTTGCTATATTACAAAGTGACGATTTATGTCGTTACACATGCCCCCTCCAAAAATAATAAAAATATTTAATATACAAAAAATATTTTTATACCAAACTCTAAAACTATTTAACTTAAATAGCTAAAATATATACTATATTTTATTTAATAAATCAACAAAAAAACACAATACTTTATGTAAATCATTTGAAATACTACTTGATAATTAACAATAGCTAAGCTTGATAACTACGTGTATCATCCGCCTACTCTTATGTAGAACATAATTTTGGGACTTTATCGGTGTGTGTCATAAACAGGTAATTGTCATAATCAGGTAATTGTCATAATTAATTTTGTTTTTCTTTTTAGCTAAGTTTTATCAAGATAAAAAAATAGAAATAAGACTTGACTACGCGCATCAGAATCCTCTTCTACAAAAAATATATTTATATATATTTTTTTTTACTATATACAAAAGTTTTGGGTACCCTTTAAATATTTTCAATACATTGATATTTTTTAAATATCATTCCGAATGATACTAAGAATATATTCTTATTTAATCAAATCTAGCCAACTGAAATGTCACTATTCGATCCAAAATATTTCTTTAGATCTTTAACATGCCAGTCGCCTCTATGACCATCTGCATTTTCCAAAATATACACTAACTTTGACTTTTTCGCAACAACTTTGCAAAGTATGTACTTTGGAGCAAGTTTTGCAGCAAAACTTTTACTAGCATCTGAGAGTACTTTGTTTCGTCTCCAAACTTTTTCACCTATATCAAAATTTACTTCACGCTTGCGCAAATCATAAGTACGCTTATTACGTTCATAAGCTTCATGTAAATATTTCTTTACATCAACAAAAATCTCTTTAAGATTTCCCAAGTCTTGGCTATACGAGTCTCTGTCACAAGGTTCTAATTTAACACCATCAGTTGATGTCATTTTGCCATAATAAGTTCCTGTGATAGGTACATTCCTCCCAAAATTAAGAAATGCCGGCGTATACCCCGTAACTTCATTTACAGACGTTCGTAAAGCTAGACCTATTTTTGCTAAATTTTTACACCATTCTTTTTGATTATCTTTTATATATGATCTTATAGCAGTAGAAATTGTGCGATGTTGCCTTTCCGTCGGATTATTTTGACTATGGTAAAGTGCATTAAACCAAATTTTCTGTACATTATATTCATCTGCTAATTTTTTAAAAACTTTACCAGCAAATTGTTTTCCATTATCGACAATTAAAAATTGACAGACTCCGTAAAGTAAAAAAACTTCATTCTCAATGAATTTACATATTGCATTTGCAGTAGCTTCCCTTAAAGGATGTAATAATGTATACTTTGTAAACCAGTCTGACACAACTAAAAGATAACAAAAACCTTTAGAACTTCTGGGAAATGGTCCCTGCAAATCACATGAAATAACTTGCCACGGATAATTTACTTCTTTTTCACGACCCATCAATCCAAAACGTGCAGAATTACTAACTTTTTGTGATTGACAAATATTACAACATCTTACATACTTTAAAATATCTTTACGCATTTTTGGCCAAAAATATGTTTCTGAAATTCTATGAAAAGTTTTAAAAAATCCCATATGAGAAGCTAATACATCGTCATGACATTCTTTTAGAACTTGTTTACGACATTTTTGAGGCACTAACAATTTCCACTCTATAATATTACTTTTTACTTTTGTCTTGGTTGGTATGAACTTATAAATATTATCATCAATAACTTTAAATTGCGGATATGAATCTGGACTCTTAATAATTTTTTCCCTCAACTGAATATAATATTTATCACTATTATAATCATTTACATTAAAATTAATTAAATTTACATCTGGAAAAATTGATTTTTCTGGTTCTATTCTATCAAAAGCTCTGGATAACCCATCAGCTACTACATTTAATTTACCTCTACGATATACAATATCCATATCATATTGCTGTAATTTTAATGACCATCTAGCCAAGCGACCAGAGGGATCTTTCATATTACTCAAATATTTTAATGAAGAATGATCTGTAATTACTGTGAATTTAACACCTTCAATATATGGTCTAAACCTATCTATAGCAAACAAAACAGCTAAACATTCCTTTTCACCTACAGAATATTTTATTTCACTACGTGTTAAAGCTCTACTAGCATAAGCTATTATTTTTTCTTGACCATCTTGCGTTTGTGTTAATATGGAACCGAGGCCAACTAAAGAAGCATCACATTGTATAACAAATGGTAAAGAAAAATTGGGACTTGCTAAAGCTGGAGCATTTATTAAAGATTCCTTCAACAATAAAAAAGCTTTTTCTGCATCAGTATTCCAACTAATGGCTTGTTTTTTACCTTTGCCCTTCAAAAGTGAATTTAATGGGCTAACAATTGTTGAAAAATTCCTAACAAATCTACGATACCACGAAGCTACACCTAAAAATCGTTTTATCTCTGTACTATTTGTTGGTCTAGGATAGTTTATTATTGCTTCTACTTTTTGCGGATCGGTTCTTAAACCAAAATTATCAATTACAAAACCTAAATACTTAAGTGATTTTCTAAAAAAATTACTTTTTTCAAAATTTATTGTAAGATTAGCAGATTTTAATTTTTCATGTACTATTTGAAGTAATTTAATATGTTCCTCAAATGTTTTTGATACTATTATAATGTCGTCAACATAAACAAATATATTTGGATAAAAGGAGAAAGGAAAAAGTTTATCCATTAATCTTTGCTGACTTTGTGTTCCATTTTTGAGTCCATAACACATTACATTAAATTCAAATAGTCCCCTACCAGGTACGGAAAATGCAGTTTTTTCTTTAGCAGTTTTTGTAAGTGGAATCTGCCAAAAAGCATTTTTTAAATCTATACTTGATATATATTTTGCATCGCCTAATAAACTTAAAATGGAGTCTATCCTTGGTAAAGGATGTGAATCACCTTTTGTAATAGAATTTAATTTACGTCCATCAAAACAAAAACGGTATGTACCATTAGCTTTTTTTACTAATAAAACTGGTGAATTAAAATCAGAATAAGATGGTGAAACTATATCATCTTTTAACATTTTATCTAACTCTTTATGTAAAATTTCTATTAAATAAGGTGACAAAGGATATTGACGCATTTTAAAAGGTTTATTATTTCCTGTATCTATATCATGTTCTATTAAATTTGTTCTACCTATTTTTTCGCTATATAATTCTTTAAATAAACTAACAAATTTATCTGCTATCTTTTTCTGTTCGTCTGTCAAGTCACATAAGCCTACTGAATTATCTTTATTTATATCCTGACTATCACTGTTATTACTGATCACATTCAAATTATTAATTTTATTATTCCAAGATTCATCAGAAAAATCCAGAGTCATAGAAAACAATTGTAAAAAATTCACACCAAAAATAAAATTTGTTTCCAAAGAAGGAACAACCAAGACTTGTAAAATCTTAACTTCATTATCTACTTTAATAGGTAAATAAACAACACCAGTTACCAACTGTTTAGATTTATCAGCTGTAGTAACATGCGGTATAAGACATTTATCAATTTTTAAATTAAATTTTTCTAAAATTTTAATCGCGTGACCACCAGCCACTGAACAATTTGCACCTGTATCAATCAAAGCTGTTATATTTTTATCAAAAATATTTACTTTAATATATGGACGGTTATCTCTAGGTAATTTAATAAAAGAATTTTTATTAATTACAGACAAACTATACGGTTTATAAAAATTTTTAACTTTATCCAACCAATCTTTCCATTCATTCAAATAAAAGCGTTTATTTGTTTCTGTTACACTTGATTTTTGTAAAGAATTGATATTATTTTTATTATAATAAATGTTTTTACAAAAAGTAGTTTTGTTATCCTTTTTTACCTGACTGTCATTATTATTTTTAGCCTTTTTATTAAGTGAATGCCGACTAAAATCATCCACTTTCCTATTTAGTTTTTTGTACAGGAAGGGCAATTTTTAAAAACTACATCTTTATATCCACATTTATAACAAAACTTTGTTCTTTTAGCTAAACATTTGCTAAAAATATGATTTGGTTGGTTACAGTTATAACAAATTACTTGTCTACTTTTATTATTACTACTATTACTACTATTCTGTGTATTATTAAAGCTTTGATTGGTACTTTGACTAATTTGAGAAACTTGACTACTATTACATACTGAACTTTGACGAGTAGAGGAAGATGGGGTAAGTTTGGACACTGTGGTATTATGACTACAATTACATTTACTACTAAAATTTTGATTTATATCCGAACTTAGGACATTTACTTTATTAACTGCTTTATTTTTTGCCACACTTTTACCTGCTATGCTCTTTTGTTTTAATTGATAAGCTTCATCTATTCTTTTACAACTGTCTTTTAAATCTTCTAAATCATTTATTTCTATAAGTGATAATGGTGTAAAATAATGTGGTAATATTCTTTCTCTAATCGTCTTAAGTCTAGTATATAAACTTGCAGCATGAATTAAACGTTTAAACAAGGTTTCCATAGCACCTATAAAAATTGCGATAGATTCATCGGGATTTTGATATCTAGAACGGATATCATCCCATGTTCTATCATCTATGTTAGCTGGAAGAAAATCTTTTTTTAATGCTTGAATTATTTGAGACCACGAATTTAAATTATCTTTAATTGAGAGAAACCATGACAATGCTGGTTCTTTGAATAAGTCATATGCGGATTTAAATAACATTTCGTCTGTAACATTTCTACTTATTTTCATATATTCAACTTGCTCAATAAAATTTAAAACATTAGACTTTCCATCAAAATTAATATTCCATTTATAAACTGGTACTGATTTTAAATAATCATTATCTTTTTTACTAGAAACATTAGGACTAAACTGTGTACTATTATGTAATGAAATATTATTATTTACTTGAGTAAGATCTGAATTTTTACCAGATTTTTCATAAAGATCTAAAATATCTGCTTCTATTTCTAAACAAGTTGCTTTAGTTATTTCTAAAAATTGAATACGTCTAACTTTATTTTCTTCTACTTCAGGAAAACGTTGCAGACGATTTGTTACATGTACTAAATAAGTTTTTAATTTTCTTAAATCAGCTAAACTATAATCACCATGATATTCTACAATTTCTGAAGATATACTATCTAAAATTCTATTAATATTTTCCACTTCACTGTTAAAATTAAAAGTCGGATCTACATATTTTACTTTAGGATCTTCCCTAGCTATGGCTCTACCTAAAACTTTAATTCTAGATGCTCTATTATTTTTTGCTGTTAAATGTCTTATACGAAGTTCATAATTTACCATTTCTGCAGTCAAAAATCTAATTTCCATTTTATCTAAATCTTCCATTTTGAATATTTATTTTTCAAAATTAACTTTAATTTACTCAAAATATTTATTTTAATAATAAAATATTTATACTGTACCACAAATTATTTTTTTTTTGTGTACACTGCTCAACAAAGTTTTTGCATACTTTGGAAAATTTCCCAAATATGTCAAAAAAATACTAAATTATTATTTATCTCAATTGGACAAATTAATAATTATAAATAGTCTCCAAAACTACAAAATTAGCTAATATTTATTCATGTCCTTCGTATAAATAAATACCCTATTATCCATTTATTTCTATTGAATAAACGATAATTTCTAGAAAAACTGAACCCACGCCAAAATTTCTCTATTCCATGTTATTCCATAAAATTCAGAATAAACATAAAAAACACATATCTGATATATCTTATCAGATTAACTCTAATTTGACTTAATTTTCAACAAAAAATATTTTATTCAACAGTTATATGTAGGTTTTCTCAAAATGAACATTAAGTTACACTGAAAAAAATAAGCTTTAGATTTTTATAAAAAATACACTGAGAAAAATGGAGTAAAATTAAAAAAAAACAAGTGTTCTATCTATCCAAATACCACGTTCTTGGGCGCCAATATTAGTGTACCGTAATTAATACGTTCACTGCCAACGGCTAGTTTTGACAGCGGAGCAATGGGTATGGGCAAGGGAAAAATAGAAAGAATTGATTAATGTTGTTAGGGGCGCCAGTTACTTTAGCTTTTACTCCTTTAGGTAAGTAACAACCTAGTGTAAATACTTAAGCTTTTCAGTTTGAGAAAATATAACCTCTAAATAAAATAAGATAATTCATTTGAGAAATTTATTATAAATAAACTTAATGAAAGCACATCAAGTAATGTATTAATATATATATAAAATATGTGTAATTATATTAAGATATAATTAAAGAAATCTTAATAAAAATTACTAAATTCAGAAATCATTCGACTTAAATGTATAAAGAAAACATGAAGTTCAGCAAGCACCAAGAAATGTATGTAAACAACAATCATTTCTTGCAGTGTATAAAAGTCATGCTTAAATTAGAAATCATTTAATCAAAAGTATGATATTTAATAATTAATAAATGAGATTAAATGTTTTTAAAAAAAAATAAGTACCTAAAAATGAACAAAAGCCAGAAGGGCATATAGTATTAATCAATACTATATCAGATCTGATAAAGTTTACAGTTATAAGAATATTGAAATAAAAGAATTTAAAAATATGAAATATTGCTTTCAAAAGTTTTCAGAATGAGTACTTAGCTGGTTTCTGCAAAATCCATGAGGTATGAATTCCATCGTCTCCATCTGTGCAAGTCTCCCCTATGCTGATGAATTCATTTCTCAAATGAAAGAAAAAAAAATATAGGCTGTCCCATCTACTTTGGAAAAATTATCTTCCAGGATAAAATGTACGATTGAAAATGTTGTCCGGGATTAAATATGCTTTTGAAAATTATGTCCAATATAAAATTGTCTGCTAGACGGTTACATAGAATTTATCTATGCCAAAAAATACAGAACCATGTTCCAACAGAACATCACTCCATGCGGAGAACTTGTATATCAAATATACCAAAATAAACTTCAACTTAAATTAATGTAATTCCATATTAATGGTAATTAATTAATGTAGTAATAATGGTGCTTTATGGTGCTTAATTAATGGTGCTAAAACAATAATTATATCTCAGAAATATTCTAAGAAACAGAAAAACTTAACTTACGTCTCATTCTAAGTCTTCGATGTCCATCGAAACGTTATAAATGCATAATTGTAGAAAATATCAGTTATAATATCTTCCGCATTGTTTAAATATTCATTTTCACTAACTTTAAATAAAAATACATGAAGGATTACTTCGATGATTACAGAAAATAAACACTCGTCAAAATGAGACCACCATTGTACAGAGTTCATCAAGAAAGAGCGAAAATCGACCTTATCAACCGGTATGAACCCTTCAGGTAAATAAAATCCTATTTCTGAACTATTAGCGACATCTATGTAAGTCATTATCAACTACAGTTTTACCGTATAGGATTCCTAATAAAGGTAACTGAAACGACACCAAAAATAATAACTAATTAAAAGAATGTTTCCTAATAAATCTGTATTAGTGATATCTAACCTCAAAATATTACTCTAAGAAACAAATATAAACAATACTTATTGTTTATCAGCAAAACTAATAAAAATACGAACAGAATACTAAGTGTCCTGTGAACTAAGTATAAACAAAATACTGAATCTAAGTGAGCAGTTCCAGCAAACTATTTTCAACAAATTCTGGATTATCCCGAAGAAATAAACATATGAAATTTTCCAGGAGAAACAAGCTACAGATGAAAGCCAGTGAAATCCAACCCTCAATAGACTCTGAAACATATAAAAACCAGGTAAGTCCATAGACAAATGCACTATAGAGAAATAAGTCATATGATTCTTTATTATTAAAAATCATATTCTAATTATGTTTTCTTTATGTTATTTTCAGGTAGAACTATGGAATAGAGACTCATATGGTTAGAATTCAGTTCCTGCTACAAAATAGTCCCAGATACAAAATAGTTCTGTACGTACGTAACTATTTATATACAAAATAAACCTAAATTATAACGTAAGTAAACGAATAGTTTAATTAACCCTTGCTATATTACAAAGTGACGATTTATGTCGTTACAAGATAAAGAAGCTATGGTCCAGATTTTAGTTTAGTTCAGTCTTTAGCTAAAGGCTACTGTGGTTACAAATTTTCCAGACCGACTTACCGACATACGGACAGATTTGCAGACAGGCAGACACACCGACTCACAGACAGGTTTGTTTTTTCCACTGAAATTACTTTTTTTATATAAAACATCGAGAAAAGAAAAAAAAGCAAAAACAATTTTGCAAAAAATTATTGTCTATGCAAGCAGGAGAGTAAAAAGGAAAAATCAGAGTTTGTATCCAACTATAATTTATTAAAATATATGTATACATAATTCTGGTAAAGAGCAAAAAAGAACTACAAAGAGCTATTAAAATTTGGAAAAAACATATCGAAAACTATGGAATGAAAATTAACACTAAGAAAACAGAGATTATGATTATATCAAGAGATGAAGAAGAGCTAACCATTAACATTGATGGAAATGCGATTAACACAACAAATCACTTGTACCTTGGATCTATTTTAGACTCTTCGGGTGATATACTATTTGACGTAAACAATAGAATTTTGGCAACAACGCGTTTATTTAACGCCTTAAAATCAGTGTTTTTAAATAAAAGAGAAGTTATCAAAAATACTAAAGTAAAGATTTTCAACACTGTCTTTGTTCCAATTCTAATATATGGTAGTGAATCATGGATTTTAAATAAAAAACTAAGGTCAAAATCACGGCTGCTGAAATCTTAATTTTAAGAAGAATAGAGGGCGTGACAAGAATGGATAAAATCAGAAACGAAGAAATAAGAAAACAACTAGGCGTACTTCCAATTTTGGACAGGATAGAAGAGAGGCAACTTAGTTGGTTTGGACATTTGTCCGAATGGACGAAGAAAACTTGGTAAAGGAAATTTGGGAAGCTGGATGGGATACGAAAAATACAACTGGGAGACCTAGAAGAAAATGGAATCAGGAAATTTTATATAAAAGGCGTTCTTCATGGAGAGATGCAAAAGAACTGGCGAAGGATAGAAATATATGGAAAAGTTTTGCAAAGACAAAACAAAACCCGACACCTAACGGTACCATGGGTTAACGGATAACTAACTAACTAACTAACTAACATAATTCTGGTTTTACTAACCAAAAATAGTTAATCTGTATTTTACTATTTATCGGGCACTATTTCTCAAGGTCTCCCCTATTAAACTGAACTTATTTTCAACTTGGGGTTTGATATGTGTGTGATTAAGTTTCAATTGATAATCTGGAAAATCATTCTCAAATACGTTGGATTAGTGTATTTTCTCTTAATGATACTAACTTACAAAATAGAAGGGTAACAATAATGCGAGATGATGATAACGTGTCAAAGCGTGGTAAATTGATGATGACTAAATCATTTTGCTAAGAAAACCTTTGGTAACATTCTTAACACGAATGTGTTGACTTAGCAGTTACTTATACAAATCAAATTAGTTATAGTAAACATTACTAAAAAAATAGCAGTTGGGAGGTACGTGCAGCTTTTTGGTTTTTAATCTATAACATGGAAAATCTTTCTCTAATACATTGGATTAGTGAATTTTCTCTTAATGATAGTAACTAACTTACAAAATACAACGTGCCAAAGCGTGGTAAGTTGATGATGACTAAATAATTTTGCTAAGAAAACCTTTGGTAACATTCTTAACACGAATGTGTTGACTTAGCAGTTAGTTATACAAATCAAATTAGTTATAGTAAACATTACTAAAAAAATAGCAGTTGGGAGGTACGTGCAGCTTTTTGGTTTTTAATCTATAACATGGAAAATCTTTCTCAAATACATTGGATTAGTGAATTTTATCTTAATGATAGTAACTAACTTACAAAATACAACGTGCCAAAGCGTGGTAAGTTGATGATGACTAAATAATTTTGCTAAGAAAACCTTTGGTAACATTCTTAACACGAATGTGTTGACTTAGCAGTTAGTTATACAAATCAAATTAGTTATAGTAAACATTACTAAAAAAATAGCAGTTGGGAGGTACGTGCAGCTTTTTGGTTTTTAATCTATAATATGGAAAATCTTTCTCAAATACATTGGATTAGTGAATTTTATCTTAATGATAGTAACTAACTTACAAAATACAACGTGTCAAAGCGTGATAAGTTGATGATGACTACCTCGATCTCAAGAGTTTTTTTTTTCTTGTGAAGTTACTATGTAAGAATTTGTAAGAGTTTATGCACAGCTAAAAGAGAATCATATTTCCTACACTGTTTTGCCCCCTGTCGATTAATTTAAATAATACACAAGAAACCGTTGTTGTAACTTTTAACTCTAATCAAATATCATTCCATCTTAATCACAGTAGGTAGTGTGTTGATTGATTGTTTAAATGAAAAAGTATACACAAAGAAAAAATTATTTCAATTGGCTAATTTAATTTCACTTTTAAGTAAAAAGTAAAAGGTAATGTGTTATATTTTATTTTTTAATATAAAACATATTCTTACTCTCCCGTATTTGAAGTAATTTAAATATAAGACGTATAATATACACTTATGTGACCCTGTACAAAGAAACCTACCTAGTGTGTCAAATTTATGATTTTGTTTTTTTTTTCGTTTTTATGTTAAAAATTTTTTACCTAATATAATTGACACACTAGGTGGGTTTCTTTAAGGGATCATTCTGGTTTAGATGCTCCAAAAAAGGGCTATTTTTGTTAATTTTTTAAGAATGTATTATTATAGATATTAATATAAAATCTGTTAAGCTTAATAAATACATAAATGTTCTCGAAATACATAAAACATTTTTTTACACTTTTTATACAAAAAAATAACATGCAAACGTAACTCCTCGAAAAGTAGATATGTCGCGATGAAAATCAAAAATATTTAGATTCAGTACTGTGGCTTTCGCGTATACTATGGATATTAATATTCATTTATAAATAATAAAATAACGGAGATTTAAAAAAAAAACAAAGAATAAGTCTTTTTTTCACAAAAAATAGTAAAAATTATAATTTTAGTACGGTTATAGAATATCCTGAAGCTATTTATTTGTAGAATATGTGGTTAAAATTTCATAAGGATCGGTCCAGTGGTTCCGGAGAAATCACCGCAGCCCACCGAAAAAACGTTGTTTTGAGAAAAACGCTTTTAATGTTTTTACATCTTCTTGGAGCCAATACTCGAGCCACTAAAAGTTGTTATACACCTTTATAACTCTCGAATTTCTCAAAAATATTTTAGGAGGCTATTTTTGAAGGTCTAAAAATGTAAAAAAATCGATTATTATAAACCAGAATTATTCCTTAAAGCTTTGTACAGTGTCACATATGGAATTTTTCGCGTGAATTCTAAAGCTAGCAAAATTAAATTAATAGCATTGTTTATAGACCCAATCAGCTACCAATCTGCCAAAACAAATATTTTTTGATACCTTTTGTTTTGCTTTAAAATTGAAAAATTTTCAATTTCGATTTTTTTTTAGAGCAATAAACCATATCCTATTATATTCTATTCTATTTTATTTACAGGTTTTTGTAAGAAGTGTTTTAAAATGCATGTAGTTTTCAATTTATTTACTTATGGCAGCATATGCAAAAATGATACGATTCACTCACCGCAGTAATGAGAAGAATCCAGAGCATGCGCACTGATTTTCTTATTTTTGTTTTGACGTATGCCAAAAATTATTTTAAGGTTATGTAACATTCTTTTGCAGAATTTTACAAAAATATCTACTTTTTTAACAGTTTTTTTTAATTGGCTAAAAGTACTTACTTTTAATAGTATTGTCGTAAAAAAAATTGCGGAATATTCATTAATAAATTTGATTCTTAAAATGTATCGCCTTCTAAATTCTGAAATATCCTATCTGAAATATGCCTCCCATTAAAAAAAAAAACACCAAACCAGCAAACTACCAAAACAAACCATTATTAACGTAAACCAACGCCTTCCATTAAAAAAAAACACCAAACCAGCAAACTACCAAACCAAACCATTGTTAACGTAAACCAACGCCTCCCATTAAAAAAAAAACACCAAACCAGCAAACTACCAAACCAAACCATTGTTAACGTAAACCAACGCACCCATTAAAAAAATCAAACAGAAATTCCTGAGTATTTTAACAATCTTTTGCTATGTATTCTAACAAAAAAAACTGGATTTTCTGCACCTAATTATATTCAAGACAGTAAGTTTTAGTAATAAAACCAGAAATCAGTGCAAAAAAATAGTTCATTTTTGTGGACCTGATGTGCACCGTAGCCCCACTCAAATTTAACTATTTCATAAAACTACAACTGCCTAAACGGAAGCCATTTTTGACATCCGTCAAAACAAAAATAATCAAACCAGTGCGAATGTGCTAGATTCTTCTCATTACTGCGGTGAGCGAATCGTAAAATGATGGTTCTTATTTTCTAGCGAGTGATTTTAATAATAATCTCGTCTGACAAAAAAAAACGGAATTTGCATTTGCGGAAATTTATTTATTTATTTATTTTTTTAATTGACAAAGCTGTAATAAACATAACAATATTTTTAAGGAAGTCTACAAACTTATTTAAAGTATATGTTTCTTTGTGTGTAGGAAGTGCGTTATTGATTGTCTAAATGAAAAAGTAACATGTATCTGCTGCCTTGGAGCTAGTTTCATCATCAAATTTAGATGTGTGTTGCTTTCAATTTATGCTTACAAGAGATCCATTGCACATTTAAAAAAAGCTGTGAAGATACAACATGCTTCGAATTATATAGTGTACTCCTCGAATTTGTAAGCAGTCTTTTCCGGCTGAAGTTTTAAGTTTAAGTTAAATTTATGTTAAGACATTTCTTTTTATTTATTTTTTTTAATGGACCAACTATCTCTTTTTTATTTTTAAAATATTTTTTTTAATTTAGTACGATTGTCTCTTTTAATAAAATTATTTTTTCTAAACAATTTCGTCGATAGCACTATATTCTTTTTTCAATTTTTGAAAAAGTTTTGTCCTTATAGGTTTTTTGTTTTTTAGCGGATTTTCTTAAAATTTAGTATGATTGGTCATTTTAATAAAAGTAACCTTTCTTAAAAAAATGTTTTTTTTTAAGAATTGAAGTTGCTGAAGTTTTTATTCTATTATTTTCAATTTTTTAAATTTCTTAACTTTTTTATTTTTGGGCAGGTAATTTTCAATTTTAGTACGCTTTGTTCTCTTGCCAAGAATAAGTTTTTCTATAAATTTGAAGTCGCTCGGAATTTTCTTTTTTTTATCTCGCGGAAAAGAAAATTTGACAGACTGATGGACGGAAGTACCTAATGACATTTTTTAAAGTTGTTTAGAATTGTATATAATGCAAATATATAATACAATTTTCGGTTTTGGGCTTTTTTTTTGAGTGACTAACATACCCACTCTCAATTTCCCCACTCCCTAATATCCCGACTCCATAACATCTCTACTCCGTATTATGCCTACTACCCAATAACCCTACTCCCCATCGCAGATGTGTTATTCTAAAGGCTTGTTTGTCTGCATACTTTTAACGTGTACCTACTAACGAATAATTTATACATTAAATCCATATTTGACAATGACTTTTTAATTAACCATTAAGAATATTTTTTTGAGTAATCGAGTGCACAATATATAGCGCGGAGTAAGATTATTGGCGAGTATAGTTATTGGGGAGTAGGAATGTTGTGAAGTATGGTTGTTAAAAAGTAGGGATGGTGTGCAGTGGGGGAAAAGGGACGTTAATCGAAAGGAAACATACCGGGTGTTTTTCAAAGTTGGCTTTCCCCTATAATTTTTTTATTCCCGGAAGTAAAAGTGTGTTTATAAGACTATATTTTGAGTTATATCACCTAACTTATTTTTTTCACTTCCAGTGGGGAAATGACCAAAAATTTTGAATTTATTATTATTTATCTCAAGTTTTTGTCAGCTCTTGTCATTTTTTGAATAAAGTTTTATTTTGGATTTATTTAATATCTAGTAATTTTTGCTCAAATATTAGTAGAAAAATACGAATTATTAAAAAAATTGTTTACTTTTAATTTTACACAAAAATGTAAACTTGGAAAACACATTTTTTTCTTTTCTCGATTTTTTTGCTTAATTACGTCTATGGCTCATCAATATTACTAAAAAAAATATTTTTTTCCCTGTACAATGATACCAAAAAGTTAAGATTTATTCTTATAATCTCTTTAAAATAAAAGACATTTGTAAAAATAATAATAAGCTAGCATCCACGCTTATGCCTGGCCGCATTTGCTTTGCAACAATATCAGGAAACAGTGTCAGGCGGGTGCAACAATTTATTTATTCATTCACCAATTTAAGGATACACGAAGTACATTTGGTAGGTCAAGAGTACATATAAATATAAAATACAAAAAAAAAAAATCTAAAAGCAATATTACAGAATGGAAACATATGCACACACAAATACATGTATACACACATATATACACCCATATACATATATATACATACATATATATATATATACATATATACACATACATACACACCCACATACATACATGTCAATATAAAAATACAATAAATATAAAAAACAAAGAAAAACAGATTAAAAAAAATGATAAAAATATATATAATATAAAACTGGTTAAGACGAAGAAATAAATTGACTTAGGGTATATTATTTTACAAACTTATATTATTTTATAAAAATAAATATTAACTTTTTGGTATAATTGTAAAGAAAAAAAAATAATATTTTAGTAATATCGATGAGCCATAGAAGTAACAATGCAAAAATTTGAGGAAAAGTAAAAAACGTGTTTTTCCAAGTTTTTCGTGTTTTTCGTGTAAGATCAAAAGTAATTTTTTCTTTTTAATAAATTGTATTTTCTACCAATATTTGATCCAAAATGAATATATTTAGTGACTTTCCAGATAAAAAAAATCTGATAAAAAAATTATTTAAAAAATGACAAAAGCTGTCAAGATTTGACAAAACTTAGGATAATACACAGAATTTAATGGAAAATCCAAATTTGTAAAAATATACAGGCAGGTTCTATTTAAAAATTAAAAGTAGGGGCCCAATCCAGTTAAACCTTTGAAAAACACCCGGTATATTACTCATATACTGTGAAGCTGCGAGGAGTATAATAAATATATACATAAAATTATTCTAATGATGTCAACATAGGTTTCTTACTTATATACCGGGTGTTTTTTTTTTAACCTGAAACTTTCAAATATCTCGAATACTATGAATTTTAGAAAAAAAAAAGTCGGACAAAATTTGTTTATTTTAATGGTGGAAACAAAATGGCGTTTTTATTTTTTACGGATATTTACGTTTTCAAGGTCATTTCAAGTCAACTTTGTTTTTTTCGTACAAATTCAACTTTTTTAATTTTGTGTGGCTGTGTTATCTCTGCAACTAAAAGTCCGATCAAAAAAAGTTTTTTACAAAAGATTTTAATTTTTTTGAGGGGAATTAAATAACAGTAAAAAATATATGTTTGTACTTAAAAAAACAAAGTTGACCTTGAAATGACCTTGAAAACGTCAGATATTATTTTTTTCTAAAATGCATAGTATTCGAGATATTTGAAAGTTTCAGGTTAAAAAAAACACCCGGTATAACTCGCTTCTATTTTTATAAGGATAATTACATTTTGTTTTATATCCATAAATGCTTTTACTGTATTTTATTTTTTACCACCTCCATCCATTACAGTTCTCATTTCTGTACTTAAGTTTCAATCAAACAGAACGAAATAACTTTTAGTTTATAATAAATAAGTATACATATAACAAATAAGTATACTTAATAAATATTTTTAATGGTTGCATAGAATAGCATTACAATGCATTGATCAAGTATTAGTAGTTACTTCAAATAATTTAAATCTTTCTATTACGTATTTGCTATACTTGTGTTAGAAACTCGTTGCAATCAAAAAAAAAATAAAAATAATTCATCCAATACATACAGATAACACAGCCCCACAAAAAAAAAAGTCCGGATCTCTAGACCAGACATGTGTATCCTTATGTATTTTGGCCCGCTGAATCCGAATCCGAGGTCAGAAAAAGCCCTACACCCCAGGAATTGGCCCCAGAGGCCGAAAATGGCCGCTGAAAGGTGTGAAACGAGAATTCCGGCATGACGGATGCTCAGGGCAGGTTGAGATTGCATTCTCAAGGCAAAGTCGAATTAGTGGGTAACCGAGCTTAGATCCGACAGGCATCGCGGCCCCTGAGGCCGGAAAATGGGCCCCTGGGGGCCGAAAAATCGGGATCGCAGCACTTCGATTTTCTTGTAACTTCAAACTGCAGCAACGTAAAGAGGCTGGAACCTCTTTCAGGCCCATTGAAATTCACACCCAGGGTCCGAAAAACGGGCCCTCAGGGCGGGAAAATCAAGATTTCCACGTCGTCATCAAAATCCAAGTACTGCGATCCCGACGTGAAAATCTCGATTTTTCGGGCCCCAAGGGCCCATTTTCCGGCCTCAGGGGCCGCGATGCCTGTCGGATCTAACCACCGTTAGCCACTAATTCGACTTTGCCTTGAGAATGCAATCTCAACCTGCCCTGAGCATCCGTCATGCTGGAATTCCCGTTTTACACCTTTCAGCGGCCATTTTCGGCCTCTGGGGCCAATTCCTGGGGTGTAGGGCTTTTTCTGACCTCGGATTCGGATTCAGCGGGCAAAAATACATAAGGATACACATGTCTGGTCTAGAGATCCAGACTTTTTTTTTTGTGGGGCTGTGTAATAAGACAATTACCATCTTTATTTTAAATAGATAAACTCAATAATAACCCCCGCGTGGCTTTTACTTTATTAAGTGGATAATTACTTATTTTACCCACTCAACTGTCACTTGTCAAATTATTTTCTTGTAAATATCATTAAAATTTTTAATAAAAATATGAATTCCTAAGCTATTTATTGGATAAAACCTTGTATGGCACTCATGGGTAAACCGATATTGCCAATATCTTACTTTACCCACTAGTACCATAAATAAGTATTAATGGTTGCATGGAATAGCATTGCAATGCATTGATCAAGTATAAGTAGTTACTTCAAATAATTTAAATGTTTCTAATACGTATTTGCGATAGTTGTGTTAGAAACTCGTTGCAATTAAAATAAAAAATAAAAATAATTTGTTTTAAGTTTAATTAAAACTTTTTTACAAGAAATTAATATTAGTAATAGTTTTTATTATGTTTAGAATTTTAAATACTAATTACAAATATCTACTTGCCATCTTTTATTAAAGTTTTTTTTAACTTCACCCAAAAAATGTTATTAATTAAACAGTTTTAAGTAATTCAAGTTTTAACCTATAAATGTCCTCTTATTAAATATACGTATATACATACAGTGCGTGCATTAAGTCTGGAATCACCCGATTAACTTTTTAGTTACAAGTAAAACACAAAAACCCTCGGATAGGTCGATTTTTATTTTTAATTTTGCAAATTATGGTGTAATAAAAGTTATTAAAATTTGCACCCCCTTGCACCCTCACCCCCCAACTTTTTTTTTTCAAATAGCAACCTACCCCTTGTGACACTTCGTTGGAAAGGTAATTTAATAAGCTTTCCAACGGTGTATAATAAAGCCTAATTTGGTAAAGGGTTAATGATAAAATGCACAATTTAGTTTATTATAAAGACATGTAAAGTATAACTTTAGTTCACTATAAATGTTCAAATTGATGTCCTTCAGCTCTTTGACAGTGGACAGTAAAAAAACGGGATTAAAATCGATTAAATAGTAAACATAAAATTGGTCAATAAAAAGAAAAAAAATTGCATTTTTCAACAGGGTATAAAATATTACAATAAGTTTAAAACAACCTTATTTAGATTCTCAGGAAGGTGCCAAGTAGGAAATAGGGCAACAATTACCATATTATGCGTAATATTTCACACAAACAATGTTTAAATAAAACATGCGTTTTTTCATAGACCCTTTAACAAATTAGGCTTTATCATACACTGTTGGAAAGCTTATTAAATTACCTTTCCAATGATTTATCACAAGGGGTAGGTTGCTATTTGAAAAAAAAAGTTGGGAGGTGAGGGTGCAAGGGGGTGCCAATTTTGATAACTTTTTTTAGACCAAAATTTGCAGAATTAAAAATATAAATCGACCTGTCTGAGGATTTTTGTATTTTACTTGTAACTAAAAAGTTATTCGGGTGATTCCAGTCTTAATGCACGCACTGTATATACGAACATTTATGTATAATAAATGTTAATATTTAAAAAAAATTGACCCTTGTGCATTTGCTTTGCTTTTTCATGTATCATAACATGTACAAAATATGTAATCTTTAAATTTAATTTGTTTAAAAAATATTAAGTAAAAGGGTGAAAAACCTACTGTCATTTCACAATGTAGGTTAACATGTTATTGCAAAACACAGTCTAATTAATCACCAAATTTGGAAATTATTGACAAACAGATGGCGCATACACCTGAGTCGGATAAATCTGACATTTCACTGGTTAAATTTTGAATCTAGTGATAGTTATTTAAATTACAATCATTTACAATCATACATATACAGCCTGTTCCAGAACTCGCGTACCGAAATTTGAGGGTATATTAAAAACTCTCTGGAAAATATGAAAAAAATTAAAAAAATCCATCTTCAATACTAATTAAAAAGGAAGCTATTTAATCTGACCAATCCTGTTGCTGATGTTAAATTACCTAAAAATTAGTTTTTCCCTACTTATTAGTAACTATGGTTGCATTTTAATGGTTGACTCGTGCATTGTTTAAGACTCTCAACTTTAGAATCTTTTTAGGTTATTATATTTTGACAAAACCGACAGAGGCTATCAAATATTCTATTTTTATAGGGTCACTCCATCCGGCGGTGGTTTTATGATACCCGTCTTAGACGGCAGCAACAAACTGCCTCTGCAACTCCATTCAGCGCGCTGAATGTAGTGTTTTTTTTTTATTAGAAACTCAGATCTTTTAATTCATTTACTGGCTATAAATTCTTAATACAAATTAATAAAATAAAAATACAATAACTGAATTTTATTTATTTATTTCAAAGTAATGAACATAGGAAATTTTTTTATCGGTGTTCCGAAAAGAGAACATTCTAGCTAGAATGTAATTTTAAGATTGGTGCAGAGGGCAAGGAATTTTGGAAGTTTAAACGCAAACAGAAAAGTGGTTGGAGACACTTTGCGAAATGCAAAAACTGTTGATAATAAAGAAGCTGTCATTTAGACTTTTGAAGAATAATCTGGAACAAGCATTAGTATCGTGGCAAGAAATCTTGATATGTCTGTCCTGTGTTTAATGAACTCTAAAAGATGAAGAAACGCATTATTTTTAGCAAACTCGCGTTCAATGTATGAAGCATGCTAAAGAATATGTTCAAAATGACCTCCACCAACTTGAACATATAAAGCAGCTCTTTTTAACAGACTTCTCCTGGCACTAATAATCATATTTGGAGTTACTGACTCAAGCGCTTCATGTATTCGGTCTCCTAGTTCTTCTACAGTGTCTGGCATATTTCTATACACTAAATTTTTTACATGGCCCCATAAAAAGATGTCCATTGGAGTGAGATCAGGGGATCTAGGAGGCCACCTTCTGGGACCCCCCCGGCCTATCCAACTGTTTGAAAAACTGATGTCGAGTTGGCTTCTTGCCGTTTCTGAGAAATGCACTGGACAGCCATCATGTTGAAACCAGATGTTATCCACATTTGCCAACCTTTGAAGTGGGATGTCATCAATAAGATTTTCCACTCCATCCCTTAAGAAGTTAGTGTAGGTTTCGCCATTCAATTTGCCAGGAAACTCATGGGGTCCAACCTAAAAACAAATATTTTAAGCATTTTATGGTGGTTTATTTCTCAAAACAACTTACTATAGCATCTCCCAATATTCCGGCCCAAATATTCAAGGAAAACCTTCGTTGGGGATTTCCTTGCCTGAAGGCATGGGGATTTTCCTGTCCCCAAACATGAGAATTCCTTGAATTAAAAAAAAAAACATCTCTTTGAAACCCAGACTCATCCGTAAAAATAATGCTTTTTACAAAGTTTTCATTTTCTTGATGTTTCTGCAAAATTCGACTCGTAAAGGATAGTCCTCCGGTGTCAAGCATTGTTATGAAAGGGATGCATTTTTTCATCTTTTAAAATTCGTTGAACAGAGGTCTTAGACATATTAAGATTTCTAGCCACGATACTAAGGCTTGTTTCAGGTTCTTCTTCAAAAGCCTGAATGACAGCTTCTTCATTATCAACAATTCTTGCAGTTCGCGGAGCGCCTCCAATCTCTTTTTTGTTTGGAGTTAAATTTCCAGAATTTCTTGCCCTTTGCACCAATCTTAAAATAACATTTCTGCTAGGATGTTCTCTATTGGGAAAACGAATAGAATATTCTACAGATGCCACACTCGCCATATAAAATTAGCATTTCGCAATACTCTTCTGAAGTAAACATCATGAAAGTTTTGATATTTTTTTATGACATTAATAAATATTTATGTCACATTAATCACCATGTCAACCTACAGAATATGTACCTGCAATAATTAAATTTGCTTCCATAGCTACAAATTCAACCTTTAATGGTAATTTATAATCAGCAACAGTATTGGTCCACTTAAAGCGAAGATGGATTTTTTTTGAAATTTTTTTCATATTTTCCAGAGGGTTTTTAATATACCCTCAAATTTCGGTACGCGAGTTCTGGAACAGGCTGTATGTATAAACCAACCTTTAAAATATGCATCTCATTGTATAAACTATGGTTCATTTCAAAAATTGAAATCTCATGAAAATAAATCGGAAATACTAAAAAAAAAATGTTTTTAAAAGAGTTTTGTTTGTGAAAAGAATAATGAGATTATGTAAAATATTGGTTTAAAATACATTATATAGTCTGTTTGTAAAGCAGTTATTTAACTTCACATTGTAAAGTCTTACAATAACTGGCGTGACTTATAATTCTTTAAACATGGCGATACCTGACCATTGTGGATTAAGAAAAGTCTATTATTAACAAATGACCATATATTCTACAAATGAAGTTTTTGTATAGCCAGGGATTATTTTAACTTGCAGTTACACAAAATGTGCATTGGGAAATTTAAATTTGCAGTGGGAAATTAGGATTTGTGCAGTATAAAACATAATATTTAATAAAAATACTAAAAAAAATTATTTCAAAATTAACAAAAATTTAAAACTTTTTCATTTTACAGTGTTTTAGCTTAAAAAATTGCCTGCTGCGCATTTTCTAGTGCTTCTAACAATTAAAAATATTACTATTTTCTTGTTTTTCATTTTAGATTATTTTACCTAGGGGGAGACATAAGGGGGGGAGGTGTCAAATTTTAAATTGTTAAACTGTTTTAAAATGCAAATCACATCTAATGAATTTTGCGACACGAGTCGACAGGAGTGAGGCGTAATTACCGGAATGATTAATAGCTATTATAGGCGAGTGGAATACTATACTTTACCCACGACCGGAGGCTTTATTTTTACAGACCCTTGGTTAATAGACCTATTAATCCCGGCCGTGGATAAAATAGTTTGTTCGTCTCCTGAAAAATATAACAATGGAGTTGTAAATTGAGCCTTTAGCCGACGATATCATGTTTGATTTTTTTTTGTGAAATGAACCTCCTAAGAGACAAAAAAATCTTCATTTATAAAAATGGCGAAGGCGCACATATCAGTGAAAACTTTACTGTTGAAACAGGCTTAATGGCTAGTATTATTGTTAATAGAGCTAAAAAAGTACAGGTCAAAAAATAAACAGAAGATGCAGGTGTTGAGGGATGATGAAGAACAAAGTTAACAACTACCCCGACCACCCAAATAAAATCCTTAGTCAAGATTGTGATATTTTAGAAAATGTTTTTTATTAGAAAACAATGTTTTTTTAAGATATATCGCATAATTTTAGTCGCATAATTTTAGTTCTTAAAATTTTTAGTTTTTAGGAATTTATGCCATGTATATCAGGCAAACAACAATGACGGTTTGCTGCCTGTAGAGTTACTCTGATCTGATCGTTCGAAAGTTTATAACTTGAAAGTTAAATATGGAAAACAGAAAATTTTATGTAATGAAAAAAATTCCTGTTTCCGCTAAACAGTTTTCTTGCTGTATTGAGAAGTAATAAATATAAATACAAACAGATATAAATATTCATCGAGATAAAATATTATATTGTAGAATTAATTTCTTCACAGATACCCCTTGTTTTCTATAAATTATGATATCCTCAATTCTTTTTCTTGTGAACCTTGTTGAGCTGTTCTTCGTACGAATAACATTTCCGCTCTATTTATTGTGTGAATAATAAAAAATATTAACCAGAGACTTGCACATACAAAATGTGTGGAAGTTTCTCTATGAAGAATAGGGACGTGTTATACTAACTCACTGGGCAATGATAAATCTGAATGTTAAATTAAAAGTTTTTTCTAAAACCTAAATTAAGAATTTCTTGGTGAGAATGAAGACAGTACTTTCAGTATTATATGTATTGAATTTACGTTATTTTTTAACCGACTTCCAAAAAAGGAGGAGATTATCAATTCGACGTGCGACTTTGTTCTTTTTATATTTGTTCCCGCATAACTTTGGAACGAATGAACGGAATTTGATGAAACTACTTGCAACATAAAGAGGGCATTCATGAGGTGGTCCCGTTTTAATTTGACGCTTGGATAATGCCTGGTAAGCCGGATAATTAAGATAAATCTAATAATTTTAACACAATTTCACTTAAAAACGGCTTAATTTGGTTCTACTACCAACCAATTTTTTAGAGATATATCGGATAACTCAGATAAGCCAGATAACTTGATTAAGGGGTCACTCAAATATTGCGCTAAACTGAAAATTTTTTAAATGCCGCTAAACTTGATCCTTTGGACCTGTAATATTAAAATACCAAGAGAAAATGATAAATTTTGTGATTTTACCATAAGGCGTTATTTGATTATTATTATTATTATTAACGCTTAAAGTTTAGCAAGATTTTCTTTAGTATTTCGTTTAAAATAAGGTTGGTTGGACTCTTGGGCGCTCAAATAAAAATATTATATTTATTTTTTAGAAATTTATCTTTAAGATAATGACGTGACAATGCACTAACAGTGCGTTGTGACGACAGCAGCTTGCGGAGATGGAAGGATAATTATAATTAGGCTTAGATAACGTTACAAATCTGCAAGTTCCGTGTCTCTAAAAAGTAAAAAATAAAAGATACTTAAGTCAATTTCACAGCAAACAATAATAAAATAATGAAAAAATAATTGTTAGTAATCAATTTAGGGAATGGTGAAATTGGCTCCGATTTAAGTATTTTTATTTTTTACTTTTTAGAGACACAGAAGTCGGTTCATTTTTTTTTGCGAAACGTTTTTATTTAAATCTTTAACCCATTTCATAGAAATCGAGAATGAATAGTGTTTGGAACTTTTTTTATGTAACCTGGTGGTTGGAAATAGTAAAACTTTTTGATATAAATTTATTTGATTACATATATGAAATGATTATTTGACCCAAATGAATATGGCCTTTACTCAAACTAATGACGCTATATACACTAGAAAAAAATGTAAAATATACAGTAACTCGCATGGGTAATTGGTTGCCCATGTCGGTCACTGTAATTTTTCTCAATAATTTAGTATTATTTCACAAATGATTTGTAAATTTTTACTTATTTAAGTAAGCTTTTTTGCATTTGTTTAGTAAAGTATAACTTATTTTTTTGTAAAAGATTGCTCTTAGGAATTTATTAAAAATAATTTGCAAACAATACATATTATTTGTGATTTTAGAAATAAGAAACGAAATAAAATCCCACAAAGCAACAGCATTGCACATATGGCATTAAGGCCTTGCAGTCTCCAAGTGAGAGTTGATAAAGAAATTGTTATATAAACACTAGCACTAAATACAAAATTTGTGGTAATCATATAAGAATGTAAAGTACCTAATGAAAAATAATAATAAATATGAAAATTTTATTAATATTATACTATAGTTGTAGAAACCTGAGGGAAAATAGTTTTAAGTGTCCCTTATCTTATTCATAGATAGAATTGTTGCATATAAAACCATTGGCTCGTATAAACGAAACATATTCTTTAACCGTATGTACAAGAAGCAATACATCATACAAGCATTTTTATTCAAATATATTCAAAACAGCGGTATACTATTGCAATATATCTCATTAAAAATACGCATAACTTTTATTTGAACTTTTACTATACTAGGCTGGCTACCATTTTTGTTTCTGAAATTCAATATTCAAATAATAATAATAAGCAAAATAATAAAGAGAATAACATTGTTGTTACTTCTAAGAAAAAGCTTTTTGTTTAAATACTTCTTCTTTCTCTCCTTCTTCTTCTTCCTCTTCTTCCGCTTCTCCCTCTTCTACCTCTTTTCCTTCTTCTTTTTCTCTTGGAGTTGCGAATGTTGTTTTCTGCTAGGTCCTCGTTTACCATCCATTTAGTTACCTTCTCAAAAGACCGCTCTCGATGAGTGGGCTTATACCAAGCTAAAGGAGCAATGGAGGGCGGTCGACGGTTGCCGGCAAGCTAGGGACTTCCTGGCTGGCCCAAGCAAATCAAAGACCGACTGGTTGCTGGAAAAAGGAAGAACTGCACTCAGACAACTTGTAGGGGTCCTCACGGGCCACTGCAGGCTAAGGAAGCACCTGGCAACAATGCGGATTCTAGAGTCCGCTATGCCCAGTGTGCGGAAAGGATGAAACATCCTCTCATTACTTAGCCGAGTGTGTCAGATACGACAGGATCAGGTTGCAAGTCTTTGAAACTCAAATACTCAACCAAGAGGAACTAAGAGATCTCCCCTGGGCCAATATCCTGACCTTTATTGAAAGGACGGGCAGGTTCAAGAAGGACTCAAGTTAGTAAATGGCTGGGATTGCCTGGGGTGACAAAAAGGGCCAGAAATGGCCTAGTTGTCTGGCTTTGGTCAACCCAAAAATTTACTACTACTACTAGTCACCTTCTCAAAAAAGGTGATATTTTTGATTACGAAGCATGTCACCAAGGTATAAAACTTTTTGATGTTTAGCAATTCCCTTTCAACTCCAGCTCTTTTGAGTACGTTTTTATTTAATACGTGATTTTGAATATTTTTCGTTTTTATATATTGTAATATACGCTGACAGAAATAAAACAAAATAGCCTTAAAAAAAAACAAAAAACAAAAACGATTTTTTTGTTGGTAAGATTTAAGATAACAATAATAATTGTAAACCAAATAAATACCAGCTGAACAGTTGCAAGCACCTTGTCAAAACATCGGCACTAGCCACTAATTTAAAACTTTATGAAAAGGAAAGTTGTGTAATCACATGAATAGGCAACCATTAATACACCTGCATAATTTAATAATGTTTGAAAGCCTGTATCTCCAAAACGTTATATTCTAGCAAAAAATGTGTATATAACATTTTTTATAGGGCTTATAACAGCTTTCATCAGAGGCGGACCGACTAGTCGGCGATCGCCGAGGGCCCAAAAAGACTGGTTTATATTTTCTATTACTCTATAATTAGTGCATTTGTGTTTTACATAATCTGTACGTGTCATTGAGGATATAAGGGGCCACTAACCGGCAACTCTGTTGATAATAGTACGACAAAAATAGTGAAAAATTGGGAAAAAAAATTGCATCATTAAGGTTGTTCAAAATTTTTCAAATATCTTAGATTTAGCTGAAATTTGGTACAAAGACTCCTTTTGTTAATCTTAATGCTGACCAATACCCAAAAACCTAAAATTCAAAATGGCGGAATAAATGTGGCCTATTTACTTTTTAAATTTTGTCAGAATAAACAAAAATATGGCATAGCTAAAACAATAAATTATGAAAACTTCAGCCCATTTTTTATGGGTTATTTTCCTTATATGTACTAGTAGCTACTGTAAAAAATTCATGATTTTTTACTAGCCCGTTTTTTTTTTAATTTAATTTTGAAAAAAAAATATTAAAAATTTGACCATTTTGAATTTTAAGTTTTTGGATATTGGTCCACATTAAGATTACACAGTCCAAACCAAAAAATATGCAGAAAATCGCTTGTCGATATCTTATTTAAAAATGAAGTTATTGAGTTTACAGACAGACAGACAGACAGACAGACAGACAAACAGACAGACTGAAGAAAAAATTTTTTTTTACTGATTTCGACTCAGAAAAAGTCTAAAACATCGAGAAATATAAAAAAACATGGTCATAGATTTTGACTTTTAGGCAAAGATTTCAATACATACTCTTAGCCGATGTAAAAAATTAATAATTTTAAATTTCAATAAGAGTTGAAATAACTGAGCCAATCTAATACTTTACCTATGGTTTAACGGCTAAATTGTACATGCAGAACATAGCCGTAAATAACGAATAACTCAATGAAAATGTGTTTGTGATTAAAACAGCGCCCCCTACAGTGTCGTCGTCGAACACACGAAGGTGGAGATAGAGCGCGTCTGGTGTGCCATTAAAAATTATGGCCATTTTATTGACGATGCATATGAATATCGGTAATGAAGTTGTTCCTATTAGAGTTTATGTTTTTGCGAGATTGGTTTTCAATTTTTACGACTTCTGGGTAATATTATGCATTATACAATAATAGTAATAAAATTGAAGAAAAAGTAGTATAAAAAAATTAGTTTTTCTCCAAGCGTACTAAAATGTTCATATTTTATAACTGAACACATTAGTTAGAAGCAATCTATTTTTTACAGTAAAAAAATAAGTTCATTATTGTACGCCGTAAAAAAAAGGGTTAGCAAAACCACCACTGGCAGCAGCACTCTTTGACTTTGATGACAGCCATACTTCAAACTTGTTTGTTTATTATGTAAACAGGTGGTTGACTCGAGATTCTGTGCAAAAACCTTGTGTGAAATTAATTAAAAATGATTGAAGAAAAATATATGGTTTATACACCTACAAATCTCTCCGAAATTGCAAATGCTACATTAGACAAGTTTTCATCGAAATAGCGAAAAGTGTACGATTTAGCCTACGAAAAAAAATTAAAATGAGCTAAGGAAGGTTTAAGTTTATTTCGAAAGGGTTTTATTGGCTTATTTCAATAAAAAAAAACATACTTTATTACTGAATAAATTAAATTTATAAATTATTATTTAAAAAAAAATATATATAGGATGCTTGAAGAAAAAAATGTATGTTTCACTCAGAGAAATAGTGCTTTTTTTGTAGTTTCTGTAGTTTCTGTAGTTTCTGTAGTTTCCGGACTCCGCTTCGCTTCGTCCGTAAATTCTACAGACTAGTAAAAAAAGCTTCACTTTTCTTCTTAGTAAAACAATATACTATTCTGTGTTTAATATATAAAGTTTTCCACAAGGATCTGACACACTTAAAACAAGTAGACTGACAAGGCCCGTAGCGTATTATAATAGTATATTAAAGTACTAGTTTCATCACATACGTTTTTAGCGCACCAGTACAAGTTTAGAAAAGGAGTCGGTTGCGTCTAAAGTTCTAGTGCGCTAAAAACTTGTTATGAAACGACTGCTTTATACTATTTGTTCTATTTGCTCTAAAATTAAAAAAAAATACATTTAAATAGATGACCGATTTAGGGATTTTTGTTTTGGGTTGGCATTACACTTTTCACTATGTTAAAAATTCATAGAACAAACGATATTTTTTGATATTTTTTATAGTCAGCTTTTCTCTTTTTCACCGCAGGTAACGAAGCCAAAATGTTAACACTGTAAACATTAAGTTAAAACACTATTTGTAGAAAACTAAAGCGGTGCACCGCGGTGTTGACATTTGCACAGAAAACGCCAAGCGATTGTCTTTTGTCCTGTATTGCCAACTCAAAGGAAAATAAGTCCAAACCTCTTATAGGCCTACAAGAACACGCAAAATACGTGTGACTATGAGCTTATAAGCGTCGCAAAATAGAAAAAAAAATAATTTAAAAAATGCATAAAGATCTAAGAAGGGTTTTTAATACAAAATTATTGTACCGACAGGAAAAGACCTGAGATTTTACTAAATAATAAGTAATATTGAGGTTAACCTAATAAATATTGTAAATTCACATTCTAACATGATGAATTTGCTTTAATTATTAGTTAATACTACTGAAAGATTGACGGAATTTTTTTTTACGTTTCTTTTCTCGTAAAGAAAAAAATAATCCAATTTTTTTTTTTTTTTTGAGAAAATTGTTTTTACCCCATTTTACCCCCTTACCCTACCTCAATTTTTACCAAAAGCAATCCCAGCCTAGAACATAATCAACCCATGGTTCAAATTTAAAGTAGTTAGCGTTCTTGAGTATTCCGTGGTCACAAATTTCCCGGACACACAGACCGACAGATATAATTACTTTCCCCAAGGAAATTCTTGCTATAGTAAAAAAAAATCGATGTTATTTTTATTATATTTCTTACGTTTCTGCACTGAGAGCACATTACCGTAAATACTAAAATACTAAACGTTTTTGCTTATATAGAACCCCATGAAATTTTAGTTAACCTTCACTGGTTGTTACAATTACCAAAACTATAACAACGCTAAGTATTACTGTAACATTTTACAGTAACAACCAGTGAATGTTAACTAAACTTTCGTGGGGTTCCATACAGTGCGGTCCAAAAGTCACCCGCCCCCCTTTTAACTTTTGAACGAGTTATCGACTTCAAATTTAGAACTCTTAAATAAGACAACTTAAACTATTTTTTAGCATATATTTGATATTTTCAGCTCTTAAAATGTGGGCAGGGGGGCATGGGGGGACATTTTTTTAAATGGAGAGGAGGGTCGTGTGATACATCATTTTAAAGCTTATAAAATTCTCTATTTTCAACCCCATTTTAAACTCAATTTTTTTTTTTTTTTTATTTAAAAATATGGAGTTACATAGAGAATTTTATAAGCTTTAAAATGATGTATTACACGTCCCCCATTCCGTTTAAAAAAATGTGCCTCCATGCCCCCCTGCCTACATTTTAAGAGCTGAAAGTATTAAATATATGCTAAAAGATAGTTTAAGTTGTCTTATTTAAAAGTTCCAAATTTGAAGTCGATATATCAACTGGTTCAAGAGTTAAGAGGGGGGGTGACTTTTGGACTGCTCTGTATAAGCAAAAACGTTTAGTATTTACTACGGTAACGAGCTCTTAGTGTGGGCGTTTTAGATCCAAAAAATATGGTTTCCGTCAAAAAAAAATTATCTCGGCCTGTCGGTCTGTCTGTCGGTCTGTCTGTCGATCTGTGTGCCCTGGAAATTTACGTTATTTTTCATTTTCGAACAGTACGTTGCAAGAAGCAGTAAAAAATATGCAGAGAGCTCTCTATACATCTCTAGAAATGTATATATTTTCTACAAACACTGTATAAATTTAAAATATTCAAAGTATAAGAAATGAGGATTCGAGAGAATATATTGCAAATGGCTTTCATCATCCTGCAATCTACAAAACCCTGAATGTAAACATTGAAATATACTCGAGATGAATGTCGTATTAGCATACAGAAGCTAAGGCACATCCCGAGGTCGAAGAGTGATTTGCCCGGATCCCGGAATTTCAGCAGCATGAGCGTTTCTAGGGGTTGGGAGACCCATAAAATGACCCATCCGGCAATTTCAGCAGATGAGTCAGCAAATTTAAGAGGAGTCGGCAAAATTTTTAAATGTGATGAGTTTTTTTTTACTAATTAGTTTTCTCAGAGACAAAAGACAAAAAAAATCGCCAGTCGGAAAATCTTATCTTCGCCTCATGACAAAACCCTCGGATAGCCCCTCTTCAGCAGGAACAGAATATTTTTATATTATACAGTGTGGTCTAAAAGTTACTTCAAATTTGGAACACATAAATAAGACAACGTAAACTCTTAAACTTTCTTTTGGAATAAATTTGACATTTTTATCTTTTAGGGGTAGTTTTTTTAATGATAATAAAGTTCGCCATTTGATCATATATTATTTAAAAAAATAAGGATGTTGGTTAAAAAAAAATTATAATTGAAACAAAATCAAAATTATTATTCTTTTTTTTTTGTTTAAAAAAAAGACTATAATTTATCTATATCTATTTCAAGCATTAAACGGTTTATTTGTACCGTGGTTTATAGGCCGTGGATAAATAATTTTAACTTGCGTTTAATTATTTGGGAAAATGCAATGAACTACCACTGTATAATAGTATACAGGGTGTAACAAAAAAGTTTTAGAGATGGTTCTAGTTAGCGTTGAGTACAAGTTAGTTATTTTTTTGTATAAATTATTTTTAAAAAATTATTATCCTAGTGTAAAAATGATTTTAAAAAATTCCACGGCCTTCTTATTAAAAAAAATAAAATAAAATTCTTGAAATTGATAACTTTAAACTCCAAACTCAATTATTTTTAAAACCTCTAAAGGGATCTATAAAGTATCTTATATCATTTTATGCTAAATTTCATTCTACATTTAACGAGTGAATAAAAAATATAGAATTCTATTTGAAAAGTGGAGTTTTTTATGTTTGAAAATCCAAAAGTTTGAATATTTATTTTGAACGCCCTGTATAAAATATTTTATTTTTTGCACATAAAGTAATTAGACACACCCTTTTAAGATAAGCTTGCAAAATTTTATTAATTTTTGACAAAAGTAAAGAAATTGGAGAAGGTTTTATCTTATCACTAAAAATGCATTATGTGCCTTTTTTAAAACCATACAACTTTTCACATTAAAGTTTTTCTCCAAAGTGGATACTTTACTATATATCGACCGATATATATAATATCTGACTTACATATAATACATTTTTTTTATTTTTTTTTATTAATTTTTTTATTTCATTTAATCAAAAATTTCCCAACTAAATATTAACTACTCTGCTACCAATTACCAAACTCTGCCACTCAACTTTACATACCTTGACAGTAAATTTTCCCAACTCGATCGTGGTTGGGAGGGTGGCGCCCCTTTTAAAATACACCAAATATAAATATAATAATATTATGAATTGGTTTTATCAGATAATTTTTTAAAAATATTAGAATAAAATCGAGACCATAAGTATTTTAATGCAGGAGTCCTGCAGCACGGTATATCATAAATAAATATATTAAATATAATAAATAAAGATTTTCGTTATTTTTTCGAAGTTTTTCTATTATTATTTTATCTGGTTTTTGCTCTAATCTTTCAAATGGTTTTCGCTCATCTCGACTCGAGATACTCGAGAGAGGATTTTGCCAATACAGTAATAGTATCAGCAGTAGCGCGACAAACGAATATAAAAACGAGGCTCTAGCGGCAGGATTATGCTAATACACCGTTTCGGAGGGGACTAATACACCAGCTATTAGACTTTATTATCAATTTCGGCATGGAATTAAATGTGTTTTATACGATGTGTGCATTTAAAACGGCGGAATATACTTCTTATACTCGTCGCAGCTTCACAGTGCTGCTAAGATCTTTTTTGAAAAGCGAAAAATTATTGAAAAAAAAAGTTTTCAAAAAAACTTATTTTTTTTTTTATTTTTTAATTTTTTTTATTAAATTTTCTTTTTGCCAAAACAAAAAAAATGTTGAAAAAAAAATCTAAAAAAATTTTTTATTTATTTAATTTAATTTATTTTTTTTTTATTTTACATATTTTTTATATAAATTTTTTTTGCGAAAAACGAAAAAAAATTTTTTTTTTTTTAATTTTTTATAAAATTTTCAATTTTTTTTTGTAAAATTGATCCTCATAATAAAAGTAATTTTTCCTAAAAAAAATTACGTTAATCGAAATATTCTTTCAGCATTTTTCGACTTTTTTAAAAGTTTAACCCCCATAATATTTTTGTTTTTGGGGGGATTACTTTCAAAAACAGTAGGGATCTTACACTCATAGAACTTGATTTTTCCTGAAAATTTCAATACGATCGTATTATTCGTTCTTGAGTTATCGTATCTAAAAAATCGTGACATCAGACTGACGGACGGACGGAGGGACATTCGAAAAAAAAGTTGCTTATTTTTTCATGAAACAAATTTATATCTAAGATTAATCCCTGAAGATGTCTCTAGTAGTAAGAGACGAAAGGTCGGAAAGTGAAAATCCATTAACACGGTCTAAACCCGAAAGTGAAAGTTCTTTATATTATATCTAAGAATTTTTAGTCTAGGACGATTTTTGATTTTTTTTGGAAAATTCGAAACTACCGTATTATAATATTATTCTAGCGTTGGCACTGTGAATAATATAAACCAATTTTATTATCTTAACTATAACATACTAGTATGGCTTGAGTGTTGTTTAAATGACTTCATAGTTAGTTGGTAAAGTAGGACACTATTATACCAAAATCTGTTTCGAGGTTAAAAAGTTGATTGAGTTGTTTATTTTGCGATATTTGAAATTGAGAACCAAAAATGAGGTCTACAAGGAAAAAATTAGGCTTGTCCTAACTTTGTAAGAACATTTTTGCATATTAGCTTTAAAAGCTTATAAATTACTTACTTTTATTTAACTCATTTATTATAGGTACCTACATTATCCACGAATGGTATGTGACGATTATTTAAAATTATTTCAGTTTAATCCATTCTTGCACAAAAAAGTGCCTGGCAAAACAATCTTACAAATATTTTTAACGTCTGGCTTACCCAAAAAAATTATACCTAAACTATTTTTTCCTCTTCTTGTTCGAAAAAATATGATTTGGAGTGAACAGAAATATAATAGAAAAGGATAGAAATACTTACTATGTGAGCAAACCACCTAGGGTACATGGTTACTACGAATAGTTAGTGTGACGTCATTGTTTATTGTAGTTAAGTAATAAAATATGTGTGGTATGCTATTCTTCATACTAGTATGTTATAGTTACGATAAAAAAAATTGGTTCATGTATACATGTTCTTCTGGGTGTATCAGTAAATCGAAGTAAAAAAAGAAAGGTTATGAATATGTCGATATATTTGAGATATATTTCATAATAAAAATTAATTAAAAATTAATTAATACACTTAGTTTCACAAAAGAAAAATTATTACAAATATATATTTTAACCTGAAGATGATTTAATAACTTTGGTACATGTTGGTACCTTAAATTTTATCTCTTCGCGTTTTTAAACATTCCGCTTTTCTTTGATGTTACTTTTCGCTTTCTTTCAGTTTATTTTTGTTACTTCTGAGTACTCCAGTTTAATAAAATATTATTTTTTACCATAAATTGTTTCTTGTTATAAAGTTTTGTTCCCATATTAAGGCATATTTTAAAATAAATGAAGGGTCCAGTGGAAAAACAATGAGGTACCATTTTTATCGAAATCGACATTTTAGCGTTAGCGTTAGCTGTTAGCTTGTAACATGAAGAAGCAACATACAAAACCTTACAGGGGACAAACAAGGGGATTCCACTAAAAACTGCAGTTGAAAATTTGAATTTGAATGTATACATCTTTGAAATGAATAAAAATGTTGGGCATACATGAAGTTTTTATTCGTGCCTGGATCCAACATGGGGTTCTAATGAATTTTTGATTGAAAATTACTCAGAAAGAACTCTAAATGTCATTAAAAACTATTTTACCAGTAGTTGCGAAACTTTAAATTTAGTTTTTCTCAACTTTTAAAAAATGGAACCTCATCGTTGTTCCACTGGACCCTTCAAATGTCAAAAACTGTTTTAGATGATGAGATTAAGTATGCGCATGAGTTCAAACTGATCTACATTATTGCTTAATGCTCATTTTCTACTCCTACTAGAAAAAAAAATAATAAGTTATTTTTTAAAAGCTATGACGGCAGTACAATAGTAAAAAACAGTTGAAGATAATATCCTTAAAAACAAGAAAGTTATATCGGGCTAAATTAAAAAAAAAAAATCGAAAAACTTCTACAAACGTATTTTTTTCAAGAAAACTTACCTTCATTAAAAAAATGAATCATACTAAATTAAAAAAAAAATCATTTAAAAACAAAAAAGTTATGAGAAATATCCCAATTTAGGTTTAACTTAAAACTTCACCAGGAAAAGCAGCTTTTAACACTTTGGCTACTACCCTATAATCTGGTTGGGAGGCTTGGTGCTATAGTTATTTATGGTACTAGTAGATAAAGTAAGATATTGCCCATAATTTTCGAGAGGGCAATATCGGTTTACACATGAGTGCCATACAAGGTTTTATCCAATAAATAGCTTAGGAATTCACATTTTTATTAAAAATTTTAATGACATTTACAAGAAACTAATTTGACAAGTGACAGTGAAGTGGGTAAAATAAATAATTATCCACTCAATAAAGTATTATTGAGTTTATCTATTTAAAATAAAGCTGGTAATTGTCTTATTATCTGTATGTATTGGATAAAGGTATTTTTTGTAAATAAAGATCGTGCACTCACATGCGAAGCCGACATGCGCACCCGGTAACAGCCGCATATGTCTATGAATAGAGTCTAGAATATAATATGCTACGCTGTCACATGAGCATTTACCTCCCTACAACGATGCTTTGAAACTGATGTCTGGCTCCTATGAGAGTCGTGCCCGCTGTGCCAAGGACGGGGCCGACCCTCAAGAGAGTCAGTGAAAGTGTTAACTGCGAGGAGTGTAATACAGAATGCGAAGCAATACATATCTTTAAGACTTATTGAAAAGCATAAATTCGATGCCGTTAGAGCAGATAGTAAAAATTCCATTTTTAGATATGCATAATGTTAAATCGGATACATTTTTATAAAATAGATTTTTATAGGTTCTTCAATCCAATTACATCACAAAAATGCATAAATTGCTTTTTAAAATTTCCAAAATCCCAAATATGTTTAGTTTAAAAATGTTGACTATGTATTCTTTATTAATTTTGTCACAACTTTTTTTTTTCGCAAAACAGTTAACCGAGTTAATAGTTTGGTACACTGATAAAAAGGATTTATTTGGATATGGCCAATTAAATTATTTGGTTGTGAGTAACAAATTTTATTTGAGTCAAATAAATATTTAGTTCACGTAAAGAAATATTTTAATTTCAAAATGATTTATTAATGGGAGCAAAATAGTTTAATCGTCAGAAATAAAATTTATTTGTCACAACCAAATAATTCAATTGGCCATGTCCAACCAAATATTTTGCTATCACAAATAAACTGTTTTATCAGTGTAGCTACTTATACCATATGGTCTCTAAGAAGAGCGACAACGTCAACTTCAGTGGCCCTAGCCACTGCATAGAAACCGTTTTGAGGTATACGAAACCTTAATGTTCAGGAAAACCACAAACAAGTTAATAATTTTTATATTCTGATAAAGTTATCTTTCTATTCTATACACTGATAAAAAGGATTTATTTGGATATGGCCAATTAAATTATTTGGTTGTAACAAATTTTATTTGAGTCAAATAAATATTTAGTTCATGTAAACAAATATTTTAATTTCAAAATGATTTATTAATGGGAGCAAAATAGTTTATTCGTCAGAAATAAAATTTATTTGTCACAACCAAATAATTCAATTGGCCATGTCCAACCAAATATTTTGCTATCACAAATAAACTGTTTTATCAGTGTAGCTACTTATACCATATGGTCTCTAAGAAGAGCGACAACGTCAAATTCAGTGGCCCTAGCCACTGCACAGAAACCGTTTTGAGGTATACGAAACCTTAATGTTCAGGAAAACCACAAACAAGTTAATAATTTTTATATTCTGATAAAGTTATCTTTCTATTCTATACACTGATAAAAAGGATTTATTTGGATATGGCCATTACATTATTTGGTTGTAACAAATTTGATTTAAGTCAAATAAATATTTAGTTCACGTAACCAAATATTTTAATTTCAAAATGATTTATTAATGGGAACAAAATAGTTTATTCGTCAGAAATAAAATTTCTTTGTCACAACCAAATAATTAAATTGGCTATATTCAACCAAATATTTTGTTGACACAAATAAATTGTTTTATCAGTGTAGCTACTTATACCATAGTATGGTCTCTAAGAAGAGCGACAACGTCAAATTCAGTGGCCCTAGCCACTGCACAGAAACCGTTTTAAGGTATACGAAACCCTAATGTTCAGGAAAACCACAAACAAGTTAATAATTTTTATATTCTGATAAAGTTATCTTTCTATTCTATACACTGATAAAAAGGATTTATTTGGATATGGCCAATTAAATTATTTGGTTGTAACAAATTTTATTTGAGTCAAATAAATATTTAGTTCATGTAAACAAATATTTTAATTTTAAAATGATTTATTAATGGGAACAAAATAGTTTATTCGTCAGAAATAAAATTTCTTTGTCACAACCAAATAATTAAATTGGCCATATTTGACCAAATATTTTGTTGACACAAATAAACTGTTTTATCAGTGTAGCTACTTATACCATATGGTCTCTAAGAAGAGCGACAACGTCAAATTCAGTGGCCCTAGCCACTGCATAGAAACCGTTTTGAGGTATACGAAACCCTAATGTTCAGGAAAACCACAAACAAGTTGATAATTTTTATATTCTGATAAAGTTATCTTTCTATTCTATACACTGATAAAAAGGATTTATTTGCATATGGCCAATTAAATTATTTGGTTGTGAGTAAGAAATTTTGTTTGAGTCAATAAAATATTAAGTTCATGTAAACAAATATTTTAATTTCAAAATGATTTATTAATGGAATCAAAAAAGGTTAATTTGACAGAAATAAAATGTACGCTAGTAGGCTTACTATGTACACGCGCTAGCCACTACGCGATGCCTCCCATTATAAGTGTAGAAGTCAAATCATGAACAAGTCTGTATAAATTTAAGGACAAATGATAGATGTTTATGATGATCTTATTGAAAAGTTGTATCCATTGAAAATGAAGAGATCATTTTATTTAAATTACAATTAAAATTAATGTATTATTAGATAAATACAATAAACTGTTAACAGAAAAGAATATAAACATGAAAATCTAATTATTCTTGTTTATAAAAGGATGATTTATAGTAGTATATATCTTTATTGATCATTGATTTATTAGTATCCTTGAAAAAAATATCTATTCTCACGCATTGCATTATGCATCTTAGAAAGTTCCTCTAGAACTTATCTTAATGCCAAGCCGTGAAGATATGTAATGCTACGCATTCCATTATATATTATTCAAAGTAAATAGTATATTGCATTTTCCAAATACTTAAAAAAATAATTAAAAAAAAAAAGTTAAAAAATTACCTTAAAAAAAAAATTATTGAAAATTTTTTTTTTAAATTGAAAAAAAAAATCTAAAAAAGAACTTTCAAAATTTTTCAATTTTTTTTATTTTTTCGTAGAATTGATCCTTATAATAAAAGTAATTTTTCCTGAAAAAAATAAGTTAATCGAAATTTTCTTTCAGCATTTTTTGATTTTTTTTTAAGTTTAACCCCTGTAACCTTTTTGTTTTTGGGGGGATTACTTTCAAAAACAATAGGGATCTTCCCCTCATACAACTTGATTTTTCCTGAAAATTTCAATACAATCGGATAAATCGTTCTTGAGTTATCTTGTGTACAAAAATCATGACATCGGACAGACCGGCATTTGAAAAAAAAGTTGCTTATTTTTTCATGAAACAAATTTATATCGAAGAATTTTTTGTCTATGACGATTTTTGTTTTTTTTTTGCAAATTTGAAACTACTGTATAATATTATTCTAGCACTGGGCTGTGAATAATATAATAAGTAAATGTTGAGACTTTTAAGCTAAGATGTATAAAAAATAACAGGATTTTTTTTTTTATTTTAAGTCCCCCTCATATCGTGAAAAATACAAAAATATAATTCTGTGAAAATTTTAATTTCGAAAATTAAAGAGTCGGCAACATTTTATTTGAAAATTGGAAAAAAATTAAGAATTATAGTTTTTTTAAGGAACGATTTTTTTATCAAATATCTGCAGATCTACCATATCGTTCTAAATGCACAAATTTATATCTGTACCAAATTTCAGCTTAAACAAACGAAATTCATCATGCACCTACTTAAAAATATAATAAAATAAATAAATATTTGTTATAAGTTTTTTTTTTAATTTAATATAAGTTCTGGGCTTAAAACGAGAAAATTAGCCCCTATCCTTTAGTTAGTAAACTGTAAAACAAATAAAAATTATTAATATATTACATTTCAATGGATGCCAAAGGTGAAATTAAGCACATATTTATATTTATGTATTTTGTAAGACATGGTTTAAAAAAGACACTTGGTTAAAAAAAATACGTTTTTTAGTTATTTTTTTTAATTTTTAAATGAGGTGGGGCGGGATCTTTATTTCATTTTTTTAAACTGAATTTTCCCCAGAAGAACCAAAAACGATTTTTCATTTTGTGCTAGTTCCCTCTAAGCTGTTTTTGTCTTATTCTGAGTACGGTTAGGCGAACATATCGTCCCCTATCTTACGTAATGATGTAACTGACAGTACCGGTACTGGATATTATATTATTATATTATGTATTATAGTATGTACTATAAGTATAATATATTTTTTTGTTTTTTCATCTATCTCCTGTAGCGATCAAAAACGGCGGCCTTTTTAAAACTGTTTTGTAACCGTTTCAGTAAAACGTTGCTTATTTTGCAGAAAATCTATGAGATAGGCCAAAGACTAGACTTAAAAGTTAAAGAGGGTTTTTGATAAAATTGTACATTTTTTGTCTGAAATTTGGTATTAACATCGATTTAGAAACATACTTAGAAGTTAAATTAATTATATTTAACGCATTATTTTTATCATTGTCTAAAAAATATTGTTTGCTCTATGGCCCAAACTTCTCTTTTTTTGCGAGCCTTGGACTTCATCTCGTAATTCAGACTCATCCAGTAAATACTTTCTTACGGACTTTGCCACACGAATAACTATATATGTACCTTAGATGTCAACTCGCGCGCCCCAATAAATAAGACACCGTTTTTCTTATTATCAACATATCCAATTCAATAATAGTCCATAATGTAACATTATATTGCTGTGGCAAACACGACCGTCTCTGGAACACGAACACAAATCAAATAAATGATCGCTGGTGCATTGTGTGGAATTTCAAGCATGGATACCAAGATCAATAACTTATTATTTATGGTATCGGAATGTACACTTGGGCTATGCTAGGGACATGTATCGCATTTAGCCAAGAATAAATTGGAACCGCAGAATGTCATGCCCACTCTCAATTTGCCTACTTCCTGTAATTTCCCTACTCCCTGAAATTTCTACTCCATAACATCCCTACTCTACAACAACCATACTCCGTAAGATCACCACTTTCCAATACCAATAATAATAATGATAATAATAATAATAATAATAATAATAATAATCCTTTATTCCAGCCTAGAGGGCCATATACAAGAAAAATACAAAACATACCAAATATCTACAAGAAAAATAATAATTAGCCAATATACAAAAGTTCAAAAGAGCTACCGTTCCCCCATTAAAACTCTACTCCAGGTTTGCCATAGATTGGAACGCTATAGAATGTCACTCCTGAGCAGAGCCACAATAAAGAGGTTGGAAGATTTATACAGCCGATCGCTGAACCCAAAAGCCCGAAATCTACGAATAACTAGAAAGTCATTAACACGAGCGGTAGCAAACATTACACTAGCACTAGAAAATCTCTGTATGTTACTTAAGAGTCTAAAAGCATTATAATAGCATACAGCTTAATCCACCATCCCAGTGTAACCTTGGAGAAAAAATCCATAAAAAAAAAAACATTCACCAAAAATGTAATTTTGAAGGTATTTCTATGCTAATATATTTCGCTGGGGGGGGGGCATGGCCCCCACTAAATCCGCCCCTGCTTACGCGTGCACGCATGCAAAATTGTAGGCCTTTCCTGTAAGTGTCACTTATGACTTGCATAATGAATTAAAAATTAATATTGTGCCACTCCTAAGAATAAAAAAAGGAAAATGAAGCCAGGTTAATATATAATATATAATTTTATTTGTCAAGGACATACAAAAAAACCGTGCTTTAAATTTTTATTTATTAAATAGTGTACAAATTTTGTCAAATACAACAATTTTTCTTGGTTGGACTTCGTGGCTCTTGCTTAAACAAATGACCATAGATTGGCCACAGGAGGTAGTGCTAAACAAACATCCTGCGGCGTTCTAGTGACTATGAGCTTCAAACTTCTTGCTTGGGGGTAGATCACATAGCCATGGGCGGATTTAGAGGCATTTTGGTCAAGATTCTAAACTCAAGAACTAAAAGATGATTAATCATGAGTATTGGCCATTATTTAAATAACAATAAAAATGTTCAGTTAATTTTATAATATTTTGTAAATACTTTCTAACTTAGGTTCAAAATGCAATTCTGTAAAAACTGAAACGTATGAATTAACCCTACCTATATCGCACCTTGTTGCTATTGCAGAACACTGGGCATTAAGACCCCTGAATTCTTTAATAACACAGGCCAACAAGGATTTTGTGATGGGATGTTTTTTTTTATTTTCTGGCTTAGTTAAGACTTACTGATTGCCAAACAAGCATTTTTTTTCCATCACGCATAATTTTTTTCAACTATAAGCCATGCCGCAAATCTCATTTCATTTTGAATTTTTAAGTTATTGAAATTGGTCTACATCAACATAATCAAAATAACCCATTTGATACATTTATAAAAAGATTGAAACAAAAATAAAATTTTGGATTTTTTTTTTGAGTTTTATTCGAAATCAGAGGTATCAAAAATAGTTGTACATAAAAATTCTGAATTTTGTCCCTGTTTTTTTTTTCCTGGCCCACTAGTTGTTAAAAACCCTTACGTGATGGACAAAAACGGAAGTTATATTCGAAATAAACATAACTAAATTAGCCAAAATAAGGTCCAAATCAACTTTCAAAAGTTGAAAATTTGTTGGCCTGTGTAATCAAAATACAAACTTTAAGGGCACCTAGTTTTCACTTGGGACACTGGTCTTCAAGTTGGAGTATCTGTCTAAATATCCAATTATTATAATTGTAGTTTCATGTTTTTTTGGCCTCTTCAGTTTGAAAAACATTTATCAAAATGTTTCAGACTTTATTGGTTTTAAAATAAAGTCTTTCACATATACTGCCTCACTACGCTAGAAAGCAGCAACTCCATTTGTCGCCTAGCGACATTTTGACGTCAACTCTGATGTAATATTTTGAAAACGCTGCTATGCGACAAATGGAGTTACTGCTTTCTACCGTAGTAGGGCAGTATAGATATTGTGCGTGGACCATTATTTTAGCATAGACTACTTATTTAACTCTTTGAGACCCAGTGGGACATATACCCTAGTAACATTGAACTTGGACAAGTTTCTTGACCAGAGTACTTGACAAAGTTCTTTGTAAAGAATTTGACAATCTTGGGCAAGAGAATTAATCAAGATTCTGTATCCACTTGGGCAAGACTTTAGCAAGATTCTGGAAGCAGAGGGTGTAGCAATACTTTGTCAAGTCTGTTCGTCAAGTCTGTAGCAAGCAATTTGACAAGCAATTTGACAAGATTCTTGGTGAAGAATCTTAACCTACTCTAACAAGTATGATTTGATCATGATAGAGATCGCTTTTCGATTTCTTGTCAATTTTTCTTGCTACATTCTTGCTCAAGACTTGTCCAAGAATCTTGACGAAGTATCTGCAGCAATTCTTTGACATTTCTTGAGCAAGAATCTGTCGACAGTATCTTGCGCCAGAATCGTTAAATCTGGGTGCAGTTACTTGATTAAGAATCTTGAGCCAGACTTGCTCAAGACTTGACAAACATTGTTACTATGGTATGTCTCATCCTTTTTTAAGTCATTACTTGTGCACTGCATGTCCCATTTATTTATTTATTTATTTATTTATTTATTTATTTATTTATTTATTTATTTATTTATTTATTTATTTATTTATTTATTTATTTATTTATTTATTTATTTATAGTCGTTCTCGGAGTTATTTTTAGGTATTTTACAGGATATTGGACTGATGTAACTACAAAGAATTTTAAATAGATACTCATCACTATTAAGAGTTACTCTTTTCTATCTAAAATCTTCAAATATTTTCAACACATAAATTTTGACACCAGAGTTTTTCACTTCTTCCTTCAATCTTGCAGCCTTCTTACATCCCTCCAAATCATTGGCAAAGCTAATTTTGTATTTTTTTTTCTAATAAAAATTTAATTTCAAAATAACAATTATGTTATACTATACCCAGTGGGACATATATAATCAAATATGTTCCACATTTTTTTCTATGTAAAATATTTGTTTTATACCACAAAAAAAAAACACGCCAATGACCAGTTGTAACTCAAAACAGTTGATACAAATAAAAAATAAAAATTGGGTTTCAAATGGTTAAGGATGTAGTATAAGCAAAAATTACTAAAAAATTAATAATATACGGTCCTGCGTTGGGCGCCAGTCTGGACACGCGTAAAGTCTAGCCTGGCCGAATATTTTTTGGACTCCTGTCGGGAGAAACATCTCCACAGGAGTCGTGTTCTTACCGAAATGTCAATGGTTTAAAAATTATGTATTTATATTAAGTAGAGACATCCAGTATCACAACAGTGTAACCATATACCAATCCATTATCATAATTTATGGGAATTCATAAACAAAAGAAAAATATTCTCTGGAAGTCATAAATATATTTTACAGTTCGCAAAATTAGAGCAGGCATATTCCAAATAAAAAATATCTTTATGGTTATTTTAAATTTGTTTTAAAAAAAATACTCGTTTTGTTTGCTTTTTTTACAATAAATCCCTTTTACAGATTTTCAATTTTTTAATTAAAAGCTAAAAAAAATAATAAAAAAATATTAATGTCAGTTTAGTCTAATTACAATAACAACCTAATTTTAATAAAAACGAAGTGGAGTGTTACTCCCATGTTAATGGTATAGGAAAATAGCTTTACAGGGGAGGGGATGGGGGTCCAAAATGACCAAAATTTGCGTTACGCAATACTTGAACGTTCCCTCACTATCAAATTCATTTTTAACTGGTTAAAAGTAATTGACATTTTTAATTTTTTGTAAGCCTGTTATTATTATAATAATGCAACAAGCTAAGATACACAATTCTGACAAAAGAAAAAATCTTATCCGACAAACGGTTAGCCTTTTTGTTATACCTCAGTCGAGTTTTCCTAAAATAACATCAAACTTGTTCAAACCACTTTTTCATTAAAGTTTAAACATAAAAAATTATTCTTGCTAAAGAGGGAAAAAATTAAGTAAAGTGAATGGGCACTTTCCTGTATATTAGAAACAAAGTCTCCCGTTTGTGGAAAACATTAATTTGAGTTTAGAAAAGTGGACAGCTTGTTCTCAGTCGCTCAACACTTCTCGAAAGGCTATGATGCACAACCCAACCCTTGACTGTTCATTTTTCTTCATCTGTACCATTTTTACTCAGTGCTTTATCACGTTTACTATCATTAATATCACTTTTATGCCCTCAAGATGGTTTACTTGTAGGGGAGAGGAAACCTGGCACACAGACACACCATTGCATCTCCATTTGGGGACCTTAGGTTAGTAATTGACATATCGATTTCAAGTTTGCAGAACGTAAATAAGACAACTTAAACTATATTTTGACATATCTACTTTGACATATTTATTTATACCAAATTGGTTCCAAACTTATTCCAAATTTGGAGCATCTCTTATTGCCATAAAACGTCAACTTTTATAAAAAGTACATTTAAGTCACTTCCGGTTTAACCGGAAATGACACCAACTTTCGATTTTTAAACAGGACACCTTATATATTTTTACGCATTTCAATTCTACACTTCAACTTCAACGTAAGCCCCTGAATAATATATATATTGATAAATGAGTTTATGCCTAACTTTTTTTTTAGAAAATTAACAAAGAAAGTGACATTTAAAATTTCAAAGTTCTTTTTTTAATTTTTAGGTTTTATGGGTAGGGCAAGATAACTTAAAATTACTCGAAATGATCTAAGTAACCCTGGAAAATACTTATTTAAGTTTCAAATTTAAATAAATAATTTCAAATATGGGAGGATTGGTGTAGTGGTCTACCGCGTCTGTACATGACAAGTCTACTACAACTAGCGTGAATTCGATTCTCACTGGCTCCGATTTGCCTTTTTCAGTTAATTAATAATTGAAACTTGGCGAAGGCATAAGTGAAGCGGACACTCCCTATAAAAACTGGTTCGAAAGTCAGTATAAGTCGGTGGTTCCCTCTACTACTAGCCCACACAAGTCCTGGACTTAGAGGATGCTTAATTAAGTAGAATAGTACTAGGTTAAAACAAACAAAAGTCAGTATATGAACTAGTTTAACAGTTTTAATGTTCATGTGACCATTTTGCAAACAAAAGGCGATCAGCTCAATAGAATTTTAAATTTTTGGGCGTATATTAATAGTTTTAGTATAATTAGAAAATTTTCATATATAATTACACAAGATTCTAAGAATTATGCAGAAAAAATTCGCTGTTTTCATGAAAATTTGCTGTCTGGAAATAATTACGACCGGGGCCTGGAGTAATTATTTCCTTTGACAGCAAATTTGAATGAAAACTGTGAATTTTTCCCGATAATTCGAAGAATCGTGTGTAATTCGGAAGATAATTTTTTAACGATTTATAATATGTCAAACCAACTTTTATATTTTTTTCATCGAAAATTGATATAAATTGTTTTATTACTTATCTTAATATTTTTACTGGCATATTCTTTGATTTGGTTAATTTAATTACATTTTCAACTGCTAAACTAAAACCTTTTTGACCATTTTTAAATTGCAAATTATAGTTCTGTCAATAGTTTAGTCACTTACTGCAGTACTGACTAGCGCGGTACTGCGCTAGGCTTTTAAGCATGTTCATAAAAGTCAGCCTATAAAAACTGTCATTAACCTTTTTGTCCATTTTTAGATTTAAAATTATAGTTCTGTCAATAGTTTATTTACTTACTGCAGTACTGACTAGCGCGGTACTGCGCTAGGCTTGCAAGCATGTTCATAAAAGTCAACCTATAAAAACTGTCATTACATTTCATTTATAGAAAGAATATTTTTAGGTATTTTTTGGTAAATATTAAATTAATAACAATAATTATAAATAGTAATATATTCATATTTAATATTAATTAGTTTTAGGTACGAAATCTTGTTGTAAAAGAGAAATACTGAAAAACAAAATACTACAGCGATTCTCACTAGAATTTTCTACAGTAGTAAATTCCCAATATAGCTATAATATGATTGGTCAGAAATAAACACGTGGCCAAAATATTGTTAAATGATTGGTTGATAAAAACTTTAAAAAATAATAAAAAAAACTTGGGATTTTCCATTTTCCAAAAAATAACGGCCCCAAGTCTCCCCTATATTTTCCTGCATCCACCTTAATGGAGATAAACATTGTACACTATGTTAAAGCAGTAATGTTTTGCAGTAAAGATGCACGAAAAAAATAATTTACTGCACTGCTCTTTATAGCCCGGACCATTTCTTTTAATGGACTGTTTCAAGTAAGGAATTATACATTCAAGATTTAAAATTAGGTGAACGTAATAAAGAAATATGATTTTAAAAACAAAATAAGCAAAAAATATTGTAATTGACCAAGATATAAAAAAATGCATTGTTTGAATTTGAATGTCAAAAAAAGTTACTGTTGGAAAATTATTATGTTATGGAAGGATTGGTGTAGTGGACTACTCGACGAGTTTGGTACCCAAATAGCGTGAGTTCGATTCTCACCAGCGCCGATTCGCCTTTTTCAGTTAATTAATAATTGAATTTTGGCGAAGGCGTAAGTGAAGCGGACACTCCCTATAAATTAGTTCGAAAGTCAATTAAAGCCGGTGGTTCCCTCTATTACTAGCCCACACGTCCTGGACTTAGGGGATGCTTAATTAAGTAGAATAGTACGAGGTTAAACAAAAATGTAAAATGTAATGTCGCTCTGTCCAACTGTCTATCTGCTTACTAACCCTATAACTTTTGAACGAAATGTCCGATTTAAAAATTTTTTCACAAGACGATTTACTACCTTTATAGTTAGCGACACATCAATAAACCTTGCTGTAGGATAAGATGGACAAAGAGTGCAAAAACTAAAAATATAATTTTTGGTAATATACTAACAATAACTCTTTTACAGTAATAAAGCAAAACAGTTTTTAATTATTTTTGTCATAAAACTTTTAGTTTCCGAGATATAGCGATTTAAATATATTACCAAGCATCTAGAAAGCGTATCTGTTTTAGTTTGTTTATTTTTAATTTCAAGTCCATACCCTTCCTAACGGTAGTAACGTTTGACAAAAGTTTAATGAAATTTCCCAAGAATTTTTTTTACCATTTATCTTGGTGAAAAATCTTTCGGACACACCCACCGATAAACAAGATTTTCCCTTTTACATACCTCTTAAGGTAGAGGAAAGTAAAATAAATTAATTTATTAGACCCTGTTTGAGCTATCAAATTGTAATGTTATTACAGTATTGCAATATTTATTTTGCTCGATATTTTAGATATTCTACATAAGGGAACGTTCAAGTATTACGTAACACAAATTGTACCAAAATTCATACACTTCATACCTCGGTTCTCGCTTTATTATAGATTATAAAGATTTCATATTTTAGCTACCTCCCCTAATAGGGGGTGTGTTAGGGGGGGGGTAGCCAAAATATGAAATCTCTACACTGTAGAGATTTCATATTTTGGCTGTAGAGTCTACAGCCTTGAATAACGCGAGAATCGAGGTATGAAGTGTATGAATTTTGGTACATTTTGCGTTACGTAATACTTGAACGTTCCCTTATGTAGAATATCTAAAATATCGAGCAAAATAAATATTGCAATACTGTAATAACATTACAATTTGATAGCTCAAACAGGGTCTAATAAATTAATTTATTTTACTTTCCACTAAATCCATTGTTGTCACGTTTGTTTACACTTACTTCATTTTGAAGTTGAATATACTATATTATTTTTCCCAACAAATGTAATAGTAAAAGTAAGCCTTTATGAAAGGAAATACTACAAAAAAAAACAGAAACCAAGTAAGTTTCTGTAAATAACCAATTGATCTGTTATTATTTTTTACTGTGTTAAAAAAGCCTGCGAATCTGACTTCCTGTAGATATCTCATTTTATCTCATTTGACTGTCTTTAGCGACGAGTGGATCATGATCCTCTGGCGCGCGTATCATGAAATATTCATCAGCAATCTAACACTCTCGGCTATATTAAAAATCCCAAATAAGTAACCACCCGCCAAGTTTTTATTGGGGTTGTGTTTTTACCAGAAACGTTCTAGTAGAAAGTTTAAGCACACTCTAAGTAGGTAACGGTTTATTGTCTTTGTAGGACCTCTTATTATAGGTATTTTATATTATATAAGACAGCTACAGTTGTTCGAATATTAATACTTTGCCACATTTTAAGTATAACTGCTACTCCAAAACTATAACCAATCATATGCGAGTAAAAAACACATATCCTACCTAGGTGTTTCTTACTCACATATGATGGTTAGATTCTACAACTTTTTTGTTTCTGAGGGCATGTTTTTTAAATTTGGTGTGATTGATCTTTTTTAAAAAAAGTTGATTAGAGATTTTCTTTCTCTTTTTTCGATTTTTCAAATATATAGCACCCCATAGCTTTCTTATTTTTTGAGGGATTCTTTTCAGTTTCAGTAGGCTTCTTATCCTTACCAAGATTGATTTTTGCTGAAAATTATTTTATTCTTTCTTAAGTTATTGTGTCTGAAAAAAAAGTTGTTTAGAATTGTACACGGGTAGAAATATTTTCCATTTTTGGCATTTTTCGGGGTCAAATTTAATTTGATGTTAAGCTGCGAGAAGTAGGTATAATAAGTTACTAGCTTCACACAGGAAAGACCGTGTACGGGGCCGTAACCACCCGCCGCGAGCCGCACGGTTTGCACCTTTTAATTCTGTTTTATCATCCATGTTATGTTTTTATCAGCTTAAAGCTAGAAATTCTACAGATTATACAGGGTGGTCATTTTTTTCACTCAATTTTGGGTACATAAAATAATTAAAATTTAACACCTTCGTAGTGACATTGGTCATTTCATATGATTAATACTCATACAACTTATACAGAATGGTTAGACATTTTAATAAAATAAAATTTCATAAAAATTATATGTAGATGTAGATTCTGTATTGGATGATAAGTCTATAGAAACGACATCCAAGGGTTTTGGTTGGTTTAGGTTATAGAGAAGATTTGACTAACTTGATCTGAATAATACGTACTTGTTTTTCATAATAATTTCTCTGTCTGTAGAAGTCTCAAAAATCACAATGTTACTAAAACTATGAAGAATATTTTCAATTGTAGAAATTTAAGAAAAAAATTATTTTTATTCGTAAAATTTTCATCAAATTTTTACAAATCGTCGGCTAAGACCTAAATCTATTTTTTTTTTCAAAAACTGTATTTTTACAGAATCGGATACAAAATTTCTTACTGTTTATGTTTAAAATTAACTTGTGTTAAATCAATACCTACCGATAAAAAGAATAAAAACTAAATATTTTAGAGGTAAACATACCTAAACCGATCATAAAATTGTAAGTTAAGCACTCAAGTATTTTGGGTAGACTTTTAGATTACATTTTCCATCACTGACATCAGGCAGTAATATAATAGGGATACTTTTCAATTAAAACATGATAGTTCCATACAGAACTTGATCCAATAAATATAATAGATATAATACAAAAGCGCCTGGAAATATAAAAAAACTAGTACACAATAAAATAGGATACAAAAATCTTTATAAATATCATAATTTTAAACTAGATTCCATATCCCCTTATGTATGGCCTTAGGTTTAGGTAAATTTACCTCTAAAATGTGTGTCATTTTTAGAATGTCAATTACATATAGCGATTTTTGTTGAATTTAACATAAAATAGTTAAGAATGAATGTGATTTAAATAAATTTACGAAATAAGTGCTCTTTAAGGTACCAAAAAAATATGTAGTGAGTATAAATCACAAAAATAAATTTTAAAATCGTTTTTTACATTTCCTGAAAAATTTGAAAATATGTAGATAGGTAAATTTACCTCTTAGCGGACAAAATGCTAAATGTCATCCATGGTTCCAGTATGAAAACATGTAGATTTTTCATATACCTATTCCAAATATTTCTATAAAACGATATTTAATTAATTATAATTTTTAGTATTTTATTATATTAAATGATTAATTTTTAATTATGTATGCGTAGGTAATCAAATGTGCCATCTTTTAGGTTTATCTGGAATGGCAATAATAATATATTAATAATGTAATAAAATTAAATTGAAATTCTTTAATTATTATCAAAGTATGATACATTTCAATTATTTAAATAAGATTCTTAAGCATAATTTTAATATTTGTAAATAGAAAATAAGTTTTTGGTCGTTTTCTAGCAATTGCTAGATTATATCATAAAGCAGCTGTTAATTTATATATTAATTAATTTATAAATTGATTTATAAATTACTGAATTTTACTTTGATATCAACATTAATTATGCGTACAATAAATAAAAATAAATAAACAAAACATAAGTTACTTAAATTGTTGTCTTTTTTATAATATACACTGTGTATTACTACTAAAAAGTCCAAACTAATTTATTTTATGTGTTATTTTTTAAAATATAAAAGTGGTTAGGTTTTACAGTTACCATTTTCTCTAATTACAAGCCACAAAGAATAAATACATTCTGTTTCCATATAAAACAAGTTTTAAATTCGACTTAATTATTTCTTGTGAATTTTCTCATTCACATCTTTTTTTTTGCTTAATATTAATCGGATCTCTGTAGAAATATTTTTATATCAGGGCCCGCGTCGACTTTAAGTGGAACCATGATTCTATTGTACTTTTTTGTGTTTTACTAAAGGCTGATTTAAGAACTATATTATTTTTATGCCACATTATGTTTAAACGGAAGTTCCATTTAAACACAACGCTGGCCCCCGCATATAAATATGGATACATAATGGAACCCCTCAAATTTTCTATACAAATTTATAAATGTTAAATGGGACTCTTTCTTAAAAACTTATATTTTAACCAGCTTGCCGCCCCCTGAGATTACCAGGCCCGGAAAATTTGCACTCCCTGTTACCCTCTGTGTTCGGACCTGCCAACAGGTTTCTAATGTACCGCTTTCTTCTGCAAGTTGGTCTCACCCTGTATAATAAATACCTTAGCTTGTTTTTATAGGTGTAACTTTAAAATATTGAAAATTAATTTAATATACGTCTGTTGAAACAACATGTTGATTTTGTTTTGAGTTAATTTATGGTATTATGATTTATTGAGGTAAATAAATATTGAGTTTGGTACACCTGCTTGGTAGACGTAGTTTTCCGGGTAAAAATATTTTACTTTTACTTCTTGTACACGGGATTTAGGCAGATGAAATGTTGAGGCGACTTATCATTCAGTTGCTTACAAAATAAAAAATTATTTAGAATTTATAATTTTTATTGGCCCCTTATCACAACGGGGTCCACATAAATGAACTATAGACTATAAAATTATTAGAGAGCCCCTAGCATAAGCTTAATGCTTATTTGGGGCTCTCTACGTCTCTGTATTAAGTATACTTACTTACTTGTATACAAAATAAATAAATACTTTTTTCTACGACTGTTAGTTAAATCGCAAGAAAAACTCTTAAGCTATATGGCACATTCCGTAAACGGATGACGGTATATGAACTCTTACGGTATATAGCACATTCCGTAAACGGATTACGGTATATGGCACAGTCCGTAAGAATTTTACTTTCAACGAAATAATACACAGTTTATTATAAAATATTATTTATTAGATGTAAATTAAATTACTAGATGTAAATTATTGTTTTTTATTAAAACTTTTGGTTATTATATAATTAATATAAAAATATGAATGTATTAAACTTCAGTCGTAGAAAAAGTATAGTCTGCAACAGGTGTAGAATGGCAATTTCTCACTTGTGGACCGCCTCTCGTTCGGAATATGCATCATTCTACACTTGTTACAGAATATACTATTCTTACGCATTTTTAAATACTATTCTTACGTATTTTTAAATACGAAAACGAATTTGACTGTAAAAAACCTCGCTGATTCCCAATTTTTTTCAAAAAAGTACAAGAATATTTAAAGAGCTAGCTCAAGATCTTAAAAGTGCTTTAGCACCTAATATAAATGCCCGTGGACACCTTTGATCCGAATGTCGAGAATATCATAATAATTATTATAATAATAATTATAATTATAATGGATATATAAATAATATTAATTATAACGGTGTATGCCCCACTTAGAAAAATGTACTGTGCCTTGTGTTAAATTAATTTTTTTAACTTTTTTAATTTAAAAAGGCATTTCCCTTAAGGGATTGTTTGGGTTACGGTGCGCATCAAATCTACAAAAATTAAAAAATATTTTTGCACTGATTTTTAGTTTTATTACTAAAACTTACTGTTTTGAATATAATTAGGTGCGGAAAATACTTGTTTTTTAATTTTTATAATAAAAAATTGTTAACATAGGTACTCACCAATTTTTGGTGTTTTTTTAATGGTGCATTAGTTTATTTTGATTTTGCGCTGGTTTGGTGTTTTTTTTTTAATGGGAGGTGTTGGTTTACGTTTACCTTTAATGCGCTTGTCAAGGCGGGATCCACTTTTCGAAATCCTTGTGTCTGTAGACCCTAGTAATAATAGGTAAGAAAAATAGTCTGGTTAACAGTAACTTTATTTTTTGTGGGCCAGTTAAATAAAAAAAAAATCTGAGCATATGTTAAAACAGTGCTCCAGAAGCACCCTACTAATAATAGAGTATGATCTATGATTAGTGTCATTATTTTTAATTTTATTTGAAAGAAGTTATGATATAATAGCATGTCATCAACATTCTTCACATTGTTCAAAGATTTTATTGAGAATGGGAAGCAATCGATGAATTCTTTGAATTTGTCAAATATGCATCTGGGTATGTTACAAATCATACACTCGGAGAAATTTTGTCTTATAAATACCATCTGAAATCATTTTAATTTAATTTAAAAATGTTATGTTTATTTAGTTATTATATTATTCACTGCGCCAGCTAAATTTGTTTCATGAAAAAATAAGCTAAACTTTTTTTTTCAAGTGTCCCTCTGTTCGTCCCTCCGTCCGTCCGCCTATCCGATGTCAAAATTTTTGTAGACACGATAACTCAAGAACGAATAATCCTATCGTATTAAAATTCAGGAATAATCAAGTTCTATGAGGGGAAGATCCCTATTGTTTTTGAAAGTAATCCTCCCAAAAACAAAAAAGTTATGGGGTATGACTTTAAAAAAAAATTTAAAATACTGAAAGAAAATTCCGATTAACGTAATTTTTTCAGGAAAAATTACTTTTATTATAAGGACCAATTCTACAAAAAAAATAATAAAAAAATTAAAAAAATAAAAAAAAAATTGAAACTTTTTTTTGAAAATTTTTTTTTTTCAATAATTTTTCATTTTTCAAAAAAGATCTTTGAAAAAATGTATTTTTTTGTTATTTTTTTTGAAAATTATTTTTTTTTTAAGTATTTGGGAAATGCTATACTATACTATACTATAATAGTTAAAATAATTTACTGTGAATAATATATAATGGAATGCGTAGCATTACATATCTTCACGGCTTGTTTATTTATATAGGTATATTTTTGTTATGTCATGTCAAGTCCAAACGAATTTTTTTTTTCAGATTTTTAATTATTTTTTTCAGATATTGAATTTTTTTTTGTAATCAGCAAAAAAACTGATTTTGATTAATTTTAATTTAACTTTTTTTGTGTGAATAATTAGCATAGAAACTAGAAACTCCAGTATTTCGTTTCAGTCAAAAGATATTCTTCGTTTTTCACGAAATTCATGAGTCCCTTGTGGTCAGTTCCAAAAATATAAGCAAATAATACCCTCAGATTAATATGTTGGAAAATATGTTCGAAATACAATTACAGAAAAAAAATGTTTTCACCGTGGCAAAAAAAATCATATAAGTGTCTGTTCCTTTTAAATACATTATAACCAACCCGTTTTCGATTAAAAATGTTTTGAAAGAACATAATTAAAAATAAAAACCATGTAACTCCAATTCATCTGCCAAGTTACCCGATTTTCATAGAAGTACCCATATTTATCCCATATCATCACTTTTTTGTTTTTTTTTTGCAGGGTTTTTGTGATATGCAATAATATAATAAAAAAGGCCGATTTCTACCATTCAAATAGTTTTTGTTAAATTTAATATTCTTTAAAAGCGAGGTATTATGTACCGAGATGAAAATAATTTAATTTATTTAAAAAGGTCTCGTAATATAAAACCATGGAAATCCTCTAGATGTATTATTCTCTACAGCAAGTAAGACACGCCAAGATTTGTGCCAAAAAATATATAAAAAAATAATTGAACACTCGAAAGGAAAAACACACCAAGTCCACTTTAAAAAATGTTCTGGAAGGGTAATTTGAAATTTTAGAACATTGTAAAAACGCAAGTTAAAATGTTTGTTTCGCTTCTGTTAAACTTATTATGTAATAATCTAAGTATCTGAAAAATTTCCAAAATTTAATCTGCATCAATTTTAGCTCCAGCACCGTAATTTTTGGCAGACTAATATCTCTACTCCTAATTTTGTTACTCCTTAACATCCCTTCTCTATAATATCCCTACTCTACAACAACCCTACTCCGTAACATCCCTACTCCCACTATATGCACTATATACACACATAATACTTAAAAGTGGCTAATCGAATGCATACATATAGTAAGGCGTATGGTTATTGGGAATGTTATGAACATTAATCGGAATAAATTCAGTTATGACTCATCAACGTTGAAAATAAACACAGAAACATAGGCGTACGGAATAATTTTGCCGAATTATGAGGGAAATTTTTATAAAGGTCACTAAATCTAAACATTTGACGACTAATTTGTTACACACAACAATATTGAATATACATATTAACTATAAATATGTAAATATATCGGTGTTTTTCGAAGAAAATAAAAATGTAAATATTTAAAACCTCGCGTCAACGATAGAATCGACGCGGCGCCTATGCGAGCACTGGAAATTCGCCGATGACTGGTTATGAAGTTTGGTTGTTATACAGGGTGATCAGTAACTGCCATGCCAAAATTTAACAGATGATTCTACATCCAAAAATATGAAAAAAAGTTTTTACATTTTCTGAGTGTATGCGGACTTTTTATGCGTATAAGGATTTGGTACTTCTTTTTTTCCTTTATTCATTCTTTTGTAGAACATGTTAATTTAAGAAGCTTAAACAAATATTTTTAGGGTTTTTTGTCATTGTAAAGTGTGCAATGTAAAGCATTTTCCTGAAAAAAAGCAGTGGACTTACTGCGTTTTTCCTTTGGAGCCTTCAATTGCATTAGCATTAGATCTCGCCAAGTAAAATGGCAAAACATTCCAAAACTATAGTTACTTAGAAAATTGCGGATTACACAGACAAAAGTTTTTTTTGGAAATCACAAAAAAAACAAACAAGCTAAACCTGAAACACTTTTTCCCCCAGAATAATAATATACTTAAATGACTAAACAATGAAGAGGTACGCAAAAAGGCGAGCCCAGCATACGGCTCACATATTTTTTTTTTTGTTTTTTTACATTAATTTGCTGCGGATGGAAGCGCCACCTACTAATTAAATTAATAAATTAATACTTAATTAAAAATAAAGTGACTAGATGGCACCAAAATACTTTTGCAGTATCTGTGGTTAGAACAGATAAGAACCATATGTTTTTAGTTGTATTTGAATAGAACTGTTGTTACTTACTTCTGGTTGTACTTTCTCATAAAGTATGTTTTGTTTCAGTAGGATTCACACTTTACAAATATTTTAAAAAATATGCACTAGATGGCGCTTTTTAAATTTAATTTAATTTTAAATTTAATTATAATGTTAGTAATAATTATAATAATTGAACTTAAGTCGCTTGTTACTTAAATTAAGTATTTAAAACTCAGAACATGGAATATAATTTATTACAATAAAAAAAATCATAAATGGTATCATAGAAATCCAAAATTCCGAAGTGGGAATGGGTTTTTGCAAAAATTGTTCGACGTTGGTATACTATTTTTAGTGCATACTTCTAATTCTAATTCATATGTTAAATTGCAATAAATTTACACAGGCTGATCTTTTAAAGGGTAGTAGTGGATAGTAAAACGACACTCCTGTTAGTTTTTCACACCTGGTGAATTTGCCCAAGGGGTGTCAGCTATCTTTAATTTTAGGGGTGTGAGGTTATCTTGCTAAATATGCATCTTACCATAAAAATGCATATAACCAATTTTGTTAAGGAGAAAATTTCCAACAATTTTTATTTGAATCATTTTTTTAATATATTAATAACAATCGAGATATAAATATTCAAAAATTGCCATGTTGGGGATGAAATTGGTTTTTTTAATTTTTCAGGCAAATTATTAATCGGAGGACAAAAGTGGGGTTATGATCGAATTTGTAGCTCCTGAAATTCTCTATAATTTTTATGCATTATGCATTTCCATAAGTATTTTGTTACGGTTACAGTGGGCGCCGAATGTCGAGTTGCGCCCTCTGTAACCGTACCAAAGTACGTATGAAAATTTATAATATAAGAAACTTATAGAGAATTTCAAGAGCTACAAGTTTGATCATTACTACTTTTATAGTCAGATGAATAATTTGGCTGAAAAATGGAAAAAACCAATTTTACCTCCAACATAACTATTTTTAAATTAACTCGATTGTTATTAATATACTAAAAAAATGATCCAAACAAAAATTTTTGGAAATTTCCTCCTTAACAAAATTGGTTATATGCATTTTTATAGTACAATGCATATTAGGCAACTCACCCCTAAAATTCAAGATAGCGGACACCCCTTACGCAAATCACCCGGTGAAAAACTGTTCTGTTACCATCCACTACTACCCTTTAAAATATCAGCCCGTGTAAATTTATTGCAACTTAAATTTATTATTTGACTGGACTATTCAGGTAACCGCTTCAAAATTATTCTATGTATATCTATACAGGAGAAAACAACAAAAACTTGCAATAAGGCTAAAATTCCTAAATAAAAATCCATATTATAATTACTTAACCTATAGGTTATACTATTATTTTTTTTGTAAATATTAAAACATTAACACCTAAAAAAATATATCTTTCTTATATAAAAAATAGACCCATCACTCCTGGATATAAGTATACTTATATATAAAACCCATACATTCCAATAAAAGACAACTCATAAATAGTATAATAGAACTGGCAATGGGTTTTTGCAATACTCGTTCGACCATTGTCGAGAATCTGTGAAAACACATTGACGCGTTAAATCCGTTCAAGTCCATTGTATACCGCGACAATATTGTCGACTTTTTGATCCGATTTGTCAGATTGTTCTGTGGGTGGTGGGTTAGGAAAAAGGTCCTATGTCCCTTTTTTCCCTATATTTTTTCCAGTCGGACAAATATATATTCATGCTAATTTTATTAAAACTTAAAAGTTTGGACTCAGAACAATTACACGCGTTTCTAAAACCCAAACGTTGACTCAAAAAAAAAAGACAAGTTTTGACTCAAAAAAATTACACACATTTCTAAAACCCAGACGTGCGATTTAAGGTTTATTATAAACGAGTTTATACCTATTTTTGAAATATTTCTTTTCTTGAACTCAAAAACAGTATATTTTACCATTGTATTCGCAAACTGCAGGTCTATCCAAAATAATCCATAAATTATACCGGTATACCTCTGGGTGATTAAAAAAAAGTCGTAGAAAAGTTTTAAAAGGGGTGGTGCTGGAATTTATTTTTGGTAAGTTTTCATAGAATTATTCTTCCATTTAACGTAGCTTTTGCAAAACTCCATTATCACTTTCCTTAATAACCAATGTTGATAAACTGATTTTATTTGTTACAAATACGTATGTGTTGTACTATAAATAAAAAGACAAGCCGTGAAGATATGTAATGCTACGCATTCCATTATACAGTTCGGAATTTTCTTTCAGCTTTTTTTCGATTTTTTTATAATTTTTAATTTTGTTTTATAAGTTTACCCCCCATAAATTTTTTGTTTTTACGGGGATTTAATAATTACAGGTAATAGATTATTGTTAAATAGGTAGTATATTTGTCCGATATTTTTCGGTGTAACTGTGTTTTTATTCAACTCGACATGGGCCACTGTACTGTAGCCAAAATAATCCTCTTTCCGTCCAAACATAATGACAAAAATAACACATGTGTCCTGCCTATAAGGGTGTCTTAGCGTCAACTGAACAATTGCTTTTCTATCCGACCGAAAAAGACACATTTTTGTGCCCTTAATCGCATTATGACAGCTTATATGAGTCCCTTGTTTGTTGCCAACATTCAAATAATTATTGAAAACTCAATTTTTGGACATGAGAACCACTTCCATAAAGATGGTGACCCATTAGAATATCATATCATATTATCAAAGTTCTACTTAGTATTAAGTACACTTTTATTAATATTTACATTAAAGCATTAGTGCTTTTTGAAGATATTATGAAACCCGAATGCTTTCGTTTTTTCAATTTTAACAAGACTTTTTTCTATTGTCATATAAATGACAATATAATCATTTTTAATTGTTTAGGTTTTTTTTTGAAGCTTTGGGCTGTAGAACGTAAATAAAGTAGAATGTGGAAATCGTTTGCGACTGACATTTTGTGCACTAGAATTATTTTTCCACTTCGCTGGCGCGTAGTGAAATAACTTGCATTCTCGTGCACTAAAAGTAAGTAGCAAACCAACTTTATAATATACTATTTTCCATTTGCGTGTAAAGCTGCCTCAAACCAGTCTTGGGACTGATTCATGATGATAATGGATCCATTAAACCTCGAATTTGAGTGTTTATTTCTCTTCTTCACTCAAAATATACATAATAATTTATATATATATAATGTATAATATGTACTTGAAATAAGGTCCGAAATCAGAAAATATGACAAAAAGTTTCTGTAAACATATGTCTAAAAATGCTTCGTAAAGGAGCTACTCGCCTTTGAAAGTGACTAAAAAATTCGGTTTTTATTTAATAACTCGGGAACCCTTTGATATATAGCAACAAGGTTTTGCACCTAAACTAATCTTAATAAGGGCCATCTTTGTATGTTATTTTTATCTACTTATTTTTACCCAAACTTTTTTCTGTGGTCAAAATACATAAAAAAGGTACTCTTGTTGTAACAGTGTGGGACTAACCGTTTTCGAGAAAAATAATTTGAAGGTGAAATTTCACGGTTCGTGGACGAAAAATTAAATACTAAAATGCTAAAAACCAAAATTTTAATGATGCAGGATTATTCTATATCGAAAACTAAGAAAAAGTTTCTATAAATGTATACCATTTTCATAAAAACAAAATAAATTCAGTTTCACATCAATAGTAAATTCTGAGCCTACTACTAAAAGATTTGAAATGTCAAGTTTCAAAAATATTCCAATTGGACGTCATGACCGCTATGTTGTTTTTATGAAAAATGGCTTCTGTGGCGCTATCTTTAACGCAAATATGGACTTGTGATGTATCAATGAAAAGAGAATTTAAGGACGAATCTAAAAATGTAAGCAAATATATAGGGTTCCATTTAAAAATCAAAAGTTGGTATCATTTCCACTTAGACCGGAAGAGGAAATCTGGCTCTTTGTATAGGTAACTCACACGCGTGTATAAGTGGGTTATAGATAACCTAATTAAAAAGGAATCAAGTAATTTCTTAATTATAGTTATTGAACCGAGGGGTGAACTACTACAAAAGAATTCTGAAGTTTTTAAACATAAAAATGATTTTTGACTATTTCGGTAAGATTTCTAATTTTTCTGAATAACCTTGTCAAAAACTACCAATATTTTCCAAAATTTGTATACAGACTTTCCGTGGGACTTCAACTCTCGTATTTAACTTAAATCTATCTCTTCATTTTTTTAGTTCTAAATTTTTACTATGTTCTGTAAGATCACCATGTTTACTTAAACTGCACTAATCTTGTTTACTTATAATACGTTGTACCTGAGAAAATCTTGTTACCACGCCTATACGGTCTAATCTTTTCAAAAACCACATTTAAATAAATTTTTACAATGGCTATTGTGCCATTTAAATTTGAAAATATTTTCCTTTTGTTATGGACAAAACAAAATTAAATGGTTTAAAAGAGTTAAACCGATTTAGAGTATTTAGAAAAATATTAAATTAACTAGTTTTTATTGTGGGCGAGCTGAAAATTTTGACGTTAAAAGCAGGTTAACAGGAAACTAAAAATTATCTTCTCACCTTCAGATAGATTTATATATTTTTGTGCATTGTTAAATTATAACGGAATCTAAGATAGAGAAAAGAGAAGTACGTATATGAAATATAAGGTTTCAGCTATTTAAAATAACAACTTTGAATGCATCAAACTTAAATCCCATCCGAGATGAAATTACTTTCAGATAAATTTGGAGAAGCCAAGTAAACGGGAGCTGACAAATTAATTTCATGAGTATTTTTTTAATCATAATAGCTGAGCAAAGGAGAGCCTATTGAAGGAAATAGAAGAAAAGCGCAGCTTATAACAATGACTAGTTAGGAGAAGAGGTTAAATCGTGGATTACATATTAGGAAATATATGTTGGAGAGTTGGAAGAAAAATAGGCAGGCCTAGAATAGTATATAGGTTGTAGTAATTTTGGGAAAAAGAAAGAATTGGTTGGTAGAGATAGGACGAGGAGCTGCCTCGATCTTGGGACTAATAATAATAATGGTATTATAATACCATAATAGCTAATATTAGCTATATATGAAATTGATACCGCTAGTCCAAGTGCTACATTGTTATAATATTTAAAAACATTGTTCTCCTCCTAAATGTATACCTATAGGTATGTAGGTATGTATACATAAATCGCCTGTAATTATTCACAAGAGTATCATATTTTCTAAACTACATAGTAAAACATAAAATTCACATAAGATCCCAATCTGATAACCAAATTTACTACATTTTCTCATGTTGAACAACCCGCTGCATAAAAAATCACGTACTCTTTGACCGCAGTGACCAAATAAAACAAAACAAAAGAAAACAGCTACTTAACCTAACTCATTTTCATTTACTGACCACGACTGATGCTGTTGTTATCTAAACGACATCTGCTGGGTCATTTGAATATGACTTTGTGATGGTAATGTTTTAACTACACCTGTATATTTCGGCCCACGATTAGGTCGGTGAGCTACTCTACATAATAATAGTTCTTGCCCTCCCTAGTAGACAGCGATAGGACGGCGCCGAAGGTAAAATAAGATCTTGGGACAAGAACAAGACATTATCATATACATATTTATGTATATATTTTTTTAACCGCAAAAAATTATTTTATTCTATGACTGTCAAAAAAAAATCCTACAGTATACAAGGGTGATCAATAACTGGCATGTCAAAATTTAAGAGGTGATTTTACATCCAAAAATATCAAAAAGCTTCCTATAAAGGTTGGTCCGGAAATGAGTACTACAAATACTACAAATACCTCTGTAAAGGTAAGAACAATTTAAAAAAAAAATGTCTCATGGAAATAGTACTAAAAAACAGCATAATTTCCATTAAAAAGATGTGTAGTAACACCAACTTAAAATAAAAGGGTTTCTTGGTTATGGGAGCAGTCTAGGTAATTGTAAAAACGTTAATGTCTTTGAAAACACGTATGGTTACCAGACCACAGGAGAAGAGATGTTCTGGTAAACGAAGAACATGTGCAATTTGAATTGCAAAAGGCGTAAGTCGCATTAATCGTGCCGTATATATGTGGGCAATCGGGACCACAATGGGCCATTTAAATACTGGTAATTTAACATCGTAATCAAATACGACAAATTTCGTAAACAGTAAGTACCCGACTACAATAAATACGTTTCTTTGTACTGTCATAATAAATTTTATGTTGTGCTGCTGTGTATAAATGTGGTATACGTACATCAGAAATATGCCCTATTTCTAATTTAGGGACGTAAATATAAAAATAATCAACAAACGAACAATGTTTGATATGATTCCTGTACCATTACTACACTTTCATTTGTTTTTTTTTAAGAGTATAAAAAAGTCTTCAGAAGCGCAATTTCAAATGTAATATCAGAAAATATTATTAAAACCCAATAAAAAAACCTTAATAAAAATAATAAAAAAGTGGTCTCAAAATACTTCCTTGTGGAATACCTGGATACAAAGCAGTTTTTATAATAAGTACAGTCGAATTCACAGTTATTTGGACTGACGTCATACAAAAAATAAGTTGTATTTTGCATTTCACTTACTATACTGTATATACAGTATATATAGTAATTTTCTGTTGGATGATTCTCAGTAGAAAATTAGCATGATAAAAATTTTATTATTAAATTTAATTTATGATAATATATAAAATTCAAAGGTATTAAGGTACTATTTTGTGATGACTTCAGTTTATCATCAATAGTTTGTTTGGGTCTTTAAGAGACAGGCGCAGGCTATGGCTCATTTATCTAAAAAAATATTTAATCTGAATTGAAAGTTGGGGCAGTGAGTCTATGCTCACTGATGCGAGTTGCATCTGTCATAATTTGGGGGGAGTGAGTCTCTGCTCACTGATGCGAGTTGCATCTGTCATAATTTGGCGCTGTGGAGTGGGTGGGAGGGGGATGGGGAGGGATGTGATAGGGAGAGGAGGGATGTGCGGGAGGAGTGAGACTATCTCACTGATGCTGGGAATGCATCTGTCCTGTATTGGTGGGTACCATTACTGGTTGAGGACGTTTTTGATCTTTTTGTGAGTGTTGTGTATTTCATGATCGTAATCTAGAAAGTTTGAAATGAGGGGGTTTGGGTGATCTAAATTGTCTTGTATAAAAGACGTGCTGTAGCGGATGATTTCCGTTTTTAGGAGGGGCATTTCGAGATCTCTGTGTATCTGGTTGTTCCTCATGAACCAGGGGGCATCGAGGCATATTCTGAGTGCCTTGTTTTGGAAGGCCTGAAGTTTTGCTGAGAGCGCTTTGTTAAGGGTGATTTTATTCCAGGCTGGGGCTCCGTAAAGAAGTACCGGCTTTAGGGTTTGGTTGTAGAGAAGAAGTTTGTTTTTAATGGATAGGGGACTCTTTCTGCCTATTAAGGGGTAGAGTTTGGAGAGGCGGCAATTTGCTATTTGGAGGGTGTTTTTGACGTGCTGATCCCACGTCAAGTTTTTGGAGATTGTAATGCCGAGGTATTTGGCATGGTTTTCCCAGTTAATGGGTTGGCCATTTATCTGAATGGGTTGGGGTGGGCCTCTTCTAATCCTAGAGATTAGTATGCCTTTGGTTTTATTGGCGTTTACTTTGATTTTCCATTTGGAGAACCATTTGATTAGGGCATCCATTTGGCGCTGGAGGGCGATATGGATGCGCTGGGGGTTTCTGGCTTTTGCTAGGATGCCGGTGTCATCGGCGAACAGGGCTAGTTCAGTGCCCTGTGTTTTTGGAATATCTGCCGTAAAGAGGTTGTACAGAAGGGGGGATAGTGGGGAACCTTGTGGAACGCCAGCTCTGATGCGGCGGGTGTTGGACTTACAGTCGCCTATTTTTATCTGAAAATCTCTGCCTTTGAGGAAGGAGGCTATGAGTTTGGTGATGCCTGGGGGGAGGCCGAGAAAGTGGAGTTTGGCTACAAGACCTTTGTGCCAAACCTTATCGAAGGCTTTTGCGATGTCCAGGAGGATCAGTCCCGCGGCTTCGCGCCTATTTAGTCCGTCCGTTACAGAGTCTACCAGGCGAGCTACCTGGTGGACTGTGGAGTGTCTGTTTCGGAAGCCAAATTGCTCATTTGGAAGGAGATTTAGTTCTTCAACTAGAGTTTGAAGTCTGGTTAGTATGACTTTCTCGGCTATTTTGCCTAGGGAGGAAAGGAGGCTTATGGGGCGGTAGCTTTCAGCAAAAGTTGGATTTTGTCCGGGTTTTTTGATTACTATTACGTCTGCGTTTTTCCAGGGCTTTGGAAAGTGGCGCAGTCTGAGCATTGCGTTAACAATGTTAACGATTTCCATAATGGTTTTCCGGGGGAGTATTTTAAGGATTTTATTCGGTATTTGATCGGGACCGGGGGCTTTCCTTTTTGGGAGATTTTTGATGATGCGTTTGATTTCCTCGGGGGATGTGGGGGTGATAATGTCGTTTTCGACTTGGTTAGTGACTCTATTATAGATGTGGTTTATGTCTCTTTCATGCATGAGTTGCTCGTAGTTCTCGTCGTCCGAGTCGGGCTCGGAGTCGGTCTCTGATTCGGAGTCGGAGTCGGGGGGGATTGGAGGGTTTGGTTGAAATTGTTTCCGCATTGCGTCAGCAAATGCTTCGGCTTTTTCGGGGGTGGAGTAGACGACTCCTCTTTCGCCGTGAATTGGGGGCATGCCTCGTTGGTGGTCGAGGGATAGGGTTTTGGCCATTCTCCAAAGTGATCTATCCTGGGGGTTGAGTGACTTTATTTTTCCCTCCCAGCGGGAATTTGCTTGTACGTTTAGTCGGTCTTTGACTTCCTGGGTAAGTCTGTTTGCTTCGCGTTTTATATGGGGGTCTTGGAGGGTGCGTGCGCGACGAAGAAGTCGGTTTTTCTCTCTGATTAAGTCTTTGAGATCTCGGGGAAGGTCCTGTGGGTTTTGGATATCTACTTTTTTGATTAATTTGGCGCTGTCCATTGCGGATTTTATGGTATTGGTGAGGGTGGTTACTGCAATATCTAGTTCTTGGACGGAATTTATTGGATTGATTTTGGTGTTGCTTTCTAGGAGTTCGGAAATATAGGAGAAGTTGTAAACGGTTTTTTTGGTGTGATTTGCGGTTGGTATGCCTCCTGCCGTGATAATGATTGGAAGGTGGTCGGAGCTTAGTTCGTGTCTTAGTTCGATGTTAATGTTTAGTGTCGTGTTTTTATACAAAACGATGTCAAGGATATCAGGAAGGCCGTGGCCATAGTGGGTTGGGGAATCGGGTGCGGTAACCATTATATGGTTACGTTGTAATATTTCGTAAAGCCTACGGCCGTTGGCCGTAGTTGTTCTAGAGTGCCAAAGGGCGTGTTTGCAATTCAAGTCTCCGGCTAGGATTGTTGGATGATTGTCGTTAAAGTAGCCTTCGAAGTCGGCGGGCCTGACCTCCTTATTTGGGGGTTTGTAGAGGGACACGATCCTGAATTTGGAATTGTCGTGCATGTTGACGAATATGGAGGTAGTTTCGACTTGATCGCTTTGTGTGGGGGGCGCATGAAGAAGATCGTGAGATATGTGTTTTTTGATATAGATTGCTGTGCCTCCTTTGCGGTCCTGGAGTCTATCGTTACGGTAGCAGGAATAGTTGGGTATGGTACCCCTATGATGTGGTTTAAGACCAGTCTCTTGGATGAGGGCTATATCTATTTGATTTTCGTGTAGAAATTCTATGAGTTCCGGTTTTTTTGAATTGAGGCTATCAGCGTTCCAGGTGACTATTTTAAGGGCTCTGGGTTTTGTTTGTCTAGACATTATGGGGGCCTAGATTGGGTAGTTGAAGGGAGCCAAAAGCCTGCATGAAGCTGGCGAATTCTTGCATGAAGGTGTGGATTTTTGAAATTTGGGATTGATCAAATATATTGGGGGGATTTGCGCTGGGACCTGGGGCCGCCTTGGGTTGTTGTGGGGTGGCGGCGTTAGTTGCCTTTTGGGCGTAGGAGATGCCCGGGGTGAATTTTTGGGTTGGGGGTATGACCCTTGTACGGGTTGGAGCGATGTTTGATGGGTGTTTGGGGCATTTATGATAGTTTGCCGTGTGGGGGCCCAGGCAGTTGGCGCATTTTGCGTCCGTGTGACGGGGTTTTTCACATTTTGTTGTGTGGTGGTCTTGTGCGCATTTTACGCATTTGGCCGGGGCGTTGCAATTGGCCTGGGAGTGGCCGAAGAGTTGGCATTTGTGACATTGCCTGAATTTGGGTTTATAGGTCTGGCTTTCGACCTTTATGACTAGGTGTAGAAGCCTAGTCTCTTTGAATATGGGGTGCTGTTGTCCTGTCACCTTGGGAAGGATGACTAGGATCAGGGGCATGGGGGTCTTGTCTTTAGTACGCGTCATTCTCGCGACTGACGTGGGGAGGTAGCCACGCTCGATAAGAGCGGCTTGTACGTCTGCGACGTCTATCTGGGTGGGGATTCCCCGGATTACGGCGTGGATTGCCTTGTCCTCCGGGAGGGTAAAACTATGATATGGGATTTTTTCGGCATCTAAGTGCCTAGTGACTTTGCGGAAGTCGTCACTGGTCTGTGTGCGAATTTGAACTCCTTCGGAGGTATTTTTCGCGTGGAGGATGTTAACTTTTTGCGAGTTGAAATGGCGGGACAAAGCTAGCCATTTTTCAGGGGCTCGGATGATGATGGGGGGGATTTTGGGGGTTTTGTGGGCTTCCTGGTCGGGGGGGGTTCCTGGGCCAGTAGCTTGGATTTTTGGGTTTACAGGGGCCGTAACGGGGGGTTGGGGCCCTGATCCGGAGGGGTTAGCGACTTCTTCGGAAGCAGTCGCTTTACCGGGGGTTTTTTGGATCTTAGCGGGTTTGTTTTCGTGGTCTGAATTCAATTTGTGTTTCCTTCTGCCCCGGTTTAGGCGCTTTCGCGGGGAGGCTATGGGGGACCGGGCTGCGTCCGAATCAGTCTCTACTACGGACATGTCCGTTTCGAATTGATCGGGGGCATCGGAGGGCTCTTGAGCGGGGGTTTTGTCTTTTTGGGCTAATAGTGTCCCTATTTGAGAGGAGAGGCGGGAAATTTCCTCTCGGAGTCCGCTTATGGTTTCGTTTGCGGTGGCTAATTGGGTCTGAAGGAATTCAAGCTGATCTTTATGTTGTTCAGCTTGGATTTTGTAGTGTTCTGCCTGGGCCTTAATTTGGTCTTGGAGGTAGACGGACATTTGTTGATTTGGGAAATTTGCCATGGTGGCGTCGCTGTTGGGTTTTACGGGGGTATCAGCCATAGTGATTTTTGATTCGGGAGTAAAAATAGAAGTAGAGTTCTCGGGGGCCTGGGAGGCCCCGGGCGGGGGGGGGGTGTAGTGTTAAGCACTAATTGTTAGTGGTTGGGGTCTCAGGGAACCTTTAACACACCAAACCGCCAGCCTCAGCGGTTCGTGGGAATTGGCTTAAGTCCACAGTGTGAAAAGGGCTGCAGCACTTAGCAAGCAAGCTTACAAGTGAGCATATGTTAGTTAGAATAATTATATACCAAAATAATCTTACTCAATGGAAATCTGCTGGGCGACGTCTGACCTCTTCACTGTCACTCACTCGACTATTAATCATGACTTCAGTTAGAGTAGCTGTGAATTTAAATATACAGGGTGTCTTAACGAAGCCGACAGCCGAAGTCGATATACACGCTGTATATAAAATAGGAGTGATTCTACATCAGAAAATATGACAAAGAGTTCCTATAAACATATGTCTAAAGATGCCTCGCAAGAGAGCTACGCCCCTTTGAAAGTGGCTAAAAAATTTGGTTTTTATTTAATGGCGCAAGAACCCTTTGAGATATAGCAACGAGGTTTTGCACTTGAACTAATCTTAATAAGGCCCATCTTCGTATGTTATTTTCATTTACTTATCTTAACCGTGCAACACGGGGGGGGGGGGCTCATCAGTTTTTAGTCTCAAACTTTTTTCTGTGTAACTTTTTTTTGATTTTATCTTTGGTATATGATTCCTCAGGTCAAAATACATAAGAAAGGTACTCTTGTTGTAACACTGTAGTACTAACCGTTTTTGAGAAAAATTAATTTGAAGGTGAAATTTCATGGTACGAGGACCAAAAATTGAATACTAAAATTTTTAAAACCGAAATTTCATATTCTACATTTATTATTCTACATATAATACATAATAATATAGCATTCCATTAAAAAAAAATAAATGAAATAAAAGATATAGTATTTTATTAAAAAAAATTGAGTTTTTTATGTTTGAAAATCCAAAAGTTTGAATACTAATTTTGAAAGCCCTGTATAATACATTTTATTACTTGTACATAAAATAATTAGATACACCCTTTTAAGATAAGCTCGCAAAGTTTTATTAATTTTTGACAAAAAGTAAAGAAATTAAAGCAGGTTTTATCTCATCACTAAAAATGCATTTTTTCTCAAATAAAAATTATAGGGAGTGTCCGCTTCACTTACGCCTTCGGCAAATTTCAATTATTAATTAACTGAAAAAGGCAAATAGGCGAATCGAAACTCACGCTATTGGGGTAGTAAACTCGGCAAGTACGACTCGGTAGTCCACTACAGCAATCGTCCCATATATCGACCGAGTCTGCTTCGTTGAGACACCCTGTATGTAACGTATATGTTACTTGAGATAAATATCAGATGTATTTCCAAAGAATTGAAAGAATACTTATTGTTTTTAAAATAAAGAAAAACTACCATTCCAAAATTAAAAGCTGTAGGTATTTGAAAACAAGTGTTTAAAATTTTATATTATATCCAGAATAGATGAATGTGGTAATTTTATATTATATCCAGAATAGATAGATGTGGCAATGCCACATTGTGGCATATCTTAGGAATGAAAGAAATAAATGTGGTAAAGCACGTATTGAAACCTACAGGAATTGATAATAGAGGAAGGACTTAAAGAAAAGTGGAAAAAGTAAGTAGAGAATGATCTAAAAAGTCTTAGAGTTAGAGGATGAAAAAAATAGAGATAGGAAAAGATGGAGAAGGATTGTTCAACAATTACATTTATATATTATATCCATAAATATTAAAACTTCAGGTTTATTTTATGTTTTTGTTTCTAGGATCACTTTGCCCGGGCTACCGGTAAGCCGCTTACCTTGTTCTTTCATTCTTGGTCTTTATTGCTTTGGTTTGGACAAAAAAATATATAAAAAAATAAGCAACCAAGAATTAAATAACAAACCATAAACTAAGTGAAATTATGTAAGAGTCCATTTTTTTTTTGGGTGATTTTATGCCAAAAATAAAGACCCCTTCTTGGACATACAAATCAACTTAAATATAATATGTTTGGAAAAAAAATGGAAAAAAATAGACAAACAAGAATTAAAGAACAAAGCAAAAATGAAGTGACACTATGTAAGTGTACTTTTATGCCATTAATAGTCCTCTTCTTTTGGACATACAAATAAACTTAAATATAATAAGTTTGGATAAAAAAAATGGAAAAAAATACACAAACAAGAATTAAAGAAGAAAGCAAAAATTAAGTGACACTATGTAAGTGTACTTTTATGCCATTAATAAAGTCCTCTTCTTTTGGACATACAAATAAACAAATATAATAAGTTTGGACAAAAAAAAATGGAAAAAATAGGCAAACAAGTATTAAAGAACAAAGCAAAAATTAAGTGACACTATGTAAGTGTACTTTTAGGCCATTAATAAAGTCCTCTTCTTTTGGACATACAAATAAATTTAAATATAATAAGATAAGAAGCGAATGCATCATGGCCAACGTTAAAATTATGCCTGTATATTTTTATTAAAGGGACAAATAAGTAAGTATTGATTTATGAATGCATTTGCATGTCATAAATATGGATAAGTACCCTGAGATCTTAATATATTATTTAATATTATTATCTCAAGCTTATATGATATTTCTTTGCGGTGGTCATGATAATATTTAATTCTAAAGAGGAAATGGTCGTTTTTCTCTATAGTGGTAAAATATTATTTGCTTTTTAAAGTCTTCGAATAAATATTAAAAAATCATATAATCTATGGCATCATAGTGTATCATCGTCATTGAAGAAGGCGATGCTTTACCTTGTTCTTTGGTATTTTGTTTTTGGTTTTATGGACTTTTTGCTATTCCCGAAACAAACCATTTCAGAGCAAAAATAGACCAAGAATAAAAAAAAACGTAATGGTGATCCTAGGATCCGAGGTGATCCTAGAAGTATATACTTTGTATTAAATATTTTTTCTATTTTGCGACTCTTATAAGCTCATAATCACACGCATTTCGCGTGTTCTTATAGGCCCATAAGAGGTCTGTACTTTTTGTTCTTTTGGGTTGGCAACAGATCTGGCCTATCGCTTGACGTTTTCCGTGCAAATGTCAATTTCGCTTTAAAGTTGAATTTTCTACAAAATTTTGTGTTTAGGTTATTTTTACCATGTTAAAATTGTGGCTTGGTTAATTGAAGTAAAAAAAAGAGATGACTATAAAATATATCAAAATATCATTTGTTCTTAGAATTTTAAACATGGTGTAAACTGTAATGCCAATCCAAAACAAAAATCCCTAAAGCAGTCATCAATTTAAATGTAAGTTTTTTTAAATTATAGAGCAAAATAGAAAAAATTGTATAAAGCACTCGTTTCATAACACGTTTTTAGCGCACTAGTACTTTAGAAAACTCAACGCAAGCGGCTCGTTTTCTAAACTTGTACTCGTGCGTTAAAAACATATGTTATGAAACTAGTACTTTAATATACTATTATTGTAAATAAATAAATAGAAAAATATTGAAAATATTTGCCTCAAATTAAGTGTGAAAAAAAATACAAGAAATTGTAAACAAAATGGTTATAATTCTGCCGACTGCTATTCAGTAACAGGATGAGGCCACAGGCATACTGCAATTTTTTAATATTTACAACAAATAAGTGGTAATAAAACACATTATATTATTTTTGTAATTTTGTAAAATAAAATAAAAAAAAAACATATTTTTGTAATATTTTTGCGAATATTTACATCTAGTATAGCGCACCTATAGCGTTATCCGTAGAACTCTAATTTTTATGTAAAAAGCCAAAAAATAAAATTCTCCTACGATCTCCTATTACTAATCATATCATATTCCTAGACTTTATGTTTTTAGATAAAACCGTAGAAATTTGAGTAATATTTAAATTCAAGTACCTACGTGATGATGTAGTGTGGTCTTTTGGAGATAAAAGAAGGCGCCCATCTCAAAGGAGCACGAATCTTATTACGTACACGTGTACTTTGGATATGTCCCTTTAATAATACAAAATTGTCCGAGTTTTTGGAAGGTGGTCTCAGTTTATTACTCTCCTATCTTCATACGTGACTTTAGGTACATATGGTTATAAATATAATGAAAAGACCATCTTACCAATTGTATAATTTGAGTCTGGGAATCTTATTCTCAAGAATATGTCTGTCCTTTACAAAGAAAATTGCCTAAAACATACAGAAGATAGTATATTTTATAATTAGTATGGAATAGACTGCTGAAGTTTGGCATAAGAGCCGTCAGGCGAGAATTATGTTTTCGAAAGGAAGGGACTGCATTGTAGGTTGACAGGGCCGGACAAAGCCAGCCCGGGCCCCGGGGAAACTTTATTCCTGGGCCCCTCATGTTTTCAAAAGGTCCTCGCCTCTGCAAAAGAAGCTTTACCCTTGGCAGAAAATTTTCTCCGGTCCCCCCTTGGAGGCCCAGGTCCCGGCGAATCTTCCACCCCTTCCCCCCTATATCCTAGGCCCTGATTGTTGAAGAAAATGCTTCTTGTCACTGGACATTGTAAATGCAACAAAACACATATTTTTAAATAAAGCATTTGAGATTATATTGTAATTGTATCAAATAGTATTAAATCATAAATTATGATAAAAAAAATTATGATATGATAAATTTTGCATTATGATCCATAATGCAAAATTTGACGTTTATGTCACATTGTTTTAAGAGATATCATGGTTTAAATAATCATCAATAGATGGTGTATGATTATTTGATGCCACCTGGTCCAGTAGAACTTTTTATGCATAACTGATGCCACACGGGGCTCAAAGTGTTAAACATAGGTCAATAATGACTGGTTTTAATTAAAAACTTTATAGAATATATTATAGTTTTAAAATGCTGTTATTTTATATAAGCTTAATCGAATGCTTTTATCGAAAAACAAGAAAAAGATTAATGTAGTCGAATAGTTGTGAAACACATAAACCTATAAACTGATAGATAACAAATCCATTAACGTGTGTTTCCTACTTTGCAGATGTCGAACACCTAATATTTAATTAAACAATCCCTGAAGATATATAATGCTTAGCATTCTATAGTATACTCATTGCAGTAGCAAGTAGCTTTTTTATGGTGAAGTTTTAAGTTAAATATAACTTAGTTGTATTGGGATATCTTCAATTTTTAAGTGGCACCCCCTACAACTTGTTTGTTTTTGAATTGATTTTTCCATATTTGATATAATTGGTATAATTGGTATACAGGGTTATTCAGAAATAAGTTCGAGATATTTAAGAGGTGATTCTACGTTAAAAAGTATGAAAAAAAGTTCATATAATGGTTGGTCTGGAAATAAGTCCTAAGGGAGCTACGGCTCTTTAAATATTGTAATAAAAATAAAGTTTTTAATTAATAACTCTTGTACCCTATAAGCTAGAGCGACGAGCTTTTGCATGTATACTAGTATTAATAACGGCAATCCAGAGGGGTGCCTAGACGGACAAAATATGTAACCCATTTTTGCCATAAACTTTTTTATGTATTTTTTTTTTGATTTTTTGTAATAAATATAGATTTCTTCAGTAAAAATATATAAAAAATGTCATATAGCGTAACACTGTTGGAAGAACCGTTAAAAAAATGCAGTTAAGAGGAACATTTTGTGCCACTAAAAATGTTACTTTTTGAAAGGCTATAACTCCTTTAATATTAAATTTAGGTGTTTTGGTGAAGAATACTTTTTTGCTTAGTTTTAAATGAAGAATCGTCCCGTAGCATTAAAATTTTATTGGTGTTTTTTTTTGTTCCCGATTGAATATGTCTATCCTCGAAGGGCCGCAGCTCCCTTAGGGCTTATTTCAGGATCAACCTTTATAGGAACTTTTAAATTTCTCGAACTTATTTCTGAATAACCCTGTATAAGGTAATTTTCCTTGAAACAAAAAAAAAATACGCAGATATCACTTTTTTATGTAAAAGTAAAAATGGAGAAGCAAAATATATAAAGAATAATAAAATTTATTTTTAGCACCCAACAGCAGCTTTCGCGTTTTTGCCTTCTTTTAAACTACCCCTCGTATTAGTCAGATACTACCATACTTAATAAGCCTAATTAGGTACTTAGGTCCAACTGCCAGGAGTTCATATTTTTATAACTGCTATAAAAATAGGACAATTTTGAAGCAATTCCTGCCTGCGATACGATTTAAAAAGATAAAAGCCTTTTTAATGGTCACCTATATGCAGCAAAGTATCCTTTTACGAAGATATATGCATTTTAGTAATGTTTGACTTTTTTTTTAAATTTGACATTTGATTCAAATTCATTTAACTAATATTAGATGGCTGAAATATTCAACTTTTACACTGGAACGATAAGAATCGTTATCGCGATAATGAGGGGCCTCTCGTCATCGTTTGTGCCAGACGATAATTTTTGAACTATCGCATCGTAGTTGCGATACGAGAGATATTTATTGGCGATAACTATCACTTTAGGCGGCAACACTAGTGTTATCGTAAACTCTACAACAACGCATCATTGTTGCGCTAAATGTGTGACTCTTTATCAAATTAAAAAAAGTAATATTTTTTGTTTATCTAAACACCAACATAATAACATTTAGATAGAATGTATGATAAAAACACTACAATATTAATTAAATATATTTATTTAAGACTACAGCTTAAAACTTGAGTTAAGTTTAAGTTACAAGCGTATGTGTAAATTTTTCATAACCTAGTTTTTAATTTAAATCATGGAAATAAAGTTATTTAATACGTTAAAAGCTAGTCTGGGCTACACTGTCCCATGGAACTTCATGCTTTAGGTTACGGACTATAAAAAGGGCTGACATCCTGGTAGTAAGTTTTTTTTATATATATATATCTAAAAGCATGTAAAATCTTATCGTTGGAGGCGATTTAGCCAAAAATAATATACCCTCCATTGATACAAAATTAATTTTCCTAAAAAAAATAAGTTGATCGGATTTTTCTTCCAACATTTTCGACTTTTTTTCAATGTTTAACCCCCCGTAACTTATTTTTGGGATGATTCTTTTTAATTTCAATAAGATAAGTATTACACTATGGTGTAATACTCCTCTGCTGTAAAGCTGCGAGGAGTATACTAAAGCTAGTTGCAAAACTGGATATTGATATCGTTTTACTGTTTTTATACTTTCAAAATTGTAATTTGCTTCTGCTACCTCTTAATTGGTTGTTGAACTGGAATAATAGCAGGTGAACATATTGTTAGTTTATTGTCAGTCTTTTCATTTAATAATACACACATAAAAAGTACGGTTTTATTTAAAGAAATATGATTTTATATCTTATTCAAAGAAATATGTAACATAAATATTTATTTTGTAGTACAAAAAAAAACTTTAAAATGGAATATATTTTTAGAAGTTGTAGTGAGATTGAAACATTGAACTGCACATATTTGTGAAGTATTACAGCAAACGATTCTAAATGGTAGGTAAAGAATACCACAACCATAAATTGTTTCAATAGAGAACTTGAAATATTTTGTGTCTCACTGTATTCATAAAAAATTTCTATACGCCTAGGTCCAAAATTCAGTTTTAAGAATATTACGGCCTCTCGAAAGGGAACCTATCAAGCAATTTGTGGACATTTATGAATAACAACTGCTTCTAATAGTATTTGATGTAGAAGCACACAACAGTGTTAAAGATTTTATTGGCCCTTTTTTTAGTTCATATTTTATTTACTCTGAACGTAAAATCATTTCATTTCTTTAACTGCAATTTTCTAGAAAATTATTGTTACATTAAGAGTACTTTTTAATATTTCTTTAACTGAAGATGACAATGTCAAAAAAACTACACTCAAAGAAGTTTGTGGTTAGCAAGTGATAACGACCCCGACTAAAGTTACCAAATAAAACTTACATAAGATAATTTACCGTATAAGAGATTGTGCAAAATTTTGTTGCTGTAGTTTTTAGGCTTCCGGACATTTTTAATAAAAATCCTATTTTAAGTAGATTTTCATACCAACCTTTCTTTATAGGAACTTTTTTCATATTTTTACATTTGGAATCACCCCCTTTTTAGTATCTCCATTTATAAAACACCCTAAAGACTCACTATGGGGCCAGATCTGAAAAACTGTGACAAAAATCCAGAATTAGCTTTTATTTTAGCGTTTTCTGATGTAATACTTAGTTGCTACAAAAACCAAAAGTTTTTTTACCTTCTTATCATGGCCTCCGGTCAATATTTAGTCTAAATTTGTCTTTATTTAGAAATGAAGTAAACAAGTTTTATTAGCAAAAATTACGCTGGTTTTACATTATCGTTTTGACCACTGTAGGTATATTTTTTTTTTAATGGATGAGTCTCAGTCAGGTTTGTAGAAAATATTTCCATATTTAACAAACCTATTTTCTTGTTTGACCCATTTTAATTTGAATAGATAATAGATAGTAAATATATATAAATCTTCTCTAGTTCTTTTACGGTCACCATAGCTAGCAATTTGTATATTTTTACCTAGTAAATATGGAAAGAGGCACACTTCACCTTTTTAACAGTTCAATATATTATATTAAGCACTTTAAACAGTTTAATTTTAGAATTTTTGCAGGAGGTAATTTCTGCCTACTATGCAAACATCAGCGCCATTAATGATATATATAAATGTTTTTAATATTTTCCTAAAAATTGATATATGCTCAAAAGTGTTTTGGTAATCATATACAAATATACCATGCGCAGAAGGATTTGGTAGAATATATTTATGTGCAGAACGGCATTATAACATCTCTATTCCACATTTCTCTATTCCAAACATCTCTATTCCACATTTCTCTATTCCATAACATCTCTATTCCACACTACTTTACTCTGCACTACGTACTTGCCTAATATCTAAAGATAATTTTTCCTTAGAGGAACAAAAACGTTAAAATTTGTGTTTGTGCTCTATAATTTAAAAACCCTGTATAAGTATTGTCATTAACATTGTCAAAGATGACAAGGCAGTAATTATCTTGACTGATTACGTTAACTGCGGTAAATCTATTACAACAAATACAATACATATTAATTATTAAAATAATAATTAACAAAAATCAAAAATACTAATTACATACTAATAAATGCAACGACTTTATTACGCTAAGGAAAAATTATATTAAGCAAGTACGTAGTGCAGAGTAGAGTAGTGTGGAATAGAGATGTTATGGAATAGAGAAATGTGGAATAGAGATGTTTGGAATAGAGAAATGTGGAATAGAGATGTTAAAATGCCTGCAGAACTGCTTAATGTTACATACGAATGCTCAAAAGTGTTCTGGCAACCGTGTACAAATATACCATGCGCAGAAGTACTTGGTGGAACATATTTATGCGCAGATCTATTAAATAATACATACCAATGCGCAAAAGTTTTCTGGCTAACATATGCAAATATATCATCCGCAGAAGGGTTTGGTACAACCTGTTAATGCTCAGAAGTGTTTAAAAATACATATGAATGCGCAAAGGTGTTTTGGCAAACATATACAAATATACTATGAGCAGCAGTTTTTTTTTAATATTTACAATATTTTCATGAAATTTGTATATAAAAGTTTTTGAGGTTTCTGAAGTTGAATTGGACCGGCCAAAATTACTAGTTTTTTTTTCTATTAATACCATTTTTTTAGTGTATTAAAATATAGAATAAAAAAAAAACTAAACAAGTTTTCTACTAATGATATTTATGAAAGCTGCAGGAACATTATTATAATGTACTTCAGTGGGCATTTTCTCTCTTCTGATAACAAATCCATTAGCTACCGTTGTACCATTAACAACCATTTTGCAGATGTGTTCTTCTAATTAAAGAGATGTAAAGCTATAAGAAACTCGCAAATTTGACACAAATATATTTGTATCCTCGCGGGTATAAGTAAGATAAGTCCTGTCATACAGGGTGTATAAAAAAGTCATGGTATTTCCTCATCCAAAAATAAGAAATTCCGTACACACAAAAAAAGCAATGGTTAATTTGAGTATAGTTAGTTTGGTTAAAGTTTATGTTTAAATTAAATACATTTTTAACTGTATTATAATATTCTTTCCATAAAGCTATTACAATTATTTATATGTCCGACTATTCTTTTTATTTTTTATAATTTTATGAAAAATTTCAGGCCCTATAACTTTTTGTTATTGAAGAAATTTTTTCAAAAATAATAGGGCTCTTCCTCTTACGGAGCTCAATTTTTCCTAAAAATTTAATATCGTCTCGAATAAGCGAGAATACTTTCTCATAAAAAAAGTTATGACCAGAAACAATTTATTACATTTTGGGGAGAGGGGGTCATGAAAGAATGATAATAACATGTTTTGTGTAATTTTATTTTACATACCTTTTGCCCCAAAAAAGTCCAAAAGTTTTCAAAATTGATAAAAATGTAGTTTAGACCTTTCTAATGAACGTACCAAAAGTCCTCAACAATTGAAGGTGAACTTGCCCCGCCATCTTAAGTTTAAGGTACAATTTTGCAGTTTTTTGCAAATAACAATCAGTTTTTTTTAGAAAATAAGTATTGATAAAAAAGAAAGGCTAAAAATTTTCTACAAAACAGTGTTAAAAACTTTTTTCTTACTTGCTTGGTCTTGAGAATATCAGAAAATGGTCAAAAATTGTCCTATACCTTGATTTTAAGGTACACGTTTGGAGTTTTTTGCAAATATTTTCTAAATGGTCAACTTTTTGAAAAAACAAGTTATTATAAAAAATAAAGCTTATAAAAGTCTCTACAAAATACATAGTTTTTTTTTCTTTCTTACTTAGTTTTGGAGAAAATGAGCAAAAATTATGGCGATATCTTGATTTTGAGGTGAACTATTTGATTTGGTTTTTATTGCCTACCTGACACTCGCGAAATCACATAAAACGTAAATTTTAAATCTAGTTCAAGCAGATATTGAAGTTTATATCAACATTATCAAGTCAGATAAAAAAAAAGTACGTTATCATTTTTGTAGAGAATTTTATAAACATTATTTTTTATTATAACTTATTTTTTTGAAATATTGGCCGTTAAGAAGATATATGCAAAAAAAACTCCAAAAGTGTTCCTTAAAATCAAGATATCGGCACAATTTTTTACCATTTTCTCGAAATCTAAATGTTAGAAAAAAATATAACCAAGTATTTTGTACAAAATTTTATAAGCTTTCTCTTTCGTTTTTACTATTTTTCAAAAAAAAAGTCCGTTTGGAAGTTATTTGCAAAAAACTTGAAAAGTGTACCTCAGCGAGCTCATCTTCAATTATTCAGGACTTTTAGTAAGTTCATCAGGAAAGTCTAGACTACATCGCCACCAATTTCCAAGACAACTGAAATTTTTTGAGGCGGAAAACCTTCGTTGCTTGGACTATACTGCCCTAAAGAGGAACGCGGCATGTACACCTGACACATACGGTTTTCGAGCTTAGTAATATTTTACTACGGAGAATAACGGTATGTACCAATCCTAAGGAAATCTGCGGTAAGTGCATCGAATATGTTACTTGCCGCGTTCTTTCTATGTGAAATTTTGTTTTGAAAAGAGAAACGAGATAAATCAAATACAAAAGAAAGCAAAATTATGTGTATTTTAGTGGCAGTCAGACAAAATTAATAGATAGATAGATACATTTATTGTTTCTAAAGAAATATACATTTCTTATAAGACAAAATTATTATTATAAAATACTGATGAATCAACAAATTAAAAAAAAGAAATAAAAAAAATATATTGTTTAATATTATACTACTGTTTAATACTATTGTTACTACTATTGTTTAATAGTATAGATATTACCTACTAGTAGATATATCTGTTTAAATATAATTAAATAATAATATTATATAAAAACTGCTGCCAACAAAATAATACTTTCCCTTATAGGCTTAGGTTTATTAAAAACAAAAAAAAAAATGAAAAACAAAATTAAAAAAAATTAAAAAAAATAAAAAAAAAATTAACAAAAATTCGTTTTTCAAAAAAAGATTTATTAAAAAAAATTATATTTTTTTACTTTATTTTTGAAAAATATTTTTTTAAGTATTTGGGAAAATGCAATATACCATTTACTGTGAATAGTATAAATGGAATGCTTAGCATTACATATCTTTACGGCTTGTTATATTATAAGGTATCAAAAATGTATATTATTACAGAAAATCATAAAAAATATTTGATGTTATAATTTATTTCAAAAATTCACTTGCACACACAAAAGAATTATACCTTCAATTAAATATTATTTTAAATATAGTTACCAGCAATTAACAGATTTCTTAAATATCAAAAAGCATAAATATAGTTAGTTTAGATAATTCGTTTATTAAAAGATTAAAATCTATGCCAAACTTTTACATAAAAAGAACGCGGCAGGTAACTTTTTCGGTGTACTTATGGCAGATTTCCTTAGGATTGATACTTACCGTTTTTCTCCGTAGTAAAATAATACTAAGCTCGAAAACCGTGTGTCAGGTGTACATGCCGCGTTCCTCTTTAGGAGGACAGTATAGTAAATAAATGTATCAAACAGTTCTTTCAGTAAAACATGTATCAGAAAACCAATAAATCTATTTTTCCAGCAGATAACGATTCCATTAGCTACCGTATCGCGTCAAACATCGGCCATTTTACAGATGGTCTAGTGTCCGTCTAATTAAATTAGTATTTGAGCAGACATTAGAACGGCGGCCGCAAATACAACGGAAAAAGTGTGTACAAAAGAAAAGGACTTGTTCTTTGTACTGCACTGTGAAGAACGGGTGTTAAATTAAGGTGAAACATTAAGATTAAATTCTAATAAAATTGAAGACTACACGACAAAAACGCTGAGGGTCACAATCCGAATGGCGATTTCTCCCGTTAGATTAGACAGGGACAAAAGTTTTACCCAAAAAGGATAGAAGACATACATACACTCCCACATCCACCCAACCAAACAAATTCTGTATTTGTTCTTTGTTGAACAAATACAATATTTACTTGGCCGGACGAAAAGTATAACTATTATTTTTATTAAAGAAATTACTGGCGCCATCTAAATTTTAGTAGAATTATCTTATTCTACAGATTCACATTAGCTATGTTCGTTCGTGATGCTCAGTGCTACACTTTGCGGCCAACCAAATAAATACTGTATTTGTTGTATGAAAAAACAAATACAGTATTTATTTGTTTGGCTGGAAAGTGTAGCACAAATGAGATAGAGATAGGGTAGACGTCTTTTGTTTCATAATTCTAGTTGTAGAGAGCTCCATTACGTCGACTTTTACATGGTATACCGTGCTTATTTATGTGAAAGCGTTTTTATAGTGTAGTCTTCAATTCATATGATTTTATATTAAATATGATTTGAAACATCTCTACTCACACATATCTCTACTCACATACGACTCTACTTATTGTCATTATTGATGAGTTATTAATGTAGACATTGACATTTATTTAATTAAAACTAGGATACCATGGTGGAATATCTAATCTAATCTAAATTAATTTAATATTTTTTCAGTAAATTAGCTTAAAGTTTGTTTATTGCAAAAAGGTTTATTACGAGGTTTATTATACTATTAATCGTATTATGAAATTAAATAAAATTTGTTTGCAATACACAAACTTATAAACTGATTTAACATGAGTTAACATGAGTTAACATATTATTGCATAACTCAATCCATATCACAGGGTGATCAATAACTGGCATGACAATATTTAATAGATGATTCTATATCCAAAAACATGAAAAAAAGTTCATATAAAGTTCCGAAAATTAGCCCTAAAGGAGCTACGGCTCTTTAAAATTGTTCTAAAATAAGGTTAATTAATAACTCTGGTTCCCTTTAACCCTTAAACTTTTTTTGTACCCTGGAATACTTAATATTTAAAAATTCTTATATTTCAGGACTTGTGTGTGTGTATACTGAGAGATATACATACGTCTAATACCGTGTGATATTAGCGCTTTCTTTTTGTTTGTGCTGTTAGTGATCACAGCACTTTGCTTAGTACTAGTGTGCGAAAAAAAAATTGATAATATTATTTTTTGTATTTTGTATGTGGTCCTAAGTAAAAAAATCATACTAAAATTGTGGTTTTATTTTTTATAAGCGAGTGCGACGAGGTTTTGCATGTATACTAGTATACCTACAAACATAATAAGGGCAATTGGTTTATGTTAATTTATTTTTTTAAATTTATCCAGAGGATAAGGCTTAACGCATTTTTGCCCCAAACTTTTTTACGTGTATTTTTTTTTTTGATTTATTGTATACGATATAGATTCCTGTAGTAAAAATACATAAAAAATGTCATATAGTGTAACACTGTAGGAGCAACCGCTTTTAAAAAATATGCAATTAAGAGGAAGTAACATTTTGTACCACCAAAAATTTTCCTCCTTTAAATTAAATTTAGGTATTTCGGTGAAGAATTTTTTTATGCTTAGTCTTAAATGTTTCCTTCGAAGATAGACATATCTTCGAAGGGCCGTAGCTTCCTTAGGGATCATTTCCAGACCAACCTTTATATGAACTTATTTTATGTTTTTGGATGTAGAATAACCTTTTAAATTTTGGCATGGCAGTTATTGATCACCATGGATAAGTTTTAGTATGAGAAAATAGTTTTGGTTAAATTAAAATTTTGCTTGTTGTGTATAGTACAAACATGTGGGATCGCTTTGTTTGGACGTACCCAAATAATGGGATTCGGACAGCCGGAAAAGTGGCCATTATGTGCCGTGATCGCCTTATTTAGTTGGCCTGATAGTGTTAATGCTTCCGCCATTAGTCAGCTGCCGTTAACGAGGGTAGCTGATTGCTGTCGATGGATGATTTTCCGTTCTTCTCGCCTCATTGATAACGGATTGTCAACTGGGTTAAACTAGCTACGTACGTTTTATAAAGACAGGAGTTTTAAATTTTAATCAGAAATATAAAAATGGTATATTTATTATTCCATCAATCTATTTTCTAATCATCGTACAGAGTGATATTGGTAGATTGACAGTTTCGGGCTGCTGGCCCTCTTCAGTACCACGCTGATTAAGAACACGTTTTTAGACTTTACTCGCAAAAGGAATATAGCCATTAGATTGATGTAGACTTGTGCGCCATCTATTTTTAAATGTAGACAACTACTCATACCTCTCCTAATCTGGAGACTTTGAATGGTAGCAAGTTGAAGACTTGTGTGTCTCAAGCACATAGTACCACTAACGGGTGGTTAGACGTAGAATTAGTAAGGACAGAAATTTTTAATTTTAAACAAAATTATAAAAATATTAATTTATTATTCCATCAATCTATTTTATAATCATCATTTTCTGTCCTTATAAAAATGGTAATTATAACCCTTTATAGGAAACTGGTAGATAGACCTATCACTTTTAATTTCAGGCAAAATACATAAAAATCGATTATATCAAGGTACGCATTTCTACCAGTGCCTTATAAAGGTTTAAATATTCAAAAAAAAAACTTAAAAAAAATGATTTTTTTTAATTTTATTTTGCAAAATGAAAATTAAAAAAAAAAATCAAAAAACAAATTAAAAAAAAACAATTTATTTTAAATAAGATGTTTTTTTTTTGAAAAGCGAAAATAAAAAAAAAATAAAAAAACTCTATTCATTTTCTTTTTGTGAAAACTGAAAAAAATTCGAGACAAAACTTTTTTAAAATGTTATTTTTTTATTTTTTTAAGTTTAACCCCCCTATAACTTTTTTTTTTTTTGAGGGATTACTTTCAAAAACAACAGAGATCTTACCCTCATAGATCTTGATTTTTCCTAAAAATTTCAAGTCGATCGGATTGTTTGTTCTAGTTTGTTCGTGTTCACAACAATCGTGACATCGGACGGACGGACGGGACATTAAAAAAAAGTTGCTTATTTTTTCAAATTTTTATCCAAGAATATTTTGTCTAGGAAGTTTTTTAAAATGTTTTAAAAACTCAAAACTACCGTATAATAGTATTCTAAGGCAGGCGCTGTGAATAATATAAAATCAAAA
>OY294048.1:16237955-16309399 GCA_958510825.1 Brachypterus glaber | reverse complement strand
AACCATTACAGCAGTTAACCATATTATGGTTTTTTTACCTTTAAATGAAGAATGAAATCAACTAGTCTTTTGCTGAAAATTTTGAAAAAAAAAACGATTTTCTCTAAAACGGATCTGGGGAAATTTTAATTTTGGTGTCATTTTACTCAGTACTTATTCGCTTCATACGAAAACTTTAATTAAAACTATTTTCAGGAGTGCCGTGTAAGTTGACGTTTTGCTCTGCCCATGTCCATTACTTCAAATTGTCATGATCCGCATATTTTATATGGTGTTAAAATTTTTAAAATAATATTGATTTAATCATAGTGCAAATACATTCTGCCTTCACGAGATTTGCTTCGGCAAAGTCCGGTTTGTTCTACATTAGATCGGACCCTTGTCGGTGATACTTGTCGGTATAACTTAAAAGATATAAGTTTATAAACAAATATAATTTATGGTTAAAATGATCGTTTCAGATGTCAGAAATAGTAATTAGCTTGCAAATTGATGAGACTGGAACTCTTTTGTGGGGATAATTAAAAAATTCATATTTATTCAATACTACTTAGAGTGTCTCCATGTTAATTTCAAAAGTGAAAATGTAGTTTCTGTGAGTAATAATTTTGACAATTATTCTTGAACTAAAAATAGTTTTTATTTTTTTTTAATTTTTACGAATGTTTATGAACTTTGAAAAATATTCTGTAAACTTATTTAAATGAATTATACGAACCAGTTTTAATATTTACACTAAGAAAAATGTGGAAAATAAATTGGGCTTTAAAAATGATTGTGAATAGTTGGAATTTCAAACATAAAATGCTTTAATTTAGAAGTATTTAATGGAAAACTAATATATAATGGAAGTTAGAATTTAGGGGCATTGCATAGAAATAGGACTTAGAAGTAAGAATTGAACTTTCATGTTCTTGAAGAATTTATTCACATTTATTTAATATATTATTCTTAAGTTAAAAAGCAATCCTTTAATCTGTTTCCAAAGTGCCGCCTCACTAGAATACCCGCTCCCGAATTAAGTGATACATGGTTAAGTATATTCTCCTCTCGGGTATACTTTAAATACGATAGAAGATTGAATGGCCAACCTAACTGAGTAAGTTATAATAGAAGTTATAATCTCTGCTGGGATATAACCGAATTTTCCACTTTATAACATTAGTAGAAAAATATTTATTAGTAAAAACCTAAATCTAGTGTCCCTAAAAAAACCACCTCACAACAAAATAAGTTAATAAAAAAACACACTGAAGAATATTACCAAATAGTTTTGTATTTAATATGTTCAAATAATTATTTTAATTTAGATTTTACCATCATGTTACGTTTCTCGATAAAAAAGCGTGGTTATAACCACCGAGGTAGTTCTATTAAACTCCTACATATGAATCAAGTTGTAGACGATACTTTATTACTGTATCACTTTAACAGTTTGACAAATATCTCGAAAACAAGTTTCGTAGCATGGGTGTTTATGAATAATTTTATTTAAGATGCTATTAAAAATATAAAAACATCAGTGTGTTCGTAAAGTATACGAGGAGAGGAGTTTTACTCTTTAAGCTCGGGAAGTAGCAGGCTAAAAAATTATTAATTTTTTTAAACAAATTAAAGAAATTGCTATATTTGTAGCGGTATTTTTATTCCAATTTTTGTAGCATTGATTTTAGTGCTATCAAGAATATAATCTGGAGTGGGGTCATCCAACTAGAGAACATGTGACTCTGACTCTGAACAGGGAAACGGGATTAAATTACGATATACTTACAAATAATAAGAAATATAAAATACAGCTTCCTTTCCTAAAAGCCGTCTTTTTTGCTTATATTTATGGAATCCCTACCAAAATTATGGACAGATCTATTTCTGCATCATTTGGCATCATCAGAGCTGGGTATTGGTACGAATTGGAGTCCATTTAAATGATTTATCGACGACCCATCCTACTAATTAAAGTTTTGCTCCCTTTTTCTCTTGGTTTTATTTTAGATCCTAAAAATAAAATTTAAATTAACATTAACCAGTATGTTAATTACCAAGATAAAGGCAGCCCCAATGATGCCTCGATCAGCAAATTCCACGCTCAAGCAGAAATCAGTCATTTTGCGCTCGTAATACAAACAACATTTTTTCTACGATCTAAAATAAATAAATTTCAGACAGTAAGTTACTTTACAAGGTCGCAGCACTTGAATAAAATTTTCTGCAAATCTGTTGGTGTAAAAGTAAAATCCTAATAACAGTAACTCTTCATAATTCCTTCGTAACTACAAATATATAGCACACAAATATTTAGCACACGAAATTGAGATTTGATTAAAAATAAATAATAATTTCATATTAACAAAATGCCGGACCAACATCTAGTCGCATATAACTGACAGCTGTTTTACGATTGACATGCCGGTTGCCTACACTGTGCGCGCAAAAAATATTCACTTTTCTGCTTGCTGTAATGTAACGAGCAGAAAAGTAAAATACTAAGAAATATGTTATTTTGAAGTCTGAAAAATTCATTTGTTTTGTAGAAATGCTAACTTTTCTATTAGGTCGTAGAAAAAATAGTTTTTCGGTTCCTTGCACTAATTAACTCTGTACATAATGACTGATAAGATATACAAACTCCAATTATACCCTTCCGGCATGATTTTTTTTTGAAGGAAAAAAATCATGAGCATAAAGTTCTTGTATCTGAAAAAATAATTTAAAAAATCAAATTTAATTTTTATCTATATTTTATGCAAAAAACGGTGTGTGTCATATGCAGTAAAAAAACTTATTAAGTATATCTGTCGGTCGGTATATCGGGGAAATTTGTGACCACGATAACTCAAGAACGCTTTGTTCTAAGCTAGAATTATTATTGGTAAATATCGGGATGGGGTAAGGTAGTAAAATGGGGTAAAAACTATTTAAAAAAAAAAATATTTAAAAAAATCCTTTTTTCGAAAAAAGAAACTTTTTTGAAGAAAAAAAAGTATTTTTTTTTTAATTTTTTTTTTGTTTTTCAATTTTTTTTTCTATTTTTTTTTTGTTTTTCAAATCTTTTAATGAACCTAGACCTACAGCATAGTTTTATTGGCAGCAAATTTTTATTTTGTTATTGCATAATTTATTGTTCTTTTAATGCATGGTGTGCCATTTATAGCACATACCTATTTTAATAAAAAATATACCATAAAATAGCTTACCTGTAATTTTATTCCCATAAAACGCTTTAACAAGTTTTATATAATAACACAATATTTTTTATATTGCACAATTAGACCGGCAAATATTTTTAATTACACTTTGATGTTTTAAACTACGCAGTTTTCAGCTGACACGCAGAATCCTTGTTAAAAACGTTAATAAAATTTCGCCTAATTAACTCTAGATAGCCGGATTTTTTTCAGATATCTGTAACAGGTCCTTTATTCATAACAAAAAGTTACGGATCTTTTTTTAATAGTTAGTACCCAAAATAATAAAAACCGGTTCATGCCATAAATGGGACGGTATGCTGGAAGGGGTTAACAATTCCAATTAGTTTATAAGTTACTTTGTATTAGAATAACAAATAGGAGTTTGTTTGAGTGACCAGTCATCATCTACACATTTTATTAGTACGAAGTAACGAAAATCGTTTTTTTGGATCCAAACAACCGATTTTCTCCATGGAGATACGAATTTGATAAAGTAACACGATGATATCTTGATTGAGGAAATATTTGGTAAACTTTTCCTGGACTATTTAAACTGGAAATTTAAACAGTTATTAATAATTATAACTGAGATGCGATCAGGAAAACACAATAACGAAACGAGATATGACAAGACTGGTAGCACCGAGTGGTAATCCGTTAACAATAGACTTATATCTACACGAATTCCCATATATTCTTATGAATGGGACCATAAGGCCAATATATGAAAGGTGACATCACAAACCGTCTTAGTATACAAAAAAATAAAAAACAAATAAAAAGAAACATAATATCAACAATCAATGTCTTAAGACGTTCGCTGCTGACCGACGGAAATTTCACGGCAGCCTCATGTGCATTGCGGATGAGGGACGATTCCGCCATCGTGTTGCTGTTTAAATGGTTCAAAAACATTTCAGCTTCTGGGAACAAAATTTTTTTTATATGTCAGCAGCTAAAGTGTTATTTTTTTTTATGAGATCATTTTTATACAAAATAGAAATGAATGCATCTAGTACGCTACCTTGCGGACTTCTGTTTCAAATTCTTTTACTTTAAATAATAATTATTATATTTTATTCGTTTGTGGCTATAACTAACAATACACTCTGGAGTGATACTGGACAGTATCATATCGTCGCCTTCCTTACAAAGGGGCTTATCTCAAAATGTATTGAAGCAAAATACCGACATGTCTGTTGATTTGCCAATGAACATATCATTTAATATATAAGTGTCATTTTGAGATAAGCCCCTGTGTAAGGAAGGCTATGATATCTTTAATTCCATATAAGCGAAATTTTCTCAGGATGAGCCGTCTCGAATGCTCTTTGAAAATCGAAACAGGAAACATTTATTTTCGGATCATTGAAAAACAGCTAAAGTGGGAATTCTTTGAGTAAGAGCAATCTATTATTATGTGTTTTTTTTAGATAATACTATAGTATTGAGCTTATAGGCTCAACTCATTCTGTCGTGTGACCACTAATGTGGAGAAACGCACGATTTAGTATAATTTTATAGTCGTTTCGCCGGTGGTCCCGTGACGAATGGGTCCAGTAGCGCTCGTTACCTTCATCCATTTAGGGATTACCACACTCAGAAAAATATTTTTTTTATCTAGCAGTTGGTTTCTTAATAAATTTAGTAATCATAATCAAATAATTTAACAGAATACAATTTACCAACAAATACTAAAGAAAAATGGTAGACTTTCTGGTGTTCTATATCTTGTAAAACTAGGAATAAGAAATATGATATTTCTGGTATGGTAATAAGTAAAGAATTTCTAACGCTCAAGGAATAGGTATTTTCTTTACTCGTTATCATAGCTACAGTATTTCCTTTTTCTTATTTAGAGTTACTTTTCACTAGATCTATTCGTTTTAGCTTTAAAGCTAGAAGACGAAGACTATTACATTTTATAATATTATTATTTAGTTTACTATTCAGTTTATATATGTTTAGGAATATATTCCTAAACCTATAGGTGATTAAAGGTACCATGTGTTACAGTACTGCTACATTTTTGGTAATGTTGCTTAAAACAGGTTTCTCAGTGAATAACGAAGGAGTGATAGCCCATCGGCGGATGTAGCGCCTTCATTGCCTACTTGGGTGCGACTACAAAGTCCCAAAACTAGCAGATATTATCTGCTGCTTAATTGGTGATGTTATCGAGTATTGCGACACCTTAGTTGCGATTGTTTTGTCAAATGATGATTTATTACCAATACTTCCAATTTAACTAAAGTAGAAGAATTTTGTATTGACAAATATGTTATAGTTAAAGTAAAATACTGTTGAATGGATACTTTTAGTATCCATTGTTTTGATATTTAATAATGTTTTATCTGGGTTCTGCCTAGTATTAAGCACTCATTTGGGTTTATTAATTAGTTAGTGCTTTTTGAACATATTATGAAACCCGAATGCTTTTGTTTCCATTTTGACAGTACTTTTTTGTAGAGGTAAATATCAGTGTAATTACATGTTTATTGGTACTTAAGCATCCCGTAAGTCCAGGACTTGTGTGGGCTGGTAGTAAAGGGAACCACTTAACTTACTTTCGAACCAGTTTATAGAGAGTGTCTTCGCCAAATTTCAATTGTTAATTAACTGAAAAAGACAATCAGCCCCAGTGAGAATCGAACTCACGTTAGCCGGTGTGTCAGGATTTAAATTAGATGTCCTAACCCGCTCGGTTACACTCCCATCATAAATAATTATTTTTATTTTGTTTAGGTTTTTCGAAGCTTGGAGATGAAGAACGTATATAAAATAGTATATGAAATTCGTTTGTGACTGGCTTTTAGTGCACTCGAATAATTTTTCACTTCCGCTGCCGTGGCGTGAAAAAACTTTGGTTCTAGTGCACTAAAAGCTTAAGTCTCAAATTAATATTATTATGTTTTATGTTCTTATGCAAGCTTCTGGATAGGCCTTTACTTTAATTCAACTAATGGAAAGGAAAAAATCATAATTATCCTGTGGGTTTTATATTTAGTAATGTAATCTGGTAGAAGTTTACTTTGCAATACATATATATTGCTGTTAATTATAGTTAGGTTCGTTTTTAAGAGACGGGTAATTTTATATCTTCTATGAAGAGACTGCTTTAAAAATTGTAATTTTAATTATCATGTTACCCAATTACTGTCAAAATTCTGTTATTATCTAAAAATTTTACCTAAAAACATAACACTTTAGCCAATTATTTCGATAAGCACGGTGTACTATTTTTACTCTCTTTAAGTAGTTACGGATGTAATATTTTATCTGTTACTAGATAAAAGTGATATCCTATTTTTAGGGTATTGGTTTATCTTTAGACACATGACATTATAGGTATAATTCCCATTTAAAGGAACTATATAAGTTTAGACCCTATAAAATAATTTTTACATCCGCATAATATAGCCCATATTACTTGTCATTATCAGGGACGGTGCTCTGGAGGTGAACTACCCCTAATGTTGGCCAATTAGAAAAATTGAACTTTGAGTTTGTATAGTATTTTTTTAGCAAAAACTGCAGTACTGGCACAAAGAAGAAGAAGAAGAAAAAGAAGAAGAAAAAGAAGGAGAAAAAGAAGGAGAAAAAGAAGATATATACTTGCATATGTTTAAATTGTGAATTTATGTAAATAAAAAAACTTTATTGTAAAATAATGTAAAATATTTTGCAAAGCAATGTAAATTAATTTAAAATTACACAAAACTACAACATAATGTAAAATTATTTAAAATTAGATAGGTTTACATTGATTTACACCTATTATCAATTACTATCTAAATTTACAGAAAAATACATCCCGATTTATAGTATTTTACAGCAATATATTGCTTCTATGGAAAATTTTACCAATGGTACACAATTCCATTTTTTTACATTAAAGATTAGATTTTTTTAACGATTTAACTATTAAATAAAAAATTAATATAAGTATATTTTATTTTTGTTTTCCATTTTATTTTTATTCTACCTTTATTGAAAAAGAACTTTCTAAGTCACTGCAATGTGGGTCCTTGAATCCGGACAAACCAAAATAGTGGAAATCAAACTCAGGTAGTTATCGAAAACGTTAATTCAGTCAATTAGGTGTGTGATCGCAGCAGTTGGCTAGTCCTAGGCCATAAATCATCAGTAATTGTAGTTTAAGTAGATAATAAACAGTTTTCTATTTCTGCTTGTCACAACATAAATATAGAATTAATGTGGGATATTTATGGATGTATACCCCAACTCAAAACGTACGGAACAAATGCTGGCTTTAAAACTATGTTTATTTAGAAGACAACAATATAAAATTTACGTTATAAGGTAAATACAATTTTGGATAATAAAATGAAACGGCTAATGAAATAGAATAAAATACAATACAAATAAAATATCTACAAAACTCGTAAGATTTGCAATAAAAAGTAGAAAATTTGGTTCATTTAGATATGTTTCAAGTATTGGTTTACAGTATAAGACTGGCATAGCATTAACTTAAACCTATTAAGATTGATAAAGAATTAAGTAATTTGAGATATTTGTGGACATATACCCGAATAAAAAATGTACGAAATAAATGCTTGATTAAAACTAAAGTTTCTTTGTTTATTTAGAAGACAACTTAATAAAATTTACGTTTTAAGGTAAATAGAGTTTTGGATAATAAAATGAAACTTGTAATGAAACTAAATAAAATACAGATTTTTAAATATACAAAACTGGTATCGTTTTCACTAAAAAATACACAACTGGTATAATTTGAACAACACACAACTTGTATGATATGTACCAAAAACTAGAGGATTTGGTACATTTAGATATATCGAATTAAGTATTGAATCTGATGATGATGGGATATTTATGGACATATACCCGAATAAAAAAACATAAGAAATAAGTGTTTGATTTAAACTAATGTTTCTTTATTTAGAAGACAACTTGAAAATTTAGGCTGTACACGGTAAAAATAAATTACATTAAATTACATAGTCCGTAAATGGTAATATTTTGCATAGACCGGAACGGTAAAAATTACATAGTCTAGAATGGTAATATATTGCATAGCCTTGATATTAAAAAAAAAATAATTACTACTTAGAAAATGTTTGTTCCAAATTACAAGTCTCTGTGTCAAAGCTTTTTTGAAATATCGTAGCGTAAAGTTCATTTGGTTTAATAAAACCAACTACCTTTTTTTACACTTTTAACACTTTAACATGCGTCGCTATCTCTCTAACAATAACAATATTAAACGGTCCGTCTCATGATGCGACGCCTTCTTGGTTATTGTCCAAAGAGCACGCGCGTCTTAAAATAACATAGCCCGACATTGTAAAATCATATAAAAATATGTAAATCAATGTAAATATATTTTTTACATTCTTTTACATTATTTTACATAAATTCATGAATTATGCATAGTCCAGAATAGTAAATTTACTATTCCGTACTATGTAAATTCATGTATTTTTACATTATTTTACATGCAGTTTTTACAGTGTACAGTAAATAAAGTTTTGGATAATAAAATAAAACTGTTAATGAAACTAAATAAAATACAGATTTTTAATCCTATCCCCGGCATAGCTAGGGCCCTGTGTACAACGTTACAGCATACAACGTTGTGTAACCATTTCTACAGACTATCTGGCAGACTGCAGACTGAATATGCTTTGCGGTAGCTACTGTCTGTAGCAATACTTCATCAAGAATAATAACTAGAACATATTCTATATTTTGGGATAAAAGTTTATTAAATATCAATTTTTGACTATAGTAGTAGTGACAGGAATAGATGGCGCCTAAGTATAAATCAATCTAATGACTTTATTTTTTTAGTGAATAAAGTCTAAACTGTTTTCTTAATCTACGTACAGATTTGACTCTTGGTACTGGACCAATATCACTCTGTACGATGATTAAAAAATAGTATTCTTTCTATGCTGTGGTAGTATTTAACAGTTAAATGTGCTGTAGGTACTATTTAAAATAAAAATATACATGTAGTAAATGTAAAATATGTTGATTTACATAAAATTTCTTCTTTTAAAAAGAATTAATAAATTATTCCCAGGTTTTACGAAACGGATACAAAAATTCAACTGTCAATTTTAATTTCCACTGAATACACTCGGAATATAGTTGTAATCATTAACTTTAATCCTAATATATGTACGTGGTTGCTTGGAAGATTAACCAACTCTGAATTATTACAGCTAAGAATTAGTTTTCACTGTGTACCCTGTCATACGTACAAAAGCAGTAGAATTTATTTCTTAATAGTGGAGACACTTTATCTAGCGGCGGTTCTAGTACCGTTTAACCTTCATAGGCAGGGTGGTAAGTATACTTACCACTTAGGGGCTGTCCATATATTACTTAACGCGCCTAGGAGGAGAGGGGGTCAGAGAAATTGTTACAGTTTGTGACAGGGGGGAGGGGAGGGGGTCTAGGTAAACGTTACGTACCGGAATTTAATAAATTTAATGTATATTTCCTAAGCTTGGCAGATGTATTTTTATTTCAACATAAATTACTATTTAGTGGCCCATAATTCCCCTTTTCACACAAAAATTGACGAAACTATGCATATTTAAATAATATTGTAATCAGTAAAAAAATTGTTGACATTGATATTAAAAAAAAAATCTTACGGCCCTGTTCTTGCGTGATCTTGCCGATGAACCATCGGCGATGATACATTTTCGCGCGGAATGTGTACTCACAGAACACCAAGTATGTACTATTTTGTGTACCTGTGCATAAACAATATACGTGTTATATGTGACACTCAGTGTAAAAAGAGGTACCTAGTATTTTTTCCCTGTGTGATATTGATTATGAATATTTTTTTTAAAGTTTGAGTGATTTTTTCGTTTAAGTACATTAAGTGCTATATGTATTATTATAATAAATATGTATCATTTTTACATTGTCTTTTTACCGTCTTGCATTATGCGGAATTCTGTATATGTTAGAAAAAAAAATACAAATATTTATATTGTTACGCGTTACACAGGGGGAGGGGGGGGTGTTGGTAAATGTGACAGTTTGTTACACAGGGGGGGGAAGGGGTCAATTTTTTTGAAAAATTGCGTTAAGTTATATATCGACAGCCCCTTACCTATATAGTTATCATTTTTTCCATTTTTTAAGTAATATTGTGGGTTTGTATGTTTTTTAGTAAATTTACAATAACATGTTAGAGAATCAAAAAATAAATAAATCACATCAAGCTTGATAAAAGTAAATACACAAATTTGCATCAAATACCGCTTCTTCGTGCAAAGTTTGATAAAATTTTATATGCATCTTTCGAGAGACTTAAAATTTGGCACACAGGTATGTTACCAAAAATATTCGCTCGGGATTGTTTTTGGTGAACATTGGGGTGGGGCAAGGGGGGCAAATGGGGGAAAAACAATATTTTTTTACAAAAATTTGAAAATTACTGTATAGGGATTTTAGAGGTTGCTGAATTCTAATCTGATAATTTGAATTTTCTAACTTTACCCCGCGGGGGTGAGGGGGTAAATATTTTTAAATGTTTTCAATATTTTCTTGAAAATTTGTACAAAGGGGTTTTTGAGGTTGCTAAAACTGAATCTTGAAATATTTTTTTTCTAAATCCACCCCTTAGGGGTTGGCGGTGATTTTTGTGAAAATTGTTATATTGGAGTTTTTGAGGTTTCTGAAAGTAAATCTAATAACAGATTCGTGATCAGCTACCCCAAAAATCCACATATACCAATTTAAGTTAATTTTATGAATTCGGTCCGCCATATTGGATCCGCCATATTGGATCAGCCATCTTCAACTTTTAAAATCTGATAACAGATTCGTAATTGACTCCAAATAGTCCAATTTCTATTACAATAAGAGTTACGAATTCGGTGAGCCATATTGGATCCGCCATTTTAAATTTTGTAAATCTGATAACAGATTAGTGATCAGCGATCCCAAAAACTTTTTGGGATTGCAACTATTTTTATAGATATACAGATATTAGAAAAATGTGTGCTTGAAAAGGGTATGTACATGTAACATGAATAAAAAACTACAATAAATTTAAAAAGTTTATGAAAAAATATTATAAATACCTAATGTAAAATCTTTCAATTTTACCTACACTGAAAAAAAAAAGATTTGGCTGGGAGCACTAGACAAATTGTTTTGCTTGCCAGATCCTTGAAATATGGTTTATGTTTCTGGAATCACAATAAATTGTGGTGTTACACTTACAGTACCAGTTTCTGGTTGCAGAATAGGAAAAATTGTTTATCTGTGTTTAAATATTGATCTGGATACCCAAATCAAATCATGTTTTAAATAGTTGGTCGGTATTTTAGTTACTTATCTGGATGCCCCAACAAGATCATTTTTTTCATCATTTTAATAGTAATATAGCAACGTTTTCCAGTCATCGCTGATGTAATATTTTGAAAACGCTGCTACTAACAAAGTGAGATCCGCCCTTTGAGAACCAAGCCACAGATATGTATTATGTAAAATCCATTTTATAAAACTTCATTGGTATAATTACATAATTTACGTTTTTATGGCACTAAATTTCAGATGTTTCTTTACAGTCTCTTCATGTTCTGACAGAATATGAGGGTTCTCTATAACCTGTTTATTTTGGGTTCCTTCCCTCTTTCTATCAATTTGTCATATGACACATATATGTTAAATGAAAATTTATTTGAAAAAGATAAAAAATACAGGGTGGCTTAATTTTGGCACAAATAAAATGAACAGGATTTAGCCTTCCTTTTAAGCATATGGGACTTATGGGTTTTTGTATATAGCTTTCAAATATTTGTTGACTATAGGTACTGACGCCGCTAGATAGAGTAACCCTATGTAATAGATCATAATAAAGATATGAGATGTCCAAATAAGAAAAATACAAAAGCATAAAATATTTGGTGGCTGTATTGTCACATTGAAACCTGTACACTTTCCGGATATGAGAAGAATTCTTTCCATTATTATTAAAACTAGAAATCTGAATAGATTTCTCTTTCAATTGGAAGTACTGATTTTATAGAGAATTTAGTTTTTTTTTAACTAAAATTTAAAACAGTTATATCAAAAATGTGGATTACAAATTAACAAAAACAAGAACATTTACTTCCTGAGCTCATGAGTTTACTGAGAGATTATTAGTATTATTGTTATATATTGTAGTATCATACCACGGTAATATAATATTACGCACCGAGTCCGCGAACCTAATTCTCAGTGCACGAGAATGCTTATTCTTTTACGAGGCGGACCGAGTAAAAAAGCACTCGAAGTGAACTGAAAAAGGTTTGAGTCGAGATGCGTTTACTATTTTTCCCACCACCTAACACCTAAGCATCCATAAAACGCAAAAATATTCCAAAAAATGATTTGTAAATTTGAGGTTATGTGTTTGACGTTTACGTCTATTCTCTGACAGCAGCTGAGTTTCACTTCCCGACCGTTGTCATGGCAACGGGTGATAAATGAGGTCGTAGATCGTAGGAAAAATTATAATATACAGGGTGTTTTATAAACCAAGAATTTAAGGGATGATTTTAAAGGTTGCTCCAAAAATGTACCCTAATAGAGCCACTCCTCTCCGAAGGTTCCGTCTTAAATAGGGTTTTTATTAAATATGTTTGGAACCCTTTCAACTACAGCAATGAAATTTGGTACATGTCTGAATAAAGGCAATCTTCCTAGGTAATTTTTATTTGGCATCTTTAACCAGGGAATTTAAAATTACACAAAATTTAATCTAAAATTATTAATTACATAGATTTTTGATTTACACCTATTACACTGCTCTACAAAAATAAATATTTTTTTTATTTGCCGGTCACTTTTTAGTTGCGTATTGGGATGCCCTGATTTCCGTTTTTTTGGATCACCGCGTTTTTTTGAGATATAGCTCATAGTGCTTTTTTTGCCTATGGTTGTAGTAAAAAAATAATTAATGTCTAATTTTTGCCGTGGATTGGTTCTCTATTAATGGGACTCTAAGCCAAAAAAGCGAATTTAAAATGTCGTTAATAGTTTGTTTTTTATAGGCTTCTAAACTCAAAAAAATTATATTTTTTCGCATTTTTTCGATATATTTAAAAAAAAAATTATATAAATACTAAAGATACAACTTAAATTTTTATACATAATACTAACACATGTGCCGTTTATAAAAATAAACAAGGTTCTAAATTTAATCCAGTGACGGAGATTTTAAGGGGGGTTGTCGAAAAAAAAATAAAAATATATATATATATATATATGAAGTATTTTTTTTATTTTTAGAAGAGGCAACAAGCAACAAGATTAATTAAATTTATTATGAAAAAAATAAAAGGAAAAATTGAAAAAAAAAATCTTTTTGCTTTAAAACATAAAAATAACATTAACACGTTGACTGTGGGTCCCCGGAGACCGAAACCTAACTTTATTTCAGTGCGGCGGTATTTTTTTATATACTACATGCTTTATGCTACCGGTCCCCGGAGGCCTCCTTCACACTGAAAGAAAAACTGTTTTTTGGGGCCGCAGTCAACGTGTTAAATAATTGAAAATATTGTTGCTCTGATTTTAATACCTCCCCGTAAAATCTCCGTTACTGGATGCAATCTAAAACTTCTATAATTCTTATAAACCTCACGTGTGTTAGTGTTGTTCATAAAAATATAGCGAAAAATCTCATTTTTTGAATTTAGAAGCCTATAAAAAACAAGCGAATAAAGATATTTTAAATTTGCTGTTTTTTTTTGGCTTAGAACCCTATTAATAGAGAACCAATCGACCGCAAAAAAAATAGACATAAATTATTTTTTTAATGCAAAAAAAAAACAATGTGCGCTATATCTCAACGAAGCAAGGTTTCGAAAACAGCCCATCAAATAGGTCTAGAGTCAACTAAAATGGTGTGGGCAAATTTTTGAATGTAGAGCGGTGTTATTAAATACGGTCTATGACTATGACAGAAAATTACATGTCGCTTAATGGTATCTTACATATTGCTTTTATGGAAAATTTACGAATATTCAAATCGATCTATGCCAACCAGTTGCCATTTTTTCTTAGAGTTTATGTTCGAAAAGTGTGCACTGTAAAAACTGCATATAAATTAATGTAAAAACGGAATAGTAAATTTACTATTCTGGACTATGCATAATTCATGAATTTATGTAAAAGAATGTAAAATAATGTAAAAGAATGTAAAATAATGTAAAAGAATATAAAAGAATGTAAAAGAATGTAAAAGAATGTTAAATAATGTAAAAAATTATATTTACATTCATTTACATATTTTTACATGATTTTACAATGCGGGCTATGTTATTTTAAGACGCGCGTGCGCTTTGAACAATAACCAAGAAGGCGTCGCATCATGAGACGGACCGTTTAATATTGTTATTGTTAGAGAGATAGACGCATGCTGCTAGGTTAAAGTGTTAAAAGTGTAAAAAAAGGTAAATATTATTTATGTACGATATTTAAATGCTTTATACAAATTTACGTTCATTATAAATTACGATCTTTATCAACCAATAGATCTTTAAAGAAAGATGTAAGCAGTTTATACTCGTATTAAGGGTGCAAATCGCTTGGTTTATTAAACCAAATGAACTTTACGCTATTTCAAAAAAGCTTTGACACAGAGACTTGCAATTTGGAACAAACATTTTCTAAGTAGTAAATATTTTTTTTTCAAATTTCAAGTCCAAACCATTCTGGACTATATAACTTTTAGCGTTCCGGTCTATGCAAAATATTACCATTTTGGACTATGTAATTTTTACCGTTCCGGTCTATGCAAAACATTACCATTACGGACTATGTAATTTAATGTAATTTATTTTTACCGTGTGTGGATTTGCCTACATTCTAAACCAGTCGGGGAAAAAGAAAATGTTGAGGTCGTAGTTAGATCCCCTTATTGCTTACACGTCAGTTTAATAGGTTTATTTTATTAGCAATAACGAAATATATTATTGACGACATTGGTAAACATTATTACTGGCGGCTGATTATGAAGTCAATTAATATATTTATATCAGTGCTAAACGATTGAATCTAGTAGTTTATTATTTATTTTATTGTTCATTTATATGCTCTTCACAACACGTAGTGTTAGAAGAATTATTCACGAAGTCAAAAATGATCAAAATTTGCGTTACGTAATACTTAAACGTTCCCCAACGTGTTTTTTTCTGGAAATTTTACTTTTATTAAGGGAACGTTCAAGTATTACGTAACGCAAATTGTACCAAAATGCATACACTTCATACCCCGGTTCTCGCGTTATTAAAGATTATAGAGATTTCATTGGGGGTAGCCAAAATATGAAATCTCTACAGCCTTGAATAACATGAGAACCGAGGTATGAACTGTATGAATTTTGGTACATTTTGCGTTACGTAATACTTGAACGTTCCCTAAGTTGTACCAAATGTAAATAAAATTCATTTAAAGACAAACAAATATATAGAGGGAGCCACTTTAAATCAAAAATCAAAATCAAAAATTAAAAATGTCCCAATGCAAAAAAATAGACTTCACCAGAAAAATCCTGGTTGCAACTGCCAGAAGTATATAATAGAATGCGAAGCATTATGTATCTTCACAGCTTGTTTATTTTATTGTTCATTATTTTTTATTGGCGTTTATCAGAATTGTTAATAAAACTCTTCATCAATATGGGCGATATTTGATGAGGGATTTTGTCAGGAATTAATTAAATTTGATGCACAAATCATTAACAATATTGTTTATTTATTACAGGAATCTGCTTTATTAACTTTCTGATATTGACAAAAGCATTTATTTAATCATAAATTATTTTTATTATTAATACTTCAATCGAGTTAATATATAATATAAATACATATTCATATGGGAATTAAGATAAGTTTCACAATGTAGTTTTTAAGTAAACATAACATGAGTACTTATATACAGGGTTATTATTTTAAATGGTCACCCTCCGTAACTTTTGAATGGGATAAGATATAAACTTTAAAAACTATCATTTGCAATATATTTTTTATTTTTTATTCTATAAGGCGGCGCTAGGGGGGCTCGCGGATGACAAAATTTTAAATAGCAACGTGGGCTCACTTTAAACAGATTAAAACTTTTTGTTTAGCTAACTAGTTATTTATTATTATTAATATTTGGTTTTTGAAGATTATTTCTTCTTTATTCAAATTATAAAAAAATTAATAACACTGCTCAACACTCAAAAATTTTCAGACACCATTTTAGTTGCATCTGGCTATAATTGATGCCCTGATTTCAGAACCTTTTTTCGTTTTTCTCGATCAGCTCGTTTTTTTGAGATATAACGCACAGTGATTTTTTTGCTTATAGTAGTGGTAAAAAATTAATTAAGGTTCAATTTTTTTTTTGTTTTGCGATGGATTGATTCTCTATTAATAGAGCTCTAAGCCAAAAAAAGCGGATTTCAAATATCTTTATTCGTTTGTCTTTATAGCCATCTAAATTCAAAAAATTACATTTTTTCGTATTTTTTTCGCAATATTTTCGTGAAAATTTTATATAAATACTAAAGATATGGCTCTGATTTTTATTGGCAACACTAAAACATGATTTATTAATGGGAACAAAATAGTTTATCTGCCAGAAATAAAATTTATTTGTCACAACTAAATAATTCAATTGGCCATATCCAGCCAAATATTTTGTTGACACAAATAAACTGTTTTATCAGTGTGGGATTAACACGGCAAAAATACCTTCAAATAGATAACGACCATCACTTCACGGAAAAAAAAATTATAGCTAAGAGCACTATAACACACATACCAAGCAAATTATAATCGCTTATTATATAAATACAAGGCTTTCTCTTACAATTATGGCAGTCAGTGTAAAAATTTATATGAAATACTTTAATTGTTTAGTGAATAATAAAATATAACAAATAGTATGGCATTTATAGCTTAAATAGATTTAATTATTGTCCGTGCTAATAATTTTTATAATATAATAAAATTTCTGTAAATTTATAATAGTGCCTGTAATAAATATAATCGTGTCTGTAATATATATAATCGTTTCCAATTTATTTTTAACATTATTAGTTATTGTGTCCCTTATAATCTATAGCTTAAATCACTATAATTTGCCAGTGTTACCAAATATCTTATAATGTATAGCGCAGAGCCCACTAATTTCTTTCCGTGTTGATCTATATATAGGTACTATTCTACTGGAATTTTTTTGTCTTTATGTAGAAGAATGACATTTTTATTTTCGCATTTTTTAGTTTTTTTTTACATGCTCAGAACGTGAAACTATCTCTTTAGCTGCATTTTTCTCGAAAACGGTTGGCCTTACAGTGTAACATAAAAAGTACCTTTCTTATGTATTTTTAACTAAGGAATCATATTTTATTGAGAGGATGTAAACAGAACTACAGACAAAAAAATATGCGGAAAAAGAGTGACAACGCCCCCCCCCCCACCCCATTCTGCACGCCCTTGATTAAAATTAAGAAATAAGATATAAATAGCATGCGAGCTTTTATCAATATTAGAACAAGTGCAAAAATTGGTTACTGTATCTTGGGTTTCAGATATATTAAATAAAATACAACCTTTTTCAGACATAATATTGGTTAACATAAAAATCCAGTACACTTAAGTCAGTCGGAAAGTGCGTTTAACTAATTAAGTACGTAAATTCAATAAAACAGCTAAAATTTTAAATATTTGGTGTACAAGGTTCTGTGATGTCCTGGTTTTTTTGGTTAGGCTGAAGCTCTCTTAGGGCTCATTCCCGGACCAACCTCACAAGGTAAGGTAAGGTAAGGTGGTGGCCGTGGCGGTTTAAGCATTTGATATTTACTTCGTCACGGCTAGAGCGTGGGTTCGAGTCCCCGCGGTGGAAGACAAATTATTTAGACAAATTATTTAGTTCATGGGACATTGAGATTTGTGTCCGACTGTGCATTATGGCTGCTGTCTTTGTGGCATGGAGAATTGTGGCTGACTCTTATGATCTCAGGGTCCTTAGCAAAGGATCCCAGGTCTACATAGTATGGCTGCTCTCCTTGTGACATGGAGAATTGTGGCCGATTATACAGTAAGGATGCTCTCTTTGCGGTCTTATCCTGAATTGTTGAATTTGAATCTACTTGCCTTAGATTAAACTAGGTGGCAGAAATAATAGTTTGTTCAATTTCTATAAAAAAGAATTGTTGGACAAAAATTGTATCTATGTCTTACAAACAGTGGTTCGGAAGTCACTATAAGCCGGTGGTCCACAGAAGGTAGTATGCACAATGGGCATTTGGCCTGCGTGCAAGTGATATTATCATGCATTACTGTGGTATTATCCCCCTTTAATGTAACTTTGTAACTTTTAACCTCATAAAAGTTTGTAATTTTTTTTTCTGAATAACCCTGTATGTTACTATAACATTTATGCATAACTTATCATTTATGATAATTGAAATTGAAAATTGATTACGATTAAGCCATCAAGTCGTTTTTCCAGCGCACATTCACACATGACCTGAATAGATATGCATCTAGTTGGCGGCCGTATTAATAAACGGCAGCGGAGCGACGCAGAGTGTGAAAAGCTGATAAAGGACGGGTAATCAGAAAACGTGTGCCTGACCGATGCTCTCTTATCAGGCGTTATGCAGCCCGGTTACCTTTATTACTATATTAACACACGATGGATTTAATTAAATTTGGATTCGATATTTCAATTATTCTGTGTTTAAATAAAGAATTTATGTAATTGATACTAACCAAGAACAAGTCGTGAAGATATTCAATAACATAATTGAACCCGGGACACTGGCGTAACAAGCGGGGCACGGCCAGTTTTAAAAATGTTCACCTAAAAGGGTATATTTTAAGCATTCTGTACTAAAATAAAAAAATCTTTAGATGGCTTTTATTGCAAACACGTCTTAATACTTTTATTAAGGTGCAGAGATTTATCCATGACCAAACAAAAATATGTTTGCTTATAGCTGCTGAATCCATATCTCTAGATTTTGCGTAACATTGAATTTTATATTTAATAAGTTAAAATTTTACCTATTCTATATCTTCCGTTTCATTTAAATCCAGTGCAGGTACTTTAATCAGTTTTGCGGTATTTGAAATAAAGCCCTAGATTGTTTAATTCTTATAAATCTAAATACAAGACATTCATATAGCCCAAAAAAATAGTAAAATACTTGACAGTTACAGAATAAGGGCGAAATTTAAACCCCAAATATAAAATGCAATATTCCGCAAAAAACTACACTAAATTTTAAGAAAGATATGGATTCATAAGCTCAGAATCTATAAGCAAACGTATTTTTGTCAGGTCATGGATAAATCCCTGCACCTTAGTAAAAGTATTAAGTTAGAGACGATGTTTCAATAAAGACATCTAAAGATTTATTTATTTTTGTACAGAAGCTTAAAATATACCCCAGAATCATAATCAGAAAAAAATATCAGAGGTGCCAGACTTTAAGCTGAAAATTTTTAAATCTGTCAAGACGCGTCGTTAGGGGTAAATTGCATAGGTAAACTTTAGAAATTAAAATCCTTTCTTCGACATTTTTTGTTGAAAATCAGTTCCTTCTATCTGAGAAATTTTGAGTGAACTGTCACAGGGTTCACGGTTGATCTTGGCCAATATTTCTGAAAACTACTTTTTTTTTGATCTTTTAATCATACCAAAGAACTTTTAAAAATAATAAGGCATTGTTTTAAAAAATGTGCCTTTGGTGGAATATTAAATCGTCGTCGTAGTACTTTTACTTTTATCTTTACACGTTTGTTTCGTACTATTCTTCTTAATTAAGCATCCCCTAAGTCCAGGACTTGTGTGGGCTAGTAGTAGAGGGAACCACCGGCTTATACTGACTTTCGAACCAGTTTTTATAGGGAGTGTCCGCTTCACTTACGCCTTCGCCAGATTTCAATTATTAATTAACTGAAAAAGGTAAATAGGAGCCAGTGAAAATCGAAGTCACGCTAGTTGGCTAGTACACTTGTCATGTACAGACGCGGTAGACCACTACACCAATCCTCTCATTTGTTCTATATTCATTTTTATTTTATGCCAAAAAAGTCCGTAAACACATAATGTATACGGAAGATTTTGGCATAAAATAAAAAATGGATATAGAACAGGATAATACTACGGCACCGAAATGTTTTATATATTTGACCTTTATTGAATTTTTAATATTTTTATTGTTTCAGTCATTATAATAATAAAAATTATTAAATAAATATTTTACGATTTCACTTTTTTAAGGGTAGAATTAGTCAAGAGATCCGAATTTGCCCTTAAAGGTCTAGCAATTATGATATAAAGACAATATTTCCTGTTTTTTTTTTAATAATTATTTCTATATTGGTACCGGGATTTTTATATTGTTCGTCTAGGGACCATGTCAGGTTCGTTGGTCCCTACTCTCGTTTTAAATTAAAACCCTTTTTTTTAAACAGAGGCAAAAGAAGGAATTTCGATTTCTCGATTCTCGTGAAACCTTAAGTCGATTATCCAAAATGGAATAACACATTGATCTTAATCCAGAATATCAAATATGTACTGACATTTCTCAAAAGAAATACATGAAGAAATGAAGAAAAATATTCCAAAGCCATGTATGATAAAGTTAGCGGCCATGTCGCTCAGCGGTGGCGCCACGGTAACACGTTCTTTGACGACTACATCTTTGATAATATACCATCAAGAAGGCTTTTTTTCGTGACATTTAAAGTCCATTGTTTGGCGCTGGGTGAAAAGTTTGTTACATGCTATTCAAACCAAATAAATACGATACGTTACTTGTTAAATGTTTTATAAAATTTTTAAATAATGACAAAGAAACGCGAAGAATGTTAACCAAATACAATAGCATTACAATTGTTTTCTTAAATTAGAATTAAGGTTATTATTGTGAAACAATACAGGGTATTCTAGAGTCCGTAGATCAACTACCTAAATTTTAGCAATCTGTTTATAATTTGTTAATAAATCAAGGTAATGGTAATCTATTTCAACAAAACTTGGAAGAGGAGGTTTTTCGGACCTAGCTCGAACAATAAATTTTAGGTAAACTCAGGTTAAGACCAAAACGTATAAAAAAAACTTTTAAAAAACCATTTTATTAAAAACAAAGTTGACGACTACATTTTTGCTAATATACTATCAAAAAGGCTTTTTTCATGACATTTAAAGTCCATTGGTTGGCCCTCAGGGAAATGTTTGTCACAGGTTATTCAAACCAAATAAATATGATACGTTACTTATTAAATGTTTTATTAAATAAATTAATAATGGCAAAGAAACAAGAAGAATGTTAACCATATACAAAAGGATAACAATGGTTTTCTTAACCCTTAATTTAGTAATGTGTAGTATATGATACATGAATTTTAAGATAACAAAAATAGTTATTTACAGTACAAGTGAGGTAAGTGGGATATTATTCATGAAAAAAAAGTTGACTGGGGAGGCTCCTGAGTCGAGTGGGTTAATTTTTGAGTGAATAATGTTACTTACCCCACGTGTGCTTTACAACATTTTATCCAATACCTCTTGAAAACACTACTGAATCAAATTTCCAAATGACATTTCCACAAAATTTACTTGACATTTCAATATAATGTCACTTTTCGGTGATTAGAAATTTCATAACACAACTTGTTTACAGGATGATTAAAACGTCATTTTCATTGATTAAAATGTCAAGTGTAAACTAACATTATTAATAGGTATTGGATAAAAATTATTTGGCAAAAAAATATTTTTTGGCAATGTCAGTCATGATACAAGTCAGTATTAAGTCACGTGACTTTTTTTTAATATTTTTTTTCCATAAATGTTTTACATTTATGTATCTAAATTTCCCCTTAAAAGATTTTTTATATCCTTCATCCCAAAGAGTGTTTGCCAAATTAAGGGTTAACCCTCAACTGCTACGGTGACAAATTCTAACACCAACACTTCGAACCGGTACGACATACCGCGAAACCAATATTTACATTTATTTCTAAAATTTTCTGAAAATAGTAAATCTACTGACCTAGTTTATATCCTTTATTATATATCCAACTAAAATACCAACTAAAAAATAACTTTTAATATAAAAAAAAACAAAGCTAAACAGTATTTATCACATGTTTTAGAATTAACAAACGTTACTAACGTATGCCTCTCGATGCCGTCGAAAGATACTAGGAGTCCTAAGACTAGTGGGGGTAGGAAAATAGTGGGAATTGAAACTCGGTAGCGGTATCTGATACCGCTCCATAGCCGATGAGGGTTAATTTAGAATTAAGGTTATTATGGTAAAAAAATACAGGGTGTTCTAGTGTTCGGTAGACCATCTACCTTAATTTAAGCAGTCTGTTCCTAATATGTTAACCTATCAAGGTTTTTATGTAGTTGATAGCTGCTAGTTGATTTTAACATTTAAAATATTTAGGTCTGTTCAGTAGAATTTGTGTTTTATGGATCATCCTGTATAAACACATCTACACCAGTTTTAATTAAGTCTAGAACAGTCTATCCGAACAATTGTGTCAATATTTTCTGAAGGGGCGGCCAAGGGGGGCCGGCCGGTTCGAACATTCAGTAATTGCCTCATGCCTGTCTAGAGTTGTCTTTGATCTGATCCGTCGCCATCTTTAACTTTACACGTTACATGAAAGTTACATGAGCAACTGAGGTATACAGGTTGAGTAAAATTATGGAATATGAGCGTAATCTATTATTAAAAAAAATCGTTATCTAATAGACATGTAATTATCATCATTTACACTCCTAGCTCGCTCTCCAATATACATATATTTAGTTCTCATGTAGGATTTTTCCCAAATGGTTCTAAACAACAAATTTTTGGATATAAACTTGTTCCATGAAAAAATAACCAACTTTTTTTTCAAATATTTGTCTGTTCGTCTATCCGTCTATCTGATGTCACGATTTTTGTAAACACGATAACTCAAGAACGACTAATCCGATCGACTTGAAATTTTCAGGAAAAATTAAGTTCTACGAGGGGAAGATCCCTATTGTTGTTGAAAGTAATTCCCCCGAAAACAAATAAGTTATGGGGGTTAAACTTTAAAAAAAAATCATAGAAAGCTAAAAGAAAATTTCGATTAACGTATTTTTTTCAGGAAAAATTACTTTTACCCATTATAAAAATCGACCGAAAAATCAATTTTTTTTGCATTTTTGGCTTTAGAATGTCATGAAACGTCGAGAAAATGTGAAAAAAGTGGTTGTTAAAAAAATATCTGTCTGTATAAACCTAACTTTTTAACGATAACTTTTTAACGTTAAAAAAATACAGGGAAAGTGAAGAAATCGTAAAAAACGAAAAAAGTCTAGCCAAAGTCAATTTTATTAACTTCCATATTTTTCCACCCGTCTAGAAAAGATACTTGTTTCACATTTTATTATAAGGATCAATTCTACCAAAAAAAAAATTAAATAATTTTTTCGATTTTTTTTATTTTGCGTCTTTTGCCAAAGAAAATTAAACAATTTAATTTTTTTTTAAGTTTTTTTGAAAATTATTTTTTTTAAGTATTTGGGAAATGCAATATACCATTTACTGTGAAAAATATATAATGGAATTACATATCTTCACACCTTGTTTTACCTCTTAACATTCTTCTGTAATCAAATAGCATCTATATAGAAAACTGAAAAACCTTTTAAGTGGGCATAAAGATTAAAGATCATGAAAGCACTATTTCCATAAAACTATGGTCTTATGTTTAAGCAGTGATGATAAATTTATAATAATTGTAATTATTGACCAAGTTTCGATTGCTTTTGATATTATTCACAACGCCTGCACTAGAATAATATTATACGGTAGTTTCGAATTTTCAAAAAATTTCAAATATCGTCGTAGACAATAAATTCTTGGATATAAATTTGTTTCATGAAAAAATAAGCAACATTTTTTTAATGTTCGTGTGTCCGTCCGTCTATCTGTCCATCCGATGTCACGATTTTTGCGAACACGATAATTCAAGAACGAATAATCCGATGGACTTGAAATTTTCAGGAAAAATCAAGTCCTTCGAGGGGAAGATCCCTGTTGTTTTTTGAATGTAATACCCCAAAAATGTTATGGGGGGGGGGGGTTGTTTTTAAACTACATCAGAGTAGTCTCCTATCTAATTTTTTTTTAAATATGTAATTTTTTTTTAAACACATATGAAAATAGTCTTTCTCAAAAACGCATCTATAGATTTTTTAAAATTTTGTCTAAAAAGATGCCAAAGCTCTATATAATTAAATTATGAAAAAAAAACTTGGGTTGTATGAAAGTTGAGCTAAAAATCGTTTCCAAACCGGGGTGACCACCTTCTCACGTAGTTACTTGCTGGTGTTTACACTGTTAGACCTGTGTCACTGCCTCCGTGGAGATATTGGAAGCGATTGAATATATTTGCAGGGACACTTGGTGTTTATTTTGCGAGCCCCACACGCATACGTACACAAGCATTTCTAGTCATTAAAGTGAAATTAATGTCATTTTAATGAATAATTTATCCTTTGTGGGTGAAATTAGGTCTACTGTGTGTTTTATATAAACAGGGACTAGACCCTAGTCACCTATGGACCAATTTTGTTTAAAAAATAAGTAATTAGAGTAAGTAGTAATTGTAGTATTTTTTGACTACAAGTGATACATTTAGTATATATCGTCGGCTTACAAGTAAAGAGCAATAAGTCCAAAAACATGGTTTTGAGATATTGACAAATTAACAACAAATAACTTTCACTGTTGTTTTTTAATTTTTGTAATAATTGTTACAAAAATGCACGTTTCGCCAAACAAACACTCAGTGCAGAAACATTTGAAATAATCTACAAGTAAAACGCACTAAGTGCACTAAGTGACTTAGTGCCTATTGCCAGATAAAATTTTATTCAAAATCAAACTGGTGCGTTTTGTGTAGTGGGAACTCTCTTGGCAGTCCACCTAGAAGTTAGTTCGGTTTACCTGTACATAGATCATCAAAAATTAATTACAGTACCCTAAAAATCCCATTTTTGCAAAAAAGTGACTTAGTGCCTTTTACCTGTAAGCCGACGATATTATGTACTATTAAATGGTAGGTCAGTAAGGAATGGGAAAAAGGGGTCTATTTTACGAACGTTAGTTATATATATATACCGGGCGTTTCAGGAAGGTGGTTCACCCCCCTTAACTTTTTTACTTTTTAAGGTAGGATCTTTAAATTTGCAAAAACTATATTATTTATAATATAAGATTTTTTAACATAGTCAGAATTTTTTTGGCACTTCCGGTTTTGCCGGAAATGAATAGAACTTTCGATTTTTAAATGGAACACCCTGTATATTTTTACATATTTTGATTTAGAAATCAATTCTGAGAACAAGCATGTATCACTTGTCATATTTTGACAGGTCATGTCGTTGTTTAGTTAAATCTTAATTTTAAATCTTTTGTGCAATAATGCCAAGTTCTTCCAGATAAACTATTCATGTGTGGTATCAAAATGTTCGCAAGAAATTTCTCTTTTATTCTAACCTAATGAGCTACCCTCTTTCCATTTGCAAAAAATGACATATGGACCAAAGTATGATTTTCGAACCTTTAAGAGCCCGCCACATTTAGTGTTTTGGGAAAAAACAAAATAGTATTTTTCTGAAGATACTAGACCAACAATTAAGCAAATACGCTAATTTAAGGCACTAGATATAAAATAAAAATTTTAATAAAAAATGACATGACCTGTCAAAAATTGACAGGTGGCACATGCTTGTTCTCAGAATCGATTTTTAAACCGAAATGTCTAACCATGTCAAAAAATGCTAAATTATACATAATATAGCTCCTGCAAATTTTACGACCTTATATAAAAAAGTAAAAAAGTTAAGGAGGGTGAACCACCTTCCTGAAACACCCGGTATATTCCATATATGGAAAGAGCTAAAAGAATGGACATTTAAATTTAAAAATTTAACTAGATAGCAAAGTCAGAAAGGAAAACTATATTAACTATAATATTATTAACTATATTAGTTTTAATTTTTGATAGCTGTCAGATTGTAGAAACAAGTGAATGCCCCACAAGCTTATGTCACGCACAACGGATCTATTAATGATATTATCCGTTGTTTATGTCTTTTTCTCAGTGTACGAATTTAACAATTTGACTGAGCGTCTAATATTCGCAGCGTGTCAGATTATTAATTTTCTGATAAGAATAGCCAAACAAAAAAGTGTGAAGGGAGCTATCGATTGTGTCGACGGAATTATGACATCGCTGCTAACCTATGAATACAAAGTAGCTGATAAAAATGTTTATCCTCTCTTTTACCCTCCTCCAGGATGGTTCACTTCAAAACGTAGTATAATTTGATTTTTTTCTATAAAACTCTTGTGCCTTGATGTTGGGTACCACCTTAATGTGACGTTTTCTCTCAAGAAAAAGAGTGGGGATATGAACAAATTCTGGAGAAATGGCAAACCAGTAAACTATTCTATTGAATTTACTTTTCCTGTATTTTTGGACCATTTCCTTTTGTTTGTAGCTTTATCGGATTGTTTTTTTGGCGGCACTCTTATCAGATATTTATTAAAATAAAAATAAACTGAAATTAATTTTAACTATTAATTTTACTACTTTAAAAATTTGAGATCTAATTAAAAATGTAAAAATATATCAAAATTTATTAAAATGCCTATATCGCGGAAAGTAATAGTCCTACAATAAAAACATGTTTATGTAGGGAATTAAACATTTTCATTTATGCAAACAAAAATTGTTCCACCATAAATAATAAGTAAGATATCCTAAAAATTATAGTTTTTGTCCTATTTACCCCTTGCCCTACGATAATAATAACTATATTTGATGTGACGCAAATATTAAAGGTCCTGATTCCTTTATTGAAAAAATTTTTCATATCGGAAATTCCATTAAAAAGTAAAAAGGTTTACATACAGACCGACAGACAGGCAGACAGGCAGACAGACAGACAGACATTTTTGAACACCCACTTTTTTCACGTTTTCTTGAAGTTTGATGACATTCTTAAGCCAAAATTGCAAAAAAAAATATCTTTCGGTCGATTTTAATATCGTTCCATCAGTAAAGGGCCGTGGAAAAGTTGGGAGAACCAGAAAACCACCCGGCTGCTGAAAAGGAGGGGCGCCTAATTGGTACTTGGTTGGGTCGGCTTTGGGAGGTGATGAAGTTTTTTTTAGGCCTGAACTATGTTATTTTGGTAGGAAAAATGCAATCATTGGTTGTTTTTAGAGGGAATATACCTTTTTGTTAGAGGTGATGACTTTTTTTCTTTTTTTTTTTAAGCCGCAAAATAAAAAACATTGTATGGTAAGTGGTATTGTTAAAGTAACTGGGTAATACAGCAAGTAAAGTTCTCTACATCACAAAAAGTCTCCGACGAAAGGGGGAGGTACCATGGGCTCTAGCGTTATAAGGCGTGGTGCCTGCAACGGGCCTCTCACTTGTACACATTTACATATTTTCCATAGCCACAGATCTGTGTGTCAAAGTATAACTATTATTATTTTACTCGAAGGGACCCTCAAAACAAAAATTTACAAAAAAAAACTGGTTACTGCCTTTTGGGATGTGGCAGCCACTCTGTCGGTTTATTTTAGAGACTGTATCAGACCGAGTTCACAGCTTCATAAGCTGTTCGAGCTGCAAATTTTATTCTCGCCCGACATTATTATATACACTTGCTTACAAACATCGATTTTTTAAATTGTAATTTGGTGGGTGGAATAAAACGGTGATAAAAAACGGCTTTTTAGCCAGAGTGAGGAAGTATAGAATAATTTTAATATATTTCTAATATTTCTAAGCTAATAAGAAAATGAAACATTTTTAACTCAAGAAATGCTACCTGGCCGAGGCGCAGAGTCGGCCAAATTATTATCTCGAGAGTTGGAAATCTCATTTTTTTATGAGGTTAGAACTTTTATTAACAATCATATAAACCATTAAATATTACGAAAATAATTACATTTAAAATAATTACATTTAAACGAATGTTCGGTTCTGTTGCTCTCATTGAAAATCATATGAGGTAAAATCTAATGCCAAAGAAGGTTAGAAAGGAGCTCGTTACTGCCCATGGTTAGAAAAAGTAATTTTTCCAACTTGGTACTCATTTTTTGGAGAAACGTGTCATGACGTCAATTTCATATGTATCCTTTGGGTGCATTTATTGGTAAGCAACTTTATAATCGATATACTCCATCAGAGAAAAATCGATAAGGGAGTAGGGGGCGCCAGTCCGCCCCCTACCACTCTGAAGAATTCACTGAGGAGTTGGGAAAATAAATCGACGAAAAGAAAATTGTGGATGACCTTTTTTTGTCATTAACATTTCGACGTTATTTAAAAAGTAAAAATCTTTATGACTTACCAAATGTACCTTGTGTATCCTAATTGGCGAATAAAATTTATTATTATTATTATTATTATTATTATTACTTCATCTCCCGTATAACCATGGGTCCTTTGCACCTCATCCAACTATATATTTTGGAAAAAGCTTACATCGCTTAACTTACGAAACACTTCTGTACATTTTATTTATTTATTTATTTATGTTCTGTTAACTGTCTTTGAACTCCATGTTTAAAGTTCCTAAGGTCAAACAAGTTGCATAAAATTCGGATATAAGTCTTGTTGTAGTTCAATGGTGTACTGAATCAGTACTACTGATCACAGAGTTCTCTATTATAGAGGACTGTATTGGATTATATACACTGATAGAAATGTTGTTGTAATATAGGCCCAAACCATATTTTGTAATATGTTATAACATAAATATGTTATACGATACAACAGCCAGGTGTAGAATTAAGAGGTAAACAACATAAAATTGTAATAAATACAACAACAAATGTTATCTTATGCCATAGTTAGTACTATACTATTATATATAGTGCAATTTGTGGTTGGCGCATATACAGTGCGGTCCAAAAGTCACTCCCCCCCCTTTAACTTTTGAATCAGTTGAGATATCGACTTCAAATTTAGATCTCTTAAATAAGACAACTTAGACTATTTTTTAGCATATATTTGATATTTTCAGCTCTTAAAATGTGGGCAGGGGGGCATGGGGGACATTTTTTAAATGGAAAGGGGGTCGTGTGATACATAATTTTAAAGCTTATAAAATTCTCTATTTAAACTAAAATTTTAAAATGTTTTAAAAATGTTTTTTAAGGTTTTGATTTTTCAATTTTTTGTTCTAAAACATTCGATTTTTTAAGTTTTTTTTTATAAATTTTTATTTATGTCAACTAAAATTAGTTTAAAAGTATAATTAACATTTTTTTATGATGAAATTAGGCATTTTTAAAAAATTATTTGTTTTTTTTTAGAGGAATTTTGACATTAATACCCATTTTCAACCCCATTCTAAACCCAAACAATTTTTTTTTAAATTTAAAAATATGGAGTTAAATGGAGAATTTTATAAGCTTTAAAATGATGTATTACACGAACCCCCTTTCCATTTAAAAAAATCTGCCCCCATGCCCCCCTGCCCACATTTTAAAAGCTGAAAGTATTAAATATATGCTAAAAGATAGTTTAAGTTGTCTTATTTAAAAGTTCCAAATTTGAAGTCGATATCTCAACTGGTTCAAAAGTTAAGAGGGGGGGGGGTGACTTTTGGACAGCTCTGTATAACACTATGTTGTTGTATTAATAAGGCTATTATTCTATCAGTGTACTTATGACAATGCAAAGAGCTCAAAATCTGCAGCTTTTAAGTTATTTACAGTAATAAACTTCCATAACATAACGCATGTTGCTAAAAAACTTTATACCGATTACTATTACTATTTTAAATGTAAATATGTAAATTACTATTTTACTTGGTTCCTTGTAAATTAAAAAAAAAGCTCGATTGTCCCGCACCCCAAACACTTTTTTCTCCTCTCAATGTTACGAGATTCCATTTCTTTTCGTAAAGCTTTTTTTATTAAAATTTTAATACTTGCTTAAGCTAATAGACCTCTTTTGCGTTTTCTTCGAATTACTTTTAAATATAATTTTTATTTTTACGAACTGCTGTAAGCGAGAGTTAAAAGAATCTTTTTTTAATGTCTAAGATTATTTGAAGTTAAATTAAAACCGAGGATTTTGGATAAGAACATAATTTATTAGCAAATTACTTTTGTGAAAGAGTCTTTCAAAAAGAGGCAACAAATAATTGTACGTAAAATGACGTCAAATTTTCCAGGAAAATGAGCTCAAAAACACCAAAACTTGCATTTTTAGTAATTTTGATGATGTTTTTTTCGAAAACCAGACCAGATTCGGCTTTAAAATACCAAATACCAAGAGGAAATAGGCAAATTAATACATTTAAGACCAACTTTGCAAAAACTAATATTATGCTGTATTGACAATGTTGATATTAATTTTTCTAGACTCAAAAAAATTTTGTATGATAAAAATAATTAATTATTTCTATATATTGGTCTATAGCCAGTTATGTTATATACTTTTATTTTGTGTCTTGTAATTAGTGTTAAGTGTTGGGCAATATAGTCATTATTATTATTATTATTATTTAAAATAATAAAGGGTGTAGGGTGATAAATTTTAAGGAAATTAAAGAACTGGCTAAGAATAAGGTTGGATGGAGAGCTGCCTCAAAGCAGTCTTAAAACTGATGATGAATAGCTTAAATTTTATGTTTGGAAATTTTGAGACTCGTAATATCAGACAAAAAAAAAAATTTTTGGACACTTATAAATATTGATAGTATGAACACTGATAGAAATTTTGACGAATATTAATTAACTTTGAAAAATATTTTGTAAAATAATTTAAATGACTTATGCGAACCAGTTTTAATATACACTAAGAAAAATGTGGAAAATAAATTGGGATTTGAAAATGATTGCGAATAGTTGGGATTTCAAACATAGAATGTTTTAATTTAGAAGTATTTAATGGAAAACTAATATATAATGGAAATTAGAATTTAAGGGCTTTGCATAGAAGTAGGACTTAGAAGTAAGAATTGATCTTTCATGTTATTGAAGAATTTAGTCACATTTATTTAATATATTATTCTTAAGTTAAGAAGAAAATGTTTTAATCTGTTTCCAAAGCGCCGCCTCCTAGAATACCCGCTCCCGAATAAAGTGATAAGTATATTCTCCGCTCGGGTATACTTTAAATATGATAGAAGATTGTATGGCCAACCTAACTGAGTAAGTTATCATAAAAGTTATAATTAACTGCTCGGCTATAACCGAATTATATACCACATCACTAAATTAGTGAAGAATTCGACATCACTACATACGCCTTCGCCAAATTTCAATTATTAATTAACTAAAAAGGGCAATTGGCGCCAGTGAGGTTATAATTATAAATATAAATAACACAGTAAAAAGTAAATTGAATAATCAGCTAAAAATGCTTAGGAAATCGAAAGTTATTATCCTATACAATTGTACTTTAATTTTTGTTTAAAACACACAATATTTCATCAAGAAAATTTCATCATGAAATTTCCATGTCCGTCCTTAAATATTAAAGTACGTGATTTTAAAACTACTAATTTTTAAAACTTTTGGATTAAAAAAAAAACTTTTGTTTCCAGCACTACAAATGATTATTTTACTTGTGTTTTAATCTTTGAACCGAGAAACGAGAATTGTCCTTAATATTCGAAATGCTATTCAAATGAACACTGCATATTTCACATCAGTCAGAGCGGTGTGACACGATACGATGTATAATTGACAGCTGTAGACGAATTTCTGAGGGTTTAAACCCCTTACCGCCACCCGAACAGCGGCGGTTCTTGTGTTAATTGATTTTTAAACTCTTCACGGCACTACGTACCAGAACAATTTTTTTTACTAAATACTAAAAAATAAAAACTTTTCGCAAAAAAAATGAACCGACTTCTATGTCTCTAAAAAGTAAAAAATAAAAAAATACTTAAGTCGGTGCCAATTTCACCATTACCTAAATAAATTACTAACAATTATTTTTTCATTATTCTACTATTGCTGTAAAATTGGCACCGACTTGAGTATTTTTTATTTTTTACTTTTTAGAGACATAGAAGTCGGTTCATTTTTTTGCGAAAACTTTTAATTTTTTACTTTTTAGAGACACAGGAGTTGTAGATTTGTAACGTCATCTAAGCTAAATTATAGTTGTCCTTCCATCTCGGTAAGCTGCTGTCGTCACAACGCACTGTTAGTGCCTTGTGACGTCATGATCTTAAAGATAAATTTCTAAAAAATAAAAGTAATATTTCTATTTCAGCGCCCAAGACTCCAACCAACATATTTTAAACGAAATACTAAAGAAAATCTTTGTTAAATTTAAAGCGTGAAGTAATAATCAAATAACGCCTTATGGTAAAATCACAAATTTTAATATTACAGGTCCAGAGAATCAAGTTTAGCGGCATTTAAAAGATTTTTAGTCTGCGGTTATATTTGAGTGACCCCTTAATCAAGTTATCCGGCTTAATGGAGTTATCCGATATTTCTCTGAAAATTTGGTGAATATTAGAACCAAATTAAGCCCTTTTTAAGTAAAATTGCCTTAAAATTGCCTTAAAATTATTAGATTTATCTTAATTATCCGGCATTATCGGAGCATCAAATTGAAACGGGACCACCTCATGAATGCCCTCTTTAAATTGCAAAAAGTTTCATCACATTCCGTTCATTCGTTCCAAAGTTTTGTGGAAATAAACATAAAAACAAAGTCACACGTGGAGCGGTCGAATTAATAACCTCCTCCTTTTTGGAAGTCGGTTAAAAATTTATCCGTTTTTTCGTCCTGTCCATCTTTTTCTTGTTTTTTGACCTTTCCATCCTTTCCGTCGTTTTTGCCTCGTTTCTGTCCTTTCCATGCGTTCGTGTGTCCCAAATTTTATTCTCCATAATTCAAGGACACATTGTCTGATGGATAAGATAATTTCAGGAAAAATGGAGTTTATATTACACATTCACACAAAAAAAAATGATCCGGATCTTTTTCGGAGATCATTGTATTCCTATGTACTTTGAGGCGCTGAACCCAAATTTGACGTCGAAACAGCACCTCATCCGATTAGTTTTGGAGATAACCTCAAACCTCAAAAAACTTTATTTTCGAATATAAAATTTGCGTTTTTTGAGGTTGTGTCCTAAACTTTACGGGATACCTCAGGGATATAATGGTTTCAAAAAAAAAAAATCTTGTTCTTTTTTGTGGCTACACACAAAAAAGGACAAGAATTTTTTTGGAGTCCATTGTGTTCCTATGTATTTTGAGGCGTCCGTCCAAAACTAATCGGCTAAGGAGATATTTTGACCACGAATTCGGATTCAGCGCCTCCAAATACATAGGAATACAATGGTCTACGAAAAAATTCCGGACCTTCTTTTTTTGCGTAGCTGTACCTATTATTGTTTAAAAACAAATCCCTTTAAAATTGAAATTTTTATCTTAGGGAGTATATGTTGTTAAAAAATAGAAGGAAAAATTGGAAGGGAAATTAATTTGATTATAAAAGAGATATTCAAAAAAGTAATAAACAAAAAAGTTACATATGTCACTTTTTAATGCAGGATTAAAATAAAGAAAAAGTCCAAACGATCAATTTATGTCCATTGTGAAGAGTATACTATGGAGTTCGAAGCATTAGTTATCTTGACGGTTTTTTTAATATTTAAGAAGACTATTTATCAAATTCTTGCAGTGGGCACTGGTGTTTACAATCTGTCAAGATGCTCTTTTAATAAACGTTGAATATTAAATTTTGTTTGACAAATTATGAAGCTAGAATTAGAAAATATTTGAACATGGAATGTCTGAAAAACTTTTAAAGTGAAGGATAATGGGCGTTAACTAATGTAATTTACATGGGTAAAATAAGGGCTATTTAATTAAAACTAAAAAAATTATAATTTTATTTAATAACAGATCTTTTTACAGGCTATTTTTTAGATATGTTACAACCGAAATAGTTATTTATCGGCGGATTTGTTGTTGTAAAACAAGCATTCCATTATAGTGTATATTATTCACAGTATATATTGGATTTTCCCAAACAGGTACTTGAAAAAAAAACTTTTTTATTTTTTTTTATTTCCTTCTTGCAAAAAAAATTTTTTTTTTCAAAAAAAATATATATATATATTTTTAAATAGAATCTTTTTTTGAAAAACAAAAAAAAAATAAAAAAAAATTCAAAAATTGTTTTTTCTTTATTTTCGTTTTGCAAAAAAGGGAAAATTTGATTTTTTTTTTAATTATAGCTTTTTTTATTATTTAAAAAAGTTTAACCCCCCATAACTTAATTATTGTTGGGGAGATTACTTTCAAAATTGGTAGAATTGATCTTTATAGTAAAAGTAATTTTTGCTGAAAAAGTTACGTTAATCGGAATTTTCACAAAAATCGTGACATCGGACAGACATACAGACGGACGGACGGACCTTTCAAAAAAAAGTTGCTTTTTTTTCATGAAACAAAGAGCTTAGCAGGGTAAGCAGGTAAAAAGTGCCCCAGCCCGATTTGAGCTGAGTATTTGTGCAAAAGTTAGCTCCCATAGAGGTCAGTTAATTCCCAGATTTTCAGCCCCCAACGACCCCCAGGGGGGTCAGAATTAATTTTTTTAGTTCGACATGAATCATTTTTTTCACCCTGCATATACTTTACACTTTAATTTTTATGATAGTCAATTGACTATGATTGTAATTTTGCTTGGTTTCTCAGAATAAAAATTTTTTGTTATTTATTTTCAATATTTATTTTTGGACCTATTTATATTAAATAAAAATTCGATTATTCCAAATAATATTCTTAATTCTATACTACTACAAATGCGTACCTGATGCAGTTTTATTTTTTTTGACACTGTTCTACCACATGAAAAAAATTAAATTTTTGATATGTTTTAGATCGAATACGAATACATAACATAAAAAAAAATGGCGGGTGTGTTCAGCCAAAAATGGGCCTTTTTGGCCGTTCAAAAAATACAAGTGATTTTTTTTATAGGTTAGAATAATCGCAAATCGACAATATTTTTTTTGTAGACTATCCCTATAGTCCTTATTATGTGTTCCAAATTTGAAGTCAATCGGATCAGCAGGACCGGAGAAAAAAATGATTCATGTCGAACTAAAAAAATTAATTCTGACCCCCCTGGGGGTCGTTGCGGGCTGAAAATCTGGTAATTAACTGACCTCTATGGGAGCTAACTTTTGCACAAATACTCAGCTCAAATCGGGCTGGGACACTTTTTACCTGCTTACCCTGCTAAGCTCTTTGTATCAAAGAATTTTTTGTCTAGGACGATTTTTGAAAGTTTAAAACTACCTAATATTCTACTATACAGGATGTCCAGTAAATGATGTCATTAATTTTAAGGAGTGATTCTACATAAGAAAATATGAAAAAAGTTTCTATAAACATATATCTAGAAATTCCTAGAAAGGGAGCTAAGCCCCTTCGAAAGTGGCTAAAAAAATCGGTTTTTATTTAATAACTCAGGAGCGCTTTGAGTTATAGTAACGAGGTTTTGCACGTGAACTAATATTAATAAGGACCATCTTCAACATTTTAGTACTTACTTAATTTTTCGTTCTCGAACCTTGAAATGTCACCTTCAAATTAATTTTTCTCGAAAACGGCTAATCCTACAGTATTAGAACAATACCTTTTTTACGTATTTTGATCTAAGGAATCATATTCCAAAAATGAAGTTACAGAAAAGTTACACAGAAAAAAGTTTAAGACAAAAAACTAATAAGGCCCCCCAGTTTCGCACACCCCTGTTTAAAATAAGTACATGAAGATAGCATACGAAGATGGGCCTTATTAAGGTTAGTTTACATTCAAAACCGTTTTGCTGTAACTCAAAGCGTTCCTGAGTTATTAAATAAAAACCGATTTTTTTAGCCACTTTAAAATGGGCTTAGCTCCCTTACGACGCATTTTTAGACATATCTTTATAAGAAAATTTTTCAGATTTACTGGAAATCCTTTATATCTAATATTATTCTAGCGCAGGCGCTGTGAATAATATAATAACAATATTAGTTTTAAATTAAAAATGAAATTTAGAAATTTTTTAGTTTTAAAGACTAAAGTTAAAGCAAAAATGTAATTTTAATGTATAACTTTATTTTTACAATTTCATGTAAAATTCTGTTACCGATGGCCGGTAATTAAATTAAAGGTTATCTGTACCGGAAAGATTCTTTACAGTTAATGAGATTTCACTTATTTTTATCCGACTTCCAAAAAGGAGGAGGGTATCAATTCGCCGTGTGTCTGTTTTTTTATGTTTGTTCCCGCATAACTTTGGAACGGATGAACGTAATTTAATGAAACCTTTTGCTACTTAAAGAGGACACTCTCATGAGTGATCCCGTTTTAATTTGACGCTAGGATAATGCCGGGTAAGCCGGTACGCAGGATAATCAAGATAAATATAATCGTTTTAAAGCAATTTCACTTAAAACCGGCTTAATTTGGTTCTAATACCAACCAAATTTTTATAAAATGATCGGACAACTCGGATAAGTCGGATAACTTGATTAAGGGGTCACTCAAATATTACGGCAGGATAAAAATCTTTTAAATGCCGCTAAACTTGATTCTGTGGACCTGCAATATTAAAATACCAAGAGAAAATTATAGATTTTGTGATTATACAATAAGGCGTTATTTGATTATTACTTAAAGCTTAAAGTTTTACAAAGATTTTATTTAGTATTTCGTCGCTGAAATAAAAATACTACTAAATATATTTTTTAGAAATTTATCTTTAAGATGATAACCAAACAACGCACTAATAGTGCGTTGTGACGTCAGCAGCTTTCCGAGATGGAAGGACAACTATAATTTAGCTTACAGATCTACAAGTTCTGTGTCTCTAAAAAGTAATAAATAAAAACTTTTAGCAAAAAAAACTGAAGCGACTTCTATGTCTCTAAAAAGTAAAAAATAAAAGATACTTAAGTCGGTGCCAATTTCACAGCAAACAATAATAAAATAATAAAAAAATAATTGTTAGTAATTAATTTAGGGAATGGTGAAATTGGCACCAACACATAGAAGTCGGTTCATTTTTTTTTGTGAAAAGTTTTTATTTTGTCTCTGTAAAGGTTAGTTCAAATAAATTGTTTAACCACTCAGTGTGCCACCAACCAAATATATTGTTAAAGATGTGCCGCCCCTGAGATCAAGCTGTCTCCATTTGGAGGCGGCAAGGAGGAATGGCACGACTAGTTCGTCTCAACACAATGCAGATCTATTGTATTGACTGACTCCAATACTTCGCAAAGATATTGAATTTTTTTCAACTGAAAGACTGAAGGCATTTCAGGAATCTTCGGACGCCTCTCGGAATAAGGGAATAGCTGTCAAATTGGTCATTTCTTTGTTTTCCTGCCTTTTCCTGCCCCGCAGTATTATGAACCCAGTTATGAGAGATTGGTGAAATATTTTGATATGAAGCCTGTTAATAACTGTCAGTTCTTCTTGAGGGGTCAATGAAGGAATGTGTAAGCTTGAAATACTAGCCGTTTTACCCGTTCTTCTTCCGGGTCCGCTTAAATAACACAGGGCAACAAATTTTCAACTTTTGAAAGTTGATCTGGATCAAACAGCTGATTTTGGGTAATTTAGTGAAATATTTTGATACGAAGCCTGTTAATAACTGTCAGTTCTTCTTGAGGGGTCAATGAAGGAATTTATAAGTTTGAAATACTAGCCGTTTTACCCGTTTTTCGTCCGGGTACCCTTAAATAACACAGGGCAACAAATTTTTTGAAAGTTGATCTGAATCTAACAGCTGATTTTGGGTAATTTAGGTAATAAAGAATGCGTTTTGTGTATTTTGGTATAAAATTTATTAATAGCCGACTTTCAGCTACCTATGTAGCCATTTTTAAGACTCTTTTGTCAGGCGTACAAAATCGTTAAGCGTTAAAAGAGCCTTAAAATGGCTACATAGGTAGCTGAAAGTCGGCTATTAATAAATTTTATAGCCGACTTTCAGCTACCTATGTAGCCATTTTAAGGCTCTTTTAACGCTTAACGATTTTGTACGCCTGACAAAAGAGTCTTGAAAATGGCTACATAGGTAGCTGAAAGTCGGCTGGGCTATTAATAAATTTTATACCGAAATACACATTCTTTAGTTTCTATAAACGGTATATATTGTCAACCCCAACATTTTATTAATTTAGTTATGTAGATTTCGAATATAACTTTCATTTTTGTCCATCACCTAAGGGTTTTGAACAACCAACAGTAGTCCAGGAAAAAAAACAGGGACAAAATTCTGAATTTTTGCATACGACTATTTTTGATACCGATGTTTTGGAATAAAATAACGAAAAATTTCATAAAACAAATTTCGAGCCATTAGAGTGGTCTAAAATTTTATTTTTGTTTCGATCTTTCTAAAAATGTGTCAAATGGCTTCTTTTGATTATATTGATGTAGACTAATGTCCATGACTTAAAAATTCTACACATGTTAAAGAATAAGATTTTTGGCATAGCTGAAAAAAATTATAAGTGATGGAAACAAAAAAATTCATGTTTGGGTCAGAAAATAAAAAAACATCCCATCACAAAATTCTTGTTGGCCTGTGTAATAGTACCATTTAACAAGGATATATAACAGTTAAAATAATCATTCATTTTTTTAACAAGTATGCATACTAGTTAGTTCTCATATATGAGAAATATATTGAAAGTTAATGTTTTAAATGTTAGGGGCCCGAAAGTTGTTCATGTTTTGCGGGCGAAAAGTTGGATGGTGGCCCTAGAGCCAAAAAGTTTTTTTGGCCCGCTAACTAATAAAACTTGCTATTTTTAAGCTTTTTTAAATAAGATGCTTTATTTTTACTGTAATATTTATAAAGAAATATGACCGTTTGTTCACTTTTCGTCTATATGTTTTTTTTTGACCAGATACAAGTATTATAATCATTTCATATAAATAAAAATTTATTCTATAACATAACCTCAAAATATATGCTCAACCTTAATCCGGATTCATCCACTAAAATAAATCACGAACACAAAAATTCAATTGTAAAATCAATTTCAATATTTATGATATTTAAATATGATTATAGAACGGTTTTAGAAGTATTAACATTTTCATAACAAACACATTTTAACAATTAATCAAAACACTAAGATAATTTTAAAGTGAAACCGCAGACAGAAGAAACGATTTAATTCTTTTTTTTTAACAATTTGATTGAATAGCAGTTTGTCATGGATAACTAGATAGGTAATAATACAGTAAAAAGAAATATTTTTTGCAATTTAGAATAAAATATATTTTAATAATTTATTATAAATATTACTAATTTTACTAAATTTTAATAATTTATTATAATTATTACTTATTATAATTACTTTTATTATAATTAGTAACAATCGAATAAAAAATAGAGAAAAGTACGTTTTGATTTCGTAGGTTAATTTCTTCTAAAAAATCAAAAAAATTAACTTTTCTCCCTTGTATTATAAATAACTAGGTATTGTGTATTACTTCCAGCAACGAAGGCTTCTTGCCTTAAAAAAATTCAAAAGTTCTGTAAATGGTATAGTTGTACTTTGAATATTCCTTTTGAACGTGCTAAAAGCCCGATCAGTTGAAGGTGAGCTTGCTCCTCCATCTTGATTCTACGGTACACTTTTGGAGTTTTTTGCAAATAACTTCCAAACAGTTAATTTCTAAAAAACAATATAAAAAGAAGCTTATGAAATTCTCTACAAAAATTCTCTACTTGTTCAGTTTTTAGGAAAATGAGAAATTGCTCAAAAATTATTTAACTATTTTGATTTTAAGATATACTTTTCGATTTTTTTGCAAATATCTTCTTAAAGGCCAATATTTTTAAAAAATAAGTTATTATTAAAATAATGCTTATGAAATACTCTACAAAAGTGATATTGTACTTTTCTTAAGTCACTTAGTTCGGTTGAACTAGATGTAGAATTTGCCTTTTATGTGGTTTCTTGAGTACCAGATCAGGCAATAAAATCCAAATCCAAAAGTGTACATTAAAATTAAGATATCGTCACAATTTTATCAAAACCAAGTTAGTAAAACGTTTTAAATACCTGTTTTGTAGAGAATTTTATGAGCTTTCTTTTTTTTATTGACTTATTTTTTCAAAAAGTTGTCCATTAGAAGACATTTCCAAAAAAAAAAACCAAACGTGTGCCTTTTAAAAAATTAAGATATCGGACAATTTTTAACCATTTTCTCAAGAATCAAAATTTGTAGAGATTTTTTTAAACTTTTTTTTATAATTGTCTATTATTTTTTTTAATTGACTGCTTAAAAGTTATTTTCAAAAAACTCCAAAAGTGTACCTTAAAATAAAAATGGTGGTGCAAGCTCACCTTTAATTATTGGAGACTTTTAGTACATTCATCAGGAAGGTCTAAACTACATTTCTAAAAAAAACTTTTGGATTTTTTGAGTTCGCTAATTTTAGTAGTTCGTTGACGGGAATATATTTAAAAATAATGTATTCCAAAAGCATATTTCTAATGTTCACACAATCGTGTGATTTGTACAATAGAAGTAAAACATGTCCACCCCTTATACATTACGGATTTATAACTGCAGTTACAATTGCTTACAAATGCATGCTTACAATTTAAAATATCGTAAAATGCAGACTGCACTCAAACAATCCTTAAACTATAATTAATTAACGATTAGTCTCGGTGTTTTGTAAAAGGCACTCGCAATTCATCAAATGGATTCTATTCGGCGTATATTAGACATCCTACATGAAAATATCCCACGTATCAGATTTTTTCAACAGTGCGCTCCTTAATACAGGTTGAATTAATTTAAATTTTCTTTCGTTAAGTACACTGTAAAAACTGCATGTAAAATAATGTAAAAATACATGAATTTACATAGTACGGAATAGTAAATTTACTATTCTGGACTATTCATAATTCATGAATTTATGTAAAAGAATGTAAAATAATGTAAAAGAATGTAAAAGAATGTAAAAGAATGTAAAAGAATGTAAAAGAATGTAAAAGAATGTAAAAGAACGTAAAAGAATGTAAAAGAATGTAAAAGAATGTAAAAGAATGTAAAATAATGTAAAAGAATGTAAAATAATGTAAAATGATGTAAAAAAATGTAAAATAATGTAAAAAAATATATTTACATTGATTTACATATTTTTACATGATTTTACAATGTCGGTCTATGTTATTTTAAGAGCTCTAGAGACTTGTAATTTGGAACAAACATTTTCTAAGTAGTAAATATTTTTTTTCAAATTTAAAGTCTCTATGTCAAAGCGTTCTTGAAATATTGTAGTGTTTAAGTTGTTTTAAAAGCACTTTTAATATGACTGTATGTTATTTTTTAAAAAAATTATTAAACATACCATAAGTATTGTAATTTTTACCGTTCCGGTCTATGCAAAATATTACCATTCTGGACTATGTAATTTTTAGCTTTCCAGTCTATGCAAAATATTACCATTATGGACTATGTAATTTTTACTGTTCCGGTCTATGCAAAATATCATTACGGACTATGTAATTTTTACCATTCCGGTCTATGGCAACATATTACCATTTACGGACTATGTAATTTAATGTAATTTATTTTTACCGTGTATATTAAGAGCATTTTCTTTGGAAATGTGCATGAAATGCTTGAGAAGAATTCCCTTAAAGCAAAATGTTTTTGATAACTTAACCAATGGGAGGCATAGCGTAGTGGCTAGCGCGTATGCATAGCAAGTCTACTATCGTGAGTTCGATTCTCACTGGCGCCGATTTGCCTTTTTCAGTTAATTAATAATTGAAATTTGTCGAAGGCGATAAGTGAAATGGACACTCCCTAGAAACTGGTTCGAAAGTCAGTATAAGCCGATGGTTCCCTCTACTACTAGCCCACACAAGTCCTGGACTTAGGGGATGCTTAATTAAGTAGAATAGTACGAGGTTAAACAAACAAACAAACAAAACAATTATAATCTTCATTCGACGAGAGAATCACAACGTCACAGAGCGTAAATTAAAAAGCACTCTGTAGTTATAATTGAACCTTATTTATTAAGACTTAATACATAAATATATAGAGAATGTATGTATACAAAAATCATTTATTAAGTCTTAAGAAATAAGTTTCAATTACCCTACAGGGTGCTATTTAGTTTACTCGAATTGACCGATTTTTTTGGGGAGATTCATCAAAATTTCTGCTTTCTGCTTTATTTTAAATAAAAATACTTGATATCCTTTGAATAAAAAAAAATAATGCATTTGTTCTATCTGAGAAAGTTAGGATAAAATGATCTAAAAAGTCCAATCAAATTACTAGGATCTGTAAAGTTAGTCCTAGTTCTGACTTATTCGTCTAGTAAAGGCTAATTAGGATAATTTTATTTAGAAAACATTAAAAATTTTCCACATAGGACAAACATCTTAGGCTAATTTTTAGGATTTGGGTTTTAGATAGGAAATATCTTTTTAGTAGGCACATGGAGCTAGTGTAAAGCAATACAATGGTGTGCTTATCTTAAAAAGTGAAATTTTTCAGGTAGGACAACTTGTCTTAGCGGTGCAGTATACCCTGTTGCAGTTGGGGCAATTTTAATAGAGGCAAGTTATATTAGCCAGGCTAAATCTGCAAAACAACAAACGAAGCGCATCGCATTAATTGATAAACAGTATTTAGATATGTTTGTCTACGCATCTATAGTTGCTATCTATCTATTGACTTAAAAAAATATATGGTGAGCATGAAATTATGTTCAGGCAACTTCTTGAAGTTGGCTAAGAGATATATTTTTTTGTTTAATGCATGATAAAATTATAAAAACTGATTGTTTTTGTGAAAACAATGAGTACAGAACGAGTTTATTTTGTGTATGGCCGTATCTAGGGCACATTTTAACAAAAAGATTTCAAGAAAGAATCGAACACATCCACGAAATAAAATACCCAATATTTTTAAAGTACATATGCGATATGAATTATTTGGAAAAGATATTCCATTAAAAAAATCCTAAAATTAAACGGAGCGAAATGGGACCTTTCATATTAACTGAACATATATGACGAGTGTTAGTAATGAAACGGCGTCCCGGCGCGTGTCCCAACACATGTACAGCCGAACACAATCATGGAAGTACATGGGTGTCTTTGTTTCTGGGACTTGTTCATGGTTTATAGGCCACAGTCGAATTGGACACGACTATACTAGGATTATTTTTCATTATTCATTGGGTTTTATTCTAAATCCATGTTTTTTATCGATGTCTGAAGCTAAAGCTTATGAATGGTTTATTATAATAAATAACCATAAATAATTATTTATTAAAAACGTAAAAAGTTCTTATGCAAATGAAACATTATTTTATTATAGTTTATTTGCACAAATAAAATACATAGGACTTTTAAAATAAAAAAAAAAACTCTGGATAATACTGCCCTCCGTAGGATGAACGCGCAAATCCAGATAGCAATACAGTCGATATTTCTGTGACCGCTTATGTAAAAATCGACTGTACTGCTATCTGGACTTGCGGGCAGAATAGTACTATAGCTTAATAAGCAAAAAGGAAATTTAAGAACAAAACAAGCAGTGAAGATATGTAATGCTACGCATTCCAATATATATATTATCCACAGTAAATGGTATTTTGCATTTCCCAAATATTTTTTAAATTTTTCAATTTTTTTTTATTAAATTTTCTTTTAGCGAAAAACGAAAAATAAAAAAAAATAAAAAAAATTCAAAAAAAAATTCTAAATTTTTCAATTTTGTTTTATTATTATTATTTATTATTTTTTTTGTAGAGTTGATCCTTATAATAAAAGTAATTTTTCCTGAAAAAATTACGTTAATCGGCATTTTCTTTCAGCTTTTTTCAGTTTTTTTAAAAGTTTAACCACCCCATAACTTTTTTGTTTTTGGGGGGATTACTTTCAAAAACAAGGGATCTTGATTTTTCCAGAAAATTTCTAGTCGATCGGATTATTCGTTATCGTGTTTACAAAAATCGTGACATGAGACGGACGGACAGACGGACGGACATTTGAAAAAAAAAGTTGCTTATTTTTTCATGAAACAAATTTATATCAAAGAATTTTTTGTCTAGGATGGTTTTTGATTTTTTTTTTGAATAATATTATTCTAGTGCAAGGCACTGTAATAATATAATAACGAAAAGAGCATGTATTAGATATAAACCCTTAAAAGACGTAAAACAATTTTCCCAATAAACTGTCAATTCAAGAAATGTCGTTTGCTCTTTAAATATAAACAAACGGCATAAAAAGGTTATAAAACATATATATTCATCAAAAACACTGTTATTTTCGACCTTGTGTCATAAACAACTATAATTTAAATCGTATAAATGTTTCATTCCATTCAAAATCCAATTTATCATACTTATTCAATACTATTTCATGGTTTTTTCTTATTATTGTGTGATAGAAAGAAGCTGTAATAAGTGTCCATATCCCATATGTCTGTATTTACAGGCTGAAATACAAAAAGCTAATATTGATAGTCCGTATATATGTGATAGTCGTTGACTTGGTCTGATATGAAATCATAACGAGAGTTTGGCAAATACGGCCATCTAATTGAAATCTGGGCCGATGTTGACCCTGTAAACACTTGTCTCCAAGATCAATCGCTTCGGCAAGGACCAGTCTGGGACGTGGACTTCCAACTTTGCTTCAATTTCGATGTTATACATATACGATGTACCAAAAATTTATGAATGAAAATTATTAGTAACAGATTCGTTAAACCAAATATATGTGACATTAACTCAAACGAATAATGCTTTTGATATAATACATTATGTTTCTCATCCTCATAATATACATATTGTGTTTCTTATTTTGTAGATGGGTCCTTACTCGACGTTAAGAGTATGCATTCTACATTCTACGTTCGGGGGTAAAATTCATATCAAGTTTTATTAAAAAAATATTGAAAAACATTGACAGATCATGTGATTTTATTTGTTTTAGGACTGAAGCTAGGGAAGCTTTTCCAGGTATTTAAAAAATATTGGACAAATCTGGATGGTTTTTATTACCGTATTTGAAATAGATTCTGGAGACAGGTTCTGGGACTTTTTCTAGATATTAACAGTTTTTGACCTACAATATGTGGGGTTTTTAGTCCGAGGTAAAGTGAATGTCGTAGATCAAATTTGGGTCGCATCTGGAACATTAGAAAACGAACCTAACCTGTGGAACAAAATTTATAATTTATCTTCTATTCTAAAACCGTTATAATGGTATTGTGCTCGCAAAAAAAATCTTCTGGACACTTTAAGAGAGTATGTCTTCCTATCCATTTGTAAATATTCAGTTACAAATGGATAGGAAGTTATGATCTTATACAAATGTACTTTCATTTGTGTTGAAAACACTATAGTTCTAAAGTCACGTACTTTAATAAGGACGGACATGAAATGTAGCGTGTTTTTAATAAAAATTAAAGTACAATTATATAGGATAATAACTTTCGATTTTCTATCCATTTGTAACTGAATATTCAGTTACCAGCACGGTCTATATGTTAGTATGGCAATATTTTGTATACAATAAACATTTTGCAGTATTTAATATCACAAGTAAAGTATTAAATACAAATGGTGGCGATATAAATAAAAAAAAAATATTAAAAAATAACATTCAATATCAAAAATACAACGAAATTTGCACGTAAAAATTAACTTAAAACACAATTTCCTAGAAAACTAAACGATATTCACATTTGCGCGGAAGTTGCCAATCAATTGTAGAGAGAATCCTGTAGCCAACCCAAAAGAAAAAAAGTAATAACCTATTATTATAATAGGCCTATAGAACAGGCAAAATGCGTGTGATTATGAGCTTATAATAGTCACAAAATAGAACAAATAGTATACGCCCCTTGGTCAGCTAACTTCCCCTCAGGAAATGAAACATTTTCCACCTCAGTACGTAATATACTATTAAAAGTTTACTTATTCTAAAACCTTTAAGATTGATTTCCTCCCAGAAAAAAATCTTTCTGGACACCTTGTAACTAAATTCGTCTTGGATATTTTGATCTACGGATGATGAAGTTTTATTGAAAATATATCGAGACTTTTTGTCGCATATTGATCGCAATATGATTTGTTTGTTTTGGGGCTGGAGCGCGTTTACGGTTTGTTTTACTTGGAAACATATCTGATATAAATGTAGGATGTGACGTAATTTGTCCACTTGCTGTTTATTTGTTTTTCCATCTGACACACAAGTGGAATAATATTTATATTTTATATTATTATTATTAATATTATTAGATTTCATTGAAGTTTGATATCGAAATTACTGTTTTCATGGTCCGACTTGCCAGCCCTCTGCTGGTGAGATTAGTAACGTGGAAGCCCCCAAATTGAGTAAAATTTTTTGTACTACAAAATAGTGATGACCCCCAGACATAGATTTTTCTCACTAACTTACCTGCCCAATCCGATACTAACTCTTTCATAATTAAAAATACCGCTACCAACAAAACAAAACTTTTTGTTCAAGAATGTTTAAAGGGTAACCTTTGAACTAAAGACTTATACACAGATAAAAAGGATTTATTTGGATATGGCAAATTAAATTATTTGGTTGTGAGTAACAAAACTTATTTGAGTCAAATAAATATTTAGTTCATGTATACAAATATATTTTTTTTTCACAGTGATTTATTAATCGGAACAAAATAGTTTATTTGACAGAAATAAAATTTATTTGTCACAAACAAATAATTTAATTGGCCATATCCAACCAAATATTTAGTTGACACAAATAAACTGTTTTATCAGTGCAGGGCGAAAAAACTAGTTAATGATAGCTTTCTTAATACTGCTAGCATAATAAAAACTTTTTCTAATTTTTTTTGCGTTTGGACATTTTTTTATTTTTAATATATTTTTTTATTTTTTTTTTGTAGTGTTTTGCATTTTTTGTAGAATATGATTTGTTTGTTTTTTGTTTTTAATAAATTAAATGTAAAACTTTGTAGAACTGTGTATAACTTACACCGAAAAAAATTGCTTGTCGCATTTTCTCTCGGTTAACCACAATAGGTCAAAAATATTTTTAAAGAAAGAAGATAACCGTTTTTCAAGGTTTTATTCTGGAATATGGGGCTAAATGGCAAAACTATATTTTTGTTCAAAAAAAAAACAAAATGGTGAAAAGAAATGATACAAAACTGATTTATAGGTTTTATTTATTAAACAAATATTAGTGTATTAAAGTACTAGTTTCATAACATACGTTTTTAGGGCACGAGTACAAGCCCAAACGAGCTGCTTGCGGCTAGTTTTTTAAAGTACTGGGGCGCTAAAAACGTGTTATGAAACGAGTGCTTTATACGATTTTTTTCTATTTTACTCTAAAATCCCCATTTGTACTTCCGCATATTGCAGATCTCCAAAAAGGGCAACAGCCCCCACAATTTCCAAATCGTCCATGGTTATATTATTATTATTATAATATGCATAATAATTTCTAAACACAAAAAAGCTTCTTCTATTAACTATTATAAAATAAAACGGTATTCAAATTAACAACACAAAACCAAAGCGAAAATAGGGTTATGTTCGAATGTGCGCGACTAACTTATATGTCAACATTTCCGTGAATGCTCGCTTCTCCCGAGTAGTAGAAGTAAAGTTCCTCGATTTACGTGCGAAGTGAAGTTCAAGAATAAGTAGTTTTGCGTTTCGAGAAAACTAATATGCAACCCACAACACCTATCTCCCGGGAATGGGTTCTCTCGAGTTTGAGAATACATACCCTGGTGTGATTATTAACTAAAACAGTTTCGACGCTAATATTTAACGAGTGTAAATAATTAAAATCGACAGAGACTATTGTTTATCATTGGCCATTTCCGGAAATGGAAAATTAACCGTACATTCGTATAAACATTTGTCGGACGTTTGTTTATACTGTCATAGTTTTGTAACGACAACTAAAGATAAATTTCATGTTAATTCTAACACAATATTCGTTCATTCGTAAACAATAACTGTATATGATCCATTCTCTATACATTTGCAATGAAATTTTATTGTAAACTATAAGGTTAAAAATTAATGTAAATTAATAGCTTAAAACTACCTACCTTATTTTACTAAGTAATTTTACTACACTTAGTTATGTTTAATTCATAAGTTTGTGTAAGTTTGCAAATAAATTTAATTTATTGTAAAATATTGTTAAAGACTGGTAAAATTTTTTAAAACCCTCTAGCATAATTTAAAATTACACAAAATTACGACGATAATGTAAAATTATTTAAATTTACATAGATTTAGATTTTTTTACAGTGTAGAACCTAGTAAGTGCACGGTGTGACCTGCTCATGATTTGTCCAAAAAAATATTTTAAACAATTAAAAATTGTTGCTCCTGCCCCCGAAGGTTAGAAATTTTTATTACCAGGTTCAGTTGCAGCGACCCCAATCACTCCCACATACAATTTTTCACGAAAAAGAAATTGTAGGGCGCAGAACTTTTAAAACAATTTAAAAAAATGAACCAAAAGTTCAGTTAATTTTCAAAAAATATTCTCTGGTAGAAATATTTTTATTTATTCAGAAAAACAAAATCCATGTATAAACAAAAAAGTTTTAGGGAACGTCACGTTTATTTATAAAAAATCAGAAAATTCAAATCAAATTCAAAATTGTCAAATACATTACTTTCATGGAAATATTCTAACAATTAAAAACAAAATCCCTTCATAAACAAAAAAAATATACAGTATAAAAAATAAAGTTCCAGCTCAAATTATTTACATTTTTGGTAAATGCAAGGGAGAAAGAGAGAGAGATAGGTAACGCAATATACTACTTGTATACTGGACAGGTAAATTTTAAAACATATTATCTCAAAAAAATCAAATTTTGGTTCTATACTTAGCGAAATGATAAATTCAATTAACTATTCCAATTAGTTTCTAAGTCAACGTGGGCGAAACCGGTCAAAATTTTCTGTTTTTTGTTTTTTTAGGTTTTCTTACAAAAATAAAAATCCATAAAAAATATATGTTAAAGCTTGATGTTTCGAGCATATATAACTGTCAACACTGTCAAAATAACCACAGTAGTTTTTTTTATATATTTTGTTTCAAGTTGATCGGTTTCGCCCCATACTATGGGGGTGAAACCTATCACCTCTGTTATTTCACGTATATTTGACCCAAGCAACTTCAAGGGTGAAACCGATCATTTATCCTTGTTTTAAAAAAACTTTTTCGTTTTTAAATAAAGAAAAAAACTAGTATCAAAAAGGTAAATATTATCTTGAACTTAAAAAATATTCCTTAAAAGGTTTGGAAGGGGGTGAGGGGGTTAGTGTAAAGCACTTACTAAAAGTACTTGGATTTCCTGCAAAAAAAAACTCACAAAAAAAACTTTAATGAAGAAGAAAGCTTTATTTAGACCAATTAGTTAGTAATCGATTTCACCACACCATTTTCCCACTTTTTATAAAAATGTAAATAAAAAATGTTGATAAAAAAACTAAAACCTTTTTACTACTAGGGCCAGATAATAGTTAAATTCAAATTTATTCAACACATTCGCTCAGCTCTTTTCTGTAACTCTGCACAACCCTACGTTTACACAAGTTTCCAAAAACTACTTTTTTTGCACCTCTAAAACAACCTAGGCATCTCGAAAGACAGACAAAATAAACCTTCTTCGTGCCCGTTCTCATAAAGACTGATATTTCCTGCAGTAACTTGTCGACTTTCGCCGCGTGCTGACTGCTGTATACTACCAGTACTAAAAACATTAGCCAAAATACACGTGATGATTGGTTTCACCCCTGCTTATCGGTTTCACCCCGGTTGACGGTATATTCGAGAAATTGAAGTTTGTATAAGTTACCAGTTAACATGTACAGAGTTGATTAGTACAAGGAACAGAAAATTATTTTTTTAAGTTACGAGTTTTCTAAATTTACAAGTTGTACTGTGAAGAGTATACTATGGAATGCGAAGAATAACATATTTTCACGGTTTATTTTTATTTATAATTATCTAAAATTTTGGCGAAGGCGCAGAACCTAATTATTAAATTAAGGAGCAACTTATCAAAGGACATTTAATACCTTTTGATGAAAGTGGACATATCGTACCCGTTATGGAACAGTATCATAATGCAAAATTTTGAAAAAGGTGTTTAGTGTATTATTACTGCTCTTATTGAGATCTACCCATCTGTATAACTGGTATATTACATATAATATAACTATACTAGTTAGATGTAATATTCCAGTTATAGAGATTGGTAGATCTCAATAGGAGCAGTAATAATACACTAAACATCTTTTTCAAAATTTTGTGTTATGACACTCTTTCATAACGGGTGCGATATTATGTCCACTTTTTTTAAGAATCAGTAAAGTTGTACATTTATATTTTTTTATATTTAGTTTTATAACTTTTTTAGAACTACTGCAACCACTTAAACTAGAGGACACTAAACCCAGTATACTATAACCTAGAGATATGTTGCACCGGAGTTGTCATCGCAATAAGAACAATTGATTGTGTCCAAGACTACATCAAAATAAAACATTTTAAGTTGGCTTGGCAAAGAGATTGTTTGCCTACATTGAGATGCTACCAGCAGCCTTTTACAATTATTTAAGGTTAAGTAACATTTTCAGGAGCGCCTATGTGCAGCTCTTTATGCAACGTTTTGACAAACTGCGCATGCGCACGCGCATGCGCTGACCGTTTTTCAATATGTTATTTTAAATAAAAAACATTTTTTTACAAAAAAAAAAAACACCAAACAGACGCCAAACCAACGTTAACGTAACCCAAGGCCCCCTCATTAAAAAAAAGCCCAAACCGAGAAAAAACCAAAACACACTATTGCACAGAGATCTGCATTTAGGCGCTTGTACATTTTCTGGATAAAAAGATGTCATATCTTATCACTCAAGGCTACGTCATGACGCGTCACTCGCAAAATACACACAGATAGTTAGTAAAAGTTAACAAATGAAAAAATGATAGATATGTTTATAGAAATACAGTTAAAACAATGTAAGCTGGTCACAGATAAATTGTTAATTATGGGTAATAATCTATCAGTCTAGCACGATTGAAAAATGTTTCTGTCAAATTTCCTCCAATAAACAATTAGATATTATTTATACTTTTCCTATTATGACATGCATTAAGAAACAGTTAGTTCATGACTGAATTTATATAGATAATAATATTTTATTACTAATAAATTATTATTAATAATTGGTATATATATATTAATATGATTACAGTTAAAAATATATTTTGTTACATAAATAAAAAGAAAGTACAGGAAAAATGTTTGGTGCACATATATGAAAACTTCACCTATTTTGCACGTTCCTGATTAAAGTTTCGACAAAATTTAGGATTATTTTTTTTGTAAAAATCGAGGTGGGGTAAGTGGGTGAAAACAATAAAAAAAAATTAAAAAACATCGTTGTTCCTAAAAAAAAACACATTTTCATAGCAAACCTTGAGTGTGGTAATATTAGACTTATTATTTTTTTTTCCAAAACAAAAAAAGCTTTAAATTTATTGGTGCTTAAATATATAATGTTTGAATGCGTAGTTAAATTTAACAACTAAAATGGGTTATGTAATAGGTTTAAATCGATTGATTTTATATCCCATATTCCCATAATATCCATTTACGTAGAATCGTGATCGTTCGGAACAATAATAAAAACATAAATTTTACGCTCTCTGCCTATATAGACAATATATCGCAATATTTATTTAAATTTATTTATTTTGTTTAAATAGGCAAACCTGCCGCAAGGATTTTATAGGATACTCCTAGGATCCTGTCTATGAACTTTTAAGCTCAAAAATGGCCAATGGCAAAATTTTGATTAGATGAACGTAAAACTAGGTTTTATGTATACATGGTGCTTGCAGTCTTTAAGACTAATAATATGGCGTATATTAAAGGAGATTACAAGACATGAAAAACTAACAAAGCAACATATGTCCGGAAATAAGCAGTAAGGGAGCTACGGCCCTTTAAAGATGGGGAACAAAAGAAGCACCAATAAAATTTGAATGCTGCAGGTCGATTCTTCATTTAAAACTAAGCAAAAAAATATTCTTCACCAAAACATCTAAATTTAATATTTAAGTTAAAGTAAAAAAAAAGTAACATTTTTGGTGGCACAAAATTTTACTTTCTCTTAATTTATTTTTTTTTGAAAAGGGTTGCTCCCACAGTTTTACGTTTTAGGACATTTTTTAGGTATTTTTTACCCAATAAATCTTTATTTTTTACTGAAAATCCAAATAAAAATACAATAAAAAAGTTTGAGGCAAAAATAATACATTTTTTAATCTAGGGATGACTCTGGGTAGATATACCACAAGACTGCAAACACCATGTATAGAATAGAAAAATAATAACTAACCTTTTCGGGACGGGAAAAGACCGGAGTTGCATGCACATGCGCTCCATAGATTTTTTTCATTTTTGATAAAATAATCATTGAAAGATTCCAAATCGATCTCAAGAAAAAAAATTGGTTTGTAAAAAAAAGAATAAAAATCCCTTAAAATCTGTAAAGAAGCTCCAACTTGGCAGGGACAATCGTGGTGGGGGTTTTGAATTTTTGGCAAAGGCGCATCTGAACCTCTTTAAGCCCTTCCCTAAAAATCTAAAATTGGGCCAGTGGCATACCCCGGTATTAAAGCAACAAACCACCAGCGACGATAGTCCAGCAAGTTTTTAAAGTAAAACTCATCCATTAGATAATAATTAACTAATTTTACATAAAATTAGCATATCAATTAATACCGATAAGATACTGTTTTATTTTAATTATATAAAAATAATTAAAATAAATAATATGAAATAACTACCTAACTAAAGAATGTATGCATATATTTAAATATAATTATGATTATCTTTTATAAGAAGCTTCTTTGTTTTTATACTCGTCACAGCGCGCAAGCGGATCGGCGTAAAATTTTCAGTAAAATGTATTAGAAAGACGCTTAATTTCGGATGTTTTCCTAATTTCGGATAGTAGTATATTTAAGATACTATCTGCAGAGGTAAACAGAAACTTACTTTATTGTGAAGCCAAAAGTCAAACTAAATCCGTCCTGTACTATGGTAACGGTAGAGCTTATCCCCGTGAAATGGCACCACAAATCGTTTAAATTGCAAATGGCAAAATTATGGCTCATATAGTATTCGTAAAAAATTGCTTAATGATTAAATTCGAGATTAAATTTCTTCTTATTTACCGAAAAAAAATGTCATGGAATAACAAAAAACATAAGCAATGGGTCCCAGATCTAAAAGTCGGATATTTCCGAAATCAGGAACCCTTTTTCAAATGCACAAACATTTAGCATTTTTAACCTTGTTTTTTTTAATTTTAAAATTAATTTTTTTTTTCATAATAAATCATGGTTGGTTATAAGAAGTTGTATGTTATTATATAAAAAAATATATCAAAAAGTAATAGCGCCTATTAAATATTGGATAAATTGTAAATGGTATCCGAAATTAGGCGACTTCCCTATACTTTTATTATAAGCATAAATCTTACCAATTTAAAAATAGTATATTCTATAACTAGTATGGAATAGACAATATTTCGCGCGAGCGGAAAGTTTGTCATACGAACCGGCAGGCGAGTATGACGGTCCCGCGAGCGCGGAATATTCCATATGTGTTGTAGACTATACTTTTTCTTCGACTGCAAATATGAAACACTGTATGGCTTTAAACTGCGGACAGGATTAAAAACAATGTTTTTTGTGACGACATTGTAAATGCAACAAAACACATATTTTTAAATAAAGCAATTAATGTTATTTAATAATTTTATCAAATCAGTACTTAAAAAAGATTTTTATTTAATTTTAGCACATATTTACAAATTATAATGCAAAAATTGAAGGTTATGTCAGATTGTTGTGACATATCAGGTTTAAATATTTAACAATAGATGGAGCAGTTTTAATTTTTTGAACTAAATTGATTAAAAACTGGTCAAATATTAAGAAAAGCTAATAAACTTTATGTAATTTTAACGCAAAACTTTAAATTGCATTAAATTATTCAATATTTCATGGTAAAACATATATATTTTTACTAATTTTGCTACAGTTTTCTTTACTTTTGTAAACAAGAGATGGCAATACATGTGCTCATTCTAACACTTGATACTGAATATTCATACCATATCTAGAGCCAGAATGGATTCATTCTGTGTTTGAAAAGTGTGTGTATTTGCTTACATTCTAAAGCAGTCGTAGAAAAAATATATACTATATTTCATTTCATTATTAGTAACTATTTAGTATATTTCATTTTTATGATTGGTGTTAATATTAGTTGTTTTGACTAAGGTTACAATCATGGTATCAATTTTGAAGTTTTTGACAATAATTTTTCTCTTGTCACTGTCAGAAATTAAATTTCGTATTTTTTTTTTTTTTTTTTAATTTCGCCATAAATTTTATAATTTTATTATAAGCAAACGAAGTAATATAAATAAGTGATACAGTAAATAAGTGTATAATAAATAAGTGACAAATAAGTGATAATAAACGCTGGTGGATATTTAACAGCATATAGAGACTTCTAAGGTATTTTCCAATCATGCTTTAAAATACTCTTGTAAAATTTTTGCCTCTTTTCTTCGTTTCATTTGGGCAAAACCTCAGAACATACATTTTATCATATTTTTATCAATAATTATAAAATAAATGCAAAAGTTTATATTCTATCTGAATGATATGAAATAAAAATAAAACCTAGTTTTTCAAGACATATTTATAAGATACTTCAAATTTACGCAAAATGCAGTTTTCCATCAGAAGATCTACTTACAAAGCAAAACTAAACCTAGTAAATTTTTTAGTTACTAATAATGAAATAAAATAGGGTATATATGAGATGGTTGAGCAAATTATTGTCATGTTCCTAATATTACCACCCCCTCTTAAACGTGTTAGTTTATCTTCTGTGTCATAGATTATTGCAGGGCAAGGACGTAATAAGGTATGCCCAAACATGCATATTGTCTTCCACTTAATAAAGAAGCGAAAAGGTGATTTTTTGAGATTATTGTCCTAATATTGCCATGCGTAGTAGTTGGTAACAACAAAATCACAAAAACATAAAACAATAAGAAAAGAAAGTAACAAACAACCAAACGAAGAAATCAGAGAGTTCCGAATCTTGGTTTTGCTTTTTATTCGAATGCAGAAATAAATAAAATAATTGTCTCGCCCACATTATAATCAAAAACAAAAAATTTATAGGGGTGCAACTGGACGAAAAAAAATATTTACAACAAATAATAAAATATAGAAGAAGCCGATTGCCCAGCTAGTAATAGGATCCGGTAAGGGGTTTCTGCCACCAAGAGACTCGAGTTCGAATCCTGGGTTACTTCTTTTTTAATTTTTTTTTAACTTATTTATTTTGCTTTTAAATTAAATTTAACGTGCGTTTAATAAGTATTTGGAAAAATGGAATATATTATATATTAATAATAATTGATTTACCGCAAATATACTATGGTCTGTTTCTTCAAACAATATACTAAATTAAAAATCGCACAGTGAATATTTTCAAAACAGATTCGAATATTGGACGTGCGAATATACTGCGTAGTTTATTTTATAAAACATAACTATATTCTATACACAAACGTATACTATTGAAACCAGTTGTAATATTAGATTACAGGTCGAATCGGAAAATAGTACTTTTCCGAGACCATTTATAGGTAGAGGAAAAGTACCATTTTCCGGGAGACCTGTATACTATTTTATTCGCAATTTAAATTAATTTTATTTAAAGATAAAATTTTAATTTTTTTGAAACCTGTGGTCTGTTTTTTCAAGCAAGATAGTAAATTAAAAATCGCACAGTGAATATTTTCAAAACAGATTCGAATATTGGATTTTCGAATATACTGGGTAGTTTATTTTATAAAACAACTATATTCTATACACAAACATATACTATTCAAACCTGTTGTAAAAATATTTACTGTGCGATTTTTAATTTACTATATTGCTTGAAAAAACAGATAATAGATGTTTGAATTCAAATGAAGAAAATAATACTATTGACACTCTCAAGCAACAAGGACGTAACTCAAGTTAGACCCATTTTGAGTTATACTCATAGGTAAACGCCTTGAAAAAAGACACACATGGTGGTACCACTCAGATTTCTCCACAGGCCATTTTAACCAAAAGTTTACCTAAAAACACTAAAGTAAAAATTTTTAAACTTGAATATTATCAGAAACAAACAATAAATAAACAATTAATACTTATAAAGTTAAATAGAGAATTTTATAAGCTTTCAAATGAAGTATCGCATGGCTTACTTTTCCACTTCAATCATTTACCCACCCTTAAATAACAAAAAATAATAAAATTTAGAAATTTAGCTGTCGTGAAAAATGACAATATATGAGTAACGGCTTTGTTGCTTGGGGGTATCGCTATAATACTTTGTTTTTTAGTTCTTTTCATATTTACCACAAACAATTTTTCCTGCATTTCACAAGAAATCACAATCATATAAGACTAAAGATTCACATACGCTTAACCCAAAAAAACAACTACAAAAAACATTTATTGATAGCTCACAAGGCACCGTTTATAACAATTATTATCCTATTCAGTATCAAAAGTAAAAAACATTGAATAAAACTGTACATTTAGGTTTTTTAAGCAAAATGTATTAGATTTTAATATAAACAGGAATATTATTCGTGTTTATCATGACAACAGCAGTTCAGCCATTTTTATATTTTTATCGGTGGCGCCATCTAGCGGAAATTAATGATTTATAATGCAGACCAGTAATAATTACTGGTCTCTATTTTTCATTACAGGTCAGGTCCAGGCGCGAAAACAGTGGGACAAGAAATCACTTACGTCCTAGACTTTATTAATACATGCAATGTATGTATTACATATACAGTTGCGAATAAAAATATTTACTGGGCGATTTTTAATTTACTATCTTGCTTGAAAAAACAGAACATAAACTTGTTATTTTGTAACAAAATTTTTGTTATACTTTTTAATTGTGATGAATAAAATTTTTTTCTCGGTGTAGCGTATCCGTTTAGAAATAAAAAATAATGCAAATAAGGTGTTTATTATAATTTTTTACAAGTAAAATACAATGTTAAAAGGAAAAACAGTTATATATTCATAAAGTATATTATATTATAATTTTAATTCGTCCCACATTATAATTATGTATTTATCTAACAGTGTTTTTTTTTATTAATTAGCATTCTATAGACAATGTAAATAAAATGTTTTATATACTTGAATAGGGTGAACTAAAAATTAAATATTTTCTTCGTATATAAGTTTTTTAAGTGGTTATACCGGGTGAGTTTCAGTCCATGTACATCCCCTAAAATAGGATTGTTTTCAGACCGATCAAGGCATTTTTTTGTAGCTTATATTTCTTAACAAGGGCTATAAAATGGCGTAAAAAAATATTTTTTTGCACTTCCGGTTTCGCCGAAAACTAAGTTAAATTATTATTTTTTTAAAGACCCCTTGTATATATTTGCATTTTGGGATCCAGAAAACAAATTTCCATAAAAAAAATAATTTAATAACTTTTTATTTTTTTAGTACTTTTTTTATTTTTTTTTATTAACATACAAGATTTATTTTTTTATAAATAAAATCTAATTTGTTTATTAAATCTGGGAAAAATACAAATTTTAATTAAAAAATATTTTGTAATTTTCTTGTACCTACTTTTAATTTTTCAAAACGGTTTTTCCTTCATAACTCAATTTTTTCAAATGGCCAAGTCCCTTGCACGCATCTAACTTTTTGGTGCGCTATTGTAAGGGCTACAAAATGGCGTACTTTTTTTTCACTTCCACTTTTGCCAAGTCATCATCTTAAAGATAAATTTCTAAAAAATAAAAGAAATATTTTTATTTCTGCGGCCAAGAGTCCAACCAACCTTATTTTATTTTTTATACTAAATAAAATTTTGTTAAACTTTAAGTTTAAAGTAATAATCAAATAACGTCTTATGGTAAAATCACAAACTTTATCATTTTTTCTTGGTATTTTTATATTAAAAAGTCCAGAGAATCAAGCTTAGCGGCATTTAAAAGATTTTCAGTGTGCCGTAATATTTGAGTGATCTTTTAATCAAGTTATCCGGATCCAAGTTGTCCGATATTTCTCTAAAAATTTGGTTGGTAGTAGAACCAAATTAAGCCGGTTTTAAGTGAAATTGCGTTAAAATGTTTAGATTTATCCTAATTATCCTGCTTACCCGGTATTATACGAGCTTAAAATTGAAACGGGACTACCTCAGGAATGCCCTCTTTAAGTTGCAAAAAGTTTCATCAAATTCCGTTTATTCGTTCCCAAGTTATGCGGGAACAAACATAAAAAACAAAGTCACACGTCAAATTAAGTCGGAAGTCGGTTAAAAATACAGGGGTGCTATTTAAAAAAATAAAATTAGGGTAAAGTTCAGGGGGAGGTTTAATGGATGGATTTTATTTTTGGCTACTTTTTATAGATTATAGATTTTATAGATTATATACCTGATTATCCCTAGTTTTTGAGAAAATTTATGGGCCACCCTGTATATGTTTTTAAATTTCCCGGCCACCCTATATTTTATTTCTTAACATTATATTAATAAACCTGTCTTCTCTTCGTAACACATCCTCGGTCATATCGTGTTTAAGGTTCCTTGTTTCTGTATTTCCGTTTTCCAAAACGATATTTAAACATTCATTGATGTTTTGTTAATTGGATTTAAAATAAGTTTTATTTAACTAATATAACAAGCAGTACAAATTTGTCTTTTAGTAATGCTAAAACATTTTTTTATTTTTTAGTTTTTTGTAAAAAACCCTTTTGGTAAAATATTTTTTAGTCGACATTTTTGTTTTTGGCACCAATGATTTTCTGGCTTAAATTCTGTAGTCTACTTTTTACTTTGAATTAGGATAATACTGTTCTACATAGAGCTGGAAAGAGTGTAAAAAAAGCTGCCATCTATTGTCTAATTGTTATATCATGATCGTCCAGCATCTTCCAAATACGACCTACAATTTTTGAATAATTCATAACGACGTTTAGTCGTTTACAGAGACGGATTTAATGCCTTTTTCGTACCCTTATCCGATATTGTTTTACTGTGATACGCACATTTTCCCTATCCTGAATACGAATTAGAATTGAATACTGCTTTTAAGGTATAGATCTGTTGGGCCTTGCGTATAGTTTAAATATAGGGGTGACCGGGGATAGTTGTCGCAGGGGTAAGTTGTCGAAGTGCTTATATCTTAAAAAGTAAAATATTTTTCTGCGCCAAACCAAGATTAACCGCTGCGTTACAATAGTGCCATTTATCATTTGTAAACTTAAATGCAATAAATTAAAAGAACATCCAGTTAAACCAAAAAATGTAAAAATTAAAGAGCCCAGTAATTTTTTTGTGGTAAATATTTTTTCTTATTGTTACTGATTTAAAGCATTAAGATAAGAGAATTTTATGTATAATAATAGTTTAAGGTGTATATTATTTGTTGATATTGTCATTTAGAAGTGTTTATTCGTTAATTAGACAGTACTTGATACATAACGTAAAATTGGCTAGTTGTCGCATTTGGTTTGGGGCTAGTTGTCGCATGATCTGGAGATATGTTCATGGTATAACATTTCCTTTTTGGCAAAAAGTGCCTCGACAACGTGCCCCGTGATGGGGCACGTTGTTGCAATTTTCAAGACTTCACAAAAAAAAACATTACTCTAATACCCTATAAATTTTTCCATGTTTTTTCTTTAAATAATGTTACTGAAACATGGAGCTAAAATTACCATTAGGTCAATTAAAAAAAAATACAAAAATAAAGGAAAAAAACTGATTTTGAATGAAAAGTGCGACAATTAGCCCCGGTCACCCCTATTTCTATATCCGTCACAGTGGTTTTTTGCAAATTTTAACTTTTTTTTTCCGACCCCTGACTTTTTTCATAAATTTTTTAATCACCCCATAAGAAGTAATTTAGGCAAATATAAAAAAAATCGTTTGGATCGATCGTTTTTTTTTACGTTTTTTCTAATTTATTAAAATATGTACATATTACGTACTCGAACTTCAATATATATTTTAGATATAATAATAAAGTTATTATTTATGATCACTGCATTACAAAAATGCTTATCTCCAACGCCAGATGGCATATATTTTTTTCTATTGTTTTAGGGGAGAAGTCGACCGAAACATCAAAAAAAAAATTTGCATATGCCATTAAACATCGAGAAAATGTGAAAAAAGTGGGTGTTAAAAAAATATCAGTCTGTCTGTCCTCTGACTATAAACCTTGTAACTTTTAAACGAATGAGCCGATTTAAAAAAAATCCTTCAATGTACGATTCAGAACATTTGTAGTTTACCTGACGTCAAACATGGTTAACATTGAAGAGCATCAAAGGGGAAAAGGGGTCAAAAACCAATATTTTTGGCGATAACTGGCCTATTATTGATCGTAAGATAACAGTTCTTATCCTACAACAAAATTAATTAAAATTTTAGTAGAAAAATAAAAAAAAACTATCTGGGCAAGAATTTTTATCCTACGATTAATAATTAGCGAGTTGTAGCATAAAATATTAATTTTGCCCCTTTGTCCCCCACTTTATCCCAATGTTAACCATATTTGACATCAGAAAAACTACGAAGGTTCTGAATTGTACATTGAATTGTACATTTTTTAATCGGACTTTTCTTTTAAAAGTTACAAGGTTTATAGTCAGTACAAACAGACCGATATTTTTTTAACACCCACTTTTTTCACTTTAGCGTTGGAGTTAAGCATTTTTGTAATGTAATGATGATAAATTATAATTTTATTATTATATCTAAAATATATATTGAAGTCCGAGTGTAATATGTATATATTATAATAAATTAGAAAAAACGTAAAAAAAAACATCGATCCGAAAGATTTTTTTTATATTTGCCTAAATTGCTCTTATGGTGTGTAACAATTTATGAAAAAAAAAAATCAGGGGTCAGAAAAAAAGTTAAAATTTGCAAAAAACACCTTGCATATGGTATAGTTGCGGATATAAGAAAATATAATATGGTTATAGACTGACACCGTGTGTCAGTCTATAACCAAGAAAGCTAGGACGAAAGAGGGAGGTAGGAGCAAAACACTCTCAGCAAATTCAACGTGAACGTGTTCGTAGTTCGTAGATTATATATTCACTAAAATTTACGAATTTCTATCATAAATGTGAGTGAAACGGTAAAGACATTTTAAAAATGTATCAAATCGGACTGAATTTCTTTTTATTTACATAATTCATTCTAATAATTATTCATAGTATAAAATGATTTAACTAAAACAAAATGAGCTAAGCGCCAAATAAGGGCTAGTCATTGTGGCTTATTTGGGAGCTCTTATTTGGCGCTTACCTATTTTTGTTTAGTAAAATCATTTTAATATTATATTATGAATCAATATTAGAATGCAATTAATAAAAATTAATTCAGTCCGATCTGATAGAGGAAATGCGCCTAATTTCGGATGGTTTCCAAATTTCGGATAGTGGTGTATTTAAGATACTGTCTGCAAAGGTAAACAGAAACCTACTTTTATGTGAAGCCAAAAGTCAAACTAAATCCGTCCTGTAATATGATAAGGGTAGAGCTTCTCCCCTTTAAATGGCAGCACAAATCGTTTATATTGCAAATGGCAGTTTTGTGCTCAGTTGCATTATTATGCTTGTTTATTTTATAAATAATCGTGATTCTGTCTTGGGTAAGTTATGATGTTAGTTAAGTTGATCCACTATTCATAATTAAGCAATTTGAAAACGTAAACATTCTACAAATTTCTAATCTAAAAAGCAGAAAGTTGCCTAATGCAATGGGATCCAGATCTACTCTTGAAAAAATTTTTTCGGATATGTCCAAAATTAGGAGCCCTTTTTCAAATGCACAAAAATGCGCTGATTTTTTTTAACCGTGTTTTTTGGAAAAAAATAAACTGTAATAAAATTGCTTTTATAATAAATCATGGTTCGCTATAATAAGTTGTATCTGGTTATATAAAAAAAATATCAAAAAGTAATACCGAGTATTAAATATTGAATACATTGTAAATGGTATCCGAAATTAGGCGACTTTCCTCTACATTTCTTTTAAAATGTTTGTTTACCCTTTAACTCACATTTATGATTGAAATTAGTAAATTTTAGTGTTTTAAGGGCAGCTTTGGAGGATTTTCGGCAAGGGTTGGAATCTTTTAATCATTTTAAAATTTGGCACATAATTTTGTATACTTAAAAGGAAAAAAATAAAATTTCAAGCTTTTTAAAATTTTCACTTATACAAAAATTACAGACAAGTTTCAACGAATTTTTACGATTTATGGTAATTTTACGAATTTTAGGGTCCCCATTAGCAACCTTTGAGGAGTTTGATCACTTTCATATTTTCAGAATTTTCTAGTTACACCTAAATGAAAATTTTAAGATAGTAAAAAAATGTAAGGTATCATAGAAAGGGGAAATATTTTAAGGATGTATTCTAGAGGTCAAAATAAGAAAAAAAGGTCCATAAACATATGTCCAAAAACGACTCGTAAGGGAGCTACGGCCCTTCAAAGGGGTTCCAAAAATTCGATTTTTAATTAATAACTTAGGAACCGTTACGGACGCCCCTGGTTGAAGTAACTACATGCGTTCACCATTGGTTGATAGGCCTTATAAAGCATAGATCACATACTAAAGCTCGATGCTATAATACAAAGGGTTACTAAGTTATTATTAAAAATCGAAATTTTGGAACCCCTTTTGAAGGGGCGTAGCTCCCTTAAGAGTCGTTTTTGGACATATGTTTATGGAACTTTTTTTCTTATTTTGACCTCTAAAACACATCCTTAAAATATTTTCTTTTCCTCACGGAACACCCTGTATATGTACAGGCATCGCTTCGTTTATTTTTTATAACTCTGAAAATTGGTTAGCGTTTTAAATCCTGAATGATATTGAATGTTGAAACCAAGCATTATCAGAAGAACGTTCTATTTTACTGTATCCAATAATTAAAATTGCTTGGGGTTCCACGGTGTTCTAGAAGAACTTTTAAATGACATGACAACTTCCATTTTTTTTTCTTTTTGGAATTTGTTTTATGAGCTCTAATTAAAAAAATAAGACCAAAATTTTAAAAATCGTTAGAGCCGTTTTTGAAAAAAATGTTTTTTTTTGAAAATATCTCTGATATTTCACGCTAACATACTCGGTTTGCCTTCGATGTCTCGGATTTTGACCAAACTTGGCATAGTGAAACCGCTATGATACCTAAGCACTCCATCCAAATTTTTTTCAAAACGGTCCATTCGTTCACTATACTGGGTGTCCCACCAAGTTCTTGAAATAGCTTATCTTTGTTATTTGAAAAGGTATTAAAATTTGCAAAAAATAGCATTAAATCAAAGCCAAATAATATTTTACTGACTTATTCAAAACCGCCCCGTGCTTACCCACTCCCTTAAAACTACCCCCAACTTCTGTTTTTCAAATTGCACCCCCTAATTCTTATTAAAGACTATGAAACTGCACTTTATTCTGAATTCAACCATTTATTATTAGTGGTATCTTAGATTTTAAGGGGCTCTAAATAACAATTATTATTTATTAATAGAAGGGTGGTATTTAAAACAAAATTGCGGGTAGTTCCAGGAGATTGGATTGTTATAAGTTGGTTTTAAATATAATAATAAATTTTCTTTTGGGTACAATTTAACGTAAGTTTTTGGAAAATGTTCTGGTAAAATTTAAAATGAAATGTGCTTTGATATTCTTTAGTAAAATAGGGAAGTGCTATTTAAAAAACTAGTTGGAGGTGGTTCCAAGAGGGTGGGTTAATAAGGGGTAGTTTTGCATATGTCAGTAAATTCTACTTTGACTCCAATTTTATTTTATTTTTTTTAACTTTTTTAAATTTTTAAATAACGGAGATATAGCCCGTCTAAAACCTGGTGGGACATTATTATTACTAAATAATAATTTTTATTGGAAGCCCCTTAAAAGAATAAGATACTATTTATAATACATGGTTTAATTCAAAATGAAATGTAATTTCATATTCTTAGATAAAAATGGGGGTGGGAGGTGTTATTTGAAAATCAGAGGTTAGGGTGGTTCCAAGGGAGTGAGTAAGCAATGGAGGGTGGGGGGGATTGAATAAGTCAATAAAATCTTTTTTGGCTCCCATTTAAAGCTATATTTTACAAAAAATTTAGCTTTTCAAATAACGGAGATATAACTTGTCAAGAATCTGGTTGGTGGGACACCCGGTATCGTGAACGGATGGACCGTTTTGAAAAAAATTTAGATGGAGTGCTCAGGTACCATAGTGGTACCACTATGCCAAGTTTAGTCAAAATCCGAGATATCGACGGCAAACCGAGTATGTTAGCGTGAAATATCAGAGATATTTTCTAAAAAACACATTTTTTTCAAAAACGGCTCTAACGATTTTTAAAATTTTGGTATTTTTTTTTTTAATTAGAGCTCATATAACAAATTCCACAAAGAAAAAAAATGGAAGTTGTCATGTCATTTAAAAGTTCTTCTAGAACAGCGTGGTTCCACATACTTATAAACAATCTTTCGGTATTTAATACAGTAACAAATTATGAGTGCAAGTGAAAAATTCCAATTCTGCTAGAAAAACAAATTCAACTATTTTTTAAAACATAGAAGAGGGGCAAGTCACAAGGGCGGTTTTCGTCCCTTTCAAGAGGCGATATGAGGCGATATCGGGGGCGAACTCGAGGCGATATCGGGAGATCTCGAGGCGATATGGACGATATTGATTAATTTAAAAGGCGAAAACAAGGCGATATTTCGTTCCGCAAATGAAGAGTGACCCTCGATAGGACTAAAGGCTGGTTTACCCAACAATTAACACTAAACTAACTAAGAATTTAACCAATGACAGGACATGTTTAGTGTTAACTATTGAGTTACCAACCTTAATTATCTCAAATCAATTTTGTTATGTGAAAAATTATCTATTATGCTAAAATACCCTGCTTAGGTAACTTAAGTATGTTGTAGTTTGTTTAAACATCATGAGAATATAGAACAATATTTTAATAAATTAATTATACTCATTATGTGCGGCTACAAGAATAGGATTTATATCTTCAATCTAAATTACATTTTATATTTATAAAACACACGATATTTACACTGTTAAAAAATATGCTGCATTTAATAATTTAATTAACCCTCTGCCACAGTCACGGCGTAGATTTTAGGTCTAGATATTATGCAATTTGTGATTTCTCCCAACTCCGACTAACTACGGCTTTGGCGTCTCAGTACATTTCGGACATTCAGTTTAAGCCCCAAATCCGAGAGCCCAAACTTTATTAATACATGTAATGTATGTATCACATATACAATTGCAAATAAAAGATATTTATCAGTATACAAATTGCAGTGTAACAACAAAACAAAGTGCTAAGTGAATATACACATTCATAAAAAATACCGATTGAGACTTACGATTAATAAAGAATTGTTTCTGACGATAAACCATAAAAAATATCTTACACACGAGTAAATAAAAATAAAGCTTTTAATTGACGTATTTAACAACTTGTTAATTCTTTATTAAGCGATGATTTACATACATGTATTTAGCAATCCCGGTTTAAAAAGGATGCTATTACATGGTAAGTAACATTGTTTATTATAATTTGATATGAAATATATACAGAGTAGGTATCTAAAAATGCCATCAGTACAACTCTATTCTTTATAGATTATACTCTAAAAAGTGATATGATGCTTAGTGTCATTATATTATAGTTATTTAAGTATTAAGGGCAGTAAGTGCATTTTACCGGTTGAGGATTATTTTGGAGATTGAGACTAAGTCGAAATCACCAATACTATTCGAAACCGGTAAAGTACTTAATGGTCGTGATGCTTATTATGGTTTTTGCACGATCCAAAAAAATAAACATCAATAAGATTTATAAAAGTGAAATTAAAACGTAAAATTTATTTTATTGTAAAAATCAAGTCAGTACCTACATACAGTGCGGTCCAAAAGTCACCCCCCTTTTAACTTTTGAACGAGTTGAGATATCGACTTCAAATTTAGAACTCCTAAATAAGACAACTTAAACTATCTTTTAGCATATATTTTATATTTTCAGCTCTTAAAATGTGGGCAGGGGGGAATGGGGGGACATTTTTTTAAATAGAAAGTGGGGTCGTGTGATACATCATTTTAAAGCTTATAAAATTCTCTATTTAAACTAACATTTTTAAATTTTTTAAAAATGTTTTTTAAGGTTTTGATTTTTCAATTTTCTGTGCTAAAACATTCGATTTTTTAAGTTTTTTTTTATAAATTTTTATTTATGTCAACTAAAATTAGTTTAAAAGTATAATTAATATTTTTTTATGATTAAATTAGGCATTTTTAAAAAATTATTTGTTTTTTTTTAGAGGAATTTTGACATTAATACCCATTTTCAACCCGATTTTAAACCCAATTTTTTTTTTTTAATTTAAAATATGGAGTTAAATGGAGAATTTCATAAGCTTTAAAATGGTGTATTACACGACCCCCTTTTCCATTTAAAAAAATGTGCCCCCTTGCCCCCCTGCCCACATTTTAAGAGCTGAAAGTATTAAATATATGCTAAAAGTTAGTTTAAGTTTTCTTATTTAAAAGTTCCAAATTTGAAGTCGATATCTCAACTGGTTCAAAAGTTAAGAGGGGGGGGGGTGACTTTTGCACCGCTCTGTATAATAAACAATTCTAAATTTCTTATTTTGTTTGACGTTTTTCCTGTGTGCCAATTAATGTCTTTGTAAAATAAACATTTTTTGTAAAAAATGTCAAGATGACAATTTCGAGTTTTAAGGTGCTTGGAATATAAGATGTTTTGCAAGTACACATCCACACAAAAAAAATAATATCTAGAGACTAGACCAATGCATTTTTATATTTTCTGACCTCATCAGATCGCAATTTTTTACCCTTAAAAAAAGGGTGTGAAAATTCCTTAAATTCAGATGTTTTTAGTGTAGAGCAATTCTGATCTCAGATTCGATTTCAGCGTATCCGAAAATAAAAAAATGAGTTGGTCTAGTCTCTGGCACATAGTTTTTTTTTTGTGGGGTGGGGGTCATTTTGGAGTGTTACATCCATGTTAATGGTATAGGCAAATAGCGTTACAGGTGGGGTGGGGGTCCAAAATGATCAAAATTTGCGTTACATAATACTCGAACGTTCCCTTAAGCGATATATTTTAAGTTTTATTTTTTTTTAATTTTTAAGTAAACTTTATTTTTTGTCTGAAATTTGGCACAGAATTTTGTTTTTAAATTTTTCACACGGCGGGGGGTTCAAAATTTTTTCTTTTGTGAAATACCCTATTCCTTATAGTATAAATTGAAAATTAATAAATTAATTAGCATTTTGAATGTTAAATCAAATTTTAAAACATAATTAATAATAAATATTGCTCATGTACAATAACAGCGTATTATTTACATTCATGCGAATCCATCTAATGAATAGGCTTATTCGAAATAAATTTAAACTGAATGTTTTAAAACAATTGTTCATAAATATTTATTGAAATTTTCATAATTTAATTGCAGTTTTAATTATTATTAATCGTTATTCAAAATTATATTAACATGGACAAGGACAAAACGTTCTAAAACAGGAACCAAATTACATGGATGCTGAAACTGGATAATAAAACAAATATTATTGAAATAAAAAAGATAAAAAAAACACTATTATATTACTAATAAATTAAAAAATAATATTTTTTTTAGATATAAAATATATAGATATAGATTTTCAGGAAGTGTATTAAATTTCTTACGTATTTTTACTCCTCGTGTCTGAATACGTCAACATTTTTTTTTAATGGGTAAGTATCGGAAAAATTTGCCGAGACCAAAAAACTTTTTTTTGTGTTTGTTCTTAAAAAACTTGTATCGAGGGATTTTCGAGGCCGCTAAAACCAAATTTAATGTCAAAATGTTAAAAATTCAGTGCTGTTGCTTTTTTAATTTTTGACAATATTGCATTTTTAATTTTCTACATTACATTCGGTTTTAGCCACCTCAAAAAGATATATCAATACAGTTTTTAATCAAAGTTAAGAAAAACATATTTTGAATAAGTCCATCCTATCCAGGAAAATAATCCCGATATTCGCCAATTTTATTATTTTTTTCTTAAACTAGTACTGAAAATGTCCAGACTGGAGCATCTCTAGAACCGTTTCTGGGAATATTAAACCTCAACAAGTGTAGTAATTCCTGGCAGTCAACCTTGTTATTTATTATTTTATACAGTAATAGTATAGATGCTTGTTTTCGCCTTTGGGTCAATGATAATAATGAATTCTCTCTTCGCATAACTTCATGAGAAATATCTATGGGAGGATACACACCATGCCTTCTAAAATGCAAGTACTTTAGATAGCGTCTCTGAATATTTTCAATCATTTTTATTTGAACATTGTAATTTGGGTACCATACTATAGAACAGTACTCAAGCTTGGATCGCACATAAGACATATATAATAAGTTGATAGTATTTAAATTATGGAAGTTTCTGGAACTTCTGATAATAAACCCCAGAGCTTTATAGGCGCGTGATACAATATTATTTATATGATTAATGAAGGATAACTTTTTATCAAATATTACACCCAGATCTTTAATAGTGTCAGGTCTATTTAGAAGATGGTTATTAATGTTATAGTTAATAGTAATTAAATTATTAATAAAAATAATAAAAATAGTGGGCCCATATTTGAGCCCTGCGGACTCCCGATAAAGTAAGTACTAAGTAAATTAAAGACTTGACCCCATTGTACTCAACATATTGCCTTCTGTCCAATAAATAGGAAATCATTAAAAATAATAGAGGAAGCGAAAACCCCATTTTATCCAATATTTGTATGAGTATTCTGTGATCAAGTCTCTCAAATGCCTTGGAAAATTCCATATAGGTACACTGGCGGGCGGAGAAGGGACAGCTGTCCTACAGCCGCTTGCGGTCACTTCTAAACAGTAATAATTTAATGCTACGTTCATGCACTTATGAACAGCTCGCTAACTCCCGAGGTCTATTAATAATAATAAATATGTTATTGTTGTTGTTGTAAATAAAGTCGTATTAATGTTGCAGGTCGCTTGCAAAACAACTTGACAATAGGATATTTTAAGAACGGTTTCACATAGAGACTTAAAATTTTGATAAAAGTTTTTTGCCAGGTTGAAAATCTTAGGTCCAAAATTTATGTCTGTGTGTTTTGAAATATCGTAGTGCAGCTTTGTTTTGAGAGGCCTGCACCATTAATAAGACTATACTATAATTTCCGTTTTTCTCTGTTTTCTCTTAGAGTTTTTTTGTGCATTCCACAAGTTTTTGGCCTACAATAAGTTAAAGTTAAATAATTTAGGAACTCTAGATTGTTAATGAATTTTAACCAATTTTTCCTAATTATTTTTCTTGACACTTCCCTTAATTTGTTCATACACGGCCGTGCACGGCTTTGTGTTTTCACGTCGGCTTGTAAAATGAATAATACGATGGGGAATAAAAACTGTCAACGTAATTACGTTACGTAATGTTTTTAGTAACGTGTAAGTGTATCTTTTACATTTATTTAGGTGTGGACACTGTCTAGTTAACACGTTGGAACTTTTAATTACTTTATCAGATATTTGCGTGTTTCTCACAATGAATTTCATGCAAAATAAAGAATTATTATACCAGCTCTTCGAAACACTACAGGTACAACTAGCTTATATATATATATATATATATATATATATATATATATATATATATATATATATATATATGAATTTTTTTTGGGTGGAAGACTATATTTTAATAGTAAATTTCGACAGAAAATTACTAATATTTAAAGTACTTAATTCTTTACAATTCTAATGTTGTCATGAAGTTAATAATTTTCGCAACATTCTAACTGAAATCAGAATTTGAATAAAATTTAAACTTAGTCTTTAGGTAAAGTTTTGACAAAGTCGGAGTTTAAGTAAAGTTCTGCCTTAACCCTTTGAGACCCATTTTTTATTTTTGTTGATACAACTTTTTTGAGTTATAACTGGTCACTGGCGATCACAAAGTAGTTTTTTGTTGTATAAAACAAATATTTTACATAGAAAAAAAAGTGGAACATATATGACCCAGTAGGCATCTTAGTAGGATTATATATGTCCCACTGGGTATAGTAAAACATAATTGTTATTTTGAAATGAAATTTTTATTAAGACAAAAAATACAACAGTAGATTTGTCACTGTTAATAAAATTTGGTAGAAATAGGCTCCAAGTAACTAAAAAAACCCCAACAAAATGGCGAAAGTTTTTTTTTGAAAATTTTTGAATTTTTTTTAAAAAACGTCCTCCATTTTGTTAATTTTTGGAAAAAAAAAATTCTTCAGGTTCGGGCTAATAGCAACTTCAATACTGAATAAATCCCGTTTTGTTTTGTTTTTTTTTTTTTAGTCGATCCAAACGGCCGGAATCATGGTGACCCCTTAAGTTCACAAGCTTATTTGTTATAATTTTTATTTGTTTTTTATTTCAAAATACAGCATTTTAAGGCAAGTCATATATTTAACTGTCAACATGACACCCCAATACTGCCTTTCTAAGCTGAAAGGTCCTATCTGTGTATGTTAAACCTATGTAGATAGGACCTTTCAGCTTAGCGCTGCAGAATAATCTTGGCCTACTTGATAAAGATGTGTTACTTTACCAAGAGTGTGTTCAAGTAGTATCTCAACTAGAAACTTAAAGTTCCCATAACTTAAAGATAAAACATTTTAGACAATATGTGTATACCTATGAACCTTTTTGATTGTTTCGGTGACTAAAATATGTCTATGTATAGTCAGCTCACTTTTTTTTGTTACACTCTGTATTTTGGGAAGAATATTGAGAGAAAACGCAAGTTACTATTCACTATGAAGAGTATACAATGGAATACGAAGCATTATATGTCCTAACTGCTTGTTTTATTCTCCTAGCTATAA
>OY294048.1:15985643-16237755 GCA_958510825.1 Brachypterus glaber | reverse complement strand
TGACTAAAATATGTCTATGTATAGTCAGCTCACTTTTTTTTGTTTATACTCTGTATTTTGGGAAGAATATTGAGAGAAAACGCAAGTTACTATTCACTATGAAGAGTATACAATGGAATACGAAGCATTATATGTCCTAACTGCTTGTTTTATTCTTAGTTTTATATTATGCTTTTATTAATGCTTTAATTTAATTTTATAGATAGTTTTACTATACTAGAATACATGCTTATTCATAATTCTTGCTAGTATATATACATTACAATATATGTTAGTATAATACATGTTTGTTTAACCTCGTACTATTCTACTTAATTAAGCATCCCCTAAGTCCAGGGACTTGTGTGGGCTAGTAGTAGAGGGAACTACCGGCTTATATTGACTTTCGAACCAGTTTCTAGGGAGTGTCCGTTTCACTTATCGCTTTCGCCAAATTTCAATTATTAATTAACTGAAAAAGGCAAATCGGCGCCAGTGAGAATCGAATTCACGATAGTAGACTTGCTATGCATACGCCCTAGCCACTACGCTATGCCTCCCATAATAATAATAATAATAATATTTTAATACTCATTTTAAAAGAAAAATGGACAGTTCTACCGCACCCAGTAGGTGAGTTGAATGAAGCTCATCGAAAGTCAGCAAAACGATAACTAAGTTTGGGTGAACCTTGAATGATTTATTATCTGCCAGAGAAATATAACACGTCGTACTTTTTCATTTTAGTCAATTTCAGCTAAAGTACCTAACAACAAGCTTGTGAGTATTTTTTTAGGTTATATCTCAGCGGTATATTCCATCGCTTATTTTTGCTGCCAGCGAAACTCAGCAAACAGGTAAAATTTGACAGTTTACTTTGACAGTTGGACTCCCTAATGGTTTTAGATAAGTTTCGCTGCCCTACTGAACACACCTAATTTCTTGAAAAAATGTTTTAAACCGTTTTGAGGTTTTAACTATTTAATTTTTAGAGCATTTTCTGGACTCTTTGGCTACCTTCACGTTTTTATAAAAAAATATTTATAGTAGCCTCTAATAAATGAAAAGTGGGGGCACTGGTGGCCTCAGTTAGGCTTTAGCGCTCCCAGTGGCATAAGTCCTTGCTAAAATCTTTATTTAATGTAGGGTACGTGAATTTTGATTTTACGTTGTGCGTCTTCTTAGATAAGAAGACATAAAACATCAAACCAAGTTCAAGGACACTAAATAGGACAACTGTTGTTTTGTGGAGACCCTCCCGTTTTTATAAAAAAAATATTTATAGTAGCCTCTAATAAATGAAAAGTGGGGACACTGCACGGAAAGAAATTAGTGGGCTCTGCGCTATACATTATAAGATATTTGGTAACAGTGGCAAATTATAGTGATTTAAGCTATAGATTATAAGGGACACAATAACTAATAATGTTAAAAATAAATTGGAAACGATTATATATATTACAGACACGATTATATTTATTACAGGCACTATTATAAATTTACAGAAATTTTATTATATTATAAAAATTATTAGCACGGACAATAATTAAATCTATTTAAGCTATAAATGCCATACTATTTGTTATATTTTATTATTCACTAAACAAGTATTTCATATAAATTTTTACACTGACTGCCATAATTGTAAGAGAAAGCCTTGTATTTATATAATAAGCGATTATAACTTGCTTGGTATGTGTGTTATAGCGCTCCTAGCTGTAATTTTTTTTTCCGTGTGGTGGCCTCAGTTAAGCTTTAGCGCAGCCAGTGGAACAGCTTGGGGTGGCACATGTAAATCGTATACGATTACATGTTCGACTCATTTGAACTTCGCCTCATACCAAGTAATGTATTGGTTAATAAAGACATTTATTTAAAAAGTCCTTACTAAAATCATCACTTAATGTAGGATATGTGAATTTTGGTTTCACGTTGTGCGTCTTCTTAGATAAGAAGACATAAAACATCAAACCAAATCCAAGGACACTAAATAGGACAACTTTTGTTTTGTTTTAACAACACAAATTTGCTCCACATTTTTTCTATATTGGAAACTCCTTTCTTCTGTATATGATGTTCTCAGGTCATTTCGCTTACAATGTAAATAAAAGAACATCGCCTTTAATCCCTACTAACTCGATCAATCATTTAAGATTTAAACAAACGTCAGATTTTGAATTCAAACATCCCCACAGCCGGGCAGTAAATCAGACTTACGCTCATGTTTCGAATCGAAAAGGGAAGTCTTGTTTGCAGTTCTCACTATTTTATAGTCTTACTGTTTGCTTACAACCATTATACAGGGTATTTATGCACGCTGAATATTGTTCTGTGGACGTAATACATATTGTATGGTCACATAGGGTGCTAAGTTGATTAAATATTCAGTGTTTGATTTTGGTATTATATAAATTTTAGCAAATCATTTTAACTAAAAAAGAAAACAAAAAAAAAGAAAGAAGACTACCTAGTAGAGTGTCATTTTTTGGATAGACAGGTAGAAGCGAATTAAAATATGGCATCTTTCAAAAGAAGTAAAAAAAATCAGCTAGTTTTATACTATATTGGAAAAACGGTAGACATTGAAAATGTCTTATGGAAAATTTATTGATGATTGCCATATTAACAAGAAATTTTTATTCTTACATAATGGTAACGCCTATGGCATGTGGCCTATGGCCTACGTGAGAAAAATCCCAACAAAAATCATGACAAAAATTGTGACAAAATCGTGAGAAATCGTGAGGAAAATCCCAACAGGATTGGTGACAATTGTGACAAAAATCGTGACAAAATCGTGAGAAATCTTGAGGAAAATCCCAACAAAAATCGTGACAATTGTGACAAAATCGTGAGAAATCGTGAGGAAAATTCCAACAAAAATTGTGACAATTGTGACAAACTCGTGAGAAAGCGTGAGGAAAATCCCAGCAAAAATCGTGCCAATTAGGACAAAATCGTGAGAAAGCGTGAGAAAAATTCCACAAAAAAACGTAACAATTGTGACAAAACCGTGAGAAATCGTGAGAAAAATCCCAACAAAAATCGTGACAATTGTGACCAAAATTCATGGGTTTTCAGCCATAAGACATTTCCAATATCAAAAACGAAGTCCAGATATCACAATGAGGTTAAAGTTTCGATCTATTGCAGTTCTCACTGTTTTATAAGGGGCTTACCATTCAAAGTAAGGTGATATTGAACTAACGTTTTCTTTAAAGATGATCTTACCTAAGATTTACTGTTGGAAGGAACGACTGCTACCAATTGGCCAACTTAACTTTACAAAATCCAAACATTTATGATTTTACATAAAATGAAAATGGATAGATTTTTAAATGTAAATAATGCAAATTCATTTAATAATATTACACAAGTGTTATGTGTTAAAATGATTTTTTTTTGTATAACTGGACAATTATGCTTCTGCTATTAATAGGTGCCGTGTCAGTAGGCACTCCATTTCCAACCAAACTCCCCCGATTATTGGGATAGACCAATAGAAAAAATTTGAAGACACTACGATGCGGACTCTTTAAGATTATGATGTGTTGTTTGTACTTAAAGTTTTTTATTGAGAATAAGGAAAATAAAGTTACAGTCCATAAACTATTTAATGTGTTTAGAATTCTGAAATTTAATAAAAACAACAAGCACAAACAGAAACCAAGTTATATTATTTGATTAACCTTGTAAAAAACAACTTCTTTAAGGTGGAAGTTATGTGGAAGTTGTCTTAACAAAAATCGTGACAATTGTGACAAAAATGCATGGGTTTTCAGCTATAAAACATTTCCAATATCAAAAACGAAGTCCAGATATCACAATAAGGTTAAAGTTTCGATCTATTGCAGTTCTCACTGTTTTATAAGGGGCTTACCATTCAAAGTAGAATAGAAAAAATTTGAAGACACTACGATGCAGACTCTTTAAATGTGTGTTTGTACTCTATTTCCAACCAAACTTCCCCGATTATTGGGATAGACCAATAGAAGAAATTTGAAGACACTACGATGCGGACTCTTTAAGATTATGATGTGTTGTTTGTACTTAAAGTTTTTTATTGAGAATAAGGAAAATAAAGTTACAGTCCATAAACTATTTAATGTGTTTAGAATTCTGAAATTTAATAAAAACAACAAGCAAAAACAGAAACCAAGTTATATTATTTGATTAACCTTGTAAAAAACAACTTCTTTAAGGTGGAAGTTATGTGGAAGTTAATATTAATAAGGTGGCTTACTATAAACTTAGTTTTCATAGAGAGTAGCTAAAAAAAAAAAACTTAAATTCGGAAATGGCTTTTTAATATTCTTAAAGCAATACATCAATAAATTCTTGGTTCAATTAGACACATAAGTATTTTATTTTCTTTATATTCCACTTCGGCATTTTGTATTGTGTAATTGCAATACAATTTAGCTATAAATAGGAAACATAGCAATTTTTACAATTAAGCTAAAACTAACACGGAAAGAACTATCCAGTTTTAGTTCTTTCCATTTCCAATAGACTATACATAATGCACAAATATTTTTAATTACTTAACTAGTTTAAAATGTTAAATAGTCTATCGATCTATTTTCATTAACTGTACCGTAAAAGAATATTGGAAAAATACCATACATAGAATTTTCCTACGACCATTACAAAAATATAATTATTTAAAATAAATGTTATTTTGTTAAAATAAAGATAAAATTATGGTTATTTAAAATTATTAAATTGATTAAAATTAAGTAAATAATAAAAAATACCAGTACTTTGCAGAAAAATAAATAACCTAGGTGCAGTTTTGCTAAAACTTTCGAACATGGATGACGTCATGACGCATCAGCCTTGATAAATAAATTTAAGTTTACCTTGGTATTTGTGGTTTGTTTTCTTGGATTCTAAGACTTTGATAAATATTTGAAAGCAACTTTGGTAAGATTTGTCGTTTTATATTTTTGCTTTCCCATTTTGATAATTTTCAAAATTTCGGAAAGCCTTGTATTCGTCCAAAAATTTTCAATTTTTTTTTTGTGTATTTTTGGGTTTTATGACGTTTTATGTCGATATAAATCAATTTGATTGTCCGGGAAATCTTGTGGGCACGATAACTTAAGAACGCTTTAAGCTAGAGACTTGAAATTTGGCATACAGGTATATTACCAAAAGTTCTCGCTAGGGATTGTTTTTGGTAAACATTGGGGTGCGGCAAGGAGGCAAATGGGGATAAATACATTTTTTTTGAAAAATTTGAAAAATTGCTATATATGGGTTTTCAAGGTTGCTGAAATTGGATCTGATAAAAAAACTTTTCTAATTCCATCACCGAGGGTGTGAGGGAGTAAATATTTTTCAATATTATTAATATATTCTTCAAAATTGGTATATAGGGGTTTTTGGGTTGGTCGAATATGAATCTGATTATACTTTTTTTCTAATTTCACCCCCTGAGGGGTGGGGGTAGTTTTCGTGAAAACTGGTGTATTGGGGTTTTTGAGGTTTCTGAAAGTGAATCTGATAATAAAATTTTTGAGGAGTGGAGGTAGTTTTCGTGAAAATTGTTATATTGGGGTTTTTGAGGTTGTTAAAAGTGATTCTGATTATAAAATAAATCTAACTTTACCACTAAAGGGGCAGAGGGAGGTTTTCGTGAAAATTAGTATATTAAGGTTTTTATGGTTGCTGAAAGTGAATCTGATAATAAAAAATCCACTTAACTGGCGGGGGTAAAAAATGGGAAAGCTCTTTTACTGGGCAGTGTATTTTCAATATAGGGAAACCTTTCTTTTGTTGGCAGCAATAATTTTAATAACTTGAATCGTTTTACCAGTGCACAATTCATACTGTTCCTTTCCTGTGTTTCTTTATTGTTAATGGCGTATGACAGTTGGTCGTGGAATATGAAAACGTGATTATTTTATAAAATATAGATTTTACTATTATTTATCGTCGTGCTATTAGTGAATAGATAATAAAATTTATAAAAACATTTTAACTACAATACAAATTATATCATAAATCAGTTGACACTATTGTGTTGAATTCTATAGCCATGTCCGTTTTTTATCCTGAATATTTAGCTTTGAACAAGTCCATGTTAAGGGTACAGGTTGATTGAAACTTGAGTACTTATAAGTAAAGCTCAATGAATTTTTTCTACTTTTGGACGTCATAAAATGTCATTGTAATTTTAATACTAAATTTTATTTGTAAATACATATTTGTTATTTATATCGCCCCCATTGGTATTTTTTTAAGTATATATTTATTTATTTATTTTATTTATTTATAAAAAAAATTAGTTTACAATATATATAATATAGAATAACCTAACTAATAACAATAATAAAATAATAGTAATAATCCGCAAGATGAGGCACACTGAGCTGTTGAACAGCTTGTATAGTGTCTCGAACTTATTTTAGCAAAGAAAGCTTAAAAAAAACATATAGGTATGAAATAATATATTAATTGTAATTAGGATTTTAATAATTATTTAAAAGTAACTAAAACATTAGGTTTTAAACGAGGACTACGCAAGAGGCATTTTTATATTTTAGTTCAAAATAGTTTAATAATAATTTCTTTGTTTTCAAAAATAAATGTATTTAATTTTTTTTTAAAGAGGTGAATTTTATCTATTGACTTTAAATTTTCAGGAAGTAAATTGTGCAATTTTGGACCAAGATAGTCGACAAACTTTTGTGTGTGGGTTTTTTTACATTTTTGTGTTGTTAAATTATTTTTGGCTTTATTTCTTGTCATATAGGAATGGTTTATGTGTTTAAAAAGTATGTTCTCATTTTGGATAAAGATTATAGATTTTTTTGCATATAAGAGTCTAACATTAAATAATTCCGCTTCATTGTATAAATCCTTAGTTGAATATATTTTATTTTTATTATAAATTATTTTTAAAATTGTGTTTTGGGTAACATTAAGTGATTTTGCAGCATCATCGTACAAACCGCCCCATGCAATAATACCATACTGCAGTATAGACTCAACCAAGGCCTTGTAAACTGTTTTTAATATATTTTTGTTTAAGTATTTCTTTAATTCTTTAATACCTTACTTGTGATATTAAATACTACAAAGTGTGTATTGTATACAAAATGTTGTAATACTAACATAGAGACCGTGCTGGTACATTTGTTTATTAATACTAGCATGTTATAGTAAAAATTACTGTAACATTTGGTAAAGCATATCACACTTATAGTATGGTATACTTTGATTTTTTGTTAAGTTGTATTACGGATCTAGTATAAAGTATATAACAGTATTCAGAAAAATTAACAATCTGTAAATAATACCAAAATAATTATTAGTAATAATATCTAGATTGCAACCACACACAATTACAAAATAATCTATCCTTTTTTTACTTTTCTCTGTATTATTACTAATCAAAATTTTGGTATTATTTACCGATTTTTATTTTACTAAATACTGTAACATACTTTAAACTAGATCAATAACACAACAACTACAACTTAAAATATACCAAACTATAACTGTGATATAATTTACCAAATGTTACAGTATTAATAGACACATGTTGCGTGGGGATCCAAATGTACCAGCACGGTCTCTATGTTAGTATGACAACATTTTGTATACAATACACACATTGTATTATTTAATATTACAAGTAAATTATTAAATACCAATGGTGGCGATATAAATAAAAAATATGTATTAACAATTAACATTCAGTGTTAAAAATACAACGAACCAAAGTGGAGGGAGGGGGCAGGCCGTCGCCCTCCTGCCTTTTCAGATATATGTATATGATTTTCTTTTGTTTTTAACAATTTTAAAGTGTTTGGTCCTTAGGATTTCTAAAATTGCCTGCGGCGCTGGAAATGGTTACGAAAGGCAAATTAATTAATAAATTATATTCGATGTCATTCTAAATAGGCAAAAAATTATTGATTTCAAAAAGGGATGTATTCTTAAAATGGTGCTGAAAAATTAACATATTTTTTTCAAACGGATAGTAAACCGACAACAACTACTGGTATTCCTGCACTATCTTCCAAAAACAAAATAATTATCTTTTCTGTAGATAAGTAGCTTTAAAATAAACTAAAAAAACTATTTGAAATTGCTTTTACTGCTACTAGGATAGACCTTAAAGTATTTAAGTTATTATCAACTAGTACACAGATTCTTTAAATGCCCCTTCAATTCTGGCACTAAGAATCATTATCAAATAAATTGGCAGTACCTATGTTAACCCGTAGCATATATTAAGCTTGGTATCAACAAACTACTGAATGTTTTGTTCGCTAAATAGTTTTTCATTTCTTCAATGTTTATAATTGCTTAACATTTTAGCACCCGATTTCTACATGATCTGGATACCTGGTACCGTTTATGAAGACTTGCTCTATTATATCCAAAGCCTACTTGTTAATGTTCTATATGCTGATTCATTGTCTTTGATAAAAATGTTACCCAATGGACCATTTGCATGCTGGTATTTATGTTTATTATATATAGCGAGGTGTCTTGCTGCAGAACACAGCAACATGCCCATATATAACTGACCACTAAAAAATTAACACCGAATGTACTGTTTCAATTTATTTATTGCTTATTTCAATAGCTAATATATTTTGTATTATTTACTGGAATACAATTGTAATTTTACTCAAAAGAAAATTTCCATTACGAAATCAATGTTAAATTTTGGAATTCATATTTAAGGGGTCTTTCTACCTTAGAAATTTTAAAAATAATCTTTTTTTAAACATATTTTTTATATAGAAAGAAAAAAGATATCATTGTGAAATTTTCTGGATATGTTTATTCATTTACTCAACAATTTTTAGTATTTTCGAATTAATATCTAGTATGGAGTACCAGAAAAAGTCCTAATGAGCATTTATGACGACCAATACAATTTTATTGGTAGATAATAGTATAAATATTTAAAATTTTGTATGAAAACATGGAAGTCGTAGAACAGAACGCAAAATGGTAGTCATGGAGAAAATATTTATTTATTAGTCGTTCTGGGACCTTATATACAAAGGTATTTTACACCTTATTAGACAGACATATTAGAAATAGTATTGCAATAAATGAGATCAATCATGTTGATAACTAACAGAATACACTTCTCAAAAAAAGACCTTTTGCTCAAACGAACGATGCTTTTGATATACTCCAAATGAATAATTTAATTTATTATTCCATCAATCTATTTTCTAATCATCGTACGGAGTGATATTGGTAGACTTACAGTTTCGGGCTGCTGGCCACCTTCAGTACCAAGAGTCAATTCTGCACGCTGATTAAGAAAACGTTTTTACACGTAGAATTAATAAGGACAGAAATTTTTAATTTTAAACAAAATTATAAAAATATTAATTTATTATTCCATCAATGTATTTTCTGATCATCGTACAGTGATATTGGTAGACTGACAGTTTCGGGCTGCTGGCCCTCTTCAGTATCAAGAGTCAACTCTGCACGCTGATTAAGAAATTATATTTAAATTTTATTTTTATAATTTTGTTTAAAATTAAAAATTTCTGCCCTTACTACTTCTACGACTAATCACACGTTAGTGCTTGAGACACAAAAAGTTGATGCACATTTAGGCTGGGAAACGCATATAAGTGATATTGCTGCTAAAATTAGGAGTGCACACTTTGTAATTTGGAATCTTAAAAGTCTAGTTAACCAAAACATGTTATTACTATACTATAATGCTTATATACGGAGTAGACTCGAATATAATATTAATATATGGGGCGCATCCACTTTTATTGAAAGGTTATTTATTTTACAAAAAAAGATAGTTTGAACCATATCCAGTATTAAATATAGAGACCATTGTAAACCACATTTCATAAAATTAAAAATTCTAACTATCTATTCTCTCTATATACAGCCTGTTCCAGAACTCGCGTATTGAAATTTAAGAGGTGATTTTACATCCAAAAATATGAAAAAAAGTTTCTATAAAGGTTGGTCCGGAAATGAGCCCTAAGGGAGCTACGGCCCTTCGAAGATGACGTATTGAATGGGGAACAAAAAAAAGCACCAATAAAATTTTAATGCTGCAGGGTGATTCTTCATTTAAAACTGAGCAAAAAAGTATTATACACCAAAACACCTAAATTTAATATTAAAGGAGTAATAGCCTTTTAAAAGTAACGTTTTTGGTGGCACAAAATGTTACTTCCTCTTAATTGCATTTTTTTTTTTGATAACGGTTGCTCCTACAGTGTTACACTATATGATATTTTATATGTATTTTTACTCTAGAAATCTATATTTTTTACAACAAATCCAAAAAACATACACATAGAAAAGTTTGGGGCAAAAATGTTTTAAGCCTCATATATTTTGTCCGTCTGGGCACGCCTCTGGATAAATTAAAAAAATAAATTAACATAAACTTATTGCCCTTATTAATACTAGTATACATGCAAAAGCTCGCCGCTCTAGCTTAAACGGTACCCGAGTTATTAATTAAAAACCTTATTTTTATTACAATTTTAAAGGGCCCTAGATCCCTTAGGGCTCATTTCCGGACCAACCTTTATAGGAACTTTTTTTATATTTTTGGATCTAGAATCACCTCTTAAATTTTGGCGAGCCAGTTATGGATCACCCTGTATATAATATTTGTATTTTTGGACTTATGAATAGTCATCTCTTTATAAAAAATTCTGATTTAAACACTGGTTTAGTAATGAGACACGACAACATGTTTTTTTTTCCGAAACACACCACCACATTTTTTGAAAAAAGTCCTTATTACATGACTGTAAAAATATTTAATAAGCTACCTAAAAAAATTAGTAACATAAACTCAGATATTAGTTTTAAAGTTAAACTAAAAGAATTTCTTTTAGAAAAAGCCTAAGTATATACAACTCTGACGACCCTATATTTAGTTTTCTAGATCCACGGGGGATTTTAACTTTATCTTTATCTTTACAAGTCTTCAACTTGCTACCATTCAAAGTCTCCAGACTAGGAGAGGTATGAGTAGTTGTCTACATCTAGCAATAGATGACGCATAAGTCTACATAATTCTAACGACTATATTCCTTATGCGAATAAAGTCTGACCTTTTGTTTTGAACCCAACGAAAAATATTATTTATCCAATACATACAGATAATAAGACAATTACCAGCTTTATTTTAAATAGATAAACTCAATAATAACCTCCGCGTGGCTTTTACTTTATTGAGTGGATAATTATTTATTTTGCCCACTAAACTGTCACTTGTCAAATTATTTTCTTAATAAATGTCATTAAAATTTTTAATAAAAATATGAATTACTAAGCTATTTATTGGATAAAACCTTGTATGGCACTCATGGGTAAATCGATATTGCCCCCTCGAAAATTAACTTGCTTGGCTCGCAGGTTAGTTTTCTCATGGGCAATATCTTACTTTACCCACTAGTACCATAAATAACTATTTTTTTACTGACTGACTGACTGATACATTACTACCCAAACGTACATAAGAGTACGGGGCTATAACAGTTTTACTGCCATAGCTTTTTTTCACTGGCTCTTTTTAACTACCTTCATTCAGATAATAAAGTAAAAATTTAACACGAATGCTGCTCCTTAAAATTTTCATAAAAATCAAGCAGCCTATCAAGCAACCTTTAATAAATACTTTAAAGTGAAGTAAAAAATGCTGGCCCTTCTTAGCTTCTATCATAATATTTAGCTAATTATTGATTAAAATAATTAGTAATAATTATATTTAATAGGTAAAAAGTTGTTAAAAGATATTTTCTTTGGTTCGACTAGTGAAAATTGGGCGATTAGGTACTTGGAAAAATAGCAACATTTAAAGTGAGAAATGAGCAGATTTAATTTCATTAACTGCTAGGTGATAATATTATATTAAAGTACTAGTTTCATAACACCCGTTTTTAGCACACGAGTACAAGTTTAGTGTACTAGTGCTTTAAAATAAAAAAAAATACATTTAAATTGATGACCTAGGGATTTTTGTTTTGGGTTGGCATTACAATTTCGGTAATGTTTAAAATTTAAAGAACAAACTATATTTTAATGTCTTTTATCCTCAGTTCTTCTCTTTTTCACTGCAAGTAACCAAGTCATAATTTTAACACGTAAAAACTAACTTAAAACACAATTTTGTAGAAAACTAAACCTAAAAGCAATGTTCACATTTGCACGGAAGACATCAAGCGATAGTGTTTTGTCTTGTTGCCAACCCAAAAGAAAAAAAGTACAAACGTCTTATAGGCATATAAGAACACGCAAAATGCGTGTGATTATGAGCTTAAAAAAGTAGCAAAATAGAAAAAAAAATATTATTTTGCTAGGTAAAGAAAATTAATTACTCAGATTAAAATCTAGCCACTAATGGTAACTTCTAACGCTAGTAGTAAAAAAAAGTCATTACATTTTTCTGCTTGTGGTTATGTTTTTCTGTAACAGTAGGCGTAGAACAGGCACAAAATGGTAGTCTTGGAGATAATATTCTAACATTGAAAAATGATATAGCTGTTAATGACATCATGCATGTTGATAACTACCAAAGTGACCAGTCCAGAATACACTGTGAAATATATACGAGGTTAGCTAAGGGTACGCCTCAGAAATTATATTCGGAGTTTTCCTTTCAACAGGACCGTAACAAAATAATTAAAAGAAAAGTAAAGTTATTAAAATAATATTTTGGTTATTACTGTAAAAAGAAAATAATATTTTATAGAAATTCACAGTCCATACTATAATTCATTTTACCAAATATTTTACGTAAGTTAAAATGATTTAACTAAAACTCAAAATAAATAAAAAAGTTGACATAAAAAACAAAACATCCTTCTCAGGAACAGGATACACTATAGGTACACTATAGATACACTATATACACTAAGCAAAATTTAGTACCTATATAATGTTATCAAGTATGTCCGTATAACATTTGTTTTTAATCAAAAAGATTGATTTTTAAAATATATTTTTTTTAATTACGTTAATCTGACTTTTTCTTCTGAAATTTTTGATTTTTTTAAAACCCTCTATAACCTTTTTTTTTGGGGAGATTATAATTAAAAACACTACAGCTGTATTAAATTTTGTTTTGCTGCATCATGGCTAGAAAAAACGGATTCCTTGAACCAACGACACGTGTCTTTGTATATGTTCAAAGCCATATTCTCTTGTTTCAAGGCTGGCATTTTCTTGAACCAAAGTCAATGTCCTTGAATGAAGAGCACGGATTTTGGAATAAAAATCCGCGCTCTTTATTCAAGGACATTGACTTTGGTTCAAGAAAATGCCAGCCTTGAAACAAGAGAATATGGCTTTGAACATATCCAAAGACACGTGTCCTTGGTTCAAGGAATCCGTTTTTTCTATGACTGACAAAATATGCACATATGCTTAGAATTTGTATAAGTATTGCCTTTGTGAAAAAAAAAACCCTTAATAGAATGTGTACAGCCCTGTAAGAATCTGTAGTTGGCTGTGTTTTGAATTATTAACGAAAACCGTCGAAAATTAACCCGTTTTTTCTCAGATTAGGTTTCAGAGTGTAGAAAAAGTGGGCGACCAAACAAATTAGAAAAAGGAGGGCCATGAAAAATTCCGACTCGTACAACCAAAATCTAGAGTTGATTTATATGCGTTTTATGACGTTCTTAAAAACGGGTATGACCGGGACTAATGGTGTGATTTTGCATAAGTGTTTTGGTAATTATTATACTCTTCTCAACTCAAAAGGAAAAATTTATATATAGTATATTATTTACCAAGTGAGAGAAGTTTAACATTTTTGACCTGCGTCAAATTGCGGGATGAGCGCGCTAGAGCGAAGCCCGCAAGACGCGGTCTAAAATGTTAAATCTTCACTCACGTGGGAAATATAGTATTTATTTCACTACCAGTACAATTAATTAGCTATTTATTTATTTATTTTACTAAAATTTAATGAAAAAGCTTATAAATTTAAAATATCATGCTGGCCGTTCGCTGCCATTAAAAAAACAAATGAATAACTTGACATTTCTGGCAGAAATTTTCTGGTGATCTGCTAAAATTATTAAGTTAGAAAGTGTTTCCGTGTTAAGTGTAATAAAATATATAAAAATGAAAAGTGAAATGCTAAGTGATGATTCTGGTACTCCCCCAGAAATAAGGGGACAGGCGAAAACTGTGAGGGAGAATCTATTGCCTCAAAAATCAATATATGGGGGTTGTACCTCTAGTAATCTATGATCCGTACGGTAATATATGGGTTGTATAATCTATGGTTGAATATGATGGACCAATGATTTTCACCTTTCGAAGTGTTTTTTGTAAAACATGTTTTATAGGTACTAATTTAGTTAATATTTTTTAATTTATCATGCAATAAATAAATTTGGTGCCTAAAGACACTTGTAAATAGCAATGTGAATTTATAATTAAGTGAAACGTTAGATGCCAAAATAGCTGAATAAAAATTCATTTTTAACCATGGTGCCATTTCATTATTTTTAGAACCTCTGACGTCATAGGTAGAGAAATAATATTTCTACCAATAAAAGGAACAGTAATAAAGATGTGATTTTAGGCTGGTGGTGAAAAAAAGAAATTATACACTTCGCGCAAAAATTAAGGGAGCAGAAAAAAATTCTAAATTTTTCGGTGATTTTTGACTAGCTGTATCTCAGTGAAAAATGGTCTTAGAGACTTTTTAAAAAAAAGCATTTTGTAGCTCTAAGATTCTAGTTTTCCGATTTTTTGGCCAAAAAATTTTCTGAACCACGGTTCCAACGAAATTCGAAGAAATAGCGCGAAAAGAAAATTTCCAAAATTTTCAGTAAATTTTTTCTTGCTCCACGGGCTCGGAATTTTTTTTTAAGCCATTATATGGACCAGATAGCCTGTTTATTCAGCTTTAATTTGACCTTTGGCGATTTTCTCTACGCCAATTCCTCACGGAGATATCCAATTTTTAATGAAAAAGGATCCTTTTGTCCTTAATTAAGGATATCTCAGCAATCAATGGTCGTACAGAAAATTGATGGGCAGTTTTGAAAACTGAAATAAATTTTCTACAAGATTATGCCATGGTTTGAAAAAAAAATTATATCCTTCACATTCACTTCAAAAGTATCGAAAAAAGTCCCTTTTTCCCTTGCTTTGGTTAATCAACCATATCTTTGCTAATTTTTAAGGAACCGCTAATGTTGTCAACACATTTTTTACCTCATCATACCCCCAATAGCCATGTAAAATAATAAATCGATCCATTAAACGGTTTTTCTGGACCGATCGATCAAAATAAAAAAAAAATAAAGAAGCAAAAATTTTGTTCGCAAACAATGTGAAATCTGTTTAAAATGGAAAAATTGTTTTTTCACGACTTTTTTGACAATCCTGCACCTCTAACTCGCTAAATTTCAAATAAAAAAAAATAAAAAATTTTCAAAAAAAAAAATTTATTTTTTAAAATTTTTTATTATTTTTTAATTAAGGACAAAAGGATCCTTTTTCATTAAAAATCAGATATCTCCGTGAGGAAAAAATCGCCAAATTAAAGCTGAATAAACAGGCTATCTGGTCCATATGATCGCTTAATAAAAAAAAAATTCCGAGCCGGTGGAGCAAGAAAAAATTTAGTGAAAATTTTGAAAACTTTTTTTTGCGCTATTTCTTCGAATTGCGTTGGAACCGTCGCTCAGAAAATTTTTTGGCCAAAAAATCGGAAAAATAGAATCTTAGAGCTACAAAATGCTTTTTTTAAAAAGTCTCCATTTTTCACTGAGATACAGCTCGTCAAAAATCACCGAAAAATTTAGAATTTTTTTCTGTTCCCTTAATTTTTGCACGAAGTGTAATTTCTATCACAGCAGTTTTATCAATTATCACAGATTATTTTTTAACGTTTTTATTAACCAATCATTTAACAATACTTCTGACCACGTGTTTATTTCTGTCCAATCATATTACAGTTATATCGGGAATTTTTTACTGTAGAAAATTCTAGTAAGAATCGCTGTAATATTTTGTTTTTCAGTATTTCTCTTTTACAACAAAATTTCGTACCTAAAACTAATTATTAATTATATATGAATATATTACTATTTATAAATATAAATAAATATGAATAAATATATATAAATATAAATAAATATAAATAAATATAAATAAATATAAATAAATATGAATATATTAGGGAACGTTCAAGTATTACGTAACGCAAATTGTACCAAAATTCAAACACTTCATACCCCGGTTCTCGCTTTATTATAGATTATATAGATTTCATATTTTGCCTACCCCCCCTAATAGGGGGTGTGTTAGTGAGGGTAGCCAAAATATGAAATATCTACAGCCTTGAATAACGCGAGAACCGAAGTATGAAGTGTATGAATTTTGGTACATTTCCCTTACTATTTATATTTATAATTATAATTATTGTTATTACTTTAAAGCACAAGTGATTTTAAATCTGCGCTGACAAAAGTGTACTGTTTAATGCGAAGCAATCCATGTCTTCACTGCTTATATTTAAAAATGGCAGTTAAAAATGTCACATACAAGCTTGGAAGGGAGTTTTTCAAGTTTTGTAAGTGCACAAGTTTTTGACGTTAAAAGAATAAGCAGGGCTTATAATGGGCTAAATTTATTTTAGTCCATTTTAATAATGGTAAAATGATTTAATTAAAAAAATACATAGGTGTATTTTTGGGAGTAATTTTTCAAAATATAATATGTTAATTTACACTAGATTACAAATTTAAACTTCTTTTTGAGCTTCAATTCTTTTTAAAATATTTATAAGTATTTTTATCCTATAAGTCTCCGAATGGAGCTAAACAAGCTATCGAAAAAAATGAAAGAAGGTTCCGAAATCATCATCCATTAAATATAGGAAAATACAAAAAAAAAACTTCTTTTGTAGAGCAGTGTTATAGAAAATGAACTATTTAATTGTAATTAATTGTATATGGTCAACCAGATAATATTTCAAAAATAGAAAACAACATTTTTGTCAAAATATTAATATTCGTGTATGATTACACCCAGTGCAATAATTACTAAAAGCAAGTACCTAATATTCAAATAAAGTGGTTTAAAAGTTGGGATATCTGACAACGCGTTGAGTACTTAAAACAAATGATTTGCTTGATTGAAGTTGAATACGTATATTACTTAGTATAGACCAACTGTTAAAACTTAAATCAGGTACAAGTTTACATAACAAAATGTCTTGTACTGAGTTTTGAAAGAAAGATAACAAGTGGTATTGAAAATACTAAAAATAATATAAATAATATTTATAATAATTTCTGGAAACTAATTATTAATTAAAGAAATATATTAAATTGTGTGTATGTATGATGATGCATACAAGGCAATTCTTGAAGAGTGAAAAACGTTTAAGTGCTTCATATTTATGCAATCCCAATTAAACATGCAGACTTTTTGTATATCCAAAACATTAAAAAGACGCCAACTGACTATTTAGAAACATTTGTAAATCAAATAAAAGGGGTCTCCATTGTCATATTTTGATCTTATCAACACAAAATCGTAAAATTATATGAGATCATTTACTATTGAAATAAAACCTTTTATTCCAAACGTAAAACGATATCACACTATTAAACTATCGTATTTTTATCTCTGTATCCGACTAGTGTGATAAATTAGCTTCCATTTTTACTGGTTCAGCTGACACAAAACGAAAAGTTTATTCATCGAATAGTTGTAATGTAAAAATTTCTTCACCGATTTTACATCTGTGTCGTTGGTGACCAGGGAAAACATCATTTAAGTTCATCGTCATCATAATTAATTTATCAGTTACAACACTGGTTGGTTCTTATCTTTTGGTATTTGTGTGAATGCAGTATTCCATTCTTGGTGGGCCTATGTTTTTGTTCCCAGTTCTCTCTCCAGAATATCTAAGTAAACTCTCATGTCTTAGAGCGTGATCTATGATTTTATCCCTTCTTCTAACTCGTCCTTTCTATAAGATACATTTTTTCCAGTTTAATTACGCTGGGGTTTTAGAAACATGTATATATTTTTTTATTCAGTCAACATATCGGACAGCACTGGGTAAAATAGTTTGCGAATATGAAATTTTTAGAATTTTTGCTTATTTTTTTACCGCTGCTGTCCGGTGTTTTAATCGTTTTTTTTTAAATTACATTTACGTGTTTCTAAAACCCGAGGGCAAGATATGAAAGTATCGTGAGTTGGTTGAAACCAACTGAAAAGTTTAATTATACCCAGTTTTGGCACATTTTTGAAATTTTTATTCTCCTAAAGGCACGTAAAGATATTCAACGATTAAAAAAGTAAACAAGTAAATGGGATATTAAGTGAAAAGTTTTGAAGGTATCACCATTAGCAAAATCAATTTTTTTTTTCGAATTAATCCACTAATTTAATATTTATTTTTTCTTGTTTTAAATATGTAATAGGTACTTAATTAAAATAAATCTCACTAGTTTAAGGTTATTATCTAACCATTACCTATATAGAGCAAGTTTATAAAAAAATCAGTGTTGGCAAGAAGTTGAACAAAAAGTGTATTCTTGCCCACCGTAAGACATTAACAATTACCATTTACTCCTTGAATGATAAGTTAAGTCATGGTTTTCTTTCTTTTTTGTTCAGTTATGGAGGAACTGCTTTACTCTTAGAACTCTAGTTCTGTCGTGCTATTGTAATGCATTGATCGGTATCATCTGAAAACACATCGAAGTCATTATTAACTGTCAAATATTAATTTAAGTTCTGTGTTTCGAAATGCAGTTCAACAATAAATAAAATGGGATACAGTGTCCGGTAGCACACGTTGTTGACTTTAAAGATTGATTAGATTATAATAATGTGTTTCTATAAGTTCACACCTACACTGTTAGGCTAGAATACCATTAATGTGTCGATATGGATTCTGCCCTAAATAGATTAAATGCCATAATAACCAGGCCATGTTTTCGCATGTTTACTATTCTGACACTTGTTTTTTGTAGAAATCTAACATGAATTGCTCATCCACTTACTTATACATGACTGAGCAGGGGCTCACGCAGGATTTTTGATAGGGGGGGGGGAGGTGCACTTTACAACTTTATCAACAAAAACTTTTCTTTAAATTCCCAAAATGGGCCAGTCTTTTTTCCGGGTTTAATATTAAAAATATTAAGTGGCTTTACTATGTTTAGTACAATATTTAGCGCCTCAGGCATTTTTTTTAGAAAACCCAAAGTATGGTATTTTTCAGACTTTCATATGCAATTATTTTATAAAATCTAATAATTAATATTAAATTATCAGACTATTGGTAATCAAGCTAAGCTGCGCAGGCGATTTTTTTTTCAACGCCTAACGCCAACAATTAAACAACATTATTTATAAAACTTGAAGTAGCCAGAGGAAACCTCTAAAAAAATAACACATCATCTTTAGCGCCGCTGCCAAAATTTTTAGAAATATATATTCAGGTTTCGCATTTTTAAGATAGAGGTATGGAAATTATTGAATATAATTTATTAATTAAAATTGTTCTATCACCAGTTTAGCGCCGCAGGTGAAAATTTTTAGACTTCTTCTTAATGACACGCGTTTTCTAAACACCTCAGAATAAAAAAAATCCTTTTAAAAAAACCTTTTAATTAAATTTTATGGCAGGCACTCGGAGTCGACTCGGTAATCATGTTATTCCGCAGGCGAATACTTTTATAAATCATTTTCCAAACACCTTAGAATTTTCAAAGCAAATTATACTTATTTTTTAAATATTTTAAATACAAGTTTATTATTGATTTGCTTTCCGTAACCATTTCCAGCGCCGCAGGCATTTTTTTTTTTAATCTCAAGGACCAAACCACAAAATTGTTAAAAACGAAACAAAATAATATATATCTGAAAAGCCAGGGGGGCGCATGTGACTGAGTACTGTACACGCGCATTTACAGCATATGACAAACTTCTATATTTTGAGCAAAAAGTTCAAGTAAACAAAATAAGGTTCCAAAAAAACCTGTTCCATATACATAAGGATGGTAATAAAATAGGCGAAAGGTGAGGTTAAGAATTTTAACTTGAGATAGAATGATATTATAAAACCTGATAAAGAAAATAAAAAAGCCGTTGGCAAAAAATTTAAGTCCGATAAACTCTAAATTTTCTTGTTTCTTTAAATGTAATAAAAAAATATATTTATTTATTTAAAACCATTACTTTAAAGTCTTTAATCACAATTAAAAACTTCATAATTTTCTAAATATATAAACTAGTAGCAAACGTATAGAAACTATTGAAAATAAATAGTAAGGGCTAACTATATTTATGGGAGGATTGGTGTAGTGGACTACCGCGTCGTACTTGACGAGTTTGCTACCCAAAATAGCGTGAGTTCGATTCTCACCGGCGCCGATTTGCATTTTCAGTTAATTAATAATTGAAATTTGGCGAAGGCGTAAGTGAAGCCGACACTGCCTATAAATTGGTTCGAAAGTCAATTAAAGCCCACACAAGTCAAGGTATGCTTAATTAAGTAGAATAGTACGAGGTTAAACAAAATGTAAAAAATGTAAAAATATTTAATTTTTCTGTATCACAATGATGTGTCACACAGACTTTGTTACTATGATTTACGGCCATTGTTCGAGGTTGGGCACAATTGTAATCGCTGGTTGTACTATGCGTTTAGAATGCTTTCTACCTTAGATTTTATTATTTATTTCTTTATAATAAAATCAAATAAAACTACAGTAGCAAATACCTTATAAATATACTGAAATATAAAAGTTCGCTCAACCAAACAAAGCACAAACGAGCCATAAAGATATGTTATGCTTCGCATTCTATAGATATACAGGGTGATCAATAACTGGCATGCCAAAATTTAAGAGGTGACTCTACATCCAAAAATATAAAAAAATCTCCTATAAAAGTTGGTCCGGAAATAAGCAATAAGGGAGCTACCGCCCTTTAAAATTGTAATAAAAATAAGGTTTTTAATTAATAACTCTGGTACCCTTAAGGCTAGAGTGACGAGCTTTTTCATGTATACTAGTATTATTCTATTATTATTATATAAGTTAATGTTAATTTATTTTTTTTAATTTATCCAGAGGCGTGCCTAGACGGACAAAATATGTGAGGCTTAACACATTTTTGCTCCAGACTTTTTTATGTGTACTTTTTTTGGATTTTTTGTAAAAAATATAGGTTTCTTGGGTAAAAATATAAAAAAAAAATGTCATATAGTGTAACACTGTGGAAGCAACCGTTTTCAAAAAAAAATCCAATTAAGAGGAGGTAACATTTTGTGCCAGCAAAAACGTTACTTTTTAAAAGGCCATTACTACTTTAATATTAAATTTAGGTGTTTTAGTGAAGAATGCTTTATTTCTCAGTTTCTCAGTTCTCTTTGGCATGGCAGTTACTGATCAGTATAAGTGGATAGGAGGTACTGTTAAAATTTTACTAACTGGCACCTGTGAGCCGAGGGGGGAAGAGAAGAGGTAAAATATTGTGCGTATTGTATGGGTGACCTTGCATTGCAAACGTTCGGGCCAGGTGCCAGTGAGTAAAGTTTTCCCTCGATATACTTCCCAAAATATGATTTCTTTGAGCCTGTAGGTTGATTTTATTATACTAAAAAAATTTTATTTGATTTCTTTTTGTGCTTAAAGAAATGTTTTTTAAAAGTAGTAGATACTACTTAGTTTATGATACAAGTACAAAAAATTATGTTTTTAAGGCGATTATAATCCGAGCTCGGAAAGCGAGTTTGGCAACCGTAATGGCCCTAAAAACAGTTTTCGTCCATTTATCATACACTATTTTTTATTCGATTGTAATATTAATAAAAACATTTACATTTTTGATAAAAAAATTGAGGTTAGAATTCGAATATCAACAGTTTTAATATCAATCGATCAATCAACGTCGGCTATTTTACTTTTGCGGCCTAGGCCGAAAATAGTTTATTGTTTTACTAAGAGGAAAAGTGAAGCTTTTTTTTACTAGTCTGTAGAATTTACATATTTATATATTTTTTAAATGTTAATTTTTGAATTTAATTTATTCAGTAATAAAGTATGTTTTTTTTATTAGAATAGGCCAATAAAACCCTTTCGAAATAAACTTAAACCTTCCTTGGCTCATTTTAAATTTTTTTCGTAGGCTAAATCGTACACTTTTCGCGATTTCGATGGTAACTTGTCTAATGTAGCATTTGCAATTTCGGAGAGATTTGTAGGTGTATAAACCATATATTCTTCTTCAATCATTTTTAATCAATTTCACACAAGGTTTTTGCACAGAATCTCGAGTCAATCACCTGTTTACATAATAAACAAACAAGTTTGAAGTTTGGCTGTCATCAAAGTCAAAGAGTGCTACCGCCAGTGGTGGTTTTGCTAACTAACTTTTTTTACGGCGTACAACAATGAACTCATTTTTTTACTGTAAAAAATTAGATCACTTCTAACTAGTGTTCAGTTATAAAATATGAACATTTTAGTACGCTTGAAGAAAAATATTTTTTTTGTACAGGTTTTTTGTACAAAAGTAGCGCTTTTAGATGCAATCTAATAAAATAATTGGATTCATTCTCTCCCAGAACTTATATTTTGTATAAAGTTAAAGGAGAAAGCATTGTTTTGTTAATAAAAATATTTAATTACTTTTTATTATATTTATGACGTTTATAAATAAAATATAAATAAATAAAATCTGTATGCAAGCAGAACAGTAGCGTTATTTAACGAGAATATAATTTTTTCATGATTTATTTGTATTTCAATGCGAACATAAATATGCTGATAGGACGTTGTACACATGATGTATTGTCGGCCGTGCGAAAACATTTTATAATAATTGCATAAGCGAATGCAGCATGTATTTAAGCTGGTTTGAAAAAACTTTTTTTAACAAATTTCATGAATCAAAAAAACAAGTTTTGGGTTAATTTTGGCACTTTTTATTCGTCACTTCTCAGTACACTTTACGTTTCATCATATATTATGACTTTCTCAAAAGCTAAAATACAACGGGATAATTTATTACTTAAGTTATATAAACAATACAAAAAAAAAAAATTTTTAAAAATTAGTGAACCTAACCTCAAAAACTTACCAGCTAATTTGTGAACATTCTATATATTCCGAACATACCATGGAACTCATTAGGCAATTAAAATTATAAACAGTTACATTTAAAATATATAGAATGTTCACAAATTAGCTGGTAAGTTTTTGAGGTTAGGTTCACTAATTTTTTAAACAATTTTTTTTTTGTATTTTCTATATAACTTAAGTAATAAATTATCCCATTGTATTTTAGCTTTTGAGAAAGTCATAATATATGTAGAAACGTAAAGTGTACTATGAAGGACGAATAAAAAGTGCCAAAATTTAACCAAAACTTTTATTTTTTTGATTCATGAAATTTGTATTGGTAACGTATAGTTTAGTAATATTTTTTAACAAATATTAAAATCCAAAATTTTAGCTAAATCAGGATATCGGTTAACCTTCGAGTAGTAACTCGTAAAAAATCATTGAAAATTTTCTGTAATTTTTGTATAAGTAAAAGGCCTTTAAATCTTATTTTCTTTTTTCTTTTGAGCTTACAAAATGATGTGTCCAAATGATCAAAAGATTCTAAGGCTTGCCGAAAATCCGCCAAAGCTGCCTCTAACACTAAAATTTACGAATTTATACCATAAATATGAGTTAAACGGTAAACAAACTTTTTAAAAATGTACCAGATCGGACTGAATTTATTTTTATATAATGTATTTTAATAATTACTCTAATGTTAAAATGATTTTACTAAAAAAAACGAGCTAAGCGCCAAATAAGGGTTCCTCAAAGTGGCTTATTTAGAAGCTCTTATTTGGCGCTTAGCTCCTTTCGTTTTAGTAAAGTTATTTTAATATTATAAACAAATATTAGAATGCATCAAATACAAATAAATTCATACCGATCTGATACATTTTTAAAATATTTTCTTACCGTTTGACGTAAATGTAAGTCTTAGGGGCAATTTTGGCCGATTTTCGGCACGGGTTAAAATCTTTTGATCATTTTGAAATTTTTCACATAATTTTGTATGCATAAAACGAAACAAATAAGATTTCAAGCCCTTTAAATGTTTCACTTATACAAAAATTACAGATTATTTTCAAAGATTTTTTACGATTTATTGGTAATTTACGAATTTTCGGGGCCCAATTAGGACCCTTAGGGAAGTTTGATCACTGTCATATTTTCAAAATTTTCTAGTTGCACCTAAATGAAAATTATAGGTCATAAAAAAATATAATACACCGACCTTTTACTTAACTTTTGCAGGTGCGCCTCCTGGAGGTTTTCAGACGTGCCTGCTGGAAGATTAACCTGTTGACCCTACCCCTTGTAATTTAGTAACTCATTCTCCAAATTTGAAAATTGCAATGCTTCAAAATTTTACTGTTTGTATTTTTTTAATCTACTCAAAAATTTTGTTGTTCTATCGACACAATTATTGTTACATATTATTTATGTTTTAAATCATTTTGATATTTATTACAAATTGAAAAGTTTTTTTTTCAAACCAGCTTAATGTAGCTATCAATTAAAAACGGTTGATATGAGTGTTGCCAATTTAAAATCCATGACAATTTTACTATTTAAATTTTGCACGCGTAAAAATAATGTGCTAATTATTGCATTTTTGATATTCATATAGCTATAAATAAATATAACGCATTTTATTTTAAATAATGTATATATTTACAATAATTTTACACTAAATATTTTATATTTAAAATAAAATTATGGTGACCAATAAATATAAGATATACTGATAACATATTATCAGTACCCGGCGTATTTTCTGTTATAGTCCAGTCTTCAAGTTAATAAAAGAGGCTTTACCTGGAAATAATTCAGGGAGTTTAGATTTTTGGTTTATTGGGTAGGGTTTAAGGCCGCAAATATATAATTTTGCGACATTGGACTCGATTTGGAACTGTATACTTATTTTTCACAAAAAACAGACTTTTTAAAATATCTCAAGATCGGTGCATCCTAGGACAAAAAACTTTTGATATGAAAATTAAGAGGACCAAATATCCAACATTTTTTGCGTATATATATTTTTTTGTACGACTAATAGCTAATTCACGGCATCGCTTTAAACGTTACACTGTAGGGTTTTAGATTTTTCTTTGACTCTCTTTGGTTTGGAAGGTTTTTTTTATGCTTAATACAATGGCGATTCTATAGAAAATCGGTTTACTCGAGATAATGGGGCACAAACTTGTGAATTATTAAAAAACAAAATAATTTTACTTGAATTAAAAAGAAAGTGCCAGATAGATTTTTTTAATTTTCACCCAAAATGTTCTAAGGGACATGCCTAACCGACGATAAAGAACAATTTTGGTTTTTCGAAAAAAAAAACATTAAAAATCTAAAAACGTATAGTGTAACGTTTAAGAGATATTTTAAAAATCCGTTTTTTGTGAAAAACACGTTAAAAAAATGACAGTTCCAAATCGAGTTTAACGTCTCAAAATTGTTTTTTTATTTGCGGCCATTAACCCTATTCAATAAACCGAAAATCAAAACTCCCTGAATTATTTCGAGGGAAAGCCTCTTTTATTGACCTAAAGACTGGACTACAACTGGAAATACGCATACTACTGCATATTATGTTTGTATGTACACTAGAGTGCCAGCCAAAAAAGTGACATTTTCGGACTTGCGTGTTTTTGGGCCCCCTGGGTGCCATGGGACCGATTAGACTTCACTCAAAATTTTATACAAAACAAAATATGTTTACCCGGTGCTGTTAAATAAAAAAAAATACTAAAAATAGGACTTTTTAATTTTAATTTTTTTTACTGGATCCAGCAATCTTAAACATTCAAAACTTTTGAACTTAATTTCTTTTAAATAACAATCGAATTCGCGAACATCCTCCAATTTTAAACGAAAAAGTTTGTAGTGGGAGCCACATTATATGTATTTCATTAAAAAGTAGGTGCGCGCCTAAAGAGTATGTATAGGGTGGAGTAAAACAATATTCTTTTTCAAAAACGTTGCATTTAAAAACCAAAATAAAGTGTCCAAAATTTGGGTTCCAGATAAAGTCATCTTGATGTATCAGTTTAGCTTGAAATATTGAGTTTTTTTAATATTTATAGTGTAGTAACGAAACTTTTCTTATCTTTTATCTAGTTACGTTTTTCGAGATAAGAAATAGGTTTATTTCGTCTTGATCGTTTTTCGATGACTAACTTATTCTCTAGACTAGCGACAGTCTCGACGATTAACCCCTCTTGTCTTGTTTTGCAAGATTCTTAATTTTCCACTCTGACGGCTTGGTTTACCTTAGCATCATGCGTCGAAACAGCTCCATAGCTTGTGTGTAGAGAACTTACGTCAGACTTTTAAGTAGTAGGTATATTAGGGGTTGCTGAACAATTATGTCAGGGACCTAGGGGGACATAGGGTGAAAGTGATATCCCATATAAAATATTCCAATTACATGTGACGAAATTATGACAATGAAGGGGGAAAGAGGCTCTAAAAATAGCAAAAAATTTGTGAAATAGTTGTTGGACAGCCCCTTAAAAGTAAAAAAAGTGAGAAGTTGAAAAGTCCAGACCCTTAATCATGAGTCTTGAGTCTCGACTATCGACTACGTGACTAGTCTCGTCTTAATTTTTTATATTACACTCTTGTCTCGTTTTTTTTTGTCGATTCTAGTGGAACCCCAAGCATTACATATCTTCCCGGCTTGTTTGTATTTACATCAACAAATGCAAGTTGTCTGTAAGTGGTTGTTAAATAAAGAATAATATCTAGAGTGTGTTTGATCATAACTCAGAACAAAAGAGAGCCGATTTGTTTACTTTTGTTTTTAAGGATCCAAGTGTCCTTAACAACGTTTACAGATGTTTAATGGGATATAGGTACTTTGGTTTAATATTTCCGCCTCTACAACTAGAGGTCAAAATATAGTCAATAACTTTTTTGTTATTTTTAAGATAATACTCTGATAGATAGATAGGGGTTTCCGTTCCTCCATACTAAAAAAAAAAGGATTTCGTTAATTTTAAGCCAATAATGGTAGGGGGAGTTTGGCACCATTCGTACACGGGGCACAATCGTATATCTTATCTTACGTAGAAACCAAAAGGTTTTATTACACGCATTTGCGTCCATATATAGCTCTTTCCGTGCCAGATCTGCCAGTGAGTGGCAGGCGTCCTTAGCCACCATCGAGAAGTAGTACAGTAAAAAAACTGTTTTAACGCTCTTAAAGTGACTTTAGCGCCTACTATTTTATTTGGTGTATGTCGGATATAAAGTGGTTTTTGTTTTAGGTAAATAATAGTATATTAAAGTACTAGTTTCATAACATACGTTTTTAGCGCAAGGCTACAAGTTTAGAAATCGAGCCGCTTGCGGCGAGTCTTCTGAAGTACTAGTGGGCTAAAAACGTGTTATGAAACGAGTGCTTTATACAATTTTTTCTATTTTGCTCTAAAATTAAAAAAAAACTTACATTTAAATTGATGACTGATTTAGGGATTTTTATTTTGGATTGGCATTACGGCTTACACCATGTTTAAAATTCTAAGAACAAATGATATTTTGATATATTTTATAGTCATCTCTTCTCTTTTTTACTGCAATTAACCAAGCCACAACTTTAACATGGTAAAAATAACCTAAACACAAAATTTTGTAGAAAATTCAACTTTAAATCGACATTGACATTTGCACGGAAAACGTGAAGCGATAGGCCAGGTCTGTTGCCAACTCAAAAGAACAAAAAGTACAGACCTCTTATGGGCCTATAAGAACACGCAAAATGCGTGTGATTATGAGCTTATAAGAGTCGCAAAATATAAAATAGTAGTTTTCGTAACGAGTATGCGACTTTAGTCCTTAGTGCACGAGGATGAAGTTTTTTTGATGAAGTCAAAAAATTATTCGAGTGCACTAAGGACTTGTCGCAAACAAATTGCCAACAACATTTTAGTTGGATCTACAGTCCAGACTCTTTAAAAATGTATATTTTAAACAATTACCCGTGTTTAATTTTGACATTTATAAACGTCAAATGACTTTTGTCAAAATGAAAGCTATATGTAATCGTTTGTATAGATGAGTGTGCATAGTTGTCATTTCATTCAAATATGCAGTATGTACTCGTGGGATAGAAAATTATCCTAACGAGAACATATAGTGAACATGCATTTTTCTTTATTTCGTGTACACCAGGTTGTACGAAAAATATTTCTGCATTTCATACCATTTTTTTCTACTATTTCTAGTCATAGTATTAGTATTATTATTTAATTCATATTTGTTCAGTGTCGAAATAAATATTTGTAGAAATCTGAATTGTCTAAATATCAAATATTACTATTAATACAATTAAAAATAAAACCTATTCTTATATGATTCTATTGTAAAAATTCATAATCTCAGTTAAAATTTATTACATCACAAATATAATAATTGCATGAGAATCACCATCACTTTTGCTCAAACGTACTAACAATTGTTAGAAATATCCTTAGTCACACATAGAATTGTAATCTCAAATATTTTTGATGCAATAATCGTCCAAGTTGCAGTTAAATTAAAATCAATTGACTGGTTTTTCAACTCGTGTTTTTTGAGGTGTTTGATCCCTTATTAAAGCTTGTCATATGGTTTGACGTTTGCTAACAAGGTCCCCGCGTGTTTACACAATTTTAAGCACAAAGGGCACATCTGCAGATCCAAAAATGTGCCGAAAACTCACGAAAAACAAACACATAGTAAAAATGTTCGTTTTTGTGGTTTGGCATGCTGATTTTGTTTGCTCGAGAGATTAACAGGATTTTGCCGATTTTACCCCTAATAGTTTTCTAGACACGTTTTGAAAGTATTGTTGCGTGTGGCAAAATTCGTAAATTACAGAAGAAAAGTTTAATAAAAAGTATTACTTTTATTTAATTCATTTATTAATTTAATTCGTTTAATTAATTTATTCATTTAAAATTAATTTAGTACAAGATGTTTCAAGTAACACTATCGTACGCAAAGTTATAAAATGTTTCTTACTTCTCTTTGGCAGTTGAAATTGTATCCAGCTTGGCTGGGAGAGTTTTTTTTATAAAGGAGATGTACAATAGCTGTACACATAGCATTTCGCCAATTTAGGAGATTCAATTTATGGTAGCGAGAAAGGTTTCAACTAAATCTATACCGTGCGTGTCAAAAGTCTACCCCCCCTTTTCTTTTGAACTTATGGAATAATATAACCCAAATATTTTTTTGGTATATATTTGATATGTTTAGATGGCACAAACAAGGCAGGGGGCAAGGGTAAATATTTTTTTTAATTAAAAAGATGGCGCACTATGTGTCCAAACAGAAAAAAAGTGTTTAAAATTTTTTTATTTGTGAATTAAATCTTAAATGGTTTACTATACATAAATAACTATTTTTGAGTCAAAACTGAGTTTTAACATTGAAGGGCTTTGGGCACAAAGTGTAAAATTTAAAATTTAAAATAATTAACCTCCAATTCGTACGCCCTGAATAAATTTATTGTTCTTGGACAACATTTAAATTTAGGGTGCCCTTTTTAAAGGACTGTGTTTTTGCCCAGAGGTATTTCAGAAACCACGTTTAAATAATTTGTTGTTTATATATGTTTATTTAGAAGTATTTCCAATATAAACAATTGAATAAACTTATTTATTTTTAAAAATAAAATTTCAAACCTACCTGGAATAAAATGTTTATAACTTTTTTTTGTTTTATTTTAGCTATCTAATATTTACACATTTTAAGAACTGTGTATATTAGAATATTTTAGTATATACAATTTAAATGCGCACTAATGCGTAGGCAATTATTTTCAAATTTTATTATATAAAATATCAAAATTTTGTATTTTTTCCTACAAAAATTCTCATAACTTAATTTTGAATATGTTTGGCTATCTAATATTCATACACTATTTAGACTACTGTACGAACATTGTAATATAAAAATTAGAAATGCGCGTCAGTGCGCGCCCAACTATTCGTAAATTGTATTTGCGCTTGTCATTAAAAAAAATTGCCTTAGGCTTTAATATAAAAGTAAGACTTAAAAATTAATTTTACCTTAAATATTATGTTTATTCATTAAAGCTATGCTTGTACAATGATATTACTAAATCTTAGTGAACCAACGTATGTTAAGAAAAAATACTATTTTGCTATACACGCATCAGTATATGCTTTAAAATTAAATTTTACATCGGTATAGAAAATCGACTGGCGTTTAGATCCTAATTAACTAAAAACAAAATCAGTGCAATTTTATAACGCAGAATAGTCTAGTTATTGTTTTTTAGACGGTTTTATGTTTTATTTATGAAATTCGTTTTTTCCTTTTTGGACACCAAAACAGGGCCTGGGCAGCATAGTGTGGCATGCGTAATTGCTCATATACAACTCTTGTTATGTAAAACTTAGTACTAGTTTTTATTGCACAAGAGTGCTTAATTTATTATGAGAAGGATTCGAGTAAATAAAGCACTCGAAATGCACTGAAACATGTTTGCGTCACTTTCCAACCGCTGTCATAGCAACCGGTGGAAAATAATTTCCCTTTCCCCTCCTTCACCCTTTTCTCCCTTTTCTCCTCCCCTACCTCACTCTTTGTTCTCCAATTAATGACAGATGCAACTCCAGCATCAGTGAGCTAAGACTCACTCCCCCATTATTCTCCATTCAAACTAATTCCTATTAAGTTAAATGTCTCTTAAATACCCCAATAAACTAGCGATGAGGATGATGGAAAATCAGCACTAATTATACTAACGCCATAGATATAGTAGAATACTTACATTTGAAATAGATGAATGTGGGATAAGGGCGTAGTTTAATTTTATTATATTAAGTTCGAAGAGGACTTACTAGGGGTAGTAGATGTTGTGTCTGGACGAGTAGGGTCAGATAATGATAAGCGCCAGAAAAAAATGTTCGGTGCTAAAAAAAATCTCTTATATTTGTGGCGTCGACTATATCATCTAGGTCGTACGAAATATACTATTAACAAATACTTAGGTATACTATTAAATGCTAAGCAATAACTGCACACAGTCGCAAAGTTTGTCTAATATTTACAATATTTTCCACCTTTGATCCTAAAAATTTTACGCATCGTTTGGATTTTCAACGACTGTAAAAATAACAAAGGTGTTTGTAAAACAAGAAGGTTATGGTCTAAAATCCAAAAACGACTTAAGGTTTAAGAAGTTAATACTGTTTACTTAAGTGAACCACTATTCAACAATTTTAACGCTTAAAAAAAAACTTTTGATAAACATTAGATAAAAGGGTTTAATACCTGTAAAACATATGGCCATATTTAAATTATTTAAACAAAACTGTACTCTGTTAACAAAGTACCTATAGATGCTCAATAAAAAAGTCACCACTCGAACGTGCTCTAAATGAGATATACTGTGCGTTCCATCAACTTTTGAACGAGTTGAGATATCGACTTTAAATGTATAACTCTTAAATTAGACGTTAAACTATAGCTATCTTTCTGGATACATTTGATATTTTTAGCCTTTAAAATGTGGGCAGGGTCGTGTAATACATAATTTTAAAGCCTTTAAAATTCTCTATTTGGCCACATATTTTTTTAATTTTTCGATACCTTTTTTGGGGGTTTAAAATAGGGTTGGGAATGGGAATTTTCGTCAAAATTTCTTCAAAAAAAATTAAAAAAAATTGAAAAATGGTTTATTTCATGATGATGGAAATAAGCCAAGTATACTTTTAAACTAATTTTTATATGATATAAATAAAATTTTACATCAAAAATCTTAAAAAATCATATATTTTAGTATAAAAAATTGAAAAATGACTTAAATAAAATAAAAAAATATGGCGGAATAGAGAATTCTAAAAAATACCCCCTTTCCCCCTGACCATATTTTAAAAACTATTATTGAATATAGCCAAAGGATAGTTTATGTTGTCTTATTTAATTAAGTGTTCCAAATTTAAAGTCGATATATCAAAAAATATAAAAACAAATGGTTCAAAAAATATAAAAACAATTGAAAATCGATTTTCTCAAAAAATTCTCTAAGAATTTTTTTAATTTTGACCGTGCTTTACTTAGTAGGTTCTGTACTATAAGATCCATCATTAAAAAAAGGTGGTGCTTGATTTTTGATTTAAATTTTTTAAGGCCCATCTTGAGTAATGGTTGGATCACTAAGAGTTTTACCAATGACCAACTTTAAGAATACAATTTAAAAATATCCTGTTATTAATAATTAAAATTTAATTGCGTACTTGAAGGGTCTGTGAACCAGGCTTGCCAAATTATTGTTCCAAGTTGCCACCGTTTAAAAACAATATTGGGAGATTAGCTCAGCGGTCTAAGGCATCGATATAGCGTTGACACTGAGCTATGATCGTGAGTTCAAACCTCACTGGCGCCGATTGCCTTTTTCAGTTAATTAATAATTGAAATTTGGCGAAGGCGTACTCCCTAGATATATTGGTTCGAAAGTCAATTAAAGCCGGTGGTTCCCTCTACTACTAGCCCACACAAGTCCTGGACTTAGGGGATGCTTAATTAAGTAGAATAGTACGAGGTTAAAAACAAACATAAAAAAAAAACATAAAAATATATGCGAGTATGCTAGGGCATAGTAAACAGTAAGTATTGAATCTCCGCCCAAATAACATTTCATCTGACGAATAGCATAATAAGCCCTATTTAATTTACCACAAACACTTTGAATATGGTCATCCCAGTTTAAATTGGAATAAAAAATTGTGCCCAAGAATTTGGTATTCCCTGATAATTTAATTTCTAGTGGAAGGGATTCTTTCGGTATATTTTCAATCAAAAGTCAAAATTATTTGACACATTTCATTTCATCAATTAAATTCTTAAATTAGTTTAGTGTTAATGATTAAATAACCAAACTTTAAGAATAAAATTTTAAAAAGTCCTGTTATTAATAATTAAAATTTAATTGCGTACTTGAAGGGTCTGTGAACCAGGCTTGCCAAATTATTATTCCAAGTTGCCACCGTTTAAAAACAATATTTCCTGTCTTAATACGGCAGGACATTTCCATAACGAGACTTACAAGTACGCTTAGAGTAAACAAGTGTATGTGATAACAATTCACATAAGTCACGAGGTTTTAAGGAAGAGACCAGAAGTACATGCAAAACACGAGGAACTAAATTAAATTTACATATTTTTAGAATTTGTTATGTTTATCAAGAATTATTTTAAAAACAAATTTCTATATGGGATCTGTTTTAGTGCTTACCTTCTTTTCAGACGTCAGTTAGGTATTATATTTACTTTTGATCGCCCTTATAAGCTTAAGTTTACAAGAAAGTTATGTTAGAATAAAAGAAAGTTATGTTAGAATAAAAGAAAGTTCTATATATTGACAGACACCTCATCGATTTTATTATATATAATAAAATCGATAAGGTGTCCATCTGTTTGTCCGCCTGTCTTTCCAGACGTTTATTAAATACTTCCAAAATACCAGGCTGTCTAAAACTTGGCATGTACATTAAAAACGTAGGTGTTGTGATAAGAAAACCTAATTTTTTTTAGAGGGTGCTGTGACATTCATTAAAAAAAATGGCGAAGGCGCATTTATTACTAACAACTACACGGCCTTAATAAATATCAGCTTTATAAATATCAGCCTTATAAATATCAGCTCTCGTGTTGAAAAAATAGGCTTCAGTGCTAGTTAAATTTAAAATATAAGGCATACAACGTCGTTAAGCGCTAAGCTCTGGGAAATAAAGGCTTTCATTGTAAATTTAAATGTAGTCTAGTGTTAAAAATAGGGCAATCTAATTGGTTAAATTTAGCTCTTAACTAAAGTATGCGTTTTGTGCTTAAAATTCCTTAATAAAAATGTTCCAATACGAGATTATTTGTATAATTTCAAAATAATAAAACTAATGAAATAAGACCTTTCAGTTTGCAATTTCTTTAAACTATATTTTATAAGTATACATTTCTTTAAACTACTTATACTGTTTTTTAAAGTAATCCCCCAAAAACAAAAAAGTTATGAGGGTTGCACCTTTAAAAAAATCGAAAAAAGCTGAAAGAAAATTCCGATTAACTTAACTTTTTAAGAAAAAATTACTTCTATTGTAAGGTTCAATTCTACCAATTTTGAAAGTAATCCCCCAAAAAACAAAAAAGTTATGGGGGTTGAACTTTTTTTAAAAATAAAAAAAAAACGTTTATTTTCAATATAATTGTTCAAATTTTTAGTTTTTCAAGAAAAGATCTTTTAAATAATTTTTTTTTTGAAAGTTATTGTTTTTTTAAGTATTTGGTAAAATGCAATATACCATTTACTGTGCGTAGCATTAGATATCTTCACGGCTTGTTTCCTTCTTTTTTTATTCAATTTAAAGCAAATTAAGTTACAATGTTATTTTCGTCTTAAAAGAAGCATATCCAAACCATCACGTACGCAACATAAGATTTTTTTTAAAGTTTTTTAAAATATTTTTATGATAATTCAGCGGTTAAAAAACCTTGTTGTTGTTTCTGTTTTTATGGCCTAATTGACTGGACCGCCATCTTTACGTGCCCTCCGAAGCACGGTCCTCAACAGAACTCGCATCCACCCTGAAATGTGTTTACAGTTTCACCTGATACCCACATTACAGTTAGTCATCATAGTTCCATCTACCGACTATTTACACCACTATACATCCATGCTCTATGTGGGGCTCGAACCCACAACCCCGGGATCCGTAATCAAACTCGCTAATCTTTGCGCTACTGGAGTCGGCTAAAAAAAACCTTCATTGTTACAACATTTAGAAAATTTGCGCATTTTAGGGTTAAATTTAATTTTAGTATAAAGCTATGTTGCATAAAATTCCGGTCTTGAAATATAAGGTGTAAAACGCGTAGGCCGCGTGTCACATCCGGTCAGAAGATCACAGAAGGTGTCTGGTAACACACAGATAGCGAAAAGTGGGCAGCGTAGTATGCGCTCAGCAAAAAATAACCTATAGAAGGTGGTACGACTAAAGATAGTGATATTAATTTAACCTTTTCAGGGACATAGGCACATAATAATATGTGTACAGTTAAAAATAAATTCCTCAAAATTAAATTCACCGAATTCATTAACGCTCAGTGGCTATACCTGTTGCCATTTACTTTGTTTCCAATCACAAGCGACATCCAATGACCAAGATTCGTACATCTTCAGTTGTTGACTTGTTTTTGCATTTTGAACTTTTGCTACTAAATTAATCTTAACAAAAAATTCGTCTCTAAAGAGGTTAAAAGATTTTATTCATATCTTAGAGAAAATTATTTCTTCTGGAAAAAAAATATTCTTAAAAATACCTGGTCCTGTCAAGGCAATTAACTTGAATTTAAAAATTTAGATTAGTAGGTTATATTTGTTATATTATTTGTAGCTCAAAAAACATAAATGAATTTTACTACATAGTACGGGGTCAATTTTTTCTTACTGACCTAAAACTTTAATTTGAGGGTCGCACTTTTATTTTCTCCGAAGTTAGAAATCAAGTTTCAGTACCCTAGAAAGAAGGTTAAAAAATGGAAGAAAAACAGTCACACAAAGTTAAGATATTTGAAAATACTACATTCTGTCTGGTTCACCTATGTATCTATCCAGACACACACACTTGCTAGTTTCAAGTGCAAACATTGCAGATTCACAGCAGTAGCTGGATTTTGTTTATTGCACTGGTGCAAAGCGTTGCAACGCGTACTTTGTTTCGTGTATCTCTCTGTACTACTGATAAGTCGTATTAAATAAGGACTACTAGCTTGGCAATGACAGATTTTTGCCGACTAGTAAGATTTTTCAACCGGAAGTGCAATCGAACCTTGACAGAGCGAATTGACAGAACACATTAAATTATTAATAATATTTATTTTTTAAAAAGGTTAAACTCATTATTATTATTATGTATTTTAAAGTTAAAAAAAATGCATTATGACTTGGGTTGTTGACAGATTGAGCAAATTTTCTCCTTTTCAATGAATTATTCTAAATAATTATTTCATTTCCCTAAAAGGACCAATTATTTACGAAAAAAAGAGGAAAGACTAGTACACACAGTGCTGCCGTCCTAAGCTAAAAGGTCATATCTATATTTATGTTTAACATACATAGATAGGAACTTTCAGCTTAGAACGGCAGAGTGTGTATGAGTAGTTATTCGTAAAAACTGCCATTTTTAGGTTTTTAAGGTTTGTTTTTGTTTAAATGGAGAGGCAACGCTCCCCCATTATTAAAAAAACACTAAACCTGCAAAAAAACTAACGTGAACCAACGTTAACGTCTTCCTATTAATAGACACCACCAAAGCAAATGAAAAAACCAAGGTAAATCTGCCAACACAATTTGACAACATCGCGTTTTAGACGCAACTCACTATGGTACAGCTGGTCAGGTATTTTGGCTAAAAGTCTTTTAACCAATTTCGATAAAATAAATATGTCACTGTAATCAAGGATAGTCGAAGTATTTATCATACAAATATTGAGCCTTTTATATAACTTTTGAGATTAGGACAATAGCGTGAAATATAAATTTGTTTTAAGAACTTCGCTGTGTTTGGCTGTTTAATATTATAATAATTTTGGATTAGTACGGAATTTCAATAATAAAACCTAGATAAATATGTAATAATTACCCATCTTTTTTTGGGTTTTCGTTTGATTAAAACTCGGATGAAAAACAAACAGTTTCCATCAAACACTAAAGAAAATAGAAAAAAATTATCATGTTGCAATGGTTCCATTTCTTTCTGAAAATAAATCACTATTAAATCGAGTTTTACTGGTTACTTTTAAAAAATCAGCAAATATATTTCATCAAATCAGTATCGGTCGCCATAAAAGTATACTTTTTATCACTGGTAAACAAGATAAATGCAAAAACTGCGTATATGTATTTCAGATTAATTAAAGCAGTTTGTACACAATGTATGCTTTGTAACATATTAAAACACAATAGAAACTATTGTGTGAGAAAAATATAAATATTTATATAAGGTAGGTGAGACAATTATGATCATGCTCCTAATATTGCCACCCCCTCTTAAGCTCGTTAGTTCGTCATCTGTGTCATAATTGGCACTGTCAGTATATCTGTTATATCGAAAAGATTCCTGTAAGTATGATGTATCTTTATCCAGTTGGTAATGGCATACACTAAAACGCACTTCGTGTATCGTGCTCTTCTACCTTAAAAACTTGAAAAATTGTGCTGACTGTTGTAAGCTGGGTAGCATCAATTATTGCAGGGCAAGGAAGTAATAAGGTAGGCACAAACATGCAATTTCTTGCTCATATTTTTTGTTCACTTAGTAAAGAAGCGAAAAGTTAATTTTTTGCGATTGTTAATATTGCCATGCGAAGTACATAGTTGACAACAAAAAAAATGACAAAAACAAAAAACAACAAGAAAAGGAAGTAACGAAGAAATCAGAGTTTTGAATCTTGGTTCTGCTTTTTATGCGAAGAAACGACAAATTGTTATTTAAATGCCCAAATTGTGCCTAAAAACAGTTGAAATTATTATTGTTCCACAATATTTTCATATTAGTTTGTTAATTTTGTTGTAAGTAAACACATTTAAAAATACAGTTAACTACGAACTGTCATTTTAACTGTGTTGAAAAATAAAGATAACTAATGACGTGCTAAACTTTAAACTTAACTAGTTCGGAGAGTACGTTTAGTTGCGTGATTGGTTATTGTGGTGTCAAATCGCTGCAATGAGAAGAAAAGGAAGAGAAGATGAAGAAGAAAAATAAAAAGAAAAATAAAAAAAAACATTTTCGTGTTTACCTATAATATTTTGGATCTAAATTTAGTGGATTTGGTTAGCTGATTTCTTCTTACACATTATGAAACTTGCCTAATGCTTTAAATGCAAATGAAAAACATATACAGATTTATTCTTTTAAATGGTACACCCCTCGTAACTTTTGAACGGGATGAGATATAAACTTTAAATTTGGAATATGTATATCACAAAACAAAAACTATCATTTGTCATATTTTTTTATTTTTTGTTCGGTAAGGCGGCGCCAGGGGGGCAGTGCGGAGCAATATTTTAACCCTAGGTCTTGTAACACGTCATTTTAATATATTTTTTGAAGATTTTTTTCTTCAAAATTAAAAAAAAATAATAATTTTGGAAATTTTACACAAAAAGGTCAAAATAGTTAATACATGGTGTATTATCGTGTTACTAATAATGATTTATCATTTACATGTAACATTTTCAATATTTATGCACAAAATATTAAAAATTTCAATAATGTTGAAGAAAAAAAAAATCTTTAACAAAAATATTAAAAAATAGATAGTAAAACAGTTAAATAGAGAACTTTAAGCTCTTTACAATGATTTATCGCCCCCTGGCGCCGCCTTTCCGATTAAAAAAATATATATGGCAAATGATAGTTTTTATTCTATAATATATATATTCTAAATAAGTTTTTATCTCATTTCGTTCAAAAGTTACGAGGGGTGTCCCATTTAAAAGAATAACCTTGTATATGTATATAACTTTAATTTTTGTGAATAAAACTAATTATCTGTTCCTGTGTCTCATTAATACAATAAATTAACTGTGTATAATGTTAACAATTAACCTATATGTAGATAAGTTTCAATTAAATGAACATTGTTTTATTTAAACTTCACTTATTTACTAAAACTGATTCAAAACAAAACGTGATTATATTAATTTATTTTAAATGTTACACATCCACTATAAAAGGCCCACTGTGGCGTTGTGGAAAAACCGCCTGGCTCCCCCACCCAAATGGGGCCCACGCCCCTTGGGGAACTAGGCCTGTAAATAAATTAATTTATATTTAAAAATTTAATGATAATATATCGTTACACTTTTTCTTAAAAAAAAATCGATGTATGGTAATTCATAATTTCCATAGATCTCAAAACATAATTTTTTAAGGAAATTTTTTTGACTTGTATACCGTATATAATATAAACAATATTTTCTTTGTATTTAGGTATAGTTTTATTAAAAACGAATTAGTATCTGCCGAGCGCTTTCGGAATTTTATTTCATCATCAGGGCTGGCACTGAAAAGTAAGTAAAAGGGGGCGAATTAAATTTTGACAAATTTGTGGGGAGCTTAAAGTTAGAGTTAATTTAAAAAAACTTACCTGTCAATGCCTTACAGGATGCAGCAAGTGAATATAGAAGATTTTAAAATACATTGAGAGCAAAAAGGACAATTACAAACACTTAAAAACTTAAAAACTAAAATGAAAATGCGGGACAACATGACATTTAAAATTACTTTGCTCTTCTTCTGCATGATGTCTATGTGTAGAGGATAAATGGCCAGTTTGACGAGGAAGGTTAGGCGGCCTTATTAGAGATAAATCACATGAAATATCAAGTTGCTATAACACAAAGGGTTCCTGAGTTATTAAATAAAAATCAAATTTTTGAAACCCCTTCTAGGACATTTGTTTATAGGAATTTTTTTTCTTATTTTTGGGTAGGGAATTACTCCCTGAAGTTACGTACCGTACTTAATAAACAACCTGTGTATTTATATTTTAATGTAAAATAATAATCGCTTTTAGATATTTTTTATTTTTGATTAGAACAAGAAATGCCTAAGTAATTTTAGCTTTGTCTGTGTCTCTTGGTCTCTAAACTTTTCGTAAATAATTCCGCACAAAAAAAAAACAGAAACTTTACAACAATATCTTTATTCTACAGCTGGGTAACTTTTCATGTAAAAATACATGATATTACTTAAAAAATGTAATAATATTATTATGATAAACTAGAATGCGCGTCTTATTTATATTGAACAGCCGCAGTTTTAATTAACCATGCTAAGCGAATTTTTTTTATTTATGAATGCTAGAACAATGAGGCAATTTAGACCTTAATACGAAACAAGATTAATTTCTTTAATTAATTAAATTACAATAACTTGATTATTCAAAATACAACATAAGTAAGTAATTAAAAATATATTGGTTCCAAGTTTGTGTTATTGTTTTTATTAACAACATTCATTTAGATTTTTTTCCACATGATAAACTTTCCAGAAACGCACAATACTACACTGAGATAAATTTTTACAGACACGTGCATGGGTAATTTACTTGCAGCTGCTGCTGATGTGAATTTACACTTGAAGCATTAATATAAATGCAGTGTGTATTATATTTTTACATCCAGTGTGTAAAGTTTACACACTGTGGCTAGAGTTTTTTACCTAAAACCCTTCAATTTATTAAAAAAAAATAGAATAAACATTTTGTTATTTTTCTATTTATGAATAGTGTTTTATGGAAAAACCACGCAACAGAAAAATAAAACTTATATTCGTAATCAGCTCTACAAAAAGTACAAATATAAAATAGAAACAAAAAACATACACAAGTCTTAACAACTTAAAATTTGCAGGTCAGTTTTACCTCCTAAATAAGTAAAATATTATAAAATGTATGTTTTAAGGATATTGTATTAATCACGCTTTTTAAATATTTACTTTTAATCAACACTTACCAATTATTTCTTTGAAAAATCTAGCACACACAAAATTATACGTACGCTCTTACAAACGTAACCAATTATAATGGTCGACAGCCACAAGACTCGATGAAGCAGGAATTCTGGCTTCTCGAGTCACGTGACTTGCTTAACACCCGCGATTGGCTGGTCAGAAGTGTGATTTTTACACTTAGGGTGTATTGTTGCTAAAGGTATGTTTATAAAAATACACTTTCTTGAGCTCCGAGTGTATTGTTGCAGAAGGTATGGATGTAAAAATACACACTAGGTCAAAATCACCTCACTTGTGTAGTGTCACATCAATGTTGATGTACATTTATATAAAGGTGTAAAATTTACACATTTATAGAGTCTTTTTTTACACCTTTACAACCAAAGTAATATATAAGGTGAGTGAGCCAATTATTGCCAGTTAAGACATTTTATTTTTTACTGCATTCAAATTTATTTGTAATCTCTTGAAACTTTTTTAACATAAACATATTCTAAAGGGTTGAAAATAAAAATAAAAATTACAGGAGCGTCAAAAAAATAATATTGCTTTTTAAAAAAGATTGCATACGGACAATATTAGGAAGCCATGTCCCAAATATTAATTAATTACCGTTAATTCCGCACGGCATACTCACCCCGTTCAGACAACTACACTGTAAATGAAAATATGGTAATTTCACAGCAAATAAAGTAAGTCATGTTACCAGCCTAGCAAGTGGTAAATTTAAAACAGTACTGTAAATTCGCTGTTATCTGCAAATGCTTAGAGGGGTTTAAATTTAATATTTGCTACTTAGGTAATGATGACACTTAAGCAATACATTGTCCAGGTTTCGCAACCATTCTACACGTACAGGTAGGAGTTAAATAGGTAGGAAAAAAATAGAGACCTTTGAAATGTAGTTCTTTAGTATAGAGCACTACATTTCAAAGAACTCTATAGGAAAATGTTAAAGATAAAATGCACAGAGTTACACACGCGAGCCCAACGAAGAAAAATAGAAGCTCATCTTAATAATTCATAAGTTATGAATATGACTAGTAGGGCTAGTTAAAAGGAAACAAATGTTGGATCATAGGTATTCAAAGATATTTTGAAAAGTGAGGTGAGAGTTAAAAGAAAGGTATCTGCTCTAAAATGAAATACTTTTCATAAATAACAGAAAAAACAATTGGCTAGGATGGGATGGAGAGCTGCTTCAAATCCGTCTGGATGGTGATGATAGTGCCAGATACCAGTAATAGAAAAAGCACAATATTTTTCGTCATACGTATTCTAAAACCGTAGTAAATTTCCATTCTTACTTGATTTTTTCAATGTTTTTCGCGTTTATTAAAAATCAGATCAGTGTTTTATTTGTGGTGGCACGAGATTAAAAATTTCGAAATCAATTTCCAAGTCATTTATTTCAATTTATGATGAATTATTTTGCATTTATTTTAAATTCAATCTAAGTTCTTTATACACGGAAAAAATATTTTACTCTTAAATCGAGAGATGAATTAGTCATTCAAAGCATATGTACAGTTTTGTTTGAAGTATTTGAAAGACAAACCAATAATTTTATTTTAAAATGTGAAAATGACTTCAAAATACTGTATTTACTCTAAAATTTAGCTGTTAGTGGAATAACGTCGGGTAGGCCCCAAATGTTTTCTAACATCTTGCGAGAGAAGTCATAACATTTTTTCAAGTTACATGTAATTGAACTTAGGTCCTCTTTCCCCACATTTTATACCCATTCTACTGGACTGTTAGCGGTACCATGAAAATGAGACGATGTCTCACTGAGGCGCCCAAGTCTTGGCATGGCAAACTTTGAATTTTGGCACATTAGCCAAATCTTTTATTCAGAGTAAATTTATCCTGGTTTTTTGTATGTGAGGGTGGTATATAATTTGTTTTTGCACGATCGGGTAATTTGACGTGTTTGCTAGCCTAATTATGACAGCAGTAGGTTGTGTTTACAAATTGCTGATCGGTAAGTAAATTACTTACCGATCGGGAGGCGGTAAGCAAATATTAATCTAATTTTTAATTTTTAAAGCTTTAAATTAGTTTGTATTAAAGTTAAATATAAAATTACAATTGGAACAATAACTGTTTAAGGCTATTGGATTATTTAGGGTCCTTTTTCGAACGAAATAATTATCTATTAATAAGCCAACAGTAACTTTTCTATTTTTCACATATTCTTTTCACTGCACCATGTTTTGCAATTTTTTCAACTATTTTCATACTGATCGTTGGATTTTTCGGGTATAATTGCAAAACATCTTATATTCCATGCACCTTAAAGCTAAAAATCGTCATACGCATTTTTTACAATAAATGTTTATTTTACAAAGATATTAATTGGCACACAGGACAAATGTCAAACAAAATTAGGAATTCAGCATTATTATATATAGCAACCCGTTGTTAGGTTAAATTTTATCAAAGGTACTGACTTGATTTTTACAATAAAATTAATTTTACCTTTTAATTTCACTTTTATAAATCTCATTGATGTTTATTTAGTTGGATCGTGCAAAAACCGTAATAAGCATCACGGCCATTAAGTGCTTTACCGGTTTCGTATAGTATTGGAGATTTCGACTTCGTCTCAGTCTCCAAAATAATCCTGAACCAGTAAAATGCACTTACTGCCCTTAATACTTAAATAACTATAAAGTGTGTGCACAAGTAGGTATAATATACATATTATGTAAGTTTGTTTCTCTCTAACATACTTAAATGACCTAAGTAATCCAAATTTTAATATATTGTCTTTAGTCTAGAGGATTCTTAAAACTACTCTAATGAAGTAAAACTTTCTTATTTCAATAACACTTTACAATTTTTATAAAATTCTCAGAAAATTGGAAAGGAAGGCATTGCAAATTAGTAAGGTTTTAAACTAGAGTCTCGCTGGTCTAATTGCTAAGACACCAGGCAGGAAACCGCGGAGAATCTGGTTCGAATCCATAAAGGTTTTGTTCTCTATGAGCAGTTAACAATCTTTTAGGAACGGTAAGTTTAATTTCATCAAATAAAACTTTTACATTTTGCAGATTAATGTTTTCAGTGTATTTGAAACGTAAGCTCGGCTCGCCACTAAAGAGAATCGAAAGTGAGAAAATTTAATGGACTCACGATCAGAGGCGGCACCGGATCACCGGTAAAGCACGTTTTCTCGTCTGGCTAACCTCAAAATTAACGACCGATTGTTCTTGCTAATTTGATAACGAAATTAATCGCTTGTCAATCCCACCATTTACCACAAAGACTGCGTTCTTTCTGCGCCCGGCGATTTAAATACTCTTCGCAGCTCTAGAATAGTATTACTCTATTAAAAAACTTTACTTGGGATCAGCACGTCATACACACCTTCCAAATAGCCAATAGGTACGTTTCCTCGCTCAAACTTTTCATTCCAGATCGGTTAGAATGAAAGCCTCAACCGTTTTCTCGTTTACGGTTGGTTATTTCGTCCAAACTTTGCATTCCACCGTCGGAGACCGAATCGTCAAAATGAAAGGAGTGAGGATATATCGTCGGCTTACAAGTAAAAGGCACTAAGTCACTTTTTTTTGCAAAAATGGGATTTTAATGGCACTGTAATTAATTTTTGATGATCTATGTATAGGTAAACCGAACTAACTTCTAGGTGGACTGCCAAGGGAGTTACCCACCATACAAAACGCACCAATTTGATTTTGAGTTAAATTTTATCTGGCACTAAGTCACTTAGTGCACTTAGTGCGTTTTACTTGTAGATTATTTCAAATGTTTTTGCACTAAGCGACTTTCTAAAAAGAGTTAATTTATAAAAATATGATTGCTTGAATCATTTATATGATACAATACCGCGTTATTTATTGTACTGACAAACGCATTTAAATTTTGCTCTGTTAAAGTTGATGGAATAGAGACAGAACAGAGAAACAGAACTTTACCTGTAAAATGACAATGCTTTTTACGTGAACTTTCGATGTGTAGGTAATAATTTAATTGGCATTTGCACTGGTTTTTTTATTATCAGATAATATTTCAAAACTAAATTTAAAGCCTTCACGCAAAGTTCAAAGTCTCGGTGCATTTCTGAGGGGTGTTGCACCGTGAAGTGTTTTATTATTAATAATGATTCATTATAATTATTGACTTTAGGAGATGCTTCTTTGCCGGCACAGCCGCTGGCCTCTGAAAATTGTCTTTGTTCTGGCATAGTAAGCAGTTCCATATAATTAATACTAACTATTATTATTAATTTTGGAAACGTTCTTTAAACAATCAAAAAGTCCAAACCCTTCTTTGAAAAATCTAGTTTTTGAAACTTTATGTAAACATCTTGTTTTCTACTTTATAGTTATACATTACGTTTAATTAATAGAAGGGTTTTAATTTTAAATAGTTGAATTAAACTACTTCAATTTTTCTTTATTTAACTGCAAATGAGACATTATTATGTCCAAACATGTCATTGCAATTTGCGGTAGTTTTTTCCAGAAACAATTATTACAAAAATTAAAAAACAACAATGAAAGTTAAATTTGTCAATATCTCAAAACCATGTTTTTGGACTTAGTGCTGTTTACTTGTAAGCCGACGATATAAGATATAAAAAAATGAAAACGGTTAAGCAAACAAACCTTGCATAAAGAAGGAGAAATAGTGCGTATGTCATCTCTGGTGAATTTTAAAGTTTAATGTTTTTTTATAAATTACACAGGCCCACAAAAGAAAAAAAGTGGGCTGTGCTGGGGTTCACCTAACTATTCTTATGTATTTTGGGATGCTGAATACGAATCTGTCATAAAAAAGGCACTTCGTCTGCTTATTTTGTTTCTACACTCAAAAAACTGTCTGGACCCACAAAAGAAAGTGGTCTGTGCTGTGGTTAAGACCCACGGATTCTTATGTATTTTGGGATGCTGAACACGAATCTGCCATAAAAAAAGGCACTTCATGGGCTTATTTTGTATCTACACTGAAAAAACTGTCTTGGCCCACAAAAAAAAAGTGGTCTGTGCTGGGGTTGAGATCCACTTATTCTTATGTATTTTGGGATGCTGAACACGAATCTGTCATAAAAAAGGCACTTCATCGGCTCATTTTTTTTCTACACTAAAAAAACATTATGGGCCCACAAAAAAAATAGTCGTCTGTGCCGGGGTTGAGACCCACCTATTCTTATGTATTTTGGGATGCTGAACACAAATCTGTCATAAAAAAGGCACTTCATAGTCTCATAAAGATAACATGGTCAAGTTCGTTGTTTTCCATTAAAATATTGTTTATTCCTAGATTTTTATTTTGAAAAATGATTAAAACTTGCGATTTTTAATTGAAAATAAAATTTGATAAATGACGTTTCTTCAATTGTTCTTTATCATTTTACTGCTTTCTACATTTGGATGAAACTTTTTTAACGGCGGAATCATTCCCAATGATGCAACAAAACTCTCTAAATGGCGATCTCTCCACACTTTACCCTCTAATATACGAGAAAAGTTCCCTATCCATTAGAAACCAACTTTTTTTCTACAATCAAATTCTAAAGCCAGTACTCCTCTACGGAGCCCCAGCCTGGAATAAAATCACCTCAAAAAAAGCTCTTTCATACAAACTTCAGGCTTTTCAAAACAAGGTACTCAGAATATGACTACTTGCCTCATGGCTCATAAGGAACACCAAAATCCATGGAGATCTAGACATGTCCCTTCTCAAAACGTAAATCATACGTCATAGCAAGTTTTTTTATGCAAGACATTCAAAATCACTCTAAAAGCCTCACTTTAAATTTCCTTGAATAAGATCACGACATTTCCCACCACTTACAAAAAGATCTAAAAATGTTCTCAATCAGTAATGATGCCCACCAATTTATGACCGATTCAACTCCAGCGTCAGTGAGTTACTCTCGCGTTTAGCAATATTAACACCACAGATAACAATTATTGCTATTATATTATTATTATTATTATTGCGCTAATGGGTCATGCCGTCTCAACTACTACCAAAGCATCAAAAATTAAATATTATTAATATTTATTTAGATATTGCGGAAGGTTATAGTTCAAAATTCATCCAGCATTTTCAAAACTGTTGTGGTAAAATACTGTCCAAATTAGCTTGTAAAATAGCCGAAATTGAAAGTTTAGGGCCCCTAAACTACGCCTAAATGAACCACGATGCAAAACATTTTTGGAGTATATTGCCCTAGGGAAGAATAATTTGACTTTAGTTTTTCCAAATTCAGTTTAAAATTTGGTGAAAACCCTTAGGTAACATACGTATTTTTTTTTGTAACATACGAAACATCTATAATAATTTCTAAAAATCACACTTACATTTTTATTTTTTTATTATCCCATACGTCTATTAGAGAGTAAATATTTTACAAATTAAGCAAACATAATTAAAAAGAAAATGAAATCATAAAAAAGAAACTTAAAAAAAAACATAATTATGTTTACATAAACGTATTTAATAAAAAATAAAAAAAAATATTTTTAATAAAGGGGTAGGTGTTCTTTTATCGACAGCAAATGTTTTTATTTAAACAGTTTTTTAGATTTTTTATTAAAAAAGTAAGCTTTAAAGTTGTGTCCACTGCGAAGAATATACTTAAGCATGCGAAGAAATACCCATCTTAATAGCTTGTTAATTCATTACCACACAGTGCCTGAAAAATCACCATAGCTGGGGAATATGTGGAATTTTTTAACACCAAGCCTAATCTTGATCAAGTTTACCAGAAAACAATGAAAATAAACAAATTTCGGAGACGTATTGTAAATATTCTTGTTTTTTTTAATAAAAGATGCTTGAAAGACGTGTTTTACAGTTTTCAAAAACCATTATACCATAGTTGACCAAAAATTAAAAATATCATTACATGGACAAATTAATTTTTTATTATAAAAACTTCTTAATTTTCAAATTACCAAATTTTGAGCTGAAATTTGGCACAGATTTAAGTTTTTGCATTTTTTGCGACCTGAGGCGGGAGGGACTTTTTTTTTAAATCGTGTTTTTACTTTCTCATAAAAGTATTTTATTTTATCCATTTTTTTGCTAAAACATCTTATTTTTTCCTAAAACGTCGAGAAAATTTTAAATAAGTTAAAAAAAATTGAGTCTGTCTGTCTGTCGGTCTGCTTTATCCACGATAACTTAAGAACGCTTTGAGCCAGTAGATGTAGATGTATTTTTATATTATCCTGGTCTTATTTCAGCAAAATTGGTTGGGGGAAGGGGGGTAAAACGGGGATTAAATTTTTGTTTTAGTCGTATTTTTTTATTACACAGGCCCACAAAATAAAAAAAGTATCCTAAACTTTTTACGAGACAGGTCTATTCTTATATATTTTTCATTGCTGAATCCAAATCCGAAGTCAGTTTAAGGGGTTTCCCAGTGATTTTTCGAGAAAAATGCAAAAACATGATTTTTAATGGTTTTTGTATGTTTTTTTGGAATAAAAAAAAACGGAAAATGATAAAACTAATCTGACTTCAAATTTGAATTTTACGGATGAAAATACATTGAAAACCATATTTATTTTTTAACGAATTTTGACCCTTGCAGGGCTTTGAAAACTGTAACAGTGCAAGGGCAATTTTGGCGATTTTGAGGTGTTTTTTGAGGTTAGGGCCAAAGCAAGAGCCGTTGAGCCAATTTTGGTGGCTGATTCGGATTCAGCGTGTCAAAATACATAGAAATATATACCTCTCGTCTCCAGATCAAGATACTTTATTTGTTCGGCTGTTACGCGCTATTATGCGCTGCTACAGTTTTCAAAATTTCAAAATTTCGTGAAAAAAAAACTAAATATGGTTTTCGATGTATTTTGATCCGTAGAATTCAAATTTGAAGTCAGATTAGTTTTATCATTTTCCGTTTTTTTTTTTTTTCTAGTTTTTTGCATTTTTCCCAAAAAATCACTGGGAAACCCCTTAATCTGACTTCGGATTTGGATTCAGCCATGAAAAATACATAAAAATAGACCTGTCTCGTAAAAAGTTCAGGGTACAACTTAAAAAAAACTAGTTTTGCTCTCCTTGTCCCAATCTAATTTTAAACATATTTACATCACGTGATGTCACTTGATCACGTAGATTATAATGATTCTGAATGCTGGTAAAAAATTGTTTTATATCCTACCAGGTTTATAATTTTTACTTTACATACAGACAAACAAACCTACATATTTTGTTAATATAAGAATAACTACTCTTTCACAGAGCATCGACGTTGGGTGGAGTTGAGTGATCACCAAATCACAATAGATCCGTGAATCCCAAAACCTCGGTATAAACAGAGCGGTCCAAAAGTCACCCCCCCTCTTAACTTTTGAACCAGTTGAGATATCGACTTCAAATTTGGAACTTTTAAATAAGACAACTTAAACTAACTTTAAGCATATATTTAATACTTTCAGCTCCTAAAATGTGGGCAGGGGGTATGGGGGCAAATTTTTTTAAATGGAAAGGGGGGTCGCGTAATACATTATTTTAAAGCTTATAAAATTCTCCATTTAACTCCATATTTTTAAATAAAAAATAAAAATTGGGTTTAAAATGGGGTTAAAAATGGGTATTAATGTCAAAATTCCTCTAAAGAAAAACAAATAATTTTTAAAAAATGCCTAATTTCATCATAAAAAAATGTTAATTATACTTTTAAACTAATTCTAGTTGACATAAATAAAAATTTATAAAAAAAAACTTAAAAAATCGAATGTTTTAGCACAAAAAATGGAAAAATCAAAACCTTAAAAAACATTAAAAAAAAAATAAAAATGTTAGTTTAAACAGAGAATTTTATAAACTTTAAAATGATGTATCACACGACCCCCCTTTCTATTAAAAAAATGTCCCCCCGATGCCCCCCTGCCCACATTTTAAGAGGTAAAAATATCAAATATATGCTAAAAGAAAGTTTAAGTTGTCTTATTTAAGAGTTCTAAATTTGAAGTCGATATCTCAACTCGTTCAAAAGTTAAAAGGGGGGGGTGACTTTTGGACCGCACTGTATATGGCATTCTAAATCTGAAAATGTACCTGTAATAACCTGCTTTTACATAATTTATGCTAAATAATAATTTATGCATGTAAGTTAAACCAGTGGATACATACTATTTTTCCTGCTATTGTTAATAAATTTGATTTGAAGATTATTCTCAAGCGAATAAAGATACAAATCTATACCTTTATTATTATTATTCTTTTCGACAACAATATAAAAGTAGTCGACGTCGGTTATAGTTGTCACATGAGTTAAATTTTCATACTTAACTGTTAAATATTTTTTAAGCTTGTTAAACAAAATCGCAATTTTTTTTTGTTTCAAAAAATATATACTTTTTACAACAATAATATTTGTCAAGTAACCAATATTAAGCGAGCACTGGCAAAAAGTAATAGTTTTGGTCCCCTTGGACTCCCTTTGACCCCCTTACCTTATCCCGATTTTGATCAGGCTGTTCCGACAACTGTGGATAAGTTGTGTTTTAAATTACCTCAAGTTCTTAGCTCAAATCGTGGTCACAAATATTCCCGGACTAACAGAAAAAGAGACGTTATATTATACAGCTTAGCCCCGACTTATTTATTCATTATCGTGGGCTTACAAGCAAAAGGCACTAATTCCACTTTTTGCAAACATGTAATTTAAATGGCACTTTAATCAGTTTTTGGTTATCTGTGTACAGCTAAAGCGAACTAACTCCTAAGTGGACTGCGAAGACAGTTGCCCACTATACAAAACGCTACAATTTGATTTTGCTTAAAATTTTAACTGGCAATAGGTGAAAAGTCCGTTTGTAGGTTTTACTTTTAGATTATTTCGAATGTTTTTGTACCCGAGTTATTAACACAGCTAATTAGCTCTTGGTTTGCCGAGACGTGCATGCTTGTATTGTTTGTGTCGATATAAATCACGATAACTTAAGAACGCTTAAGCTAGAGATTTTAGGTTTGGCGTACAGGTATGTTATCAAAAGTTCTCGCTCGGGATTGTTTTTGTTAAACATTGGAGTGGGGCAAGAGGGACAAATGGGGAAAAATATAATAATTTTTCACAAAAATTTGAAAATTGCTATATAGGGGTTTTTGTAGTTACTGAAATTCAATCTGTCCAAAAGTGGAAATGATAATTTTTAACTTTACCTCCGTGTGGACAACATTACTTGAATATTTACAATATTTTTATATATAAAACTTCAAAGATCTCGAGGTAGCTCCTTCAGGTAATATAAGAAGGCCAAATAATGTTTTCGGCTAAGTTTGTAGCAGTTTCAGAAAACTGCTATAAAAGACTGAACGAGCTAGCTCGAGATCTTTGAAGTTTTCTAGCACCTAAAATTTAGATGATATACTATAGTTCTAGAGAATTGTGGTAGTTGTGCCCGATAGATAGATCTAAAAAATTTTGGTAGTTGTGCCTGATCTCTAAAATACTACCCCCACCTTAAAAGTTAAATAGCACCCTGTATAGATTGTGGCATATAGTTTTTTATTCTCTATCCAACACTTTTTTTAAATTTAAAATTGACCTACAAATAACCAAGAAAAAATGCGCTTATCTGATGTATACTGCCGTGCTAAGCTGAAAGGTCCTATCTATATATAGGTTTAACATACACAGATAGGACCTTTCAGCTTAGGAAGGCAGTATATGCCTGTAACATTTGTTTAGAAAAACATAAGAGATTGTAAAAATGATAAAATATGCGGTACGTATATAAGCAGGTTCTCTTGAGGGTTCTGTATACAAAACCAAAAGAATGGGTTTGAGCTAAATTATAGGAAAGATAACTGAAATCCTGCACTCTAAACTTGAAGAGTTATAAAAGACAACCCACATTGTTGAAAACCAGCGTATATGAAAAAAACGTGCGCCTGCTCGAAGGTTGTGACTTGTGAAGTGCATAACATGCACTCCGTATTCTGCTGAAAGGTCCTATCTACATAGGTTTAACATATACAGATAGGACCTTTCAGCTTAGGAGGGCAGTATTATTGTAGTGCAGAAAAAATTAGACTATGGATCTAAGTTTGTTATAAATTAATGTATTAATTTGATTCTGTTGGCATGGCATCAAACAAATAATGCACATAATTCATAATAAATAAATTAATAAATATAAATTATAAATGATAAATTAATAATTACGATAATCCATTACGCGAACATTTTAATAATTAGTATTTAATTGTAATTATATAGAATGTGACATTTATATTATTAATAATACAGTTCCATTTATATTAAATCAAAACTGTGAATATCATTAATAAATTATTAATGATTCATAATAATATTATTTCTATAATTCCGGCCAAACGTCAAAACGTCATTAGGTATTTTTGTGCTCGCGATTATTTATGCAGTGTCTCGTGCGTTGCTAAGCAAAAAAGCTACATACTTGGCCGAAAACATTGATTGGTCTTGTTATATTACCTGTGAAGAAACGCTGCCCCCATTTTTATTTTCAGAAAACTGCAATAAAAAAATACTGAACGAGCTAGCTCGAGATCTTTGAAGTTTTCTAGCACCTAAAAGTTTAGGTGCTATTCTATAGTTCTATAGAAATGTGGTAGTTGTGCCCGATAGATATATCTATAGAATTTGGGTAGTTGTGCCCGATACGCAAAATTTCAAGATATATTCAATACGATTGCATAATACGGGTGCACCGCGGTGCTTCAGCAACTATTGAATTTTGGGTGTTATGCTCGTCAACAGAATGTTGAGGATCATAACATATCCAAAAATTTAGCCATATTTGACTGAAACCACTTTTTAAGGGTTTTATCTGGACTGCACTGGACTCACTTATGTATTTCAATGTCGGTAGTTTTAAATAAACTGATAGAAAAAAGTTACGGATATTGTTAAGAATAGTGCTTTCTCTGGAAAAAAACAGTTTAGGAAAAAAATCAAAAAATTTCCATATTCTCTAATCATTTCTAAAAAAGAAATAAATATAATAAATTCAAAAATATTTATATTTATGTAGTGCAGAAAAAATTAGACTATGGATCTAAGTTTGTTATAAATTAATGTATTAATTTGATTGTGTTGGCATGGCATCAAACAAATAATGCACATAATTCATAATAAATAAATTAATAAATATTTATAAATTATAAATGATAAATTAATAATTACGATAATCCATTACGCGAACATTTTAATAATTAGTATTTAATTGTAATTATATAGAATGTGACATTTATATTATTAATAATACAGTTCCATTTATATTAAATCAAAACTGTGAATATCATTAATAAATTATTAATGATTCATAATAATATTATTTGCATAATTCCGGCCAAACGTCAAAACGTCATTACGTATTTTTGTGCTCGCGATTATTTATGCAGTGTCTCGTGCGTTTCTAAGCAAAAAAGCTACATACTTGGCCGAAAACATTGATTGGTCTTGTTATATTACCTGTGGAAAAACGCTGCCCCCATTTTTTTTTTCAGAAAACTGCAATAAAAAAATACTGAATGAGCTAGCTCGAGATCTTTGAAGTTTTCTAGCACCTAAAAGTTTAGGTGCTATTCTATGGTTCTATAGAAATGTGGTAGTTGCGCTCGATAGATATATCTATAGAATTTGGGTAGTTGTGCCCGATACGCAAAACTTCAAGATATATTCAATACGATTGCATAAGACGGGTGCACGGCGGTACTCTAGCACCCAAACAATTGAATTTTGGGGTGGTGCCCGTCAACAGAATGTTGAGGATCATAACAGATCCAAAAATTCAGCCATATTTGACTGAAACCACTTTTCCATAAGGGTTTTATCTGGACTGCACTGAACTCACTTATTATGTATTCCAATGTCGGTAGTTTTAAATGAACTGATCGAAAACTAGATGAAATGTTGCAAGCACCCTGTCAAAACATCGGCACTATTGGGAAAACTAATAACATGCTATTAGAACAGGGTAGCATAACATAATTACAATTTTACTACTACTCCTCACTGCACAAACTAACTTGTATAATATTTATATTAAACTTTAGCTTTTCTTGTACACTTAATATATAATTAAAATTAATAATAAAAATATGTTTTTACTTGGATGCAAGTTGAACTTATTAATTACAATTTTTGATTGATTAAAAAAAAATGAATGGAAGCTTAAAATTTGTACACTAGAGCCATCTAGTTTGCAAATTTCAAACTAGGTGTTTTGTTTGATTTTAAATTCTGTATCTTTAAAACATTATATTCTAGCAAAAGACTGTATATAACATTTGTTTATAGGACTTAAAAAGAGCTTTTAATTAAAATAAAATTTTTTGAAATCGGCTTCAAATATGTGAGATATGCTAAAAAAACCTTTTACTGCTTTAAACGCCAATATCTCGAAAACAATGCGTTTTAGGAAAACGTTGTTTATAACATTTTTTGACCAATTTAAAATTATCTTTTATATAAGTGCTAAATTAACCAAATACAATAATAATTGCCTTAATTATAAACAAAAAACGCTAAAAATAGGAGTTTTACCCTATTTTTACCCCCTTACCCCCAATCATTTACCCCCAAAATCTAATCAGCTCTTCGGAATACGATAAGAAACAATATGCAAGAAACCGCAAGTCGATATCTCATGTAGAAATGGAGTTAGAGAGTTTACACCCAGGCAGACAGACAGACAGACGGACGCAAATTTTTTTTTACTGATTTCGACTCGGAATGTGAAAAAAACGTGGTCAAAGATTTTGACTTTTCGGCGAAGATTTCAATACATCGGCACTCTTAGTAGCACTAAGTGCGGATGTAAAAGTTAAGGATATTGTTAAGAATGGTGCTTTCTCTGGGGAAAAAACAGTTTAGGAACAAAATCATAAAAGCTCCATATTCTCTAATCATTTCTAAAAAACAAATAAATATAATCAATTAAAAAATATTTATATTCGGGATTTAACAATATGTTTTCCTTAATGTAACAAAAGAGAAATTATTTTTAAAAACTAAAAATTAATTAATCGCTTACACTCGCCGAGGCATACTTAAAATTAGGCGTTTTAACTGCTCTTGGTCCAAGATATCCCATAAATCCGGAAGAACCTGCTAGTTTCCTTAAGTCATGAAAATGTGGTTGACAATCAATTACAGCTCTACCAAGTATATATCCCAGATATGTTCATAACAGTTAAACAAGATAAGGGAACGTTCAAGTATTACGTAAGGCTCCTAGGTGGTTAATGGTATCGGAAAATAGGGTTACAGGGGGGGGGGTGATGGTCCAAAATGATCAAAATTTGCGTTAAGTAATACTTGAACGTTCCCTAATAAGACAGCGGCGGGCCATTTTTTGTTTTTTCGATTATTTTTTCTCATAGAAAGCAAAATATCCTTAAGTTTTTTCTATCAGTTTATATTATTCCCATTTGTTTAAATTAAAAACAAACTGTTTAATGTATAAACGATTTAATTTACAATTTCACGCAGGAAAAACAAACGTAGGTGTACAAGTTTATAAAATATGTAAATGGTATATATTTTCATTTTGATAAAATCGGTTTTTATTTATTATTCAGTGGCAATTTTGCCAAGAGAATTAATTGATTTTTGATTCGTATCTATCTAGTTTATGAATAATAAATGATTAAATAGAACATATGTTAATTAGGTACAAATTTCATATTCTACAAAATAATTAAATTTTTTGAACTAGTTCGAATAAGTTTCTTCAGCGTCGGACTGGTTAGCCTTTCGCTGGTGATGTTTATAATCCAGAGTTTGAAAAATTTAACAGCTGTTTAAAAAAAACAAAAAACAAATCTTTAAAAATAAAATTAAAAAAAGAATATGTTTTCGAAACTAAATTTTTTAAAAAAAAATTTAATAGATTTTACCATCATGTTAGTGCCCCTGGCATTATTTTTATAAAATATATCAATATTATTACAGTTTATAGGAAGACTAAAAAACGAGGCAACTAATTTAGAAAATTCCGCCTGTGTGTGTGTCATGACCAAAAATACAGTTTACGTACCCGGGCTCCATCGTGCACACTGAAAATATGGCCGGAAAAAGTGTTAATATTTAAAAATAAAATAAAAAAAAAAATATATGTTTTTGAAACTGAATTTTTTTTTTAAATTTTAATACATTTTACCATCATTTTGATGCCCCTGGCATTTTTTTTTATAAAATATATCAATAAATACCTAAATATTATGATGAAAATGCTAAAAAAGCAAGCATAAATTTTTAAACCACACGACGTAACAAAAAAGTTGACCATAATGTAATGGCTGGCAATTTTACTTTTGTTTGGCTTGGGAAAAATAATTTGTATAATATAATTTTAATCATTTTATTACGTTATTTAGTGGCTATACAACTTGTTTTGTCATAAAACATTAATAATATGACAGAAAAGCTTTTTGGCGAAAAAAAATGACTCGGCCGAAATGGCAAAATTTCTTAAAAATCGCGCGGCAGTTAAAGTATTAGAAGAACATGTTTTTTACGAATAACAACGTTTCAAAACTAGTTTCTTGAACCCCGATTTTTGAACTGACATTTGCAGTTTATTTGTTTTAATAGAAAAACGACTTTAGCACTATCAATTATTACAGTTTATAGGAAGGCTAAAAAACGATAGAGACAACTACTTGGAGCAATTTCGCTTTCGAGGGTTTTAGCCATGAATTTAGAAAATTCCGCCTGTGTGTGTCACGACCAAAAATACAGTTTTTCTACGACTGCTTTAGAATGTAAGCAAATACACACACTTTTCAAACACAGAATGAATCCATTCTAGCTCTAGATACGGTATGAATATTCCGTATCAAGTGTTAGAATGAGCACATGTAGTGCCATCTCTTGTTCATCAAAGTAAAGAAAACTGTAGCAAAGTTAGCAAAAATACAAATATTTTACCATGAAATATTGAATAATTTAATGCAATTTAAAGTTTTGCCTTAAAATTACATAAAGTTTATTAGTTTTTCTTAACATTTGACCAGTTTTTTATAAATCTAGTTCAAAAAATTAAAACTGCTCCATCTATTGTTAAATATTTAAACCTCATACCTGTCACAACAATCTGACAAAACCTTCAATTTTTGCATTATAATCTGTAAATATGTGCTAAAATTAAATATATATTTTTTTAAGTACTGATTTGATAAAATTATTAAATAACATTAATTGCTTTATTTAAAAATATGTGTTTTGTTGCATTTACAATGTCGAGTCACAAAAAAATATTGTTTTTAACCTTGTCCGCAGTTTAAAGCCATACAGTGTTTCATATTTGCAGTCGAAGAAAAAGTATAGTCTACAACACGTATGGAATAGTCATTTGGAGCTCGCGGGACCGTCATACTCGCCTGCCAGCTCGTATGACAAACTTTCCGCTCTCGCGGAATATTGTCTATTCCATACTAGTTATAGAATATACTATTACGTACCCGGGCTCCATCGTGCACACTGAAAATATGGCCGGAAAAAGTGTTAATATCGTTTTAATTTTTTTTGTGGTTCAGTGTTATTTAAGTTGTAAATGATATAATTTATGATAAAATATGAATGTTATTTCTTTTGCGAGTGCTAATTAAATCTCCGAACAAAAAGCGGAAGGTATTCTCCATTCTCACCCGCGTTAACTTGTTTCCATATGTGTTCCATATTTTACGATTCATAATTCCGCAATCCGCATGTCAAAAGAGGGTCACAATTCCTCATATCAAGGATTACAGGCAAATATTTATATTTAAAATAAAATAATTAGAAGTAATAATGTTATTACAATGAAACTTTGCCAATCCATAAACTACGAAGTCATTCCGCTAAGGCCAAATACCCATTGTGCATACTATACTGCCCTCTTAGTTAAAACGTCCTAATTAACATTGCTATTTTCCCTAATTTTTTCGAATAAATTCCAAATTCCCTAACTTCAAGGTTTCAGTTTTAATTTCCCTGACCTTTCCCTGAGTTCCCTGTTTTCCCTGACTGGTGGGAACCCTGAAGAATAGATAAATATGGCATAGAACAACCGGTATATGCAGATAAGTCGAAAATGACAAAAATGTTAGTTAGGACGTTTTAGCTAGGCCAGTATAGTATGTATACCTTTTGTGGACCACCGGCTTATAGTGTCATCATCATCAGAAGCGGTGTGGTAATTACAAGTTATAGCCACGGCACTCAGACCTAAGATCCATTGTGCATGACGCAGGCATCTGGGATGACACATCATTTGATTAGGATAATATTTCATGGGGTCTATAAAATACGTCACGTAAATTGACCAAAATTCATACACTTCATACCCCGTTTCTCGCGTTTTTAAAGGCTGTAGAGATTTTATATTTTGGCTTCCCCCCTAACACCCCCCCTTATTGGGAGGGTAGACAAAATATGAAACCTCTACATCCCGAGAAACGGGGTATGAAGTGTATGAATTTTGGTCTATTTTCGTGAGGTATTTTATGATCTACCCCAAAGAAATATCGACTAAATCGCTTGGGAACCACTTTTCGTAAGGCACAGATAAAATGTATGTCAAACGATTCCTAAAGTGGTCCCTATTCTCAACCACGCTGATTTTCCCCTTTTATAAATTTGAACAAACTATTATTTCTGCTACTCACATCAATCTAAGGCAAGTATTCGATTTATCGATAATTCGCTTAATAGCACAGGCACACAAAAAAAGGTCTGTTTACCCAAACGAGACAAACATTTCAATAAGTTTTTGTGGTTGGTTTGACTTGGTCAGTGTTTTGAGGTAAGGAACGAAATGTAACCGAGTTAAACCAACCCCAGATTCGGATTTAGCGACTCAAAAAACGTTTAGAAATGTTTGTTTCGTATGGGGAAACAGACCTTTTTTGTGTACCTGTACCTTCATGAAAAAAAAAGTCTTGTTGACCAGAGGAGACAAACATTTCTATAAGTTTTTGAGGTCGCTGAATCCGAATCTGGGGTTGTTGACCCGGTCAGGTCGCATTTCGTTCCTAACCTCAAAAAAGTGATGTAATATGTTTCAACTTTCATCACTTTTTTGAGGTTGGCAAAGAAATCCGACCTGACCGATTTAAACCAATCCCAGATTCGGATTCAGCGACCACAAAAATGTATAGAAATGCTTGTCTCTTCTGGAGAAACAGACCTTTTTTTTGTGTGCCTGTGTAATTATCTATTTATGAAAAAAAAATAGAGCAAAAGAGAGCTCAAATCATTCTGTAAAGAATTGTTCTATGTATTTTTGAGCTACGACTGGAACTCTTGGAGATATTCTATATTATATAGTCACGAGAACAAAAAAAGAAAAAAATAGGTACAGTGTAATTTGCATTTGAGTAGTTTTTTTGTCTTGGTTAGGTTATAGCGGCAGTAAAAAAAAAATAATGTAAAATATACATTATATTTTATTATTACATTGTATAAGTTTTGACACGCTTGTTTGTAAGGGGCTCATGTAATCTTTACTAGACCAGAACCAGTCTTTGGAATATGCATGAAGCTTCTCAAGTCTCAGCTTGAGGCTTGGGCTCAAATTATAATTTGTTGGAACAATGAGCATGTCTGAGAGTAACATACTAGGAACACTGAAATTCAATTGTTTTGGTAGGCAAGACCTTTTGCCATAAAACTTATTAAGCGTCCAATGAATTCGATTTGATTTTTGTCAAAAACATTAGTAATTACTAAAAAATTATAATTTGTTGGAACAATAACGGTTTTCCCTCTTGCATCAAATGATGGCTCACGAGGAAACACAATGGACCAGCTGGTCTGAGTGAATAGCAGTTATTTTGGAATTTCTGCTCCACTACTGATGATGATAGCTTGTTTGTTGCCTGGGATCCTCATATTCAATGCTAATCAGTCTGTGTTTCTGGTTGCAATACACCGTTTTTTTTTCTTTCTTTTTTTCTACGATTGTTATAATTTTACTCACTCACCAGAAACACGTAACATCGTGTGTTGGAAAATTTGTATTGTTTTCTTGTTTCTATGATGTTTTTTTTTTGCTTATTGCGTGGTGTCAGAACAGATAAATAATATTAATATTAATATATATTCAAAGTAGGATAATCCCTATCTGTTGTATAATTCGAAACAATGAACACAAGTCTCCCCAGGTCTTATTAATATTTTTGAAAATTATTTCCAAAAATCCCTCCATGCCTTTTTATGTATTCCATCTTTGAGCCGAGCTACACTTAGAAAATACTAATAAATAATACTAATTTTTTTTTGTAAATATATATTTGTTATTTATATCGTATTTAATACTTTACTTGTTAATATACAATACTACAAAGTGTGTATTGTATACAAAATGTGCTGGTACATTTGGATCCCCACGCTTTGGCCCTTTTTACCTACCACCTTACCAGATACTTTTATCCCTGCCAAATCTGGTTCCTAGTGAAAACTAGGATATCTTTTCAGGCAAGCAATCTTCTCTTTGGAGTTTGCTGCTCCGAAGTTGCAGCCTGCTTAGCACCTCACACTGCCCTAAAAGTAGTATGAAATTTCCTTTTTCCTCTTACGCCTTGGGCATATATAGTGGATTATTTTTTATCATTGTTGTGAGGTGCTTATTGAGGTCTGCTTGCATTCTATATTCCTCCAGTTTCCTTTTAGCCCCAGTATTTAGGGCTGTTGTTACCTGTTTTCTTGTTATTTCGATTACTGGTTTAGGTCCCATATATAGTGTTTCAGTCCCTAGTCTAGCGAGTCTATTCCCTTTATGTTGTCTGATACTCCAGAATTGCCAGGTAGCCATATGTGTACTATATTTAGTCTGGCTAGCTCGTCTAAGGGTTATCCATAAAATCATGGATCCACATTCTTGGACTAGTTTTAGGTTAAGACCAGATTGGAGGGTTCATTGTCTTTAAAGTCCAAATATTGCTATCTGGCTGTCTGAGCAGATGTACAAATCTATCTCATTGCCTCTTCTTCAAAGTTTGTCTGGATATCTGTTCCAGAAGCCAGCACCCGAGGTTTGGACGCCTGCAATACAAGATCCGTCATTATAACACTACGGAGTTGTTGGCGAAGAAAATTCCTCTGGTATAATAATCTCTGTAGTTCTGTGTATCTATTTAAAGGTCCCTCGTATAATACAACAATGACAAGTTCACAAACGCTTCTAATCCAGATATCCTCCCATAAACAAACTTATTAATCAAAAAAGGGTTCGTTTCGAGAAGATGAATATAATTTAAACGTTTTGATATCTCTTTTTGAATGTAGACAGCAGTGTTTGATGATTGGGGGGTGGTTTGCATCGGCGGTGGAGTCTACTCCTTTTGGGCTAATCCATATAAACAGATAGATCAAATTAAGTTTTTGTCTAATGCCAATGAGAGTATTTTATAAAAATAAGTTTTTTTAATTTTTTTTGACTAAAGCCGTTTCTACAAGGTCTAAAGATTTGTAATGCCGCCAAAGTATACTTAGTCCACAGTAGCGATATTCTCCCCAAAATATGAAGATTGTTTATTTACAAAGTTTTATTATGGTGAACACTATAACTTTTATGTTTTGGAATAATTTATTTTACAATTGGCATAATTATTTTTAACAATCAATGTTTTGTTTTTGCACAAAAAGGGATTTCCTAAGAAATAAATATCTGGTAAATATATTTTTTGGAATTTCACATTAATGTCATGAAATGAGTGAAAAAGTGGTTGTCGACAAAATTTCGGTCAGTCTGTCCATATGTCTGTAAACTTTATAGGTTTTGAAAGGATTTTCCGATTTGAATTTTTTTTTTGACTAAAATTTGGTTAACATTAGTGTATACACTAATAAATATACTAATACATGTAGGTGCTAGATAACAAAAGCGGAAAAACTAATATTTTTGGCCACAACTCGCTGATTACACAGGCCAATAAATTTTCAACGTTTGAAAGTTGATTTGGATCTGAAAGCTGATTTTGGGTAATTTAATTGTTGATTTTGAATATAACTTCCACTTTTGTCCGTCACGTAAGGGTTTTAAACAACTGCACAGTGGGCTAGGAAAGAAAAAAACAGGGACAAAATTATGATACCGCTGATTTTGAATAAAATAACGAAAAATTTCAAAAAAAAATCAGCTTATTAGGGTTGTCCAAAATTTTATTTTTGTTTCTGTTTATAATAATGTGTCAATATGCTTCTTTTGGTTATATTAATGTAGACCAATGTCGTGGCTTATATCAGAAAAAAATTATACGTGATGAAAACAAAAAAAAGATTGTTTGGCAGTGGGTCTTAACTAAGCTAAAAAAGAAAAACGTCCTATCACAAAAGCCTTGTTGGCCTGTGTTTCTTATCGTAGAAAAATTTTTATGGTTAAAAAACACTTTAATTTTTCTAGAAAAACATTTTTTAACTTTTTATTAAAAGTTTTAAGTAAATTTACAAGTTATGAAAATAAAATCATTGTTAATAATAAAAACTTTTTTGGCCTACAGTAGGGATGTTTCGATGCTTGATATTAGTATGCGTAAAAAGTTCATCCAACCCTAAATGTCTTGATAATCAAGACTCTTGTGAGACAAGACAAGAGTCCCCAGATGAGACAAAAAGTTATTTGTCGAGAAATGGTCAAATGAAAGATTAGCCTATTTCTTGTCTCAACTCAAGAAAAAAATTTATTTGTTTATTTTTTTTTTCCTTTTTCTTAAAAATAAAATAAAAACAATTTTTTTTTAAGTTAAAAAAATTTTTTTTTTTTTTTTTGGTTTAATCGAACAAAAAATGTATTTTTTTTTATTTTTTGAAATTTATCTTTTGTTTTTTTTTTTGAAATATAAATTTTTGATTTTTTTTATTTTTTTTTGTTCGTCGCAGAAAGAAAATAAAAAAAAAATTAAATTTTTTTGATGTTTTTTTTTTTTTTTGAAATAAATACTTTCAAGTTCTTTTTTGGGAAAATCCAATATACCATTTACTGTTAATATTATATAATGAAATGCGTAACATTACATATCTTCACGGCTTTTTAATGTCATACTTTTTGTATGTGTTAACCCTTGGCGAAGTAATTAAAATCCATTCCGTCAATTCTCTTTTGATTAATTGTGGACACAAGCGACAGGGGTCTCCACTTTTGACCCCCCTTCTATCCTCGGTGTTTATCTCTATGGACCAGTCGACAGTAATTTCCATCTCTCAGCTCTCAATCGCTACTTTTAATAGAGCAACGAATTAAAAATTTTAGAGCAAGAACCACGCAAATACAGATATAAAAAAAAATAAAAATAAACATTTCATTTTCCCTCGACAGATTAGGAAGCCACAAGTCGTACGAGTATTAGCATAATTTTTATTGAGGATTCTTAATGAAAATTAAATTAAAATTAAATTAAAATTCCCCCAAACCCGATTGACCTGAAATTTTGTATTAACATTTTCCTTGGTATGAAAACCTGCGATACAAAGTTTTAACCAAAAATCAGCAATGGCGTAGGAGTAATTAATTTCAAAAGATGAATTTATTTAGAATGAAAGTTTAGTGTCTTATAGACATCAAACTATATAATTTTATAAAGAAATTACACTGCAATACTACAGAATTTTCACAATTAATGAGAAAAAATCACGCCAATAAGCGTGAAATAGTGCTATTTATATAGCATGTAGCTGCTCAGCTATATGTCATTTTGGTAGCTGCTCGTTTTCTAAACTTGTACTCATGCGCTAAAAACGTGTGTTTTGAAACTAGTACTTTAATATACTATTAATTATATCTTGTAATCTTGTTAACTGTTGGCATTTATATTAATTTTGGGAAGCATGAATAAAGACTTAAAAATTTTACTCATTTATACACTTATAAGTGTTTACCAGATACCATTTAAGAAAAAGGGCACAAAAAACTGTTAATCCTAAAATACTTGTATAACCCATTAACATCCAAAAGCGTTTCACTAGACCATAAAGTAGATAAGATTCGATTTTTGACGCTACGTCTAGATTGGGATGATTACATCGCCATGGTGCACAACAGGAAATATTGAGACTTTGATGCAATAACATAATTTTTACTTTTCTTTCAAATCTATGTAATGTGTTTGCGTTTTTTATAAAAAGTTCTAAAGTAAATAATTTCTGACCACATTAAAAACAAATATAATATTTCAAAAAAACTACACAATGTAACTAAATCTTAGGAACTGATATGGATTCAGCAGCTCAAAATTTATAAATAAACTAGCTTGTTTTTATTAGGTCAAAGATAAATCCCTGTTCTTTGGTAAAAGTGTTAAGTTTGACGATGCTATAAAAAAAAGCCATCTAACGATTTTTTTAATTTTTCACAGTGCATAAAATACACCACAGAATCATAATCTGAAAAAACATAGGAGTTTAGGCGAAACTTTTTAGAACTAGCCGTGCTCTGTAAAGTTAGAAGAAGTATAATAACATGTCTAAAGACTAATGATAGTAATATCATTTAAAAAAACTTTAATATTTTTACACTTTCAATCAGGCCTATTCACATGTACCATTGAAATCTATTCAATATTGACAAAAATTACAATCCCATGCAGTTTTAATACATGACCTTGCAATTTTCGTCAATATTGCCACAAATCTCAATATCAATGGTACGTGTGAATAGGCCTGAATATCCTTTAAGAAAATATCCCAAAACCAACATAAAAAAAGTCCCACTACTGCACCAAATGAATAAAAAGGCGGTCCTTTTGACTATTTGTTTTTTTTTATAACGCTCGGCATACAAAGATGAGCTATCTCTATTTATTAATTTATTAGCTTACAAAAGAATAAAAAATGTGATAAACATATAATGTCTGACTTAGCTAAAACGGGGTATATGAAACTCTTACGCCAACCTACAAGTAATTTTCTAACCGAAGTTACCTAAACTGGGTTACCTAATTAACCAGTTTAACCAGTATATCAAATGATTACACCATCTGATAAAACTTACCTCACATATGGTAAGTCTAGACCAGGGCGGTATGAGGGAGTGGGATAACCCCCATTGTTTGGACAGTATAAAAAATTAAACCTTCTAGATGAGATTCCCAACTTGGAACTTCCCGGGACACGTGGTAAATTAGAATTTTAAAGTATGCCCACTCAAATCTCTAAAATCCTGTTGAAAATTAACAAAATTTTCGAGATTTTTGCTTAAATTTTTGAAAGAAATTTGAAAAATTTGTACATGGACTGCCCACATATGCATAGTGGTATACCCATCGTGCAAAATAAATACCCAGTAAAAACTTCTTAAAAAATGCTATTTATTAAGAAGACCTCCTCAAAAATTAAATTGTATGATGAACAAAAAAGTCAGATACCACGATCTGACTAAGACCGGCTAGCCAGGCAGAATAAGTGAAGTGTGGAATTGATAAATTTGGTCTTTTCGGTGTTTCTTTTTCAAATATATCTAGAAGGCGGTATACAGCGCCTTAAAAAGGATGTTTATCTTAAGGTCATCAATATTGAAACCAATACTACTAGATTTTCTTTCGGAATGGCTTTCATTCATTCAAAAAGGTACCTACAAATATTTATATTATTTCATTAAATCCTTTGATAAGATATCTTAAATTTTGGTACAATGTAGTTTTAATAGAAGACAAAAGAGAAACTTAATAGGCCATTATTTGTAGACAGCTTAAATATTTAAAGTTCTTATCTAAGTGTTTTAAATATCCAATGGCTGGAGTGGCATCGATTATGCTGGACTTCGCGCCATCAATTTTACAATAAATGGCAAATGAAAAATTCCATCTTAAACGATTCTTCTTTTTTAGTAAATGTCGATTCATTCATTTGACTTTTTCGTATGACCATGTTTTTAAGCCATTCGCACAAAAAGAAAAAATATTAAAAAAAAAGTATTTGTGATACTTGTGTTAGATACTTTGATATTTGATATAAACATATTCAACTAATTAAAAAAAAAATAATAATTTGTTTTAAGTTAAATTAGTTCTTAAGTAAGTACTTAAGTACTTGTTTCCAATAAATTATTATAAGTACTATTTTTCATTATTTTTAGAATTTTAAATACTCAGTATAAATATTTACTTGCCATCTTTCATTTAAGTTTTTTAAAGCTCAGTAACTACTTTTGACTGTTGGTATTGAGCATATTAAAGAAAATCCTCTTGATTTAGCCTAGAATACAGGAGTAAAGTGAGGTTAAAAAATCTGTTAAGTTTATTCATTAAAATTTTTTGTGAAAAAGGATAAAATTTGGCTTTTAAAGGAATTTTACATGTTTATGTATAACTATATCTTGATAAAACTACTAAAAACAAATATTTATTCTTGGCGTCACCAAAAGATCAAAATATTTTGCGATCTTCGTATTTTTCAACTTTCACAGCCGTTCCTCGAAATTTATGTTTTTGACCAAAGAATATACCTGCCAATTTACTAGTGTCGTCTCTCTGATACTTATCGACCAAACTTTGTCTAAAACAATATAATGTAAGCATTTATAATTGTTCCTTTGTGGTTATCTATTTCTCATTCAGTTCTCACGGGTCTTCGAAACATTTTTGCGTCCTATACTTTTTGGTCATTTTTAGTCTCAGGTGTTGATGTCACATTGGAACACTGAAAATTCCCCATCACCAGTAAAAATAACCTGTTTTTAAGTTTTATTTTAAGCTCCAAATTATAATCATACTAAACTAATTTTAAATAAGTAGAGAAGATAAGCATTAATAAAAATTTGAAGAAGAAACAAGAAAAAAGAAAGGAACAAGAGTAGAGAAAAAAAAGAAAGAAGAAAATAAAGAAGAAAAGAAAGAAGAAAGAAGAAAGAAGAAAAAAAAATAATAAAGAAAAAAAAAATTCTGGGGAGTTTTAGTTTTCCCCAATATTTTGTATAGTCAGTAGCTGGAGGAATCTTAGTACATCACTTTTAACTTATCTCCTTGGTCATTAAGAACGATCTTGCTACAGGCTCTGTTACAGTGTCGAACCTCTCCCAGATATCGTAATATTTGTTAGACCGGATTTTTCTCTTAATGGATCAGGTCTCGGACATTTTTCGGGTGAAACAAGGCATTTTCGGAGAATATTTTAGCTTAGAGAATTGCTGCTTTTATTTAATTTATGTTTCCGATCAGTGATAGGAAACCATACCATAAGAGAGACTGGCATAACTTGGTATACTTTTTATGTTATGCTTTTTTATTAACGATATTTTTATACAAAAACTTATAATAATACACCAAAAAAATAAATTTTTCCACATTACATTTACAATATTTTGCAAAAAAATGCTACAATATTTTACCAAAAATTTATGGATTCAAGTACAGTAAAATTCTTGGTAAAGTATGTAAATTAAAGTACGTACCTACTTTTAAATTCTTTGATATTTATTTTTTACTTTACCATACCACAAGGGAGACTGGGATAACTTGGTATACTTTTTATGTTATGCTTTTTTATTAACGATATTTTTATACAAAAACTTATAATAATACACCAAAAAAATAAAATTTTCCACATTACATTTACAATATTTTGCAAAAAAATGCTACAATATTTTACCAAAAATTCATGGATTCAAGTACAGTAAAATTCTTGGTAAAGTATGTAAATTAAAGTACGTACCTACTTTTAAATTATTTGATATTTATTTTTTACCGTGTGGTTTGGTGCATGCTAGTATAGTAAAATGTAATTAATATTAGTTTGAGCTTTCCTAACAGTTTTAATTTACTCAACAGCAAGTACTTACTTATCTTTTTTTTTGTTGTATTTTTTTTTATTTTTTTGTAGTTATGGTATTCTCTTAGATAAAAAAAAACTTGGGCTTGTCTGTCCGGAAGTATATTTGAGGACACTAACTCGAGAACTTTTTGTGATAAAGGAATTTAATTTAGAACTAGGACTTCTTACTTAAAATTCTGATTGTTATTGGTAGAAATCGGATGATGATCGTATCCTTTGCAAAGATGGTCTTAGAGTTTTCTTATTTATTTTTTAAAACTCTAAAAATGTATTGAACTATAGAAGAAAGTATTGTTTTGTATGCATCAATATTTTTTGTGAACATGTCTCCCCTAGATAAATATTTTTTCATCTGAATGGACCTTGTATTGGGACAATTGGAAGATAACAAAAACCCATCACATCGACATTATAAAGCATTGGATATGTTAAATTAAAAGCTTTTGTTGTAAAACTGGCTACTTACGAGAACCATTTTAAAACAAGGTACGATTATAATGAATGAATTTGGTTAAATTATTTTTAAGTCATTCAAACTTCACCAACTCTTTAATAATTAGTCTTTAAGACTTAGTCTCACTATAGTAGTATTTAATGGCTAGCTAGGACAATTATCAGTAGTAATATCATAAGTACATGTTGAATTATCGATAATTTTTTTACTGTATTAAAAAAATATTTTGCTTGGCAATTGTTTGAGTGCATTTTTCGTGTTACCAAATTTTGACAAAAAACCCACAAAAACAATTTCCTTAAGCAAAATATTTTTTTATATACAGTAAAAAAGTTATGTATAGTTCAACATGCACGAATGGTATTTTGAAAGACTATTTCACAAACAAAATAAGGAAGTATATAATATTACAATGTTTTATATTGTTTCATATTTAAATTAAAAATTTAAGAACTAAACAAAAATATTACTTTACAACTATAATTAAAAATTTAAATCTCAAATTTGCCTCTCTTTTTAAATCCACGATGTTTACTTGTTCGCGAATGTTGCCAAGTCTAAACTTTGCTCGAGGGATATTTTATGCTTAAGATTATTCCAATAAAATAGTTGTTATCACATAAATTATCATTTAAATAAAGATGATTGCTGTTTTTGTTTAAAAAGTCTAGTTTCCACCCGTAAAAAAAAACAATTTCCTATCGGTGTCTAATAAACTTTGGCAACACTGTACTGCAGCGCAGTCATTTGATGTTTTGATTTCCTTAATTCTTTACTGCAAATATATTTTTAATAAATAAGTGTTTAAATTAGTTTTTAGTGGCCTGTTTTTAATACCAAGATTCAATTCAATTCAAGTCCTGTACTTAGGGGATGCTTAATTAAGTAGAATAGTACGAGGTTAAAAATAAAACAAACAAACAAACAATTAAATAAATTAAAACTTATGAATATCAGTGATTTAAAGCTTTTAATATGGAAAATGCATAAAATATAATATATTATCTGAAATTAATTAGGGTTTATACCTAGGATGTTTTAAAATAAGCATTTATATTGCTTATCAATGAAAATAAATCAACTAAAGGTAAGCTTCACAAATTAAAACCCATTTTGCAAAAATATAACATTTATTAGGATGTCAGTAACTGTCAGTTCCTTGTTTCCATAGTAACCAAGTGATAATTGCATATGTTCAAAAATTATCAGATTCATTTTGATCTGATTGGTCAAGAAACTAAAAATGCAACGTTTTGATTTGCCTAAATATTGTTTGTGAAATAGTCTAATATATTTTGTTCAATACCTAAATGTAATAAGACAATTACTAGCTTCATTTTAAAAAAGAGAAACTTGTTAATTACCCATGCGTGGCTTTTACTTTATCACTTACAAAGTAAAAAGCATTCATCTGTCAAATTTTTTTACTACAAATTTTGTATTATAAAATTAAATCTAGAACTAAATATTCTTATTTTTTCTTCTACTTGCATTATCTGTTATCTAACGTTATTTTTCTTACAAAAATATGTGTTGAACAATTTTTACATGTTTTACTTTAATTTTTTTTGCGAATGAAATAGTGTGAAATTATGTCGACTTGCAATTGTTTCCGATAAAACTTCAAAGCAGGCTACTTGATTTAATATACGACGTTTTTAACCTTCCGGAACTCGGGTGCTGTCTATCATTCCTTGCTAGGAAGGTAAGTTATTTATATTTATACCTCCCATATTTTTTTAAAACCGTTATTATCTTTTTAAGTTAAAAAAAATGGTCTTACTGGAGCACTGTTTCGCATCTCTAATAGCACACTATCTTCTAAGAATATTCTCAGAACATTCTAAGAAGGACAGAATATTCTTTGAAACCTTTTAGAATATTTTTAGGACGTCTGTGTTATCATTGTGCGAAAATTGTTTTAAAAAACGATAAATAATATTTTTTTATACATAGCTATATATATTTTTTGACATTAATAAATCTCCATATTTTATTTTTTTCCAATGTGTTATACATCTAAAGAGTAGGAATAAACACGCATATAAGAAAATAAAAAAAAAATTAAGTATTAAATTATATTATGAAAATTAAAAATAGCGAAGACTTGTTTTGTACCTACTAAGAAGAAAATCCTTGATTATCAAAAAAAGTCCTTTAGATTTATAAATAAATTGCCTGCAGTACTGAAAATAGCTACCCAATCCAATTCTGTGAAAAACTTGTATTTAAAATAATTTATAAATAATTTGTTTTAAAAATTATAAGCTAATGATTTATAAAAGTTTTTGTCTGCAGCTCTAACATAATTAGGGGCTGTCCATATATTACGTAAATCAAATTTTCAAAAAAATTGACCCCCTCCCCCCCTGTGTAACAAACTGTCACATTTACCACGAAAAAATGCCTCAAACTTTAAAAAAATATTCATAATCAATATCACACAGGGAAAAAATACTAGGTACCTCTTTTTACACTGAGTGTCACATATAACACGTATATTGTTTATGCACAGATGCACAAAATAGTACACACATTGGTGTTCTGTGAGTACACATTCCGCGCGAAAATGTATCATCGCCGATGATTCATCGGCAAGATCACGCAAGAACAGGGCCTTAGGATTTTTTTTAATATCAATGTCAACAGTTTTTTTAAAGATTATAATATTATTTAAATATGTAAAGGTTTTATAAAATAATTTGCGTTTCAAAATCCAAGGTGTTAAGAAAATGCGTTTCATGGAAAATTTTAAAAAAATTCGCCTGCGGCGCTAAACTTTCCAACAAGGTGAAATTCTTAGATATCTAAAAAATGTAAATGATTTTTAAAAAGATTCGCTTGCGGCACTAAAAAAATAATATTTGAACCTCATAAAGGCATGGACAATCATACATATTCCTAATTAAAAACATTTGCAACAAAAGTGTAACCTACTCATTCCGTACCACCCATGGATGAGCCCCCTAGATTTTTCTGGTTACTGCCTTGGATATAGCCCGTCTAAAACCTGGTGGGACACCCAGTATTACCATTGTTTTGCTGTTATGTCTTTGTGTTTGTTCATAACGTGGGATTAAAATTTATTAAATATAACGATGTGTTTGTTGTATTTTTATAAATAATTCAATGTGAGTCTTCGTTTAACATTTGCGTGATATGCAAGATAAAAATCAACATACTTTTATATAATTACAGCGATTTACAATAGAAATATACATATCAATAGTATTCTTGCAATACGTTTACCTATATACAATATATTATACATCTATATATTATATACCTAGATATTTTAATAAATAATAATAATAATAATAATAATAATAATAATAATAATTTTAATTAATATAATAATAACAGGCAGTGAAGATATGTAATGCTACGCATTCCGTTATATACCGGGTGTGCCAACTCTATTTACCCAACAATTTTCTCGAAAACTTAAATTCTGCGAAAACCAGTTTAGGTTCTCTTATCTAGACAACTTAAACTATCTTTTAGCATATATTTGATACCTTCAGCTCTTAAAATGTGGGCAGGGGGCATGGAGGGACATTTTTTTTAATGGAAAGGGGTTTCTTGTAAAACAACATTTTAAAGCTTATTAAATTCCCTATTTAACTATATATTTTCAATTTTTTTTAAACATTTTGTTTTTGATTTCAAATAGGGTTGAAAATCGGTATTTTTGTCACAATTACTCTAAAAAAAATAAACAATTTTTTAAAAGTTACTAATTTTATGATGGAAAAACATAAATTATATTTTTAAACTAATTTTAATTGACATAAATAAAAATTTACAAAAAAAAAAATTTAGCACAAAAAAATAAAGAATCAAAAAATAGTTTGGACTTTTTAAAAAAACATAGTCCAAACTAGAATTTTATTTGCTTTAAAATGATGTATCACGCGACCCCCCTTTCCATTAAAAAAAACTCCTCCCCATACTTCCCTACCCACATTTTAAGAGCTGAAAGTATCAAATATATGCTAAAAGATAATTTAAGATGGTTTTGGCAGAACTTGATTATCGCTTTTAGTTTTTAAGAAAATGGTTGGGTAAATATAGTTGGGTCACCCGGTATTATTCGCAGTAAAAAGTATATTGCATTTCCCAAATACTTAAAAAAAAAATAACAAAAAAAATAATTTTTTTAGAAGATCTTTTTTGAAAAATCAACATTTATTGAAACTTTTTTTTTTAATTTTAAAAAAAAAAAACCTATTTTTTAAATTTTTATTATTAAATTTTCTTTTTGCGAAAAACGAAAATAAGAAATGTTGTTTAAAAAATAAAATTTTTAATAAAAATTTCAAAAATTTTCAATTTTTTTTATTTATTTATTTATTTATTTATTATTATTATTATTTTTTTTTTGTAGAATTGATCCTTATAATAAAAGTAATTTTTCCTGAAAAAAATACGTTAATCGGAATTTTCTTTCACCATTTTTCGATTTTTTTAAAAGTTTAACCCCCATATTTTTTTTTGTTTTTGGGGGGATTACTTTCAAAAACAAGGGATATTCCCCTCATAGAACTTGATTTTTCCTGAAAATTTTTCATTCACCGATCGGATTATCGTTCTTGAGTTATCGTGTACAAAAATCGTGACATCAGACGGACGCGTCCGGACGGACAGACTGACATTTGAAAAAAAAGTTGCTTATTTTTTTATGAAACAAATTTATGTCCAAGAATTTTTTGTCTAGGACGATTTTTGAAATTTTTTGAAAATTCGAAACTACCGTATAATATTCTAGCGCTAGCTGTGATTAATATAATAATACTAGGCATTCAAATTATTTCAAATATACACTAAATAATAATATATTTTTTTGAGATTTTTTTTAAATGTGTACATCTGGCCCATTAGCTCAGTTGGTTAGAGCGTCGTGCTAATAACGCGAAGGTCGCGGGTTCGATCCCCCCATGGGCCAAATTTTTTATTTATTTTTCTAGAATAAGCAATTATACTAAACTGTTTTTGGGGTCGACGAAACTGAATCTGATAATAACAATTTTCTAACTCCACCCCCGGGAGGGGGGTGATTTTTTTTAATTGTAAATATTTTAGTAAAAATTTGTATATAGGGGGTTTTAAGGCTAAAACTGAATCTGATAATGAAAAATTCTAATGCCCAAAAGTATTCTGGCAAACATATACTGATAACTGATAATAAAAATCAGTTTTTTTCGGAAAATCAAAAAATATTTTTATATTTTCTATTAGAAAATGTGTGACCTTTAAAATGTTTTTAATATTTTTTTTGAAGATTTTGGGAGGAAAAGCTTTTAACGCGTTTTTCTCGAAACGGCATTCTTTGACCTGGCGCAGTTCATTTTGAAAAATCTACTAAACTGATCTACTTCAAATTTTAACTGCTTACTCTTCGTACGTGTCTCTATCGCAGGAACTAGAATTATATTTTTTTTTAACAATTACAGTTCAAAAATAAAGGTCTAAAAATTCTATAGTCCGCCATTTTGTTGATTACCTGGAGTCGAGAAATCACCTGCCCCAGCAAAAAGAGTCATTGTGTTCAGGCCGCCATTTTGAAAAAAGTTCTGACCAAAAAAATATATATATTTTTGTAAACTTTAAACTATATATTTTATGTATAAGAAAGCCCTGCAATAAAATATAATTTTTTCTACGAAAAAAAAATGTTTTGAAAAAAGGTCGATTCCACCAGAAACTCCCCTTAAACTTGGCCGGCACCCTTTAAAGGAACATTTATCTCCACTTTAATAATTCATCGTATCCGAACAACAAGGTTTCAACTAACATTTTTTCATGTTTTCATTTTTTTGCATTTTTGAATAGAGCTTTTTACTACCTTTTTTCCCGTACTTAAAAAATAAAAATATTATGCACATAGTCCATTTTATTTACAAATAACCATATTCTAGCTGCATTTTTGGAGATTTTTTTAGTGCAACGAGGTTCTAACTGATAATAAAGTTGAATTTGAATTTTTTACTTAAAAATCAGATACTGGTTAATGAAAATTAACTTAAGTCACATCGATGTCTTTAAACTGATTATTTATTTTAGCTAATATTTAAAATATCAAGAAAATGTGTATTATAGGTACTAATTTATCCTAAAGTTAATTTTTTAAGGTATAGTTATTTTAAATTTGCCGCTAAATACTCCACAAAGTCCGATTTACACTGAAGCATTTGGCTTGTTTTGAATGTCAACATAAACAAAATTTATAATTTTTGTTTACTTACTTTGTTTTTATGATGTTTTGATGTAAAAAAAAATGAGAATTGATAAAGCTGTTGCTAAAAAAACTTTTGTATTCCAGTAGAAACAAAATTTGCTTACAAAATAGCTATTATTCCAAGAATTTAGAGGAATAAACCATTGTTTTGTTCCCGTTAATGGCACGTCAACGTTTTACGGTTGTGTAAATTGGGCCTAGTCATTTCGCTTACGACGCATGCGTATCTTACGTTGCTATGGTAATTTCGAGATTGTTTACAAGCGGGAAGGTTTAAAATAACTATACCTTAAAAAAATAAACTTTAATATAAGCCCATCCCAGCATAATACACCACTTAATTATTAAATTTAAGGTAAGTTTCAGGATTTTAAAGTTTTCATTGATCATAATTCAAATCTATAATTTATACAGTTGAAACCCACATAGGTAGAGAAGCTATAGTGGGTATTAGATAAAGACAAAAACACATTAGGTGTGTAAAATTTGGTCCGCCATTTTTACCTTTTAAACGTCAAAATTTGTAAACAAAAACAAAACCTTAAAAAGGTTTTTCACACTTTAGTAAAAGTCTTTACAAAACAAATCATTTTTAAGTTCAAAATTTTAACACTATAAACAAAATAAAACTATAAAGACACGCAGATACCACCAACAACGACACAAACAAAATATTACCAATTATTCGATTTCATAACAAAATGACAGAGTGCAGCGTTGTCGGACCTCCTATCCATGTAAATTTAAGTTTGCTTGCATTTAAACGGTTTGACTGTAAATTTATGCTGTCTTTGAGTGTTCTAATTAAAATTTGTAGCAAAATATTGGAGATTTATTGGTTTTTATAATTAAAAATTATACACTTGAAATATTGTTGGCAACGTAGAACCGCCATTTTTACCGTTTAGATGTCAATTTTCTATCTATTGTTATTACGCAGCGCAGAACCCTGCGCAAACGTTTATTTCCTCTATATATTCTCTACCTATGTGTTGAAACCGTGTTGTTCTCATAAGACGAATTGTTAAAAAATGACAGATTGTGCGTTACTAGCTTTCCCCATGGAGAGAAACGGCTGTTGAACAGTGGATGGATGCTCGTTTGATTAATTAATGAATGAACTGTCTTGACTAAGGTGGCTCCTAATGGCGCATAGTGTTGTCACCGAGCCGGTTATTTATCGACGACATAAAACGCAATTACCTGGGCACGGTACCTTTAATGGCCGATCGGTAGACGATCAACTGTTTATTAACGCTTATTCAATGACTTCGTTTCACGACATTTGTCACTTTGGGAATTGATCAAATGAATTATCAAAATTTTGGACCCAAAATAATATTAAGGGTTTCAGACTCATTTGGCCAACTGCTGATTTTATACCAAGTTTTGCCATACGTGGTGAAATTTTTATAGTAAGAGATTTTTTTAATATTGTTTTGAAAACGATTTGAGTTTAACAAAGTTTTAAAATACCTATTACGTAATAAAACTATCCCTGAGAAAAGGCCACAAGGGAGGAAGAAGAAGAAGAAGAAAAAGAAGAAGAAGAAGAAGAAGAAGAAGAAAAATAAGAAGAAGAAGAAATGAAGAAGAAGAAGAAGAAGAAAAATAAAAACAAGAAGAAGTAATAAAACTATATTATAATTAGGGGTGACCTGGGCTAGTTGTCGCAGGGGTAAGTTGTCGAAGTGCTTGTATCTCAAAAAGTAAAATAGTTTTCTGCACCAAACCGAGATTAACCTCTGCTTTACAAAAATGCCATTTATCATTTGAAAACTTTTTTTTTAAACCATTTTAATCATTTTATTAGAGGTTTTTTCATTACATTTATTTACGATAATTCTGAACTATAAATAGTTTCAATTTTGATGACAAAAATTTGAATAAAAAAATAGTTCTAACTGTCAAAGAACAATTAAACTAAGAAAACAAACGAAATCTTTAAGGGACCAAGGTAAACTTCAATTGATTTATCACGGTTGAGTCAACCTGGTTGACGCATCTAACTTCAGTAATTTTAGCAAAACTGCACTTTTCTCTTCAGTATTGGTATTTTTTTAAATAGTTAATTTTAATCATTCCGGTTGACGCATCTAACTTCAGTAATTTTAGCAAAACTGTACTTTTCTCTGCAGTATTGGTATTTTTTTAAATAGTTAATTTTAATCATTCCGATGATGTTAAATAAAGATAATTTTATTTATCTTTATTTAACGAAATAATATTATTGCTGTGAATTTAGGAAAAATAGTGTGCATACCTTTTCGGAAAGTATCTGTCTTGCATTCGAAATAAATCACTTTCCGTATACGTTATATAAGTTTTTGTACAACCCACTTATAAGCACTATTATAGTGCTAGCACATTCAGTTTTTTAACGTTATAGTTTAAAATGACAAAGCGTCGTTTTAACGCAAAAAGTCTATTACGTGTTGGTACCAAAATGCTACATCATAGTTAACTAGTTGATGACTGCGTATTGAAAAGAAAAAGTTAATATGACATTTGGTCAAAAAAATTCCAAAATTTTTCTTCAATTTTTGTAAAAAAAAGGCTAGAAAAAGGATAATATAAGTATGCTATGCAATTTGTTTTCGAATTGCCTTTAGCCGCACTCGCATGATTTTCTGACTTTGCTTGTCTTTATCAAAAAACATTCATGCTCGAGCATCTTAAAAATAATTGGGTTAACATTATAGCCTTTTTACTTACCTGACTCAACTAGAAAGACTGCTCGCTTGTTCGGCCGGAAGTACGATGCCAATCAGATTTTTATATGTATAGGTATCTTGGTTGTTAATTAATTGATTTTAAAAATATTTTGGTAACCAGCAGTGTTTTTAAAAGTTTTACACAACTAAAAAGATTTCGAACTTACACTTTTAAACGGTATTTAAAAATGACTGAATAAAGCAAGAAAACAGTCCAGGAGGGGTGTAAATTTCAAAAATTCATGCGCATACAACAAAATTTTAATTAATTAATTTTTTTATCTTATGGGAGGTATATTCAGGGCCGGATTAACATATTGGCCCGGTGGGCCTGCGGCCCAGGGCCCACCCAAGACTGTTTAGGTAAAAATTTAAATATTTAAAAAATATCTAGTAGTAAAATTTTTGTTTGTTTTTTGTGAAACTTTAAATTGTAACAATGTTTCAAAATTAAGAATCAAATTTGTAATAATTTTCGGCTATGGCGCTAGAATTTCACGCGTTTAGGAATTTGTAAAACTTATTTGTAAAAATTTTCACCAGAGCTTTCTTGCATTTTTATTAAACTTAAAATTGTAACAATATTTTGAAATTTAAATAGAGCCTCAAAAGTGTAAAAATAGCCTGCTGTGCTAGGGATTTCTTGAGTTTTTGCAAGACATAAGTTTTAAAAGATTGAATTTTAAAGGAATACGTCAGAAATTAACAGAATTAGTGAAACAATCGCCTGCGGCGCTAACTATTTTTTAGTCGCTACGGCCCTGGATGAAAAAGTATTTTTGTTTGGAAATATGGGGGCCCGGAAAAAAATACAGGGCTTCTAGCTGGCTCAGTCTGGCCCTGAATACAGCTTGTTAATTAAATATTAATTAATCATTTTTTTGTATAATATTATTTAAAGTAACACCCACGGCAACTTTTAGTTCGGCTATCTGGCAACCAAAATCTTTGTTTTTTATAAAAAAAAATTAAATTCTGTAATTTTTATTTTGTAACAACTATAATAGTTTAAAAGTTGATAATAGGGGGCCCCAGAAATTAGCTGCCCAGGGCCCATTAATCCGGCACTGGGTATATTTGTATATTTTTATTTTTTCATGGCGGGGTATTAACCACCATTACTCCTACTGAATTCGTCGCTGTTTCCAAGGAAAGTGTACTGAAAAAAACTGGTGCGTTTTACTGTTCAAACTTCTAAAACTGGATTGAACGGGTTTGTCATTTTAGTGCTTACAGAATTTTAAACCGTCCGGATGCGTCCAAGATTTACGATTTATCAGATCGAATCGTTTTAAGTAGGTTTTGTTTTGGGAGTGTAAATAATGATTTTGTTTTCTTTGAGAAAACTTCGAGGTTAAAACAAGTCTCAAACAGATTATAACTATTTAATTCATCTTTAGACTTAAAAGAGGAAATTTATTTGTGAACTTAAATTTGAGGTTACAGTTTTTTCGTGTAATGACATTTCTTCAACCAACCCATTTTAGTGCATTATATTTCAATCTATTCAATCCACTTCTTCTTCGCTTACTGTTGGTATTAGCTGATTCAGTCCACTTTGAAAAAAAATTGCACTAAAACGCACCAACTGTCATTATCAATGCTTTGTTTGGACTTTTGATATGTCAATCTATTCAATCCACTTCTTCTTCCCTTACTGTTGGTCTTAGCTGATTCAATCCATTTTGAAAAAAAAATGCACTAAAACGCTCAAACTGTTTTTTTTTTCAATGATTACCTACAAAACAAAAATAGCAGTTGTATAACGCAGCTAGCTCAGTATTTGTTTCTATTTTTTTTTAAACAGTTAATGTTAATTAATTGCAACATAAAAATCGTTAATCTACGTGTAAATTACCCTTTTATTTTTTCAACCCTACCAAATATAATTAACAGATTTCTTTTAAGAGCGATTCGTGTCTGGAAAAAAGGATTTTTCTTATTTTAATTAAGAAAGATTTGACAACGACCAACTTTAAGAGCTCGTTAATCACAATTAAATAAAGGATTGCATAAAAAATGTCTTTTTTTACTTTAACAGCCCTTGTTGTCTAAAACCGACAAAGAAAGGCATTTTTTGGGCAAAAGTGATTCTTAAAATATAGTAAAGGGATAAAAAATGCAATGTCGAATTAACAGAAAATGGTTTTAAACTACAGAAAAATAATTTTTAAATTATTTTTTATTATTATTCTATTATTATTTAGCTAAAATATTTAAAAATCTTATTTAAACAATTTAAAAATTTTATATTTATTTATACTATACTATAAAATACTATACTATAACAACGACGCGCTAAAAACAAACTAAAGAAATTGCTGTAATAGTAATATAAAAATGTTTTTTCACTACTAGCTTTAGAACATACCATTATTTATCATGTTTTCAGACCCGGAAATCAATTTTTTTCACCTATAGCAATAATGATTTTTTCTCTCCTAGTAGGAGTAAATTTTATAAACAATTAGTTTCTCTCACTTTAGATGTTTCATTTTTTTTGTGCAATTTTTACTGATTAAACCCAAGAAAATAGCTTTAAATAACTTTTTATTTATTAAATATAATTAATTATAATTATTACCAATTAATACAATCAATAATCAGCTAAATATTATGAAAAAAAAAATAATAAAAAAAAACTAAATTTTTAAACTTCAGTTCAAAGTATTTATTTGAGCAAATGTCATTGATCAAGGCTACTTGATTTTTATGAAAATTTTAAGAAATATAATTGCTGTTAATAATTTATTTTATTATTTAAACAAAAATAGTTAAATAGTGCTAGTAGTGAAAAAAATAATATATAAATTACGGTAGAGAAGACTATTATAGCCTCGGACTCTTAAATCCCTCGCTAGGTCGCTATAAGAAATGTCTTCTCTACCTTGGTATATAATTACTGTTGGTCTTTATCTACACCACTGTAGTTAAAGGTGTCATATAGCGTCAACCTTGTAAAAAATACAAAAAATATCATTAATTACCCGTCTCGACGAACTATAGCATTATTTTCTGGGGTATATCGCGCCCAACATCAATATGTCTGCATGAAAAATAATTAAGCAAGCATTTGTCAGATGTTTCCTGCACACGCCGTTTCTCTCGATAACATTTTTAGGAACGACGCACAGTGTTCTACAAGAGCCAATTTTGCCGAATAATTAATAACTTTTTTCTATTTAAGTTCATAGAATGATAGAATAATAGCGTTTTTCTACTATCCTCTATGAAAATGACATTTAGCACACTCTTTTATTCTTTAGAAAATGCCTTATATTACACTAGTTTGATATTTATGTATGGAGGGTTGCCTTATTTTATAATTACCTCGTAGATTCTACGAATTTTATTCACCTTGTTTTATAAGCCATTTTCCACCTTTTACCACAGCCCTTTTTTGATATATTTCATGTTTTTTAATCCAAATATTTCTGTTTTTCATGTCAAAAATAGATACTATAGTTATAACGTTACTATTTTGACCATTACTGTCTAGATTTTATAAAAATTACTTAATTTGGATTTAGTTGCCTTACATTTTATAAAAAACATCAAAATACACACCATTTTTCTTATGAAATGTGAAATTTTACTGTCTTATATAGCAGCATAACCACATAAATCCAAACTGTCAAGTTTGCCTGCATTTAGGACAAGCATATAGGCAACCCATTAAATAGCTATGTATGCTATTTATTATTATTTTGCACTTTGCTTTTCTTAAAAATTAATAAAAATTAAAAATAAGAAACTTCATATTTGTTCGGGATCGAAGGAAAAATAGTGTACATAACTTGTTGGAAAGTGTATTTCATACACGGGGTTTCCTCACTCGCCTAGCGGCTCGTTCGTAAACCTTCCCACTTGGGTGAAATATGTCACTTTCCACACTAGTTATGTAATATACTATATTAATACAACAATATATTGTTATATATGCGCCAACCACAAATTGTACTTTAGTATAGTACTAACTAGGACATATTATGGGGCTGTTCATAAAGTATGTCACGCAAATTGACCAAAATTCATACACTTCATACCCCTTTTCTCGCGTTATTAAAGGCTGTAGAGATTTCATATTTTGGCTACCCCCCCAAAAACCTCCCCTATTTGGGAGGTAGCCAAAATATGAAACCTCTACAGGCTTTAATAATGCGAGAAACGGGGTATGAAGTGTATGTATTTTGGTCAATTTGAGTGACATACTTTGTGAAAAGCCCCTAAGATAACATTTATTGAACAACATTGTAATTAAAACAATTGTATGTTGTTTACCTCATAATTCTACAACCGGTTGTTGTATCGTATAACATATTTATGCTATGGCATATTACCAAATATGGTTGGCGCCTATATTTTAAAATTAAAAAGTCCAAACACATAACCTCAAATTGACAAATTAATTTTTAGACAATTTTTTACGTTTTTTGGATGTTAAGGTCTTAGGTCGTAGGAAAAATAGTAACGCACCTCGACGCAAACCATTTTTAGTGCACTTCGAATACTGAAAATTAAGTTCTCGTACTCGGTGCGTAATATACTATTCTTTGGTTGGCAACAGGACAAATGAAGATCACTTTTTGTTTTTGGAACTAATAAATTTATGCCATAAACTATAAAAAAAATTATGTTTATTTGAGTGTTGCCAATTTTTTTACAATAAAAAAAAATCAAGTTATTTAAAAATTTAAAACATAGTGCGCCGTTTCTCTCGATAACATTTTTAGGACAAACTGAGACGACGCACTCTTTGATGCCACTTTGCTCGATGATAAACGATGTGACCGTTTGTCAATGACGACCGACATCCGGACGACGTCGCGGCGCTTTGTTACGCGACGCCGGGGAAGACAATAGAAGACATCAAACTTGCCGAAAAATTTTTTTATTTAATTTGTGTCTTTTTTTTTAAGGTGAAAATTAAAAAGGCAGCGAAAGTAAAAATTTACTTACAGAGGTTTTCTAATAAAACACAAAAAGAGCCAAGGGCAACTATTTTAGTTTTTACGGTATATTATTATTATTAATAGCTACACTGCACTCAGACAACTTGTAGGGTTCCTCACTAAGGAAGCACCTGGAAACAATGCCGATTCTAGAGAGTCCGCTATGCCCAGAGTGCGGAGAGAATGAAACATCCTCTCAATACTTAGCTGAGTGTGTCAGATACGACAGGATCAGGTTGCAAGTTTTTGAAACTCAAAGACTCAACCAAGAGGAACTAAGAGATCTCCCATGGGCCAATATCCTGACCTTTATTGAAAGGACGGGCAGGTTCAAGGAGGACTCAAATTAGTAAATGGCTGGGATTGCCTGGGGTGACATAAAGGGCCAGAAATGGCCTAGATGTCCGGCTTTGGCTAACCCAAAAAATTTACTACTACTACTACACTGTAAAAAGAGCTAAAAAACACACTAAACCTGGTTGCGCCATTATAATACAAGTGATAATGTCTATTTAATATCTGAAAAACAAAATTGCGGGATCAAGGTGTCATAGTTACAAAAAAAATTGCAAATCCTTTATCAAGTTTTAAGTCGTTAAAAAAAATACTTTCCTAAAATTTAGGTTTATGCATGATGAAATTTATGCATAGTTGCTTCGTTTTTTGTAACTTCATTAGTGGTTTTTATTCTACGGCTTGTTTATAAATGGTATTATTATAAGCGTTTTTATGGTGGGCTTTACTTGCCGATAATAATGTATGATTATGCGCTAACTGCTAATGGGATGGTATCAAATTACATACCATTAAAGTATTAGCATAGTTTTAACTACAATTTTAGGGTCGTTCTTTTTTAAGATTTCTTAGATAATTTGATGGTTGCACCAACTAATAATCTATAGTAATACAATCCAGAAGTTTTACAATAGTTATTTATAATACAAGGACAAAAAGTTAAGTTTTTCGATTGAGTAGGTTTTTAGAAGCCGAGGGCCGGCCGATCGGGCCGGCCCGAGGGTAATAAACCTACGAAATCGAAATTTAACTTTTTGCCCGTGTATTATACAATATTTTTTATTCGATTGTTACTAATTATAATAAATTATTAAAATATACTTAATTTTAAATTGCAAAAAGTATTTCTTTTTAGTGTCTATTACTTATCTAGCCATGACAAATTGTTTCTTTTGCGCGCGGTTTCATTTTCAAATTAAAAGAGCTATAGCCTGGTGATTAATTTCTGTTAAAATGTGCCTGTTATGAAAATAGTAATACTTCTGAACCATTCTATGAATATTATAAATATTGAAATTGATTTTACAATTGAAATTTTGTGTTTTTAATTTATTTTAGTGGATGAATACAGATTAATCAGTTAACATATATTTTAAGGTTATGTTAGAGGAGAAAGTTTTATTTTGTATGAAATTATTATAACTGTATCTGGTCAAAAAGAACAGTTAGTTCAAGAAAATAGGGAACTATAAAAATTTGGATAGATAAGTGGTTGGTAGGTACACGGAAAGAAATTAGTGGGCTCTGCGCTATACATTATAAGATATTTGGTAACAGTGGCAAATTATAGTGATTTAAGCTATAGATTATAAGGGACACAATAACTAATAATGTTAAAAATAAATTGGAAACGATTATATATATTACAGACAAGATTATATTTATTACAGGCACTATTATAAATTTACAGAAATGTTATTATATTATAAAAATTATTAGCACGGACAATAATTAAATCTATTTAACCTATAAATGCCATACTATTTGTTATATTTTATTATTCACTAAACAATTAAAGTATTTCATATAAATTTTTACACTGACTGCCATAATTGTAAGAGAAAACCTTGTATTTATATAATAAGCGATTATAATTTGCTTGGTATGTGTGTTATAGCGCTCCTAGCTATAATTTTTTTTTTCCGTGTGTATCTGGTCAAAAAGAACAGTTAGTTCAAGAAAATAGGGAACTATAAAAATTTGGATAGATAAGTGGTTGGTAGGTATAACCAGAGTTCCGGATGTATCAACCAGTTTTCTGTTTCAACTGCTTTTCGAGATGTATCCACCAAAAATTAATAGTTGCAACGTTTAATGTTTCGGAATAGTATATTCTATAACTAGTATGGAATAGACAATATTCCGCGCGAGCGGAAAGTTTGTCATACGAGCTGGCAGGCGAGTATGACGGTCCCGCGAGCGCGGAATGACTATTCCATACGTGTTGTTGACTATACTTTTTCTTCGACTGCAAATATGAAACACTGTATGGCTTTAAACTGTGGACAAGGTTAAAAACCATATTTTTTGTGAATCGACATTGTAAATGAAACAAACACATAATTTTAAATAAAGCAATTAATGTTATTTAATAATTTTATCAAATCAGTACTTAAAAAAGATTTTTATTTAAATTTAGCACATATTTACAAATTATAATGCAAAAATTGAAGGTTTTGTCAGATTGTTGTGACAGATATCAGGTTTAAATATTTAACAATAGATGGAGAAGTTTTAATTTTTTGAACTAAATTGATAAAAAACTGGTAAAATATTAAGAAAAACTAATAAACTTTATGTAATTTTAACGCAAAACTTTAAATTGCATTAAGTTATTCAATATTTCATGGTAAAATATATATATTTTTGCTAATTTTGCTACAGTTTTCTTTACTTTTATAAACAAGAGATGGCACTACATGTGCTCATTCTAACACTTGATACCGAATATTCATACCGTATCTAGAGCTAGAATGGATTCATTCTGTGTTTGGAAAGTGTGTGTATTTGCTTACATTCTAAAGCAGTCGTAGAAAAACTATTTTAGTTTTGTCATTTAACCAGGGGCATAATTGAAAGAGTAATTAATTCTTATGAATCAGATTAAAAAAAAAGTTTTACACAAGTGATAATGTCAATTTAATATTTAACAAATGGCGGGATCAAGGCGCTATATTTACAGACAATATTGTAAACCATTTATCAAGTTCAAAGTCGCTAAAAGAAAGATTTCCTAAAATTAAGGTTTATGCATGATGAAATTTGTAATTGCATACGCTTCATGTTTTGTAACTTTATTAGGGCAGTCGGGTTTTTTATTCCGCGTCTTGTTAATAAATAGCATTATTATAAAAGTTTTTATGGTAGGCTTTATTTGCCGATAATAATGTATGATTATTTGTTAACTGCTGAGGATGGTATCAAATTATATACCATTTAAGTATTACCATAGTTTTAACTACAATTTTAGGGTCGTTCTTTTTACAAGCTTTCTTACATAATCTGATAAATTTTAAATGTCAAATGTTTTTTTTACTCAGATTAATGCCTAGGTTTGAAATCCTAATTTCTCCCTTGTCCCTTGTCCCTTACTGCAAAAACTCTCAAGCTCTCTCAGTTTTCCTCCCCAGCTGGGACCTTTTAAAAATTCTAATGTTTTCTTTTTTTATATTTTTAATATTACGTATTAAACTTGTAATTTTTGTTTAAACAGTATATTTTCCTAATTTAATAAGTAAAATAGATTCGAATAAACTCTAAGTAGATTGTTAAATATTTTGCAGCCATTTTTGTTTTGGACACACGAATTGAATTTATAGGATATTTTGATGTTTCATAGTTTGTTAACAAATTGTTACTAAGAATAAGTGAGAAAATACATTTTTTTGTTCTCATTTGCGATACAAGGTAAGGTAAGGCATGTATCATCCCAAAACGATAAATAAAAGAACCACCCTTTTGTATCAAAGCGCTCTCAGCAAAACTTCAGGGCTTCCAAAACAAGGCACTCAGAATATGCCTCGATGCCCCCTGGTTCATGAGGAACAACCAGATACACAGAGATCTCGAAATGCCCCTCCTAAAAACGAAAATCATCCGCTACAGCACGTCCTTTATACAAGACAATTTAGATCACCCAAACCCCCTCATTTTAAACTTTCTAGATTACGATCACGAAATACACAACACTCACAAAAAGATCAAAAACGTCCTCAACCAGTAATGGTACCCACTAATACAGGACAGATGCATTCCCAGCATCAGTGAGCTAGTCTCACTCCTCCCGCACATCCCTCCTCTCCCTATCCCATCCCTCCCCATCCCCCTCCCACCCACTCCCCCCAGCGCCAAATTATGACAGATGCAACTCGCATCAGTGAGCAGAGACTCACTCCCCCCTAAATTATGACAGATGCAACTCGCATCAGTGAGCATAGACTCACTGCCCCAACCTTCAATTCAGATCAAGTATTTTTTTTAGATAAATGAGCCATAGGCTGCGCCTGTCTCTTAAAGACCCAAACAAACTATTGATGATGATGTATCAAAGTGGCCTTGAAACAAATACTTTATAGAATTATGATATTCTTTGAAAAATATATGAGTAAACAAAATTATTAATTACATATTATTACTGTAATGGGTATCATGTTATAAATCTCACATAATAAGTATATTTAGGTTATTAATTGTTACGTTTATACAATGTGTGATAAAAAACATATCTAGGTAATTATCAGTGGTAATATCATAAGTGCATGTTGAATTATCGATAATTTTTTTACTGTATTAAAAAAATGCATTTGGCTTTTACCTTAAAAAGGGCTTTTTAATTTTGTATCTGTTTCTTTTCGATTATTGTATATTGTAGTTTTTTTGCTAATATTTTATCATTTATTGATTAAATTTTTATTTACGGGCAATTATTACAAAGTACAAAGACAATTTTTTTTGGAAATTTGGAAAATATGGTGAAATTGTTTGCAAAGGAAAAAGATTTATTGTTAATTATTTTTTTTATATATATATATATATATAATGTTTCTGTAGTTTTATTGACAGCGTTTTGATTATTTGTGATTCCAAGTTCTTTTTGTATAATATATCAATATTATTGCTTTAAATACCTAAGTTTATTGCTGTTAAATAAGATCCCTTCTTTTCCTAAAAAAAATTTTGTTATTTTTTGTTTTTTTATAATTTTTAAAAAATTATGTATTTTAGAGGTAAGGGAACCTTCAAGTATTACGTAACGCTCCTAGGGGGGTGGGGGTCATTTTGGAGTATTACGCCCATGTTAATGGTAAAGGAAAATGATTAAAATTTGCGTTACTTAATACTTGAACGTTCCCTAATTTTGTATGCGAGGTAATGTCCGTTAGAGGCTTTTGAGGTAAAATTTTTCGAGTTAATCGCTTGCGAGGTAAATTTTTTCGAGGTAAAGACCCCTACCCAACTGGTTTTTGATTAATGTCTCTATCTTGCTTTAGACGCAAAGAAGACCATTCGGTTTTCAATTTTAGATCATGGAAAAACTCAAATTTTTCTTTTACATTTTGGTTATGAGTTTTGAACAAAGAGCCTTCATAAATTTCCTGCCTTTTACTGTTCCTTTAGACAAAATATTAACTACTCAGCAGTAAATTAGTTCGTCTAGATATTACAAAAATATCTGTAAATAAACACAACAGTATCGTTCTTTTTTTATATTGTGTTTGAACATGCTGATGAGCGTCTAAATCTGGCGTCACGACGGCAACACTTAGAAGGCGGTAACTTTGATACGCGTCTTTGAACAACGCTTCTCGCCTAATAAACTTTTGACGTCCCAGATATTAAAAAATAAAAAATATTTTATTTTTATTTATGCCACTGAATAATATCTAGTGAATATACAGAGTATTTTATAAATAAAGATACTAAATGTTAGGGGTGGTTCTACATCCTAAAATATGAAAAAAAATCATATAAAGATTTGTACGGAAATAATCTATAAGGGACCTACGGCCCACTTAGAGTCAGTTAACACTTTTTTTGTGTGTAATTTTTTCTTTAGATAAAATATATTTTTTTAATTATACATAAACATAATAAATAAATAGATAAAATATAATTCCCAAGTTAAACATAAAAAATTTACAATTTTCGAGAAAATTGTATTTAAAGAGATAATATCAGGTTCTGAGCTTCAAAAATAGGAAGTAAAAAATGAGCTCTTAAAAACTTTAGTATATTGTTGTGTAATTTTACATCCAAAAATATTTTAAAGTTCCCATTAACAAATGACCACAAATCGCTTTTAGGCGAGCTACTTCCGGATGCGTCCCCATTAAAATTATCATTTTTGAGAGGTTGAAATACTCTCAAAACTGAATTTAGGATCTGGGTCTATTTGAAAAGTTTTTGATGTAAATTCACATGCATTATAAAAATTTTCTTGGCCTATTTTCTTGAAACCGGTTGGCCCTACGGTGTTACAGAAAGAGTACCTTTTTTATGCATTTTTAACTTAGGAATAATCAAGTCACTAGCTTTAGAACAGTAGCTGTTAGGGTAAATTATTTTATAAGATTTCTTTCTTTCTTTCTCTCTGTCTCTCTCTCTCTCTCTCTCTCTCTTCTCCCTCTCTCTCTCTCTCTCTCTTTTTTTTTGGTTATAGCTTCTAGGTCTATCCAACAAATTACTGTCGGATTCAAAGCATATTTAGAACTGTCTACAATGGTGCCATTGATATGCCGTGGTTTTCAGCGCTCTTTATTTTCAAAAATAACATTGATGCTGCTGAATCAGGAGATGAGACATGCCCTCTAGTTTGCGATATAACCAGAAGTTCAAAAATCAACCTGTATAAAGGCTTTTGGTATTAGTTACCAAAGTTTTGGTAATGGATTTGGTATTTACCATTTGATTTCGGAATGCTTTATTGGTGTGCGGTTGAAAAAACTTGTAGTAAAATCTGTGACCGTGCTTTGAGATCGGTTATATAATTTTGTTATTATTACATCTTTTTCTATTATCTTCTTTCTTTCTTATCTGTAAACATTCGCAGTATAAACTACTGTTTTCTACATCTTATCATTTCCATTTACAAATTCTAACGAAATTCTTGTATTTTGACCAAAATCTATCGACTATTCATCCTGAGAGAACAAAAAAAATACACTACTTATAGGTTATGTTTACTACAGTAACTGTCAGTGTAACCAACACATTCAGATGTATTGGTAAATAATTTGAACCAATCTATTACCAATTATAACCATAACCGCAACTTTGGTAACTAATACAAAAAGCCTTATATTCAGATCAAGTTACAGAACCTTCACAAAATTAATTTTCCATCTGTAGGAAATTTTCCTACGTACACGCATTTTGAACATCGATGAAAAAAATATGTTTTATAACCCTGTAATATTTATTACCGTAATAGAAAGATTAAAAGAATATCAAACATCATAAATAAAAGGAACGCACGTGTTAAGTATATCTTTATTATAAATCTGTTTGAAATTTTGTTCAGAGAGATGTGGTGTTGTGTTTGAGTTACTCAGTGTTTTCCTTAAATCTTTTTCAAAATGTTTGTATGTAGATGACACATTTATAATTGCTTTTTGAAAGATTATACAAACGAATCGCGGCTAATTATATATAAATGAAGAGTACAACTTTCAAAATGGGTTAAACCCCATTGACTTGGTTTTTCGGAAGGAACAAAATTTTTATTTTTTTACGGGACAGAAATTTAAGGAAATATTATTTTAAATTTTGTTTGGTATTGCGGACTTGTACACAATTTCAAAAAACAAAGTACGGTCAACGGGGGTGAAACCGGTCAAAATTTGCTGTTTCTTGGATTTTTTTCGGTTTTCTACAAAAATAAAAATAAAAAAAAAATATGTTAAAGCTTGAAGTTTCGAGCATTTATAACTATCAACACTGCCAAAATAACCACAGAAGTTTTTTTACATATATTTTTAAAGGTTGATTGGTTTCACCCAGTACTAGCGGGGTGAAACCGATCACCTCTTTTATTTCACGTATATTTGACCCTAGCAACTTCGAGCGTGAAACCGATAATTTATCCTCGTTTTAAAAATAACTTTTTCGTTTTTAAATAATGAAGAAAAAAAGTCAAAAAATTAGTAAAAAAACCTGTATTTGTTATCAAAAATGTACATATCTTAAACTTAAAAATTATTTCTTAAATAGTTTGGGAGGGAGTGAGGGGTTAGTGTAAAGAACACTAAAAGTACTTGGATTTCCTACAAAACAAACTCACAAAAAAAAACTTTAATGACAAAGATAGCTTTATTTAGACCAATTAGTTAGTGATCGATTTCAACCCCACCATTTTCCCACTTTTTATAAAAATTTAAATAAAAAATTACACAATGATGATAAAACTTTTTACTACTAGGGCCTATTATCTCACATTTACTCAACACGTTCTCTCAGCTCTTTTCTGTGACTCTGCACAACCAAACCTTTCTACAAGTTTACAAAAACTACTTTTTTACACCTCTAAAACAACCTACGTATCTCGACAGACAGACAAAATAAACCTTCTTCGTACCCGTTCTCGTTGAGACTGATATTTCCTGCAGTAACTTGTCGACTTTCGCCCCGTGCTGACTGCTGTATACTACCAGTACTAAAAACATTAACCAAAATATACTTGATAAATGGTTTCACTCCTGCTGATCGGTTTCACTCCGACTGACGGTACCAATAAAGGTGCATATAAGGCAAAATGGGATAAACGTCATGCAAAAAAAAAGGAACTTTACCATGTACTATTTTTTGATCTCTGGATATGAACCTCTTGTTAAAATGTTAAAATTTAACGGATGTTTTGGTGTCGCTAAAACTGAATCTAATGTTAAAACATAAGGTTTAATCTGACAGCAATAACTACAAAAAATATATATCTTATTATTACCTAATCATATAAAAATAATGTATGCACAGAAGCAAAGCTTATTCAAATATATATTAAAATGGTCCTTTTTTATACTGTTTGGCCCTGAGGCCCAGTAGTTTGCAAGATAAAGCACCCCAAACACTTTAGAGTAAAAAAAATTTGGTTCCTATTTGACAATTTCTGGCTGAAATATTTTCATTGTTTGATATTCATGCAAAAAAAGCATATCGACAAAAATTACGTTGAACCCCTTATCAAAGCTGTTCTCTTCAAATATGTCTAGTCAATTTCTTTGATGAAATTAAACGGTAGGATGTATGTGGAGCCCCGTCAGAAAAGGGCCCGTATTGTCGGTATGAAGTATCCCTGACATGTCCCCCAACTTTTAAAACTGGTTTGGTTCCCATTCTTTTATAACTTTTTTTTGAGGGGCACTTCCAAATTTTAAACTTATAAAATGTACGTTTTAAGAAAATCTAGTTTTAACTTTTACCAGCTAAAACGTTGGTTGGAACAAACAGGTTTTGGGTTAAACTAGTCTTGTATTACCTATAGGTATGGACTGAACTAAACTAAACTAAACCTATAGGTATATAATACAACGAACTAATAACTCTTCTCTCTAGAATACGCATACCGTTAATATAAAGTATGGTCAACATCTCGGTTTGTTTGTAAACAAATGGTAGGTATATTCAGGCCTGAACAATAACAGTTACCAGTAACTGTTGTAACAGGTCAAAATAACGGGGCACTCGGGGTTGCGTGGATCAGGATTATATAGTAAAACAGATAAGATTGGTAATTTATGTACGGTATATTCAAAATTAATTCAATCTAAAAATACAAAAAAGAGGCATCAGTATTTGCAATTCAGGCAAATATGATAGGAAATTATATAAAATTATTAAAAAGTACATACCTAAAAATACACTGGTAAAATATTAAAAACCATTTAGGCGCAATTTAAATCGAACATAAAATTAGACCTTTTGACTGGCGGCACACAACTGAACTGAAATAAACGCGATAGGCGCGGAGAGGGTCACACTGAAGTTTTTTGCATGAAAATGCAAAAAACTACAGTTGATATTAACGGTTGGGTATAAAGCGGGAATATTTGAATTTAATAATTAAGTAAGTTTACCCAATATTTTATGGTGTTACACTGTTATTGCACGCTGTTCTAAAAGAACTTTTAAATGACATGTCAACTTCCATTTATTTTTCTTTTTGGAATTTGTTATATGAGCTCTAATTAAAAAAATAAGACCAAAATTTTAAAAATCGTTAGAGCCGTTTTTGAAAAAAATGTGTTTTTTAGAAAATATCTCTGATATTTCACGCTAACATACTCGGTTTGCCCTCGATATCTCCGATTTTGACCAAACTTGGCATAGTGGTACCACTATGATACCTAAAAAAGTCCAAACTCCATCCAAATTTTTTTCAAAACGTCCATCAGTTCATGATACCGGGTGTCCCACCACCCAGGTTCTTGACAAGTTATATCTCCGTTTATTTGTTTATTTATTTGTTTATACTCATTTCTGAACCTTTAAGAAGGTAGTTTATACATACTTAGAGTGTTATAATTACAACAATTTAGATTATATTTAATTTAATTTACAACGGAGAACCAACCGAAGACAATGTTTTCTTTACTCTCCATCATTACATGTCACACGTACATAATTTTGTCCATGTTAATAATCCTTCTTCTTCTCCAGATAAAGGCAAATTGGAGGTAATTTGTGATAACTATTTTTCATACTTTAGGCCAGCAATTTTCTATCGTTTTCTATCGTAAGATAAACCAAATATAATTTAAAAATAATTATGCTGTAAATGACATTTTAACATTTTGACATTTTTTTAGAAAATATATCTTATATTTCACGCTAACATACTCGGTTTTCCCTCGATATCTCGGATTTTGACCAAACTTGGCATAGTGGTACCTCTATGATACCTACACATTTTTTTCAAAAACGGCTCTAACCATTTTTAAAATTTTGGTCTTATTTTTTAATTAGAGCTCATATAACAAATTCCAAAAAGAAAAAAAATGGAAGTTGTCATGACATTTAAAAGTTCTTCTAGAAGACCGTAATTGTTGTCTCTGTTAGAACAAAGCCTTGCTAGTAAAACAGACAAATGTATATGTTGGGTACGTTTTTGTCAGTTTTTACAAATGCCTATTCTAGCGAGAAGAGTTATTAGTTCGTTGATATATATATATATATATATATATATATATATATATATATATATATATATATGTGTGTGTTTTTCGTCTTGGCATGGGCAGTATTATTATTATTAGAAGCTCCTGTTACTTTCTATGGTAAATTCATATACTAATGCTTCATTTAACCCATATGCTATCCCCATGCCTTCCCCTATGCTGGTTGTCACATGCATACCATCCGTGCCACACTCAAAAATTCTTTCAATGTCCACGATTTTGATTTTAAAAGAGGGGGTTAGCTTTTTAAAGTTTTTGGCTTATCTGGAACTGGGTAAAAAATTGCAGAAAAACATGCTTGTTGGCTGCAAAAAATTAGGCCGTTTTATTCAACTTCTAACAGTAAAATCGTTTATCTCTCGTAAACTGTAAGCGACAATATAGGCGCTTTTCTGCTGGGGTTCCACATATGATTTCTTGGTTTTCATAGAAAATATCGGAAAATTTGTTTCCTGGAAGAAAATTTCAGACGAATAATATTTTGATAAGCTAAATTAAGTTTATTTATTTTCAACAGATATCAAAATATGCTAATAACCAGTTATAAAAAGTACTAGCTGCAAAGACTAATACTTTTGATGAAACAAATTTATCGTTTTGATAGTACAAATTAAACTGATAGCACTAGGCAACAAATCGCAACTCGAGGGCGTAGAATCCGAATCTGACCTTAGAAAAATTCCAGCACCTAAAATTTTTGAGTTCAGGTAATAATGACGTTTTTTTTTCAAAATTAAAAAAAAAAAGAGTAGAATTTTGAATATTAAAAAAATACGAGGAATTCAAAAATCTATATGTCAAGAACCTAGTGTCAGAGTAAGTACGCGAAAAAAAATAAAAAGCTTAAAATGAAAGTGCAGAGTTTACTTAATTGCTCATTTGTGGCAAACTATCAAATTTTTTTAAAAACTGTATAGAACTTAATTTGTAGATTATAAAATTCTCTACAAAAATATTTATACAAATATTTTTTTATTTTGCTTAGTTTGTTCCTAAACAGTAAATAAATGAAAAAGATATAAAATTAAAGTCCACAGTGTAAACTTTTTTCCCGAGCCCAAAAAATTTATTTTTCTTATCAATTTAAAGGCGCAGAATCCAAATTTGACCTTAAAAAATATTCAGCACGTCTTATTTTTTAAATTTTAGTACATGCAATTATGCCAATTTAAAAATAATTTATAAAACAAAATAGTGTGTATTTTTTTTTTGTTTTTTTAATGGTTCTACATCATAAAAATGTTACTTTATTACATAAGAACCAATACGTTACATTTTTGACTCCCTAGTAATGATTTTTTACAATTTTTAGCATGAGTACGTGGCGATTATCTTGTCCCCTTATGCACCCTTCTTCTTACCCTCCACCCTTACTTAGTTTTGTCACATTATCCATTTTTTTTTCATAATATCCCTATTTATTCTACTTATGAATTTAAAGTTTCTATGTTTTAAGTTGGGTATTTTTTAACTAATATTGAGTCGCCGAATCCAAATTTGTCCTTGGAATATTTTTGTCTCCCATGATTTTAGAACAAAAGAGGGATAAAATAATAATTTTTTAACATTTTTATCTTATTTTTCTCAGAAAACTTAGGTAATAGAAATATTCTGAGGCCAGATTCGGTTTCAGCGACCCAAAATTAGTTAAAAAGTCCAAACCGGGGCAAGAAACCGTGTTGCCTAGTGTAGTTTGCACTAGTGCAATTTTTTATAAAATATCCTTCGTTCTACTTTTCTTTAAAATTCTCTATTTAAATTTCTTCATAAACTTGAATAAAACGTAAAATTATACATATTATTATTTTATCCATTAGATATGTATCGTAATTTTTTAAATTATCATACCATGAAGTGGTAATTAAAATATATAATATAATATTATAATGTATAATTGTTTGTATACGTAGTGAACAAACCTCGTGTCATAATTTAAAAGAATTATCATTATAATAACATTAATTTACCTCCGATTTTTTAATTTAAGGAAACTATTTGTTTTATTATTATTACACTAAAAAAAGATCTAGCTGTGGTAACCTCGAAAATCATACTTAATTTTTGCATATTAAGTGATATTTTTTGAAATTCTAACCATTTGTAGATTATAATCAGACATTTGTTGTCTAACCTATAGGTTATTACACATAATATGTGGGTAACATATTATTATAAACATATTATGTTTATAAGTACTTTTTACTTTTCCCAATTGACCAAGGAAGTCTCGCATTAAAAAAAGAATAAAAAAATTTTATATTAAAATAAATTAAAACTTTTTTCAAGTTTCTCGAAGTTTTTATGCCATCGGTATGTCTGTCGGTCTGTCAGGGAACAAAAATTTTTACAATCTTAACTCGAAAATGCTTTGAGCTAAATACTTTAAACTCGGAACATAGGTTCCTTATCTGAAGTTTTCGGTTGTGATTGTTTTTTGGTAAAAATCAGAATGAGATAATGGGGTAAAAGTATTAAAAAAAAATCATACATTTATATTTTGTGAAAAAAAAGTTAAAAAAAAATATTTCTTCAAAAAACGAAATAAAAAAATCGAAATTGTTTTTAAATTTGTTATATATACAAACATGTATAAGATTTTTGTCATTATTTTTTTTTCTGGTCCAATATTTTCCAAACTAGTGAACCGATTTTAAAATTGTTTTTTAATTGTCATTAAATGATATGTAATAAGACCTATCCCAGATTTTACCAGTAGTAGTTTTTACGAAAAAATTAAATATATGACCATAATTACAATTATATAAGGTCAAATATTTCGAGAACGCTTGCACCGATTTTTAAAAAATTAATATCAACATAATCCGTATAAAAGCTTTTAAATGAGCTATTACATGTCCTATATTACTTTTTTTCTGAATGCCTATTTTTGCAAAATTACAAATCTTCAAATAATTTAACTATTTGTGCTTTATTATCTCGAGTTACAGTAAACCGATTTTTCAACACAAATCATCATTTTATTAAACATGAAAAAACCTTAAATATGACATGTAACATGTCCTATTTTATTGGATCCTTAACAACTACAACATAGATATTCCGTTTTCTAATCATCGTACAGAGTGATATTGGTAGACTGACAGTTTCGGGCTGCTGGCCCTCTTCAGTACCAAGAGTCAACTCTGCACGCTGATTAAGAAAACGTTTTTAGACTTTACTCGCAAAAGGAATATAGCCATTAGATTGATGTAGACTTGTGCGCCATCTATTTCTAGATGTAGACAACTACTCATACCTCTCCTTATCTGGAGACTTTGAATGGTAGCAAGTTGAAGACTTGTGTGTCTCAAGCACATAGTACCACTAACGGGTGGTTAGACGTAAAATTAGTAAGGACAGAAATTTTTAATTTTAAACAAAATTATAAAAATATTAATTTATTATTCCATCAATTTATTTTCTAATCATAATAATAATAATTATAATTTTGTTTAAAATTAAAAATTTCTGTCCTTACTAATTTTACGTCTAACCACCCGTTAGTGGTACTATGTGCTTGAGACACACAAGTCTTCAACTTGCTACCATTCAAAGTCTCCAGATAAGGAGAGGTATGAGTAGTTGTCTACATCTAGAAATAGATGGCGCACAAGTCTACATCAATCTAATGGCTATATTCCTTTTGCGAGTAAAGTCTAAAAACGTTTTCTTAATCAGCGTGCAGAGTTGACTCTTGGTACTGAAGAGGGCCAGCAGCCCGAAACTGTCAGTCTACCAATATCACTCTGTACGATGATTAGAAAATAGATTGATGGAATAATAAATTAATATTTTTATAATTTTGTTTAAAATTAAAAATTTCTGTCCTTATAGATATTCCGTTAAAAACGTAAAAAAATCAAATAAAATAAAAGCCCCAGATAGATTTTTTTTAATTTTTACCCAAAATGTTCCTAAGGGCATGCCTAATCGATTCATAAAGAATTTGTTTGCCGAAAAAAAAATTAAAACTCTAAAAACCTTTAGTGGGTAAATGGCTACTTCGATCCTGGATATAGGTAGAGGAAATGCGCCTAATTTCGGATGGTTTCCAAATTTCGGATAGTAGTGTATTTAAGATACTGTCTGCAAAGGTAAACAGAAACCTACTTTTATGTGAAGCCAAAAGCCAAACTAAATCTGTCCTGTAATATGATAACGGTAGAGCTTCTCCCCTTTAAATGGCAGCACAAATCGTTTATATTGCAAATGGCAGTTTTGTGCTCAGTTGCATTATTATGCTTGTTTATTTTATAAATAATCGTTATAAAAGTTCGTGATTCTGTCTTGGGTAAGTTATGATGTTAGTTAAGTTGATCCACTATTCATAATTAAGCAATTTGAAAACGTAAACATTCTACAAATTTCTAATCTAAAAAGCTGAAAGTTGCCTAATTTCGGATAGACCATTTTTGTGCATTTGATTCACAATTTCGGATATCCTCAAGGTAATTATTATTCAGGATAACCAACCATTAATTATTATTTTTATAAGGATACAACAAACTAAGATAAACAATTTTGAAAAAACGAAAATTACCTAAGATACTAAGATATTCGAAATTGGGAATCTAAAATTATAGTTCCTATAGTATTTCGTAGAAAATCGCTTAATGATTAAATTACGTCTTAAATGTGAAGGAATAACAAGAAACATAAGCAATGGGATCCAGATCCACTCTTGAAAAAATTTTTTCGGATATGTCCGAAATTAGGAGCCCTTTTTGAAATGCACAAAAATGCGCTAATTTTTTTTAACCGTGTTTTTTGGAAAAAATAAACTGTAATAAAATTGCTTTTATAATTAATCATGGTTCGCTATAATAAGTTGTATCTGGTTATATAAAAAAAATATCAAAAAGTAATACCGAGTATTAAATATTGAATACATTGTAAATGGTATCCGAAATTAGGCGACTTTCCTCTATGACACTTTTGTTAAAAAATAAAAGTATCTTAAACGCTGTATATTATAATATTTTTCGTCAAATGGTTTGTTATTTAGTGTTTAAATGGAAAAGCTCAGGTCGTATGTACACTGTACACCGGGTGTTTCAGGAAGGTGGTTCACCCCCCTTAACTTTTTTACTTTTTTATGCAGTATTGTGAAATTTGCAGGAGCTTATTATGTATAATTTAGGATGGACATGGTTAGACATTTTTTGGCACTTCCGGTTTCAACGGAAATGAATCGAACTTTCGATTTTTAAACGGAATACCCTATATATTTTTACATATTTTGATTCAGAAATCAATTCTGAGAACAAGCATGTCAATTTTTGACAGGTCATGTTATTTTTTATTTAAATTTTTATTTTAAATCTAGTGCCTTAAATTAGCTTATTCGCTTAATTGTTGGTCTAGTATCTTCAGAAAAAAACTATTTTGATATTTTTTCCAAGACTGTAAAGGATTGAAAATAATAACTTTGGTCTATAAGTCATTTTTTTTAATGGAAAGAGAGTTACTTATTAGGTTAAAATGAAAGAGAATTTTCTTGCGAAAATTTTGATACCACACATGAATAGTTTATTTGGAAGAACTTGGCATTAAAACACAAAAGATTTAAATTGAAGATTTAAATTGAAGATTTAACTAAAACATGACATGATCTATCAAAATTTGAAAAGTGATACATGCTTGATTTCTGAATGTGCTATTTTAAAATCGAACGTTTGATTTACCTCCGGCGAAACCGGAACTGCCAAATTTTTTTTAACTATGTCAAAAAATCTTAAATTATACATAATACAGCTTTTGTAAATTTCAAGATTCTATCTAAAAAAAGTAAAAAAGTTAAGGGGATGAACCACCTTCCTGAAACACCCGGTATTGTACAGTGTACACCTTCTAATTTATTAGGTTTTAAATAATCCACAAGTCAAATAGCCGAGATACGAACCAATCTACTTTATTCTCCGCACCCACACTTGAATAATAGTTCCTTAAATTAATTGTACTCGTGCGATAAATAATGGCTGACAGCTCGGGCGACAATACTTAAACGAAACCGGTATTTAGAGTACATCGGATATTAAGTACCTACATTAGAATGAACCTGAGGTAAATTTCAGGAAAATTACTTTTTAGATACCGAAAAAAAATATTTCTGGCAAATATAATAAAAAAGTTTAAAAGAAAATAGGGGAGAAGAGTACAGTTTAATTTCCAGAAAAAAACTCAGTTTTCCTACTAGGTATACAGGGTGTTTACTAAGTACGGTACGTACCTTCAGGGCGTAATTCCTTACCCAAAAATAAGAAAAAAAGGTCCTATAAACATATGTCCTAAAACGAATCGTAAGGTAGATACGCCCCTTCAAAAGGGGTTCCAAAAATTTAATTTTTATTTAATAACTCAGGAACCCTTTGTTTTATAGCAACGAGGTATTGCATGTGATTTATTTCTAATAAGGCCTATCAGCCAATGGTATTTGCATGTAGTTACTTTAACCAGAGACGTCCGAAATGGGGGGCCTTATCACTTTTTTGCCCAAAACTTTTTTCTGTGTAACTTTTTTGTGAATATATTATCAGAATAGGACTTCTCAGGTAAAGATACATTGGAATGGTACTCTTGTTGTAATACCGTAGGATAAACCGTTTTCAAGACAAATTTATTTGAACGTGAAACTTCACGTTTCGAGGACGAAAAAATTAAATACTAAAATGTTGAAAACCAAAATTTTAATGACGCAAGGTGGTTCTACATCAAAAACTAAGAAAAAGTTTCTATACATCTCCTAAAAATGGAGTATTTTTACGAGACCATAACGCCCTTAGGACAGATTTATGGAAGTACCTGTATATGGAGTTTTTTCTTCTGCGTTATTGAAATTTTAGTTATCAACATTTTAGTATTTTACTTTTCGTCCTCGATACGTGAAGTTTCACGTTCAAACTAATTTTTCTCGATAACGGTTAATCCTATGGTACTACAAGTGTATCTTTTTTATTTATCTTTACCTAAGGAATACTATTCTAATAACAAATTCACAAAAAACTTACTTAGAAAAATGTTTGGGGCAAAAAAGTAATAAGACCCCCATTTCGGACGCCCCTGGTTAAAGTAACTACATGCAAATGCCATTGGCTGATAGGCCTTATTAGAGATAGATCACATGCAATACCTCGTTGCTATAGCACAAAGGGTTCCTGAGTTATTAAATAAAAATCGAATTTTTGGAACCCCATTTGAAGGGGCGTAGCTCCCTTACGAGTAGCTTTAGGACATATGTTTATAGGGACTTTTTTTCTTATTTTTGGGTAAGGAATTTCACCCTGAAGTTATGTACCGTACTTAGTAAACACCCTGTATTGATGATAGGGCAGGCAGTTTCAGGATCCAGGGAACGCTTTGAACTAGCGACTTGAAATTTGTTATGTATTTTATATTATCTTGGGCAAGTTCGTATTTGAGAAAAATCTTTGGGAAAGGGGTTAAAGCCGGGGTTAGATTTTTGTTTTTTCGTATTTTTTTTTATTATTTACAATAGCAAAAAAATTAAAAACCAGCTAAAAGGTAAAATAAAATTACACAAAAAAAAATCGTTTTTCTTTTAATTACCCCTTTCCCCCAAAAATGTAAAAAATTGTTTTTGGACATATTTTTTTTTTGTATTCACAATAGAATAAATATTTAAAAACCACCCGAAAGATAAAAAAAAATTCATGACTCCCCAAAATATTGGAAATTATTTCTGGACATAACTTTTTTATGAGAAAGTATTCTTGCTCATTCGAGACGGATTTTTTTATATTAAAATAGTTTTATTGAATATGAAAATATTTATAATGTTTTTTCTATGAAAATATATGTATATGCCAACGAACTAACAACTCTTCTCTCTAGAATACGCATACCGTTAATATAAAGTATCGCCAACATCTCGGTTTGTTTGTAAACAAATAGTAGGTATATTCAGGCCTAAACAATAACATTTACCAGTAACTGTTATTGTTGTCTCTATTAGAACAAAGCTGTGCGAGTAAGACAGACAAATGTATATGTTGGCTACGTTTTTTTTTTCAGTTTTTACAAATGAAATGCCTATTCTAGAGAGAAGAGTTATTAGTTCGTTGGTATATGCTATGTATTTTTTCTTGTAATAACAAAGCCAAATCGTTTTGGGGAGCAAAATCCCGGGACCTTGGTCCAGATAAGACAAAACTTTCAATTAGTTATCGACACATTTTACCTCGATTTTTAAACTTTTAATTAAATATACCTTTCTACGAAGTTTCGACTTCAGGTTTTCATAAAATGTTAAATTTAAACATTTTTCACCTTGTCTTTTCATATACGTAAGATACATTTTGATAACATGACAAAGCTTTACGTTGTAGCCTTTGCAAAGAGGGATAAAATATATATTCTAGGTTTGTATTATATATTTCCATATTGTAGAACATAAATATATAAATATACGCAGGCATACATTTGTGAGGCACACTCTTTACGACTCCTAAGATGCTTTAAATTGTCTTTGTATCCAAGGCGGCTTTGCAATATTTTATATAACTCTCGAAAAAGTGAGATATTTTATATTTTCTTTGATTTAGGGCTAAGAAAAATGTCCGAATCATTTTTAAGTAGTAAACAGCACGAAATGTGCGGATTTAGCAGTTTGGATGTCAAAGTTTTGTAGTCTTACTAGAAAGATCAAATTATTTCTTCTTTTTTTAACCGACTTCCAAAAATGGAGGAGGTTATCAATTCGACGTGTGACTTTGTTTTTGTTTATGTTTGTTCCCGCATAACTTTGGATAATGCCGGGTAAGCCAGATAATCAAGATAAATCTAATCGTTTTAACCCAATTTCACTTAAAACTGGCTTAATTTGGTTCTAATACCAACCAAATGAATCGGACAACTGGGATAAGTCGGATAACTTGATTAAGGGGTCACTCAAATATTACGGCAGGCTAAAAATCTTTTAAATGCCGCTAAACTTAATTCTGTGGACCTGCAATATTAAAATATTATAAATTTTGTGATTATACCATAAGGCGTTATTTGATTATTACTTAAAGTTTAACAAAGATTTTCATTAGTATTTCGTTTAAAATAAGGTTGGTTGGACTCTTTGACCCTAAAATAAAAATACTACTAAATTTATTTTTCAGAAATTTATCTTTAAGATAATGACGTCACCACGCACTAACAGTGCGTTGTGCGTCAGCAGCTTTCCGAGATGGAAGGACAACTATAATTTAGCTTAGATGATGTTACAAATCTACAAGTTCTGTGTCTCTAAAAAGTAAAAAATAAAAACTTTTTGCAAAAAGAAATCAACCGACTTCTTCTAAAAAATAAGTCGGTGCCAATTTCACAGAAAACAATTTAACAACAAAAAAAATTGTTAGTATTTAATTTAGGGAGTGGTGAAATTGGCACCGGCTTATTTTTTATTTTTTACTCTTTAGTCGGTTCATTTTTTTTGTTTTGGAAAAGTTTTTTTTTGCTTTAGAGCGAGCTTATAAGGCTTATAAGGATTGTAGGGGAAAAAAACTTTTCCAGATTTTCGTGTATTTATATTTATTCGTTAAGGGGTGTAGAGGCCATACTGCCTGGCAGATCAAAACCAAAATTTAAACTTAAAATTTATCCTTTTAACTGCAATTTAGCGGTTCTTTCACAGGTTTTTTTTTTGCAACAGATTTTTAAATCACCTGAATTTTTTATGATTTCCTACATGCAAGTTACCCATATTGCTAAATTTTTTCTTGATCGGACCCCAAACTCGGGCCCAAGCTACCAAAACATCATACCTTGTCAGAAAATCCCTATTTTCTTAATTATAACATTGTTATTATAAAATATATTGATTTAAAATTTGAACATTTGACCCTCATGAGTGACAATAATTTTATAAAAAAGAATGGTTTGATTTTAAGGTATAGGGGCGCTATAGTCAATTTTCTCTAAAAAATACCCTTTTTGGAGACCAAAATTCTAGAGGGGGCAACGATGTTCAGGAAAACCATGATATATGCGTAAAACTATAGGTATCCAACTCTCTAGTTGTATGGTATTTCCACAGAATAACGATGGCCCCGCTTGCTAGATCAATTAAAGCGAAGGACTGCACTATGTCATTTTTAGGTCTTATACAAAACGAATCGTCGCATTTTAGACAGACATCTAACAACATTTTGGAAGTTGAAAAAGTATTTTTTTTTCTATTTTTTAATTAGAAAGCAGTTTTTTGCCATTTTCTCGTTAACGGTCATAGGTATTATCAAAATTTAAAAACTGTACTGTACTTCACTTTTGCTAAAAAAAAGGTTTCTTATTTTTTTATCAAAAAGAGCTAAGCGCCAAATATTTTTTTGGAAACTATGCATTTTTTATTAAAGATATATAAAAAGCTATTTTTTAAAACAATTTTGTTATTTTAAGTTTTTTTCTTACTTCATTAGTTTTTAAACCGTTTTTTTAGAAAAAGTTAAGTTTCAAGTTATAGTTTTTAGATTTTGATAATACCTATCACCGTTAAAAATTCAGAAATTTCCAAACACCGTTTCAAAAATATACCCCAAAATCATGTGAAAGAACGGCGAAATTGTAGGTAAGGATAATCTTTTAATATTATTAAAATAGGTTTAATTTTTTATTACCTACATTTAAAGCTCGTAACAAATTGTATATTATTGCATAAGGCGAAGTCCAAAAGGTAAGTCACGCTTATGGGTGGGGAGGTCCAGGAATTTTTGACATTTTATGACAAAGGAAGGGGAGAAGGGTTATTTAGAAAAATGTGACGTCATAAAAAATTTACAAATTTGTAATAGCTAGTTTTGTTTGAAAGTCGATCGTGCTAGATTCTATTTTGTAAGGTACACGGAAATATTTTGTGCCTATGCGTTAAAGTATTTTCATTGTCAATAGGTAAAGTGCTGATTTTTTGCCGAATAAAAAGTCATTTTTACAGTGTACACTCTGGATTGGTTCTAAGTCATTCTGTCACTTTTCTTACAACGTGCATAAATAAGTAGCATAGTGCTTTCTGTTCGGTATTTCATTCACAATGTTTTCTATTCGAAGATATTTATTTGAAACATGTTATCGAATGCATTAAATCAGCTCGCATAAAAATCGGAAAAGTTCTAAGGACGCTGCCGTCACCACAGCCACACATTTCCCCCGATCCATTTGAAACTTAGGCATTATTTACTACCTAGTAGTACCGCATATGAGCATGGCACTCAAAAGCTTGCAGTTTTTACTTTTACCATTTGGTAGTTATTTCGTGTACCTATAACTTCTATAAATAAAATCGTACCAATCTAAACTTAACAGAGCCCCCTCGAAAACCATTAAATTGCTGATACCTTTTATAAATCAAATCACATGTGCCGAATTTTTTTAAAAAGCATTAATAGGTTTTATCAAGGTGGGCATTGAATTCGTAAATTTTACAAAATAGTTTGATTTTGTTTGACAGGTAAGAATGAATTTTTAAAGTAAGGTTATTTATTTGTCAAATTTAAAACATATCAAAGCAAAAATACAGTATCCGCTTTGATTTTTTTTTTCTAAAAATTAAAAGTAGTAGAATAAAAATCGAAAAACATAAAACATAATTTACATACTTATTTTAATTATAGAGTATTATAAGAATTAAATAAATAGTACAATACAAAAAAACTAACAAAAAATTCAATACTTCTGTATTTTACCCTAGAGGGTTTTTGTCAGAAGTTTAACCCAACTTTTAAAATCTCTTGTCAGAATTATATGATGTTGTAAAGTTTACTATTTTAATGCCTACCTTGATAAAACCTATTAATGCTTTTTAAACAATTTCGGCAGACATCGAATAAAACTCAATCATTGTAATCCTGGATGCCAATTATTGACCTAGTTCAAGTGTAAATAATTCCTTTTATTTTTTGGTACCCACTAAAGAATAAAGTTATAATTCAAAAGAATAAAAGCGGAATGTTGGAAAGTTCCACCTATGGTCTGTTTCATCAAGCAAGAGAGTAAATTAAAAATCGCACAGTAAATATTTTTACAACAGGTTTAAATAGTATATGTTTGTGTATAGAATATAGTTATGTTTTATAAAATAAACTACGCAGTATATTTGCACATCCAATATTCGAATCTGTTTTGAAAATATTCACTGTGCGATTTTTAATATACTCTCTTGCTTGATAAAACAGACCATAGATACGATTTAATTTATAAAATTTTCCAGCAATTTAGGTCATGTTGATCTTAGAATTTGGAAACTCTGAGTACCGGAAAACTGGAAGAACTTTATATCTTTTAGTATCTTAGTATATTTAAGTATCCACAGGTACTAAATGGATAATACTGTGTCGAGTCACATTGACAGTTGGCACCTTTCTGTATTATTTTCGTGAAAAATGTTAAATATAATTTGATTAATATGACTTAAATATTAAAAAAGTTGATAAATCTAAATGATAAAGTAACTGAATACTCAGTTACAAATGGATACGAAGTTATGATCCTTTACAAATATACTTTAAGTTTTGTTAAAAACGCTATAGTTCTAAAGTCACGTACTTTTTAAGTACTTACATGAATTGTAGAGTGTTTTTAACAAAAATTAAAGTACAATTGCATAGGATAATAACTTCCGATTTCCTATCCATTTGTAACTGAATATTCAGTTTACTTTTTACAGTGTTGAATAAGTGAGGTACAAATTACAAGCTTTGGGTTACAATGGCGATTTCTTCCGTTAGATTAGACAGGGATAAAAGTTCTACCCAAAAAGGATAGAATACACTCCCACTTCCACCCAACCAAACAAATTCTGTATTTGTTCTTTGTGGAACAAATACAATATTTACTTGGTCGGGCGAAAAGTGTAACTATATTATTTTTATTAAAGAAATTACTGGCGCCATCTAAATTTTAGTAGAATTATCTTATTCTACAGATTCACATTAGCTATGTTCGTTCGTGCTACACTTTCCGACCAACCAAATAAATACTGTATTTGTTGTATGAAAAAACAAATACAGTTTTTATTTGGTTGGCCGGAAACTGTAGAACAAATGAGATAGAGATAGAGTAGACGTCTTTTGTATCATAATTCTAGTTGTAAAGAGCTCCATTAGGTACTTAAGTACTAATATTGTGTTCCTTTGATTGGGAAAAAATGTGTAGCTGTGGTGACTGCAGCTCTAAGGACAAGTAGAATATGCAAATACAATACTGGTTCTGCATTTTACCGTCATAATTGCGGGAGTGGAATATCGTAATGCCAAGATAATTATTAGATAGCAGATACTAGTTGAATTATCACTTTATGAACCATTTAGTCGAGAATGTATTACAATGTTTTAAGTAGTGCTTATAATTATACACAATTTACTGTAGACAACAGAAAGTTGTATATTTAGAAATAAAAGCACACCCAAAGAAAAACTTATTTCTGTTAAAAAAAAATTTCTAATACAATTCAAAATTAGAATTTATAAAAAGGTTGGCAATTTCTATTCATCACAAACAATAAAAAATGTCAAACGACTCATATCCATTAGTTATTTTTCTTATTTTTATCTATAACAAAACCTCTAAAGTTTATGTTGGCATGAGTCATATACCCAGTAAACACAAAACTTCTACAAGAAGTTCTTACAATGTTACATCAAGAAGTTCGAGGTCTTAAGAGGCTTCTTGTTTCATTCTTCACAACGTGCTGGAGATACGAATGTCCACCACGCCAGGAATTCTACAAAACTTCGAAAATTACACGTTTTTTACAAGTTTTAGTATAGGGATGTATAATATATATTTTTTTTTTTAATAAAGTCGGATGCTGAAAATATTATACTTGAAACTGAGGTATTATTTGAGTTAGTAAAAAGTTGGTTGGAAAGTAACAAGTTAATTTTAAATGAACAAAAAACAAATTTCATGATGTTTAGGTTAAAACAACCCAATGAAAATAAACACATTAACATAAACAATACTGAGAGAGATCTGGTACAAAGTGTAAAATTTTTAGGAATCCAAGTGGACGAGACACTGTGCTGGGGGTCGCATGTAGGTCATTTATTGACTAGACTGAATAGAGTGTCCTATTCTCTCCTTGTTCTAAGGAGTTATGTGGACTTTGCAACATTAAAGGTAGTGTACCATTCAAATTTTCAAAGCATTATGAGGTATGGTCTTCTCTTTTGGGGTAAATGCTCCGAGGTTGAGTGTGTTTTAAAGGCTCAAAAAAGAGCTTTACGTACAATGCTCAAACTGAACTACAGGGACTCATGTAGAAATTTATTTAAAACAAATCATATACTTACTGTTATTGGTCTCTATGTTTATGAATGTATTTTATTTTTATTAAAAAATAAAAAACTATATGAAGGTCTAAAAGCCAAATCAAACAAAATTCTGGATTATAACATTCCAAAACATCGCTTAGCAATTACAGAAAAAGGTCTCTACTATTCTTCAATTAAATTATACAATAAAATACCCACTTGTTTAAAAGTAGATGCTGGAAAAAAATGTTTTAAAAAGAAGCTGTTTGAATATATTTGTAATATTGAGCCCTACTCACTGGAAGAGTTTTACTCTTTTTGAGCCTTTAAAACTCATTCAAAATTTCTGTTTAGTAGGTTGAGCTTTTCACTTATTTTAATATCTTTGTATATTTATTTATTTATTTATCGTTGGCATTGTCATTGTATATTTTGTTTATGACAAATTTCATCCAATGTTTCTTTTAACTGTGTTATGAGAAATGTTTTTCTGAAATAAAGAAGTATTATTTTTATTATTGTTATTATATGCATAAAGAATTCTATATATAGTAACGACGTTACTTTTTTTATATATTTATATGTACTTCTAATAAACTTCGCAACTTGAAAGTTTTTTGTAATTTTATTAACAAGAGTCGACAAGTCGACAAGAGTTAAAGGGGAAAGCTATAGAATACATAGTGTATTTCCAATGGCAGGCATAGAGGATTCCATTTACTAGTCCAATTAATATATTAAGTTAGATACTTATTAAAAAATTACATGTTATTGCTGGTAGGATACAAATAGAAACCCGTTTGAGCAGTGGAAGTAGACAAAACTTCTACAAGAAGTGCTGAAGAATTGCAAATGTTCGCCACGCCAGGAATTCTATAAAACTTTATTTATAATACTTCTTTTACACTTCGTAAATTACACTTTTTTTAAGTTTTACTATAGGGATTTATAATAATTATATAATATATTATATTATATGCATACGCGATATAGCAGATAAACCTTTTATAAAAGTTTCATGGTAGTTGCTTTTAGAAATCACAATGTAGCCTTTTTTTATACATTGTTATTACAAAAAAACGTTTTATAAAAGTTGCATAGTGGTTGAGCTGAAAAGTCACAATTTACCCCTTTTTAAGAATTATTCAGGATATCTGCAACCTCATGTGGGTACTAATTATGAAGGGAGCTATAGCTTATTAAAGATACTATTTAGCTTTAAAGTTTAATTTTCTACAAAATGTTGTGTTTAGGTTATATTTTACCGTGTTAAAATTGTGGCTTGGTTAATTGTAGTGAAAAAGAGAAGATATGACTGTAAAATATATCAAAATATCATTTGTTCTTAGAATTTTAAACCTGGCAAAAACTGTAATGCCAACCCAAAACAAAAATCCCTAAATCAGTCATCAATTTGAATGTATGTTTTGTTAATTTTAGAGCAAAATAGAAAAAATTGTATAAAGGACTCGTTTCATAACACGTTTTTAGCACACTAGTACTTAAGAAAACTCGTCGCAAGCCTCTCGTTTTCTAAACTTGTACTCGTGCTCTAAAAACGTATGTTATGAAACTAGTACTTTAATAAACTATTATATATTTTGTGACAATTCTATATGCTCTAATAGAAAAAATATATTCGGTTTACAAATATGTTGTCCTTTTATAATAGATTTGCCCTAACCATATGGGGGGTTAGTAATCAATTGGGTGTCTAGCCCCCCAGACCCTCATTGACACCTATAAACAATATAGTTAATCAAATCGGCTTATATTCTTTTTTGTTTAATTGAAATAAAAATTCTCACAACATTAAATACTTTCCAGTTAAGACAGACATAAATAAAACAAACGAAGCCGTTGTTTGACATTCGAGTCAGCCGTGAAAACGGTCTCCAATTAGCCGAATGAGATATGCACTTTGAGGCGTCCCGTTATAGAAATATTTCTTCCCACTTCAGGAGAGCAATTCGCATCTCTTACGGATGTGGGGTGATAGCATCACCGGTAAACGCGACTTTGGACTGTAAAAAGTAAACTGAATATTTAATTACAAATCACGGTACCCCTCAATATTGTTAAGTTAAAAAAAAATGTGCCCAAAATCTAACAACGGATCCTAGTAGTGGAAGGTCCGGACATTAAATAACCACTTTCAGCTTAACATCTCTTCAGGAGGATTCACGCTTCGTACCATTTACTTTTAGAAATGAGTTTGCTTTAATCTTATATAATTTTTGCTGCAGAATTCGAAACCCATTGAAAAATTTAGCTAACTCTTTTCGTTTTCTGGAAAAACGCAATTACTTCTGCATTTAATGCCATTTTAGAACAACCATATTAAAATAGTTTTTTAACCTAACGCTCTTTTGGCGAGCCTAAAATTCAGCTTTACGCTTCTTCTTTAAAATCGTAAAAGTTCAAAGCATAATATGTGTATCTATTGCACTTTCAGACCCTTTAATTAAACCATAGTTTCAGATATTTATGCTTAACTTTGTAGACTGTGCTATCCATCAAATTTTGATTATAGTGTCAAATTTAGCAGAATCGTGGAGATTAAATGCAGCGGTCCCAAAACCAAAATTTAATACATTATACTTTACTAAAAGTACAAAAATACTTTTTGTGGTAAAATTTCGTTTAGTCAGACTTATTCTTCTTAAATTGGAAGGAATATGTGAACTTTGTTTGTAAAATGTGTTCAACCAAATCTACAGCAAAGAAACTGTTTGTACTTTTTATTCCTGCATTTTCTTAAAGTTTTAAATTTAATTAATTTAAATTTTAAAGACTAATTTAAAATTAAAATAGACCATAAAATTTGTAAAAAATTTCGCCTGCGGCGCTGGGGCATTTTTACGTTCTTTTATTGAAGATTTAAAAATTTAATAACCCTCCCCCCCCATTAGCAAATCCTGCGCACGGCCCTGATATCGCCTATATCACTTGCGTGATAATTCTTTTGATTTTTGCCTGTCGTTAAAATCGACCCAGTAGTTTAGGCTATAGAAGGTACTAAATAAATATGCATGCATAAATACAAATATATAAAAAACATAGCCCTCAGTTCACCTTGCCATAGTTCAGTAAAAATAATTAAAATCAAATACAAATTGTTTTGAAATTTAATTATAGATCCAGTTCATAAAATAAAAAAACACTTAGAAACTAAAAATATAAAGCAACATAATTATTTTTAAACAATGTAAAAATGGCATTTTTCCTTAGTTTAAACATAACGTTTTTTTATAAAACCTTAATAAGAACTGATAACTTATTGAGAACCGCTGTCAGAAAAAATAACATTTCTAATAACACTAGTCTACACATTTAGGCTTAAGCATCTCTAAATATCTTTTTATAAATGGGTCAGCAGGTACAAAACATAAATATATTATGTTTTATAATTTTACAATTTTAAAGTATAAGAATAAAGCTTTATTCTTAGCTTGCTAAAAAACCGTTAGACTAAAAAACTGTTTTAATATGGTTGTTCTAAAATAGCATTAAATGCATAAGTAATTGCGTTTTTATAGAAAATGCAAATAGTTAGCAAAATTTTACAAGTGGATTCGAATTCTGCAGCAAAAATTATATAAGATTAAGGCAAACTCATTTCTAAAAATAAATGGTACGAAGCGTGAATCCTCCTGAAGAGAAGTTAAGCCTTTTCTCCAAAAGCGCTACGGTTGGGATTTTACTGAAAGTGGTTATTTAATGTTCAGACCTTCCACTACTAGGATCCGATGTTAGATTTTGGGCACATTTTTTTGTAACTTAATAATATTGAGGGGTACCGTGAAATGGATAGGAAATCGCAAGTTATTATCCTATACAATTGTATTTTAATTTTTGTTAAAAACACTCAATATTTCAGATCCGTCCTTAAATATTAAAGTTTGTGACTTTAGAACTATAATGTTTTTAATTAAAATTAAAGTACATTTGTATAGGATCATAACTTCCTATCCATGTGTAACTATAGTTATAAATATTCAGTTACAAATGGATAGGATGAGAAAAGTGGGTTTAAACTATAAAATTTAATTTAATTGTCCTAGATGTTTATGATACGTTTCATAAGAGTGGTCTAAGGTTATCAAAGGTTTGCAAATGGGACACCCAAACCTTATATTTCAGCTGTACTATGTTTGAAAAAATAAACAAAATAGGTTATTGTACGTAAAACACCCGGTAATAGTAGATTACAGGTCGACTCGGAAAATAGTACTCTTCCGAAACCATTTATAGGACGAGGAAAAGTACCATTTTTCGGGAGACCTGTATACTATTTTATTCGCAACTGTTTTTAGTTAAAAACAAAGTACTCATTATTTTGAAACCCAGGTTTTTGAATTCAAATGAAGAAAATAATACTATAACACTGCATTTCACGATAAAAGCACAATCATATAAAACTAAAGTTTCACATACGAATAACCCAAAAAAAACAACCACAAAAAACATTTGTTGATAGTTCACAAGGCACCGTTTATAACATTTATCATCCTTCTCAGTCTCAAAAGTAAAAAACATACTGGTCTCTATTTTTCATTACAGGTCAGAAAAACAGTGGGACAAGAAATCACGTACTTCCCAAACTTTATTAATACATGTAATGTATGTGTTACATATACAGTTGAGAGTAAACATATTTGCTGGCCTTTTTACGTATTATTTTGGACAAATGCTATTAAATAGCGCTCCGCTCCAAAAGAGCGCTGGTCAAATGAGCGCTGGACAAAATAGCGCTACCCAAAGAGCTCTTGGACAAAATAGCCCATCTCAAATGAGTGCTTGAACAAAATAATGTGTCTCAAAAGACGCTTTCTGAATGAATTTAGGGTTAAGGTGCGAATCAGGTCCACAAAAATTAGTGGTTTACTTTAAAGTTGGTTGGTTTGTTTTTTGCTGGTTTGGTGTTTTTTTTTATGGGAAACGTTGGTTTACCTTAATGTAATACAAGTTTGTTGTTTTGCTGGTTTGATGTTTTTTTAGGTAACGTTGGTTTACGTTAACGTTGGTTTTGTGCCCCCTGTTGGTTTACGTTAAGGTTGCAACGCGTTGGTTGGTTTGGTTTTTTGCTGGTTTGCTGTTTTTTTTTAATGGGAAACTTTGTTTTGGTTTATTTTGCCTATTTTCTTCGTGTTTTTATTTTTATTGTTATTGTTTTGTTGTCAATTAAATTATTTGATATATTTTATCCAAGATTTATTTTATGATGCGCTATTTTGTCCTAGTGCTCATTTGACCAGCGCTGCTTTGTCCAAGCGCTCTTTGGAACGCGCCATTTTGGGACATGCCATTTTATCCTAGCGCTTATTTAACCAGAGCTGTTTTGTCCTAGCTCTTATTTGATCAGCGCTGATTTGTCCTAGTGCTCTTTTGTACGCCCTATTTTGGGACACGCTATTTTGACCAGCGCTATTTTTTCCCAGAGCCGCTGGGATCCAGCGCGCTAGAATTTAGCGTGAAGTTGGGCCATAGCAACGAGTAATATCAATGTGTACAACACTTAATCAATATCATTTTTGCGAAGTACTTTTTTTACATAATTATTAATTAACTATTAAAATTTTACTTTAAACTCGTTTAAAAACTGTTAAATTATTTCCCTTCACTTATTTTCGTACCTGCAGTCTAAAATAAAATCAGTCATACACGGTAGGACAAAAAAGACAGCAACGAAAAAACATCTGTTTGGTTTTGTAGCACATGCATGTAATTAGTTCGATATTTCGAAAAGCGATCTTCAAATGTTTTGTCACTTTTGTCACGCTTTTTATGATTCCTTACTCTTGAACGCCTTTTGATGTGCGAAATAATTTATCAAAACTAACAATGTAAGGATCTCAGGGGAAAAGCTTATCACCATATAGCAAACAATATCCCCTGGATATCCTCTCAATGTCGGATGTCCCGGGACATTAGTCGTATATCCCAAGGATATCCCGAAAGGTATGTCCTGAGGATATACTGCCCGTATATCCCCAGGATATAAGGCATGTCCTTAGTACATCCCAGGGACGTCCCGAGGGGATATCCTGAGGATGTCCTTTCTGGATATTACTGAGATATACTAGCAGTATGTCTCGGGGAAATACGAAGGACATTTGGGATGTAGAAGGAATATCCATGGGATATAGGGGTTCGGAAGTCTAACGACTTTCCCATTTAGTAACAAAAGTATATACTGGGGAAGTCAAAAATTCCCGTTTAGTAACAAAAGTATATTCTGGGTATATCCATCGTAAAACGTGTGCTTTATGGGTTAGATGCTTCTATAGTATATATTATACGATAGCAAAAAATGAAAGTTTCTGTAACTATAAGTTGTACTTACACTAGGGCATTAAAAAAATGAATTTTTGTAAATGTTAAGTGCCCCCCACTTATCTCATGAAAAATACCTTATCAGAAAAATATTATCTTAAATCAAGAATGTGTGATTTGGATATAACGAAGAGAATATATTCTCTTTTACCCCTAAGGGGCTGTCCATATATTACATAACGCAAATTGTACCAAAATTCATACACTTCATACCCTGTTTCTCGCGTTATTAAAGGCTGTAGAGATTTTATATTTTATATATCTAGAGCCTTTAATAACACGAGAAACAGGGTATGAATTTTGGTACTTTTTCCTTACGTAATATATGTACAGCCCCTAACCATTTTGATGACTAAAAAAACAAAAAAAGGTCCTCACTTCAGAAAAAGCTTTGTCACTGAGAGGAGTTTGTACTAGTAAAAAAAATTAACCAAAATTTTGTGACTAAAAAAAAAGGCCCTCACCTCCAAAAAAGCTTTGTCCGTTAGAGTTTGTACTATTAAAAATTGAATCCATAAAATATGCAACCTTTGACCCTAACTAACCTAACTATCCAGCTCTCAGTAAAATATACCAGTTGATTTCCTTCCCTGTGACTCTGACGCGAATAGTATAGCGCCAGAGAATGGAACAAAAATGATTAATGTGCCTTAAAGACTCAAAGGTGAGGATCAATTAATTTTTTCAAAACTAGGCGTTAAAAATAGTACACTAATAAATTATTCTACATCATTAAATGCGCATAAATCAGGTTGGACCACTTTTTTCATGCGTTACTATATTTTTTCTAATTAGAAATTTTAGTTTATGAATATTTTATTTGTGGATTTAAGTAATTTTGGAACTCTTTTTAGGAAACAAAATTTAAAAAAACAAAATAAGTAGTGCATTAAAAAAATGATAAACTCGAAGTATGGGGATTTTTTTTTCATCATTTTATAAATTATAGGGTCATTGGATCGGTTGTTGCTTTGTTTTCTGGTATTTTTATGATTGCTTAAGCTTAAGCTCAAATATGGGCGTTTGAAAAACAAATTACATATGTGGCCATAGAGAAGATTTGTAAAATTTTCCTAAGGATAGGATACCATGAACGGTAATAAAATTTTCTGCAAAAATATAGTCCAAACCAAATGGTAGTAAATCAATGTAAATATGTGTAATTTTAAATAACTTTACATTAATCCAAAAGTCCAAACTCTGTGTAATTTTAAATTATTTTATAGATTTATAAATTAATTGACAGAAATTTTACAAGTCTTTTACATTATTTTAAAATAATTTAAATTTAGAAACATTTAAATTATTTTACAAAAAATGCTAGGTTTTACATTATTTTAAATTGGCGATCTCCCAAAGTAATAAAGTTTACAACGAGTTTTGCTTCAGGGACTAGAGTAGACTCTGGCAAACTTTTATTTATTCAGGAACTTGCAGGACTTGAGCTGGTATTTCGATTCCTTTATGTATCTAGCTTAGCCGGGTCTGCCGACGACATCGATGTGATCGGAAAATGACTGCTGGGACTACTTATTTTTAATGGGACCAGAGAACTGGCCAAATAGTGGCAAGGACTGTATGTTAAGGATGTGGGCTTAGCTGCTACTCACCACTGTCTTTGGTATTAATAAGGGAATAAGGAGGTTTTCGCTGGTCAAAATCCGACAATGCTGACTACATCGGACGTGACTCCGTTAGTTTTTTATGGCAAGGATGAATAACTGTCCTGAGGACCTACCAGGCTCGGATGTATCAAGCCCACTTGTAGCAAGTGAGGTGAAAATGAAGATAAAATTCTTTATTTACCGTCAAGTGTCACCCAATGGGAACATTAAGATTTAAATGTTTTTGGTAAGGAATACGTTTTGTACCAAGAACTCATCCAGCTTCAATTAAATTCGATTTTGATTTTTGCTATTACATCAAATGATGTTTACGCGGAAACACAATGGACCAGCAGTTCTGAGTGTTTAGCAGTTACTTTGGTATATTTGCTCCGCTACTGAAGATCAGCATGTCAAAAACACCCTTCAAATTGCCAATAGACTCTTCTTCTCTCTCCAAACTCTACCCCCTAATAAGTAAAAAAAGGAAATAATCCGCCTTTGAAACTATTTTATCCAAGAAAACTAAAATCACTCTAAAAATCCTTCATTTTAAATTTGTTGAGATTAAGATCAAGAAATTCTCTCCACTCAAAAAAGATCAAAATTTTTCTCAATCAATAAGGGTGCCCACCAATTTATGACCGATGCAACTCCAGCATCAGGAAGCTAGACTCACTTCCCCCCTAATCTCCATTTAAAATAATTCCTATTAGGATAAATGAGACATTAGGGTGGCCCTTATTTTTTATTGATTTAAAATTTTTATTCTATTGTACCTGGAACACCCTGAAAATATATTTGTGATCAAACTTCTCTAAGGGTCCCAATTGGACCCCTAAAATCGTGAATTTATCCAAAAATCGTGAAAAATCGTTGAAAATGGGCTGTACTTTTGGTATCAGAGGAAAATTTAAAAGCCTTGATTGAAATCTTTATTTTTTCCTTTTGAGTGTACAAAATTATGTACAAAATTATGTGCATTTACAAAATATGTCAGTTTGGACTTAACTTAATTTTATTTAATGCATATTAAAATATAAAATAATTTAACAAAAACAAAATAATCTAAGCTCCAAATAAGAGCACACAAAAAGGCCTCTTATTTGGCACTTAGCTCGTCTTGTTTTCGTCAAATTATTTCATATTATTAATGTGCATTAAATAAAATTAAGTTAAGTCCAGATTGAATTTTTTTTTAAATGCTTTTTTAGCCTTTCTTAAATTTATGGTGGAAATTTGTCAAATTTAGCATTTTAGGGGCAACTGACGGATTTTCGGTTCCTGATAAAATCTTTTGATCATTTTGCACATAATTTTGTACACTCAAAAGGAAAAAGTTTTAATTTCAAGGCTTTTAAATTTTCCACTGATACAAAAAGTACAGCCCATTTTCAACGATGTTTCAGGATTTTTGCCCAATTTCAAGATTTTAGGGGTCCAATTGGGACCCTTAAAGAAGTTTGATGCCCCTTAAGATTTTCTAGATACACCAGAATTAAAATTTTAAAACAATAAAAAAAATAAGGTCCACCCTAATGAGACATACTTCGTCACTAAGCCTGACTCTTAAATATACAGTTCTCCGCGCGAAACAAAGTCTCCGACGAAAGGGGGAGGAATCATTCGCGCTCTCTTCTTTCCCTCAAAAGCATGATAAGGCGTGCATGCCTACAATGGGCCTCTTACTTGCACACACATTCCTAAAATATTTCACGTAGCCACAGATATATGCGTCAAAGTATACCAAACAAACGACACTGAGTGGAAACAACCAAACACGTTAAATTTTAACGGTCAAACAAACTTTATTGTAATCGGATAAAACTAATCAAAAATATATATTTTTTCTACCACTGCTTTAGAATGTAAGCAAATACACACACTTTTCAAACACAGAATGAATCCATTCTAGCTCTAGATACGGTATGAATATTCCGTATCAAGTGTTAGAATGAGCACATGTAGTGCCATCTCTTGTTTATAAAAGTAAAGAAAACTGTAGCAAAATTAGCAAAAATATATTTATTTTACCATGAAATATTGAATAATTTAATGCAATTTAAAGTTTTGCGTTAAAATTACAAACAGTTTATTAGTTTTTCTTAATATTTGACCAGTTTTTTATCAATTTAGTTCAAAAAATTAAAACTGCTCCATCTATTGTTAAATATTTAAACCTGATATCTGTCACAATGATCTGACATAACGTTCAATGTTTGCATTATAATTTGTAAATATCTTTTAAAATAAAATAAAAATCTTTTTTTAAGTACTGATTTGATAAAATTATTAAATAATATTAATTGCTTTATTTAAAAATATGTGTTTTGTTGGATTTACAATATCGAGTCACAAAAAACATGGTTTTTAACCTTGTCCGCAGTTTAAAGCCATACAGTGTTTCATATTTGCAGTTGAAGAAAAAGTATAGTCTACAACACGTATGGAATAGTCATTCCGCGCTCGCGGAACCGTCATACTCGCCTGCCGGCTCGTATGACAAACTTTCCGCTGTCGCGGAATATTGTCTATTCCATACTAGTTATAGAATATACTATTTTAAATAAAATAAATGATCAGACATTTCGATATAAATTGATGTAAATCAATAAAATAACATATTTATGAAAGTTGTATTTTTATCAGCGTGGAATGCAAAACTAATGAAATAGCATTTAGAATTGATGTTCCGGGAGCAATGTTTAAAATAAAAACCATGTTCAACATATAATTTATAATAGGTTTTATCAGTTAAAAACCGTTTGGACTTTTAGATTCCAATACGGTCTAATGGAAGCATCGTTTCAACAAATTATTTACATAGCCATTGACCGTTATAATATTACCGCTTAAGTGATTAATTCGGTTTTTTGAATAATGCAAAAACGTTTGTTATTTTCTAATTACCCGACAAATAGAACGGAATCTGATGCATTCGGTAGTATTTTTTTATGCCTAGGCCAAATGTTTTTCCATATGGGAAAATAACTTTTAAATGCCACCTATGCCTCTGTTTTAATAAGTAACTTAAAAAGCAGTAGTGCTATTACTTCATAGATGGCACTTAGAAATTGTTCCCAAATGGTAACACGATGAGATTTGGGGTTAATATTTTTATTTATTTCTCATTTTTTAAACAAATGTTATCCACATATAATGCCCGCCAAGATATCTTTTGTTACAGTAATATCAATACAAAACAAATTAGTGCCATTTGTTTTGTTCTTACCCTGTTTACTTTTAGTATTTTCAACAAAAACTATCCCGATCGGGAACCTTTGACATATCATAATAAATATAAATAAATAAATTATAAAGGAAAATAAAGACCTGAACTGGGATAGCGAAAATTCCATAATTCTACCACCACTTAAAGGATGGTGTTGACACGGATTCATCCATGGCCACATCCATGACGGATGTGGCCACAGTGTACTAAAAATTTGATATTATCTATATAGATAAACCATACCCATATAGCACCGGTCGTCCAATGGAAGTCCATTTTGGATCCCTTTTTAGTACATTGGTCCACGGACTAATAATGGATGTACTGTGTACTTCCATATATTTACAACCTTTGTTCGACTATTAGTGGACGTCCATTCAGTGTCAATTTTACGCCCATAATTTTAGCTCTCTACCTTTATTTTAAGTGGGTGAAACAGAGAGAGGGTAAACTTAGTCTTATAGGCGTATGGGGGTGATGGAAAATAAGGGGGGATGTAAAATTTATTTTAAAATTTGATTATCACTGGATGAGTATGTAACCTAATTTTAGTTTTAAATTATCTCGTGGGTAATAAATGCATTTTTTTAATTTTAGGGGTGGGGGATTGGGGGTAAGTTTTATATAAAATTGTATTGGCAGACGAGCATGTGTACCAAATTTTAGCTTACTAAGTATATTCTAAGTGGTCAAAAAAGCCTTTGGTAGTTTTGCCCTAAACAAACAAACAACAACAAACATTGCAAGCTAAATAACAGTTTTTTACAGTAGCAAAAACCAGTTAAGTAAGCAAAAAAGCAAGTCCTGCTGGATGGATGGTTTCAACCGACACCTTATGGATGTCCACAGTTGTGTTATGTGGACTCTGAACAGATGTCCATGGGACGTCCATAGAGAAAAAATGGGCATCCTATGGACATACAGCCGTCTATGAACATACGTCCATTGGACGTATCACTTTGTGCTATCTGGGTAGCTATGCTTTAATTATTAAAATTATACTTTATAAATCCAGATAACAAAGAAATGGCGAGTCCGCGCCTGGGAAAATAACCCAGTAGTAGAAATTCCTTCGCATTGCAAAGTAAATATTTGCATAAAAATCCGACTTCTGGCTGGTATTTTCTTCTTGGTGTAAAGGATGTTAAGCTAAGTGCGTGTAAATTACTCGCCGCTGATATAGTAAATGAGCCAACAACATTATTTTGTAAATCGTTAATTAGCGGTAGGCTTGTTTTCTTAAATATATTTAGATATCGAAGTTATTCCGAATGTTATTTGCCACATACTCCGCATAGAAACCAACTTAAAGTTTCACGTGAGAATTTACCTTGTTTACAGGTCCGCCGAGAGAAAATCGGGGCCCGGGGGTAGTAACCCAGATAGCACAAAGTATGTTCATGGACGGCTGTATATCCATAGGATGCCCATTTTTTCTTTATGGACGTCCCATGGACATCCGTTCAGAGTCCAGATGACACAACTGTGGACATCCATAAGGTGTCCGTTCGAACCATCCATCCAGTTTCTATAGGACTTGCTTTTTTTCTTACTTAAACTGGTTTTTGCAACAGTGAAAACATTAATAAAACCTTTTTTTACTTTCTCATAAAAGAAAGTATTGCCATGGAAAAAATTTTTTTTTGCTTAAATCACGTTATTTTTTTCTGAAACGTCGAGAAAAATCAAAATAAGCAACAAAAAAAATTATTGTCTGTCGGTCGGTCTGTCTGTCTGTCTGTCTGTATCCACGATAACTTAAGAACGCTTTGAGCTAGCGACTTAAAATTTGGTATGCAGATGTATTTTTATATTACTTTGGACAAGTTCGTATTTGAGCAAAATCGGTTGGGGGAAGGGGGGTAAAAGAGGGGTTACATTTTTGTTTAGGTCTTTTTTTTTATTTACAATAGAAGAAAAATTTAAGAAACACATAAAACGTCATTTTTTTGTAAAATTGTTTCTGGACATAACTTATTTTATGAGAAAGTATTCTCGCTCATTCGAGACGGCTGGTTTAATATGAACTTGCAAGACCATTATTAATACTTACATCCATAAACTCTAAAATTGACGTGGTTATTTGTTTATAAGATGAAACTCACATGTGTAACAGTATAAACCGTTTTATTTTTAAATTAAATAAGTCGTATACAGAACGTCCATGTGACAAAGCCGTACAAAGCATGTAAATATATGGACGTACATAGTACATCCATTATTAGTCCGTGGACCAATGTACTTAAAAGGGATCTAAAATGGACGTCCATTGGACGACCGGTGCTATATGGGAACCTACGGGCCTCTCGTCTGACAAAATTCAAACAAATATTTATCCAATTTGGTTAAAATTGCTTTTTCAATTCATTGTTTATTGTTTATAATATTATTTACTGCGACAAAAAATGTAAAAGGAGTATATTGCATGTTGAATACAGATCGAGTGGGCTATCGTATACAATAACCAAAAATTAATGAAACAAAACACCGTCTTTGTTTCAGAACAAGACTGCTGTGGTATATAAATTAGAATCGTGCAGATCGGCCAAAATATCTGATCAGATATAGCCAAAAGGGGATACTATATATTTGTTTAATGGTCCCAGCATAAGCATAAACAATACTCTAAAGTAAACTATGCCACACTGTAAAAAATTGTAAAATTTTGCCGAATTTCATACTGTAATATTAAAACAAGCCGTGAAGATATGTAATGCTACGCATGCCATTATATATTACGCTTAAGGGCATATCCACAGGCTCGCATAATAGTACATAACAATGCGATGACGTGATTGGTTTGATGTGCCGCCATGTATCTTGTAAGCCAATCACGGCATCGGATTCTTATGTTTTATCTTTTTATGCAAGCTACTGCTAAAGTAATTTGTGGATTGCTTTTAATTTAGTTTTAGTTTTTCGTCGGGAATTCATATTATTTCTTCTCTATTCGGGATTTAATTTTTTTTTTCTTATACAAATTAAAATTTTATTTAGGCTGTCACAAACATCCCAATTTAAGAAAGCAGGAATTCACAGTATAAGCCTAATTAAAAAATAGTATCCCCTTTTAACTTTTTCGACAAAAATGCTTTTGTGTATTCGAAATGCGTCTGACGCGTATGCCTACTCCTAAAATAATTTGCGGATTGCTTTCAATTTAGTTTTCGTTTTTCGTCGGGAATTCATATTATTTCTTCTCTATTCGAGATTAAATTTTTCCTCGTCCACAAGCCGCAGAGAATCGTAAAATATGTACAGGACGGCGGCGGCGGTGGTAAAGGCGAGTAACCGCCCCTCTTTTTAGGTTAGGGTGAACTGATTGAACCGCACACCGCGAATATGAATTATGGTGGTTTACCCCAAATTGTCTACTCAAATACCTTTCTCATCCTAAAATAGAAAAATATTGATGCAATACGCCGGCAAAAGGAGTTCATTAGTGATGATCCGATGATACACTGCAAAAACTGCATGTAAAATAATGTAAAAATACATGAATTTACATAGTAGGGAATAGTAAATTTACTATTCTGGACTATGCATAATTCATGAATTTATGTAAAAGAATGTAAAATAATGTAAAATAATGTAAAAGAATGTAAAAGAATGTAAAAGAATGTAAAAGAATGTAAAAGAATGTAAAAGAATGTAAAATAATGTAAAAAAATATATTTACATTGATTTAAATATTTTTACATGATTTTACAATGTGGGGCTATGTTATTTTAAGATGCGCGTGCGCTTTGGACAATAACCAAGAAGGCGTCGCATCATGAGACGGACTGTTTAATATTGTTATTGTTAGAGAGATAGCGACGCATGCTGCTAGGTTAAAGTGTAAAAAAAGGTAAATAATATTTATGTATGATATTTAAATGTTTTATTTGTGGCCTAAAATTTACATTCATTATAAATTACGATCTTTATCAACCAATAGATCTTTAAAGAAAGATGTAAGCAGTTTGTACTCGTATTAAGGGTGCAAATCGTTTGGTTTATTAAACCAAATGAACTTTACGATATTTCAAAAAAGCTTTGACACAGAGACTTGTAATTAGGAACAAACATTTTCTAAGTAGTAAATATTTTTTTTTTCAAATTTCAAGTCTCTATGTCAAAGCGTTCTTGAAATATCGTAGTGTTTAAGTTGTTTTAAAAGTACTTTTAATATGACCATGTTAATTTTTTAAAAAATTATTAAACACACCATAAGTATTGTAGGCAAATATAAAAAAAATCGTTCAAGCTGATTTTTTTTTTTACGTTTGTTTTTATAATAAAAAGTCTATGCAAAATACTACCATTCTGGACTCTGTAATTTTTAGCGTTCCGGTCTATGCAATATATTACCATTCTGGACTATGTAATTTTTTACCGTTCCGGTCTATGCAAAAATTACCATTATGGACTTTTAAATTTTTACTGTACCGGTCTATGCAAAACATTACCATTACGGACTATGTAATTTTTATCATTCCGGTCCATGGCAATATATTACCATTTACAGACTATGTAATTTAATGTAATTCGTTTTTACCGTGTAGCTTTTATTGTATTGATGATTAAAATTCGCTGCCATCATGAATAATTTCATTATATTAACAACTTTTCATTACGTAAATAAATTAAGCATTATTATAAACATTGATAGAATAAAACTTATTTTGTCACAATTAAAATTACACAGGCACACAAAAAAAAATTTCTGAGTCTTGGATTCCAATATGTTATTCCTATGTATTTTTTTCCGCTGAAACTGAATCCGCAACCCGTTTAAGCCCTACACATCAGGATTTTGACATAACCTCAAAAAACACCCGAAAAACTACTGAAATCGCTAAAATCATCTATGTCATACCCCTGTCCCCAAATTGCTAATTCTATAACCCCAGGACCCCATAATCCCCTAACCTCATAATACCATAGCCGCATAACCACAAAACCCCGTAACCTTATTAAGTAGAAAAATATAGTTTGGCAAAACAGAACAAATTCTTCAGTTTTTTTTGTGGAACATAGTCATAAGTAACTCTATAACCCCAAAATACCCTAACACCATAACCTCAAAATCCCTTCACTTCGTAACCCCATATACTATATCCCCTTAATCCCGTTTTCCTATTCTGTGAAGAAGTTAAAAAAATAATGAAGTAGACCTTGATTCATGACTTTACTCAGAAAACTCTTATGCTTTCGAGAACCGGACTCACAGAATAGGATGATGGGGTTAAGAGGTTATAATATATGGGGTTACGGAGTGAAGGGGTTAGGAGGTGTGATGGGATTTTAGGGTATACAGTTACTTATTCATAACTATGTTCTACAAGAAAATTTCAAGTAATTGTTCTGTTTTCCCGAACCAGATTTTTCTACTTAATGAGGTTACGGCGTTTTGAGGTTATGGAGTAATGGTATTCCGAGGTTAGGGGATTATGGGGTTACTAAATTACAAATTTGGAGGAAGGGGGTGAAAGTGGTATGGAGTACATGAGTTTAGCGGTTTCAGTAGTTTTTCGAGTGTTTTTTAAGGTTATGTCAAATTCCTGACGTGTAAGGGTTAAACAGGTTACGGATTCGGTTTCAGAGGGAAAAAATACATAGGAATATCATATTGGAAACCAAGACTCACAAAAAAAAATTTTTTGTGGCCCTGTGTTATATAAGTAATATCATATTACGTACCAAACCAAATAATATCTATATTATCAGTTATTTTACCTTATCTAAATTTTAGAAAAACTATTCTTTTTAAAAATAATTCAAATATCAATAGGTTTAAGACGATTTTTAGCTTTTTACACGATTCTTGTTAATCAAGTGTATTCACTTACTGAAACAAAAGTGAACATAGTATCAATTAAAATAACATTAATTTTGAGACAGTCATTAATAATGACTCATTATTGTTATACAAAATAATTAAAGGTTGGTTTATGGTAAATATAACGAAGCTAGAAGCTAAAAATATAGGTTATTTTAGGTCTATTCTACGCATGCTTGGTGAAATTTACAATAACTAGAAATATAATTTATTTTATGACTACACTGCCCATGCTTAAGTATAACTGCAATCCAATAACCCAGTTTTACTTAAGCATTGTAGTTAAGGTAGATTCGGGCATAATTATCACTAACTACACTAAACTGAATTAGAAAATTAATAAATTAATAAATTTTAAAAACATAACCTCAAATTCTATAATAAATTTTCCGTGGTATGCAACAATTAAGATAAAATATAAAATATAGCATAAAATAATGATAGAATCTTAAAATACACCAAATAAAAAGAAATTCTGAAATACACAAGTGCAAAATTTTATAAACAATCGTTATCCAAGTATAAAAATAAAAATGAAGATGGCGACACCTCTGTATTTTAAAAATTTTCAGTGTTAAGGAAAAAAACAGTAGTTACATAAGAAAATAAAAGGCACTTTTGGAGATAAGTAGGTTTTAAAGCACGATTTTTAGTCCCAACAACTACAAATATAGTAATAATCTTCCTGCGCAATAGATATTGTTTTCTTTACTTATTCAGTCGTATTTACACATGCTTATTATCTATTTGGCATTTACCTTATTGTTGCATACCACGGAAAATTTATTATAAAATTTAAGGTTATGTTTCTTAATTATCTTAATTTTTTAATTTCTTAATTCAGTCTAGTGATAATTATGCCTGAATCGATCTTTATAACATTAATTATATTTATAGTTGGTAATAATTTAGAACTAAGCATGCGCAGCATAGACATAAAATTACTTATATTTCTCATTAGCTTCGTTAATTTTTGCATAAACCAAACTTTAAATTTATTTTTTGCATGTAGATATATTTTAATTAGTCAAAATTTAATTTAATTTTTTTAATTAAGAAGCAAAGTAATTTAAGCATTAGAAATTAATTGTCGTTTTTTCAGTGCCTAACCTACTTCTAATTCACATAGAAGGCCTAATTTTACCTTCAGCCTTTGGTGATAAGATAATCTGTTAAATTTTTACACCACAGACAGTTATTCTTTATATAAAAAAATATACTTTTAAATTTTTGCATTGGTATAAACTAGCACAAAATACCCGTTGTAAGAGGCACAAACCCTATTTTTAATTTATTTTTTTATTTATTTATTTATTTTTAATTATTTCGAAACCGTTAATATTTTACACAAAAAAATAATATATATAAACATTAGGGTAGAGCATAAAGAGAAGTTTCTATAGATATAGCGACGTATATATACATATATGTATATTTTTTTCAACTATCATAATATCGGTTTCAACCAATAAAAAACAAGGCATTACCATAACGACGGGATATTTTCTTCTCGAATATATACCAGAAACTCGAATATATACCACTTTTCTAGTTCTTTGATGTAACAAGCTTGATAATGTAATTCTATAACCAAATATCAACTAAAATGCAAAATGAAGGTAATTTTAATGTCTTATTAGCTTATTTTTATTCAATATTAATAAAATTTAACAAATTTAGATCTTTTTTATTCCAAAAATTAGAAATTTCAAACATGAATTTTTGTGTCAAAATAAATTAACATCAAATTAATTAGTATTAATTATTTATTTAAACTAATTTCAAAGATTTAAATTGTTGAAAAATGGTTTCAAAAAATATTCCTGCAAATACACCTTCATATTCGTGAAAATTTCTGATATATCGAAAATATACCTCTCTGTTGGTGTATTACATGTATACATATGAAAAGTTCTTATCTCATGTCATGATAAGTTTACAGGAATGAGTGTTATGTATTATTGTTTTGTCATTAAATCTTGCAGTATTTTTTTGATCCCTTTTGATCCCTTTATTTAAGGAAAATATAAACAAAGTGGTTTAATGAATTAAATGTTGCCCATTCGCCCCACTTGCCCCACATCAATTATTAAAAAAAAAACTGGTATTTTGGGTTTAAAAACCTGTGTTTAAAATTTAAAGTCTTAATCTTAAACCATTCTCAAGTTATCGTGCTCACAAGTTTTAAGTTTTAAACACGGAAAGAAATTAGTGGGCTCTGCGCTATACATTATAAGATATTTGGTAACAGTGGCAAATTATAGTGATTTAAGCTATAGATTATAAGGGACACAATAACTAATAATGTTAAAAATAAATTGGAAACGATTATATATATTACAGACACAATTATATTTATTACAGGCACTATTATAAATTTACAGAAATTTTATTATATTATAAAAATTATTAGCACGGACAATAATTAAATCTATTTAAGCTATAAATGCTATACTATTTGTTATATTTTATTATTCACTAAACAATTAAAGTATTTCATATAAATTTTTACACTGACTGCCATAATTGTAAGAGAAAGCCTTGTATTTATATAATAAGCGATTATAATTTGCTTGGTATGTGTGTTATAGCGCTCCTAGCTATAATTTTTTTTTCCGTGAACAAAACAAGTTATCCTTTGATTTTTGACCATTTATACATCTTTTTTTTTGCTTTAGATCTTAATCTGAAAACTTGTTTTTTTTCAAACCACTGTAATAGTTAATCAAACGTAAAATGATGGCTAATGAAATTCCGTCTTGATGATAAGCAGGTGGCTGGATGGAATGAAAGGGGAAGAGATCGCTGTGTAATAACGAAAGTCAACTGATCCTAAGCCAATACATGCAAATTGTGAGTTAGGCGGCCTAATAGACTTAATCTTGTCGTGAATGTTCAGCACTCACGAGGGATAATTAGTAAAGACAAAGAGCCTCAAAGGAGGAGGGCCTATCTTATGCCATCAGCGCACACTTACCCATTTTAAAATTTGCCAGGATAAAAAGAAAAATTTAATTGAAAATATTTAGTGGACAATCAAAATTCTAGTTCCTGAAAACTGATTTTAAACTGCAGGTCTATACATTTTTTTCTATCCAATCTAATATTAAAATAGGTCAGTTCCATGCAAGTATGGTGATGGTTTTTCTTTTAATGCAAAAAGTCAAGGAAAACCTTCATGGCTTTTCAAGTATACTATAGCAATTGTTTAACCTCAAAGTTTTACCTCATCGTAATGGAAAAAATAGCAAAAACTAATTTTAACAGAAAAAACACACCAATCACAAGCCAGTGCGAAGACACTGCTTGACGGCTAATATAAAAATATAGATTCAAAATGTTAGCATTTTAAATAAATAAAATTTGTCCAAACGTTATGACGCGTCACTCCAAGGCGTACACTTTGTTTGAGAAACACCAAACTATACTATATCAGAACTAAAGAAAAAATCACCAAAAAGTTTCCCGATAAGACCAGGCGGTCCTTATTATGACAAAAATAAAAAAATATCCTCAGTAAAACTGGCACTTTTTTACCTAAAGGTTCCTAGTAATGTATTCCCAGCTCAAAATAAAATACGCCGATCATTTTTCAATAGTTAGGAAAAGGTTTAAACCCATACTGCTGTCCTTAATTATAAAGCAGTAACTGCATTTGTCAGTAGCAGCGTTTTCAAAATATTATTTAAGAGTTGAAGTGTAAAACCGATGCATTCTTATAAATAAGCTCTGGTAAAAATTTGAATCGGGACAAAATTACAGTAACAGTACATACGAAAAATATTATTCCAGCAATCTGTTTTCTAATCACCGTACATAGTGATATTGGCAGACTGACAGTTTCGGGCTAATGGCCCTCTTCAGTACCAAGAGTCAACTCTGTACGTTAATTAATAAAAGTCATTAGATTGATGCATACTTGTGCGCCATCTATTGTGAGATGTAGATAACTACTCATACTTCTCCTAGTCTGGAGACTTTGAATGGTAGCAAGTTGAAGACTTGTGTATTTCAAGCACATAGTACCACTAACGTGTGGTTAGAGTTTTTCATCAATCTATTGATGTATACTTGTGCGCCATCTGTTGCTAGATTTAGACAACTACTCATACTTCTAGTCTGGTGAGTTTGAATGGTAGCAAGTCAATTACCAATATCACTCTGTATGGTGATTAGAAAATAGATTAATGGCTAATAAATTAATATTTTTATTATTTTGATTAAAATTAAAAATGTCTGTCGTTGTAAAAAAATAATGGTTAATACTTTTCCTTTGGGATAAAGTAAAAATAGTCCACAGTGCCTTTCCCTGCCACCATTTTCCCGTTTCTAATTACGAGGCCTCAAACGATGTGAAATTAAAGTTTCGTCAGTCGATTAGCATATGAGCGAGTGCTGTAATTAAGGTGAAGCTACAGCTTATTGTTACTATCGTGTTTCATTGTGTTCCGGGCTTAAATTTGAATGCTGTAATTGAAATTCTGATAAGGCGGCCTCGAATTTGTTGTCTTTGTTTTCGAAGAGAATCGACTAATTTTGAATGGAGCCGCTAAGATTATGGAAGGTATTGTCTGAAGTTGATAATATAAATTCTATTATACCTAGCTGAGGTGCTTTTAAGTGCTCACTTCCTAATTTTACTTCACATGAAAATAACTTTACTTGATATATTAAGTTTTTCATTTATTTAAGGCATTAAAATACTAAGCATAATAAGTATTGAGCTAAAGGGTCATAATTATTTAGGGCTTGATTAAAAAACACTGAAATGCATAAAAGTAGCTCTGAATTTGTGATATTTAAGGTTGTATTTGTTTTTCTTTTGCGAAAAGAATCGACTAATTTTGAATGGAGCCGCTAAGATTATAGAAGGTATTGTCTGAAGTTGATAATATAAATTCTGTTATGCCTAGATGAGGTGCTTTTAAGTGCTCACTGCCTAATTTTACTTCACATGAAAATAACTTTTCTTGATATATTAAGTTTTTCATTTATTTAAGGCCTTAAACTACTAAGCATAATAAGTATTGAGCTAAAGGATAATAATTATTTAGGGCTTGATTAGAAAACCTTGCAATGCATAAAAGTAGCTCTGAATTTGTAATATTCAGGTTGTATTTGTTTATTTTTTTTTTGTGAAAAGAATCTACTAATTTTGAATGGAGCCACTAAGATTACAGAAGTTATTGTCTGAAGTTGATAATATATATATTTTATTATGCCTAGCTGAGGTACTTTTAAGTGCTCGCTTCCTAATTTTACTTCACAAGAAAATAAATTTACTTGATATGTAAGGTTTTTCATTTATTTAAGGCCTAAAAATACTGATTAAAATAAGTATAAGGATCATTGTTATTTAGGGCTTGATTAAAAAACCTTGCAATTCATTAAAGTATCTCTGAGTTTGTTGTATTCGAGGTTGAATTTGTTTAGTTTGTTTCTAAAAAGAATCGACTAATTTTGAATATAGCCGCTAAGATTACAAAAGGTTTTGTCGGAAGTTGATACTATATATTTTAGCTGAGGTGCTTTTAAGTGTTTATTTGAAAATTTTACTTTACACGAAAATAACTTTGCTCTACTCTGGTTTTTAACGCTTAAAAACACTAATTATAAGAAGCTGAATGATCACAATTATTTAAGGCTTGATTAAAAAACCTTCCAATGCATTAAAGTTGTTATGAATTTGTTGTAACTGTTTGATTTCTTTCTGAACAGAATCGACTAACTTTGAATTAAAAGTTAAATTTTGTAATATACAAAATTTAACCTATATTCAACATTGTGTTATACAGTCAAAAAACCTTATTAAGTATGGAAGGTATCGTCTGAAGTTGATAATATATATTCCATTAAGTGCTCACTTCCTAATTTTACTTCACTCAAAAACAACTTCACTTAATTTTCTTCAATAGGTATGTATTAAGTTTTTCATATATTTAAAGGTTACACATAATGCAATAAGTATTGACCTAACAGACCATTAATTTAAGTCTTGATTTTTAAAAAAACATTACATTCGTTGATTTTTGAAGAGCATCAATTGCTTTTGAATGGAACCGCTAAGATTATGGAAGGTATTTTCTAAAGTATTTTATATTGGCGAAGATTAAAAACATGTCCTTAGCACATTACCTGTATTTTCAGTAGTTACCCTGCCTCCAAAATATGTTAGGTACCATGCCTTCAAGCACTTGCTACAATAAATTTTAGGCACATGATGACGTGGTTTTTCAGCTCTCTTCATCAAAATTGACACTAATGTTGTACTTTCTCGTTGAAGGATATGCAGAAGTTAGCCATCGACATATTGCTTTTCAGGAAAACCCAGATATAGATTGAGTCGTCAAGATCTTGACGGCTATATTAGCCTGTTGGAAAACAAATCAACTTAATTGCAATGTTGCCATTTTTTGCTTTAATATGTAGGTACCTACAGTTTCTAGTCATAACAGTATACAATAGATGCTGGATGTTGACGAATGTGACATATCTTGCGTGTAATGACAAGGGAACGCATTAAGAACTTGCTGGACATAGCAAACATGCTTTATATTAATCGTATATGAGATCATTAGGCATACTGCTTTTTCAGTGTTGTCATCATATCTCAGGAAAATGAAGCAGTGAAGGCACATTTGGTCGGTCTAAAGCCAAATTGAACTAAGCGCCACTTTTTCAAAAATTTTGGTTTTTATTGCAGACCGTAGGATATCAAAATCTGCACCAAGAATAAAAAAAAAATTGGCGCTTAGTTCACTTTGGCTTTAGACCGACCATTTACTCAAATGAAAAACCAACAAAATTTTTTTGAGGTGAATATACACTCAGAAAATGTCATTGTAATTTTGGTACTAAATTTTATTTGTTAGTACATATTTGTTATTTATATCCCCACCATTGGTATTTAATAATTTAATTGTGATAATAAATACTGCAATGTGTGTATTGTATACAAAATGTTGTCATACTAACTAATCGGTAAATAATACCAAAATATAAAGATTGCAACCAAATTACACACTGACAAAATAATCGATCCTTTGTTTACTTCCCTCTGTATTATTACTAATTCAAATTTTGGTATTATTTACCAATTTTTATTTTACTAAATACTGTAGCATACTTTAAACTAGATCAATAACACAACAACTACAACTTAAAGTATACCAAACTATAACCGTGATATAATTTACCAAATGTTACAGTATTAATAAACACATGTACAATATTAAATACCAATGGTGGCGATATAAATAAAAAATATGTATTAACATATAACATTCAGTATTAAAAATACAACAAAATTTTCTGCGAGTTGTTAAAAAAATACAGTTGGTATATTAACTACAAAATTAGTAGTTAGCTACACATAAAAAATCCAATTGCCATAAATCAAAGGCCAACTCTGTAACACAACTAGAAACTAGCAACAAGCGCCTTCGCCAAAATATTAAATACTAGTACACATCTTTATAAATGTAGTATAAATGTAGTATAAGTTGAAAAAAAAAACTGAGACCTAATGCGAAAAAACTCAATTTTGAAAGCAGAACCCTAAAATTGCTCTTGTACGTTACGAAAGACTTCGCAACGTAGAGTTTAATTGAAAAAATCACAAAATACTTATGTGCAATTGAACCGGTAAGACAACAAGGAAAAGATTCCACTTTTTGGACCAAATTGGCTGAGATAGCCATTTTGTTAATTATGCTTAAATTTTAGTCAGTGAAATCGAGAAGGAAAAGATTCCACCAATTTTTAATACATATCACTGCTAAACTAAAGGTTTGAAAAAGCAAAAAACTTGTTAAACATTGTTACTACGGTTACGATGACCAAGTTTGTAATGTAATGTAATGTTTCTTTATTGAGCTTTTAGTTTGGTTGTTATAATTTTTTTTTTCACTTACCGAAAGTTGGATCGAGTGAAATCTTTTCCTTCATGGTTTCACCGGTTCAATTACATTTTGCATTTCACCCAAGATAATTTGCTGTTGTGGATAAACCGTTATAGCAAACTGCCGTTAAAAAATGGATGAGATTACTCATATGATGCAAAATATGATGGTATTTAAGTAATATATTTTCAGTTCGATCGGAATAGCTATGAATATGATTCTAAATTTATGTATAGATCAGGGTTATAGTTTTGGTATTTATTGGACTAAGAACATTTTAAATTTAAAGAGCTATTACAAATTGAGATACTCAATCTCATTCAGTTTTTGCTAAAGCTGAAAGGAATCGTTTTTCTCGAAAATAATCTTTTATACATAAAGTCCGTCTGGCTAAAAATTATCATCATGACCGGACTAAAAACCATTGTTTATATCTTGTCGGACAGAAGACGATACATATTTTTTTCTATTGTACGATTAATTACGGTCCCATGCATAGATCAACGAAGCATATGAAGAGTACAACATTCATACGGACCTAAGTAGAAGAGAGAAGCAAAAATATAAATATTTTTTTCTTAAACTAACACAAGCATTAGTAATGTGTATCTTTAAGTCCTCTAGGTGGTCAGTTGGTTATGACATAGTTTACCAAATATAACCGTTATGTTTGGTAAACTATTCCTTTCTCATAAAAAAAGTCTAGTGGCGTTAGATCAGGAGAGCTTGTTGGCCAATAAATTATTCCCCTGGAAATATGACGGAATTAATACCATGAGGTAGAAACGTGATGGCAGCAAGACGGCGCTCCCCCTTAATACCATAATACCTTCACTTTCTTGGCCACCAAGCTCTCCTGACCTAACGCCACTAGATTTTTTTTATGAGGAAGAAATAGTTTAGCAAACATAACCAATTGACCTAGATGACACGCTTACTCAAAATATCTAATTGACCTGCTTTTTAAATTTTCGATATCCCTTACAGTTTTTAAGATAATGCCTATAGGAAAGTTAGTGGGACACTCTGTATGTTTTAAGCAATGTGAAATTTTCGTGACATTTTCCACCTAAAATTCGGTTTCTTAAGTTAGGATCTCACTGCAGTGCATCATTTGTGTATATGTATAAATTCTGCTAAGAGTAAAGAGTAATCTATATTTACTAAAATAAAAAAAATTTCAAAAGAGAAATTCAAAAATTTTTCATTTTTTTCATTTTCTTTTTGCAAAAATAAAAAAAAAAATAAAAAAAAAAATTCAAAAAAAGCTTAAAAAAAATTTCAAAATTTTTATTTTTTTTTATTTTCTTTTTGGGAAAAAGGAAAAAAATTTTTTGTTTTTTTTTTTGAAAATAATAGTTTTTTTAATTTTTTTAAAAGCTTAACCCCCTCATAACTTTTTTGGTTTTGTAGGGATTACTTTAAAAATTGGTAGAATTGATCCTTATAATAAAAGTAATTTTTCCTGAAAAAGTTACGTTAATCGGAATTTTGTTTCAGCTTTTTTCGATTTTTTTAAAAGTTTAACTCCCCCATATATTTTTTTTTTAGGGGAGGGGGGTAAGTTTTAAAAACAATAGGGATATTTCTCTCATAGAACTTTAGTCTTCCTGAAAAACTTGACATCAGACAGAGGGACAGACGGACAAAAAAAAAACGAAAATTTCTTATTTTTTCAACACAAATTTGTATCCAAGAATTTTTTGTCTAGGACGATTTTTGAAAATTTTGGAAATTCGAAACTACAGTATAATATTATTCTAGCACAGGCTCTTTGAATAATATAATGGTTTTGATAAAAGCACACACGGTGCACCTCTGTTATTTTTCGACTTTCTCATACTCTATATTTTCTCATAATTTATGTATGTGATAATTTTAATATCAAAATTAAAAAAAAAAACAAAATATTTTAGCCTCTCATTTAAGAATAAATACCAAAAATTAAAAAAAAATCCATAGGGCCATTATTTTTTTCAAATAATTTTTTTATAGGTCTTAGGGAAAGACCACTCTACCCAAAAAGGTTTAGTTGCTCTGTAATAACTAGCGCTCCTATAATTTCTAAAAAAAAATCTATAGAAGTTAGTTTTTAAACAAGCAGGACAAAATAAGTGGTCATTTTATAATAATTCCAGTTTGTTTTTGTTCGCGAAAAACGCAATTTTGAACGATGTAGCTGGGCAGTGCTCAATCGCAACTGCGCACGTTTGAAACCAGTTCAGAACCGAGTTTTTCGAGAACAAAAACAAACCTATTTTACACTCGACCCGGGGACATACTTGAGCCCTTATGGATGTTAAACTCTTCATATCTGTTGAATGTTTCATAAGCTTGTCCGCTAAAAACTATGTTTCAAAACGGGGAGTCTGCTGATGATGTTGTCATCGGCTGTCAATAAGGCCAATTTAGCCCTATAAGGCCACGGGACCCACGGCATAATGAAGATACCAATGCTTCTTCTATATGAATATATATGCGGCGATTTATGGAGTCAGTTTTTGCTGCGGTAGTCTCATCGGACGATTTCTAGCCAAGTCGCCCCCGCGGACGTGGTTAATATTAAGATGGTAAGTGCATCGTTTAGGAAGTTTTTACTGGTTATTATCACTAGCCGGCGTATTTCCAGTTGTAGTCCAGACTTCAGGTCAATAAATGAGGCTTTACCTGGAAATAATTCAGGGAGTTTTGATTTTCTGTTTATTGGGTAAAAAAAAATTGCGACGTTCAACTCGATTTGGAACTGTCATTTTTTTAACGTGTTTTTCACAAAAAAAACGGATTTTTAAAATATCTCTTAAACGTTACACTATATGTTTTTAGATTTTTAGTGTTTTTTTCGTAAAACCAAAATTGTTCTTTATCGTAGGTTAGGCTTGCCCCTTAGAACATTTTGGGTGAAATTTTAAAAAATCTATCTGACACTTTCTTTTTAATTTAAGTAAAATTATTTTTTTTTAAATAATTCACACATTTGTGCCCCATTATCTCTAGTAAACCGATTTTCGATTGAATCACCATTGTATTAAGCATAAAAAAACCTTCCTACCCGAGTCATGAAGAAAAATCTAAAACCCTACACACTGTTACTGAATCTTGCATAGGATGCAGTAGATCCTCAAAGTAAACCAAAAACTGATATTGGTAGCTAAAAACCTGTATTTTAATTTGCTAAGTTCAGCAAAATCGTAGAGGTTAGTTCTTGGAGGATATTGGCTTAACACTCTTCAGCAGGATCTATACTTCGCACCATTAATTTAAGAAGTAAAATTTTAAGTGCTTTTATTATAACTATCTATTTAAATGAAAAATTAGTAGGCAAAATAATTTTATTTTCATTCATTTAATTAAAAATATATTTTTTAAATAGGGCACATTTGCTTTGTTGGTCAGTATATGTTTTATGTATTAGCTATTAAAAAGTCAGTCAACTAACGTTTGACAAGCTCTATTATAATAATAGAGTACCAATAGTAGGTACTGTACTATAGTACTATACTACTTGGAGTTCAGCTAGGCAACTAATAGATTTTCTTAAGTAAGCAATGTCGTTGCTTTCGCCAAAAAACAGAAAGCAGTGTCATGTAGTCAGGGGCATTTCGAGGTTTTTGTCGTAGGGTTGTGTGATGTTAAATTTTACGGACTGAAAAAAATTTGATGACAAAAAAAAGGTCATCCCCCAATTTTTTTTTAAAAGGTCCTCACCCCCAAAAAAATTTTTACTCCCAACATTTTTTATTACCACCAAAAACTATTTTTACCCAATTTTTTTTTACCCAAAACTAATTTTCTTTATTCAACCAGAATAAATATATATCACCTCTTCATTTTGCCGACTCAACTGCTGAAATTATTGACTGGGCCATTTGGTAGAGGGAGTAACACCCCCACACTCACCTCGGAATGCCCCTGCATGTAGTACCTTTACGTATAACAGCTGTAGCATGCTAGCAATAATGGCATTTTTAAAAATAATTAGAAAGAAAAAATTTTGATAGCAACTATCAAAAATTTTGACAACTGTTGTCAGTCATGTAACTATGACAACTAAGTATTAAAATATATACTGTGGATTTGTTATCTAAAATATACTAACCAACAACGTTTATAATAACTTTTACATTGCATAATAAAAATAAACTTTTATTAAAATACATCATATTAAATTATAATTTTGTTGCATTTTTAAAAAATAAAGAGTTTACGCATACATAGAAACTTATTTGGTTGGTCATATCGTAAAAAATAGAGCAGTTATAGTAATTCGAAAAACATCAAAAAATAATTTAATTTTTTTTTTTATTTTTGAATAAAGTCAATTATAAATATTTTTTTTAACAAATTAAGTGCTACTTAAAAAAATAATTAGATATTCGTTAGAAAATACACATTTTTAGTAAAAGTTGTAAGGTTTGGAGCCTGCTGAAGATTGTTAAGCCAATATCTTTCAAGAACTAACCTCTACGATTTTGTTGAAAGCAGAAAACTAAAATACAGGTTTTCAGCTATCAAAATCATTTTTTGGTTTACTTTGAGGATCTACTGCATCCTATGCAAGATTCAGTAACAGTGTGCCTACAGTGTAACGTTTAAGGCGGTGCCGTGAATTAGCTATAAGTGGTACAAAAAAATACATGACACAAAAAACGTTGATTATTTTGTTATCAAAAGTTTTTTGTCCTAGGATGCACCGATCTTGAGATATTTTAAAAAGTCTGTTTTTTTGTAAAAAGTAAGTTAAAAAAATGACAGTTCCAAATCGAGTTCAATGTCGCAAAATAATTTATTTGCGGCCTTAAATCCTACCCAATAAACCAAAAATCTAAACTCTCTGAATTATTTCCAGGTAAAGCCTCTTTTATTAACTTGAAGACTGGACTATAACTGGAAATACGCCGGGTACTGGTTATTATTATACATTGCCAAAGACGGAGCTATACCGTGCGGTCACTCCCCCTCTCTTAACTTTTGTAGAGTAGAGATACCGAATGCAAGTTTAGGACACTTATACAAGACAAGTTAAACTATCTTTTAACATAACCAAATCATGACAGATGCAACTCCAACATCAGTGAGCTATTATTAAGACTCACTCCCCCAATTATCCATTCAAACTAATTCTATTTTAGGCACTGCTCCTGTCTTTTAAATATCCAAACAAACCTATGTTAATTTTAACATAATTTTATATTTTAAGCTCTTAAAATGTGGACAGGGGGTATGTGGGGACATTTTCTTGAATAGAAAGGAGTCGTGTGATACATTATTTAAGAGCTTATAAAATTCTCTATTTAACCATATAGTCTTTATTTTTTTAAGCATTTTTTTGAGTTTAAAATGGGGTTTTTCGTCAAAATTTCCTTAAAAAAATCAAAAAAAAATTGAAAAATTAATTATTTTATGTTGCAAAAAAATAATAATTTCTCAGAAAATATTATTCTTCCTGAAAGTTGGCATATTATTCAAAACCAACAATTCACGAAGTTTAAAAAAATGTATACGGGTAAAGTCGAGAAATATAAATCTTGCTCAAGAGTAAATTATGGGAATACATAAAATCTTATTTTCTAAATTATAAAAAAAATACAATATCTTCCGGTCGCAAATTGGCACCATAGGGAAAAATCCAATTTCCAGATGGGAGAATTTTGGAGTTAATGACCTTTTTTGGTCATCAAAAAGTTGTTTTTTTTTCTTGGGTAGATAGTTGGAAAATCGCATTCTTAGGTAAAAAGTTTACGCATAAATTTAATTATCTGTTTGGTTGTTTGTCCGTAACCCTGGACCGGAAAAAATTGATCTCTTTTTTTTATCCATGATTAGAATTTCTTTGTGCTACAATTTTTTAATGACTATTTTTTTGAGCGGGGCAATAATTATTTAATGTTTATAATAATTTTGCAAACATTGATTAAGGTTGAGGTTTTTGAAGATCGAGGCAAAAGAATCTGATAATAAAATTTTTTCACCCCTTAAAGCAGGCCCGCGAGGGGTAATGATTTTTTAATTTACAATATTTTCGTAAAAACTGGCATGTGATCCACATAATGTAGGGTTTGCAGGGTCCCTAATCCAAATATCCAAACGGAATCTTATTTTTTGCAAATATGGAAGACTGTGACCTCTTTGGTTTCTATTATGCAAAAAGAAAAAATATTCAGTATATTAATAAAAAATTAACAACATATATTAAAAAACCATTAAAATTTTTGTCATTGTTTATCACGTCTGCCTGAAATGACAAAAAATGTAAAAAATCCGGTGCATTGTTTTAGCCTCGTGGCATTTAGCCTCCGCTGATGCATTGTTTCGTCGTACCAAATTGTCGTCCGGGACCCCCGGTGGTCCCGTAGAAGATTAGCTCCAAGACATGGCCCCATTGTCGTCGGTGCATTCTGCCGGTGAAGACTGCGACCCCACCGAAGAAACGACGACGGCCCGCTTTTACTCTTAGACAATAACCGAGAGACTCTTTAATTTATTAGGAATCCGAGTTATTAATAAAATATAAGAGATTCAGGAATAATAATATTATAGTTATAGAATTTTTTAAATGTACTATTTTTTATATGACTTTCGATTAAACTCTGCCATTTATTCTTTAGCATAATATTCTATTATTATAAAATAAAAAATAGTAAAAAACTTTTGAAGTTAAGGATTTTTTATACAAAAATGTTAACTGCTGGAGATATCATACAAGATCGTTTGTAGAACTCTTTTTTGGGGGTTGCGTATAGGTGAAAGGAGTGATGTTGTAGGTATTTTTAAGGGAACTAAAATATTTAACCCTTTACTGCATACTGTTTCCTGAAGTTACACATGGTTTAATTTTTCCCAAAACAGTTATCACGTTAATATTATCCTTAAGTGGGTAAGCATATAAGTTCATATCTGGATTTGCAAATTTTCAGACATTTTTGTTATTAAAAAGTATAATAGTTTACCATTAATATTAAAACCTTGATATATTGAGCAAAATTATTTTTATTCCTATGATAATAAAAAGACACTCCTTAAAAAAATAGTTAATTTTTGGATACAACCATTACAATCTTAATATATTATAATAGTAGTAGTAATACAAGGACGAAAAATATTGTTTGCCGCTCTCCGAGCTCGGATGACAATCTCCGTAATAGCCCTAAAAACAGTTTTTGTCCTTGTATCATACACAATTTTGTTTGGACTGTAATATAGGTAATAATAAATACATTTGATTTTTGACAACAAATTTGAGGTTAGAATTCAAATGTCAACAGTTTCAATATCAATCGACCATCAACGTCGACTATTTAACTTTTGCGGCCTAGGTCGAAAAATTAAACTTTTGTACTTATTATAGAAAAGGTAGCGCTTTTAGGTCAAATCGAATAAAATAGTTATTTATATACCAAGGGACTAAACTGGCTGTTTTAGTCCCGCTGCATTAGTGTTTCCTGAGCGAGCGTAGCGAGCTAGGGAAACATAAATGTAAGGGACTAAAACAGCCAAGTTTAGTCCTGAGGTATATATACTATTTTTTGCAGGACCAAACATAATTTAGGTAGGTAGATAAAATTTAAATTAAAAACCACGCGTCTAAAATCGGTTGTTTTATTTTCGTAAATTTCAAAAAGTCAGTTTCATGGCTTTTTATAGCATAGCAGTTACTGATAAGCAGTACCTGTATTTGACAAAATAAAAAAAAATATGTATCTCAGTATTATCTATACTATATTTATTAAATACACAGCCACAAAAAAAAGTTCTGATCTGTGGTTCTGAGCATGTTTACAATATGTTTTTGGGGTCGCTGAATCCCAATCCTATGTCTATTTTAACCCCATCACATCAGGATTTTGCCATAACCTCAAAAAAACCAAAACTCCGGCACACAAAAAAATCTAGAGTGCGGCAGACCAGACTTATCAATTCTTACGTATTTTGGGTCTCTGAATCTGAATCCGAGGTCAGAATTTAAAAATGGCTGATTCAATATGGCGGATTGGATTTTTTAAAGTTGCTCGTATTTTTTTAAAACTTTTTACTCAAGGGTTTTTGGGGTTGCTGATTACGAATCTGGTGCCAGTTTTCCAAAATTTAAAATGGCGGACCCAATATGGCCGATTAGATTTTTAATGTTGCTCGGATTTGCTTAAAACTTCGTACTTGGGGGTTTTTGGGGTCGCTGATTACGAATCTGGTGCCAGTTTTCCAAAATTTAAAATGGCGGACCCAATATGGCCTATTAGATTTTTAATGTTGCTCGGATTTGCTTAAAACTTCGTACTTGGGGTTTTTTGGGGTCGCTGATTACGAATCTGGTGCCAGTTTTCCAAAATTCAAAATGGCGAATCCAATATGGCGGATTGGATTTTCTAAATTTTCTCCCAAAAAACCCCGAGTACTAAGTTTCAAGCAAATCCGAGCAACTTTAAAAAATCTAATCCGCCATATTGGATCCGCCATTTTGATTTTTGGAAAACTGGCACCAGATTGGGAGATTAGCTCAGCGGTCTAAGGCATCGATATAGCATTGACACTGAGCTAATGATCGTAAGTTCAAACCTCACTGACGCCGATTGCCTTTTTCAGTTAATTAATAATTGAAATTTGGCGAAGGCGTACTCCCTAGATATATTGGTTCGAAAGTCAAATAAAGCCGGTGGTTCCCTCTACTACTAGCCCTCATAAGTCCTGGACTTAGGGGATGCCTAATTAAGTAGAATAGTACGAGGTTAAAAATAAACATAAACATAAACATTCGTAATCAGCGATCCCAAAAACCCTCGAGTATAAAGTTTCAAGCAAATCCGAGCAAATTTAACAATCTAATCCGCCATATTGGGTCCACCATTTTAAATTTTGGTTAACTGGCACCAGATTCGTAATCAGCGACCCCAAAAACCCTCGAGTACCAAGTTTGGACTGAAGTCCAAATCCGAGCAACTTTAAAAAATTTAATTCGCCATATTGGATCCGCCATTCTTAATTATGGAAAACTGGCACCAGATTCGTAATCAGCGTCTCCAAAAACCCCCGAGTACCAAGGTTCAAGCAAATCTGAGCAACTTTAAAAACTCTAATCCGCCATATTGGATCATTTTTAAATTCTGACCTCGGATTCGGATTCAGCGACGGCAAAAACTTATTGTAAACATAGTCAGAACCCAAGATCAGATTTTTTTTGTGTGTCTGTGATATTAAATATTAGGTTAATTAATATTTATTTTAATTTTTACATCTAAATCTTTTTCATTATCTTAATTTTACACTGTGCAATACACAGTCTTTATTGCCTTATTTAGTTATTTTTGTAAGTTCATAACATAAAATAACGATTAACGATTATCTACTGTTTATTTACCTAAAACAAGCTAATTAATGAACTAATTATTTGATATACAATATAAACTTTATGTTCACATTTTTTGCCTTATGCATTATTAAAATCATTATAAAACATGTTTTAATTATGTCTGTAGGAACAGTGGTGGATTGTCTAGGTCAGCTTAATCTTGGGTTCACATGGGGTTTCACGAGGATTGAGAAATTAAAATTTCTCGTCCTGTCTAGATTTCAAGAATAAGACAGGAGTGTAATTTAAAATACACTGCCCAGTAAAAAAGCTTTCCAATTTTTTCACCCCGGGGCGTAAAGATGGATTTTTACGGGTTTTAAAGTAATTTTTCCTAAAAAAGTTACGTTAATCGGAATTTTCTTTTAGATTTTTTCAATTTTTTTTTAAAGTTTAATCCCCTATAACTTCTTTGTTTTTGGGGGAATTACTTTCAAAAATAATGGGGATCTTCCTCTCATAGAACTTTTTTTCTGAAAATTTCGATGGGATTATTCGTTCTTCAGTTATCGTCTACAAAAACCATGTCATCGGACCGACGGACAGACGGACAAAAAAAAAGTTTCATATTTTTTCATGAAACAAATTTGTATCCAATCTTTTTTTGTCTAGGATGATTTTTGAAAATTTTGGGAAATTCGAAACCACCGTATATCTACTTAAAGCTAATCTAGCGCAGGCGCTGCGAATAGTATGACAAGCACTTTTATTATCAATATCAGATAAATACAACAAATAAAGTCTTTTGACCATATATATTTTTAATTTATTTGATTATTTCTGTTTTTTTTTTGTTTTTCCATAAGATCAAGGAGTTAAACTAAACTATTGTTTGTGGTTGGTTTTTGAGCGAGGTCAGAGTCAGAAAAGCTGAATATCATATGACACGAAATTTAGTTTTATTTTTTGCCAAGATTTTATGTTTTTATCACAAATAAAGATAACATTAATACATTCTAGTCCAGAAACATTTTTATAAAGAATAAAGTGATCACGATTCCTATTTAGTTTTGCCTACCTCCCATTTGGACTCACTCCGCCACTGTATAAAAACATAAAAAAGTCATACTTTAGCATATTCTCATGCAAGCTTCATATTCTCACTGCAACACGTAACAGACAATGTTATGAAACTGCAGTTAACAGGCTAACTGCGAAAGATATTCCGTAATTGGAGGATGACATTTCAAGATAAACATTAAGGGGACAATCAAAATTAAAAACACTTACGATCCTTGATTGGTAATTATATAGAAAGGTGGAGAATACATTTTTTATAGCGTATTATATCCGAGTTGCGTAGCAATATAGCTGAGCGTATTATATACAAGATGCGTAGCAATACAAAACAAACAATGTTATATAACTGCAGCTAACAGGCTAACTGCAAAAGATATTCTGTATTTGAAGGATGTTATTTCAAGACAAGCATTAAGGGGACAAAAAAAATTAAAGAACTGTTACGATTCTTAAACAGTAATTATATATCAAGGTGGAGAATACATTTTTTATAACCGAGGTGCTTAGCATCGAGGGATATAAGGTTGTGAAGCCATAATAGCTGTTAAAATCCTTGAATACTAATTGGTAAAGGTGGAAAATAATGTTTTTATAGCCGAGCGTATTATATCCAAGATGCGTAGTATTACCAAATAGTCAATGTTATGTAACTGCAGTTAAAAGGCTAACTGCGGAAGATATTCCGTAATTGGAGGAAGACATTTCAAGATAAACATTAAGGGGACAAAAAAAATTAAAAAAACTGTTACGATTCTTGAAGTGTAATTATATACCAAGGTGGAGAATAATTTGTTTTATAACCGGGCCTATTATATGCCGAGAAGCGTAGTCGTAATAGCTGTTTGAAGGAAGGACTTCATTTCAAGAAAAATATTAAGGGGACAAAAAAAATAAAAGAACTGTTACGATTCTTGAACAGTAATTAAATACTAGGGTGGAGAATACATTTTTTTATAGCCGAGCTTGTTATATCCCAAAATGCGTAGAATCGACGAATATAAAGATGTGAGATTATACTAGACCTCTCTACCGTGGTTTATATATCATTTTTTTAATTACTGGCACTATTAAATATCCTTAATCAGATAATAAAGTAAAATATTAACAGTAATGCAGATTCTTGAAATTTTCATAAAATTCAAGTAGCCTTGATCAATGATATTTGCTTAAATTAATACTTTAAACTGGCGTTTTTAAATGTATATTTTTTAGATTTTTATCATAATATTTAGCAAATTATTGATTGTATTGATTGGTAATAATTAAAATCAGCTAATTTTATTATCTACTAGTAGCAGATTATTTAATTTTATTATTGACCTAGGTAGAGGCATTTAATTTTCTTAAATTAAAAACTAGATAAATAATTGTGACTTTTGAAGTGGTGTGAAAAAATATATATTATTAAAATTTTGGTCTGGTAGATACACTGGTCACAGGGGGTAATAACCCACAAAATTAAAATTTAATCACATTTTATCAAAAGTACATATAAAAAAAATAAAACGCGCTTGATTTTTAAGAAATTCATATCTTCATCTCATCAACTGAAGATATATGACAAAGTCGCCCAATTTCGGATACTATTTACAATTTATCTAGTATTAAATATTCGGTATTACTTTTTGATATATTTTTTATATAACAACATACAACCTATTATAAGGAACCATGATTCATTACTAAAATAATTTTATTACAGTTTATTTTTCCAAAAAACATGGTTATAAAAACTTTTTGTGCATTTCGGAAATATCCGAAATATTTTTTCAAAGTAGATCTGGATCCCATTGCTAATGTTTCTTGTTATTCCTTGACATTTTGACATTAATTTAAGCTTAAATTTAATCATTAAGCATTTTTTACGAAAAAAGCCATAATTTTGCCTTGGAAATTTAAACGATTTGTGCTGCAATTTAAAGGGCAGAAAGCCTACCGCTACCATATTACGGACGGACGGATTTAGTTGGACTTTTGGCTTCACACATAAGTAGGCTTCTGTTTACCTCTGCAGATAGTATCTTAGATTACCTATCCAAAATTGGGCATCTTTCCTATACAATGATCCCATGATAAAGGTTAGATTAACCAATAATTAAGGTTAGATTTCAACTAATGAAATACAAAGTAGCAAATAACTTATTTGAAATAAGTTTTACATGTTCTAACACTAACACTAAAGTGACAGTTACAGTTTTCTTAGTTAAATTATTGCATACATTAACCTTATAACTTGGTTATCACTTTTTTAGTTGACGGTACAACTAATTTAAAAACAAAATCTTTTTGCCTCATAGGAATTTCTATAAATGGAACTCTCATCAAATATAATTTTTGTTTCAGACATTAAAAAAAAAACAAATGATATAAAAATACCGTAATCTATTGATTGATTGACTGTCTTCTGATGAATTTACATGTTTAGTAATTATAATTATCTAATTATACTAACCTGCTTTTTCTTTTTGCATATTTTCCATTAAATGTTTTGGATTTTTTTTTATTTTTTTTGTTTAGTTTTTTTGCAAATTATTTTACAATATTTTTTTGGTTAAAAAGAGTTTGAGATAGTTTTTTTTAGCAAAAACAATTTTTAATTAAAATTTTCTTCTGTAAAAATTTTTATATATTTTCTTTTTCTTTTTATTTTATTTTTTTTTAAATTTGTATTATTCAGTTTTTTGCAAATTAAAAAAAAAATACTTTTATTTATTGAAAATAAAATTGGCTATTTTTGTTTTGTTTTTTTTTTGCCAAATAAAGCTTAGCTCAGCTTTTTATGGTCTAGTTCAGAAAGACTTTGCGTTAAAGTATTCCCTTAAATAGAAGAATTTCAGGTTAAATAAAACAAACAAATTTAAAGAATGAACGATTTACTTTATTGCAGCATCAACACACGACTGGGTTTAAATCGGAAATACCTAAGTATACGGAATTATAATGATTTATAAAGAACGATGCCAAAAATGACCCCTGCAGTAAGGGATGAGACTTCTGTAATTTGATTTCTTTCATATAATTATTAAACGTTTGAACAAGCACATCCGTAAAAATTCTTCTTATCCAAGTTTTTTACAAAATACATACTAGTCGCACGTATTTATACTCCATTAATAGTTTTTAGAAGGTTTTAATGGCTAAATAAGCAAGCAAATATGCAGATAAAGTCGTGTTACAGTAATGATTAAGCACTGAGAACCCCTCGTAAAAAAAGTAGAGATACAAAAATATTTCACTTTATTTCTAGGAAACGAAATGTCAAAATAGCAAGACTTGCTAGTATTATACATCGTTTGCATGCTTTCAGAATTAGTAACAAAATATTTTTTTCTACGATCTAATAGAAAAGTTAACATTTCTACAAATGAAGTTTCAGACTTCAAAATAACCTATTTCCACGCTCAAGCAGAAATCAGTCAGTTTGCGCTCTTAATACAAAAATAAATATTTTATTTAATTAATTTGAAGAAAAAAAATAGTGTTTTCAAGGAGGGCGTAATGTTTGAGTAACGTAAACAGAATGATGTTTTATCCCTATCAAAATTTATTTATTTTTAATCAAATATATTATATCTTTTTAAATAATATTTAAAAAAGTTGTAAATAAACTTGTGGAAAACAGGGAACCTTGCAAAATTTACTAAAAAAAAGAATTTCTACGTGGTGCTCATGGAAACTTTTTATGTACTCGACGTGAGGAATCATTTGGTATAGATTTATAACCTTTCCATCAGGGTGCCATAATTCGTAAGGTTTTTGACATCGTTCTTTGTTTTTTTTTTCATAAGGGCTTGATATGTCTGCTGAAAAAAGAATTGTTCTGTGGTGATTTCTTTTATAATACAATGGATTGCTAAAATGTTCAATTATAGTATATTTTTATATGTATATTATTCTTAAATATTACACATTATATTAACAAATATTTACTTATGATTCTAAATTCTAAATACATACATAGATACAAGATTTATACTGCTGCCAGGGGACAGTCGGGTTATTTACAAGAGAAAGAATCGGTTCATACAAAAAGGAAAATTTAAAAAAATAGCAAAATGTTATTTTTGTGGACCTACCTAACCGATTATTGCTTCTAAAAAAATAAACAAAAAAAAATTAAAGTGTTTTTAAATTCCAAGACATATATCTGAGGCTTGGTTCTAAAAGGGCCAATGTCAAAAATTTTGAACACTGTCAAACATTTACCGTTTCAGCATTTTAACAGAGTTATTTATTGAAAACACACGTCGGCCCTTGTCGCTTAAAGTCTACATTTATGTCACAAGCACTGACATTGGATTTTTTAGGTTATATAGATCTGAAGGTTTAAATTGTATTTAACAAACTTTGCTTTAGATAAAAATATTCCTTTTTGTACTTAAAGCTTCAAATAATAAACGAGGGGATTTGCTAGAACATCAAATATTCCACAATCATTATAAATAAATACATAATCATCATGGAAATAAGTAGACAAGTGTTGTACCCATATTGATTAAATTATTACCGTGAATTGGGGTCAAAAGAAACTAAGTTGTATGCGAGGGCAACTAGTACCGGAAAAGTTCTATAGTTTATAAATAACCGGGTTCTTAAAGAATTGTTTTATTTTTTGTAAAATCGAGGCGTAAATAAATAAATATAAATTTTCTAAATAAAATTTAGTAGATTTTTTTTTATTCCAAATTATTTTTTCAACATTCGTTTTTATAAAGCCTAGTTACCATTGACCCCAATATACCCTAAGATAAAACTTTGCATATACAAATTGATATAACAAAAATAAATTAAATAGTACTATAAAATATTATATCATCAACTTTGCACTAGAGATAACCACCCTATGAAAAATGACCAATAGAAATCAAATACAAACCAATAGAAATTTGTATTGGTTTTTATTGGTCTCTATTGGTTTTATTGGTCTTTATTGGTATTAAAATTAAACTCTATTGGTTTATATTGGTCTGTGTTGGAAAAAATTTTTACTGGTTATTACCAATACAAAACGTATTGGTCTGTATTGGTTCTTTTCCACAATATATGTTATTTTATTGGTATGTATTGGTTTAAATTGGATATTATATTTATTGGTAAATACCAATACAAAACTTATTGGTCCGTATTGGTTTATTTAAATATTTTTTTTAATATATATTGGTATCTAATGGTTTATATTGGACTTTATATTTATTGGTAAGTACCAATACAAAAACCTTATTTTTGTATTGGTTTGTATTGGTTTATATTTGACCAAATATCGATATTATATTTATTGGTAAATTCCAATACAAAAACTTATTGGTCTGTATTGGTCTTTTTTAAATATTTTTTTTTATATTGGTATCTAATGGTTTATATTGGATATTATATTTATTGGTAAATACCAGTACAAAAACCTTCTTTTTTGTATTGGTTTATATTTGACGAAATATCGATATTATATTTATTGGTAAATACCAATACAAAAACTTATTGGTCTGTATTGGTCTTTTTCAAATATTTTTTTTATATTGGTATCTAATGGTTTATATTGGATATTATATTTATTGGTAAATACCAGTACAAAAACCTTCTTTTTTGTATTGGTTCATATTTGTCGAAATATCTATATTATATTTATTGGCACATACCAATACAAACACTTATTGGTCTGTACAGACCAATACGTATTGGTCTTTTTCAAATATTTTTTTTTTATATTATAATATTAATACCAATTGGTATCTAATGGTTTGTATTGGATATTATATTTATTGGTAAATACCAATAAAAAAAACTTTTTTTTTCTATTGGTTTGTATTGTTTTATATTTGATATTATATTTATTGGTAAGTACCAATAAAAAAAAAATATTTTTTCTATTGGTTTATATTTTATATTATATTTATTGGCAAATACCAATATAAAAACTTTTAATATTATTTATGTTTGAAACTGCCCCTTGTCTGGGTTGAATCTGCCTCGCTCTGGGGCTGATTCAGCCATTTTGCAGCCTGTGATTTAAACAGCAAAAAAAAATATTAAATATTTATTTTATAAAATTTTTAACTACAGCTATTTATAGACAAAGGTTTGAAGTTTACGACAATGGAAAAATTATTTTGAAATATTTATATTTTACAAAGATATAAATTTTTTGGCAAAAAGCTTTTTGGCTTTGGCACTAGTCGTTGAACCTTCCCCTACAATTTTTTATTGCAATTTCCTAACTTTATGAAGGCAACATTTTCCAACTTTGATAAAAATTACTAAAGTTTAAGTTAAACCATTATTTTTGAATTATTCAAATTGAATGAATATAAAAACAATGGTTTTTTGTTCGCGGTTTCGTTTAAAAAGCCGGCGTCTATGGTTTGGTTATTTCCAATAAGATACATTTTATCTTTATTGGTCCGTATTGGTACATTATTGTACCGGTAAAATCCAATATAAACCAATATACCAACTTCTACAAATTATATTGGTAATTTCCAATAAGATACATTGTATGCCTCTCTATTGGTCTGTATTGGTCTCTATCGGTTATTTTATTGGGAAGCCCATTATAAACCAATAGAAAACGACTTACACAAGATTGTATTGGTAATTTCCAATAATACGTTTTTCGAGTCTCTATTGGTTTTTTTTCGCTTTGTATTCGGTTATTGTACTGGTCTATATTGGAGTTTACCAATAGAAACCGACTTACGTAAGTCGTTTTCTATTGGTCTGTATTGGTATATACCAGTTCAATAACCGAGTACAAACCTCAAAAAAACCAATAGAAAATTTCTTCTGTTCTCTATTGGTCATTTTTCATAGGGCATTTTTTTAATTGCAACAAAACCTAACAAAACATATTCATTTCTAGATGATTCTGACTTTAGCAGGGGGCTAATCACGTATTACGTATCGGTAAACTTTGCCTTTCAATATTTTATTATGGTATTTCACTGCTTAACGCTGTAACAGTTCCACGCTTCCACTTTCCCTTAGTGGATTACGGAATAAGTGAACATCTTCTAGGCACATCAAATAAAAAAAATATACCCATCAGCTGATCAGGGATCGAATAAATTTAAATTAATCAGAAATGAATAAGTTTGTTATTTGTATTTTTTTGTGAAGAATATGTTTTTAAAACTCAAAATATAAAAATATTACCTTTCGGTTTTTAAAAAGCATAGACTTACCCAATTCTTAGCCACGTTTCTATTTGACGTTCTAGATCCGTTTAATGTCCAATTTTAAACAAATGCGCCAAAAACAAACGAACTAAGGAACCAAAAGGTTATATATCACATTTACTGTACAGCACTAAACAGTTAGACGGCGTCCATTTTATTTTACACAATCTTTCTTTAAAAGAAAGTTTTTTTTATTGTCTGTGTTGGTCATGTACACTTTTAGAGGTAGATCACGGCCAAAAACCAACTAGAGGTCAAGCTTTATTCAGGGCTATCGGTTTTAAGGGGGTCTCGGACCCAGAGGATAGACTTGAGGTTGAACTAGGTGACATCCTCGAAGCGCTGGTCGTCAAACCTAGAGGAAGGTTCGTCGAACCGGCACTAGATGTTGCTGCAGCAAACCCAGCTTTGGTAAGTACGGAATTTATGGAAGAAGGTACTCCATGGACTGCTCCCAACGTTCTCTGGTACGTTTCGAGGAGGCTAGCATCTGGAGAACCACTAGCCGTTGCTAAGTGCTGGGCAGCTGCAGGACCATACAGACTCCTGTAAAAGTCATGCGGTCTTGCATACGGCGCTGTGTGGAGTCCTGGAGGTGGCAATCTACCTCCCATCGGGGGCATCAAACGTCCTGCAGCTTGAGAGTACAGAGTTTGGGCGGCTGAATGTGGAGGTCCATCGCTTTCTTTGCTAGCCATATCCGCCAAGGACCAAATTCGGGGTTTCGAGGTTTGGGAGGTGGAGAGTTGAGGAGGGGAACCAGACGATCTTGGAGGAAGGAAGGCAGGATGTGGTGGGCGTTCATAGATTTCGGGACTGTCGGGACCGCTATCCGGTCGGGATTCACTCCATTCGGAAGCGGTGTCTGGAGCTAGACGGGAATGGGGTGGTCTGTCGCCGTCTTCGCTGGATGCTGTGCCAGAATCTTTGGAATCTGAAAATAAATATAATACATTTTTATAAAAATTTATAATATAATATTGTTTATAGAAATAGTAGTTTCGGGTTTTAACCGTGTTGATGGATTGTTACTATCCGATGTTTCTTTTCTTAATCCTAGAGACATCTTCAGGGATACTGATCAGTATCAACACGGTTAAAACCAGAAACTACTAGTTCTATAAATATATCTAACCGTAAAAGTATAAGATCTAAATAAATAATATTGTTGCAAAAACAAGATTCTTTTAGACCTAGAGAAGGAAAACCAACTAGCAGATCTCTCTTACCTAATATATCTTTTCCATCAGTACTCTTATGATCGTCGTCATCATCATTATTGTTGTCCTCATCTTCTACCCTGTTCCTCGGCTCCCACGTCATTTTATTCTCTTTTTTCAACCTTCTTCGCGCGTTCGCGAACCACGTAGACACTTGCGTTAAGGTCATTTTTGTAATTATTGCTAGCATTATCTTTTCTCCTTTGGTCGGGTAGGGGTTCTTTTTATGTTCGTTTAGCCAGGCTTTGAGGGTACTGGTTGTTTCACGGGTTGCATTCTTTCGCCGAGCACCATTAAGGTCCATGCCATATCTGAAACAAGGAAATATACGTTGTAAAAATAATGTTTATTAATTTTGTACACTATAAAAATTATCGATCGCATTATCAACTTGTTTCCATAGCAATTGCTAATCGGGAAACGCCATGCGGATTGCTTTTGCACCGAAGAGTACCAATAAGCGGCGAAAGGGTGCGCGCGCGCTGCTCTTCTCGGATACTAAGACAAATACCAACAGGAACTACTTGGAAAAACATCTTAAATAAAAACAAAGAGTTTTTTTTTATACAATTACAATCATTGCCATGCTAGGTGGGAACCAATAGAAAAAGAATACGAGCAAGACGAATATTAAAATGGATGCAAGAAATTACAAAGAACAGAAAGTAATGAAAAAGTATTGTGTATAACACGAAAACGTTTAGTGATTGATCCCAAAAAAATGGATATAGAAATCTTTAAACCCGGATTTTAAAACTCCTTTGAGGTGTAAAGCCACTATATAGTAGCATATTAGACCAGAGCTTGTCTGATACAGAAAAGCGAGGTATATTTTTAATAAAAATTTAGCATATTTGATGTGCGGGGATGACAGATGTGTATGAGAGGCAGGCGGAGAGCGTATTTCTACCTTGGGGACGATATATTTAAAATTGAAACAAGCTGTCAAGCCGTATCACAGTCTTGAACACGGTTTGCATTTGATTATTTTTTTGTAGAAAACAAGAGACAGACATGTCGCCGTGAAAAGGGGAAGCATATAGATGGGAAATTAATAAAGCTGTCAGTTATTGGAGGCAACGCACAGTGTTATATTGAATTTGAGTTTTGTAAGATAAGTTCAATACAAAGAATATTCGTTTGTTCATGCGTATTGGTCTATTATCTCCTAAATGTGCTTGAAAAAGCAATACGAAAGGCTTTTATCAGAATCTAACAAGTTTAATTAATATTAAACATAATCATTAGAGCACGAAATGTACCTACAAAATATACTGATAATTTTAAACAAGGATCTGTCTATTATAGACACTATTATGCACTATTATGCACTATAGTAGTGCACTATAGTATACTATAGTATAGTGTTAACTTATGTTAAGGGTAACTATTATTAAAAACCGGGGAGTAGAGAGCCTAAATGTGACGTTTACTGATTTTTTGACAGAAAATGTCACAATAAGGCACTCTCTACCGGGGAGCAGAACGACAGGACAGAAAGAATGTGCACATGCTTTAATGGTTTTTACAATATACATCACAATCTTAGTGCCATTCTTTCAATCGTTCTACTCAAGAACCAGGCTCAAGTTGTAACAATCTCATTTATGTATGTATGTTTGAAAGTTCGACTGTTAAAAATATACATATCTGTTAGATAAGTATAGTAAACCAAAGGACGATATATCCAGGTATTTTATTTTTTATTTGTATTGGTTTGAAAGTCTTTTCTATAGTAATTTAAATAATAAAAGTGTAACTGTGAATTTGACCAATTAAATGCCAGATTTATGAATGAAATTTCAAATATATTTGTCATCTAGTATAGTTATTTTTGTTTACATAAAATAAGATTTAGTTAATCTTCATTAGTTTTGTCAAATGATACAATTATAAAGTTGATTTTTTTAAAATTAATTCGTGATAAAATTGTGATCGAGACCAGTGTGCGGCTGGTTCATCAGTCCGGAACATTTCAATCTGATGAGTGTAGCGAGCGTGATGTTTACAGTCACAAATGGCGCTGCCGTTTTAAAATGCACATAGCGAGCGAGGGATGATTTGGAAAAAAACGAAAGAGCTTTCATCGCGCCCCCGATCGCATTATCAACTTGTTTCCATAGCAATTGCTAATCGGGAAACGCCATGCGGATTGCTTTTGCACCGAAGAGTACCAATAAGCGGCGAAAGGGTGCGCGCGCGCTGCTCTTCTCGGATACTAAGATTTCGTGTCGTATTTCTGATATTACAACTTTATACAGACTTGCCGCAATAATCTCATGTTATAATATCATATCATAATGGTTATGGTTATGGCACAGTCAAAAATTACAATTTATGGGATGAATGCGTATCTTACTGGACGAGTGAATACGAGGCCGACAAACGTATGTGCGAAAGTGAATGTTTTTGTCTGTCTGTCAGGGAAGGACCGAGGGGGTGTGGGGGGTGTCGCACCCCCTCACGAAACGACCGAGTCCGCAAAATCGTAGTTCAACAGCAAATTGTTTTGGGGCGAGGACCTTCTCTTTGTCATCATAATTTTTTGGGGCTTTTTTCGTCAAAATTTTTTCAGTCGACAAATTTTATCTTCATTACCTAAAATTACCAAACACAATACGTTTGAATAAATAAATGCCATATTCACTTGGTTTAAAGAATCTGCATTTTCAGTGTAGCACATCTATACCTACTGTATATACTTTTTTTCTAGAAAGCGTTTGAATTAAACAACGGTGTTCACTCTTTGCACTTTTCGCATGTACGTCTCTTGTATTATGCAAAAGAGGTATATTCCCAAACGCTCGATGTGTACACACATGTGCTGGGGCTAATCATTATTTCAGCGCTTCGCAATTTTGTCAAAACGCCATTTGACAATTAGAATGAAGAGTGATCCGAAATTGTCCCTTTTTAACCGATTCAAAACGATGCAAAGTGCAAATAAAATAGTCATCTTCACGTATATATACGTATACGAGATGCGATTTTCGTGTCGGACACGGTGCATCGATTAACTGTCTGGTTTAAAAACCGCCGACGCGTCGCGACGCTATCATATGGCTCTTATTCACGCCTCATGTCATATTTAAAGCTGCCTTTTACATCGAATCGTTTCAGATTTCCCAATTGGTTTCTTTATACAAACACAGAAAAAACAGTTTTTTTTGATAATAGCATTTTTTTAATGATATGTGCCAAAGGATTGGCGAATTGGAACTAATATAAACGTTTCTTTCTAAATGGTTTCTCATTTTCTTTCGAATTTTAATTAAAACATGACTATGTAAAGTACCTACTAACAAAGTTAAAAATAGTATATTACATACTGAGGTGGAAAAATTAAATTTTCCGCCGAGGTTTGTATACTATTTTATTCACAACCATACCTGTTTTATTTAAAATTATTTGCATTCTTTCCCACTACAAAAAATGTTAGAATTTTGAAGCCATATTGAAAAGTTTATTTGCAGTGAAGTTTGTTTCAAATGTTGCTTTTAGAATATAAAATAATAAATAGAAATCAATGAAATAAACTTTGTTTTTTGTTAATTAACAATCTTAAAACATTTATAAATACATACAATATAAATTAAGTAATACATTTAAATATTTTTATCTAAAAACTAGTAGAAGTGACTACGTTACTTCGTTATTTTAGCGATAGAGGGCATGCAGCACCTGTTTTTGTTTTTGAGTGCGTTTGTTTTGTTTTGTGACAGCAGACTTTTATTGAGACATGATTAGGTTAATAAATAAACTACCTATTTATAGTTTTCCGTGTAAAATACGAAGAAAAACAGAAAATTTAAATATATACACTAATGACAATTTTGATTATAGTAGGGATACACCAAAGAAATACGACAAATGATTGGTCACCATGGTAAATAATTTTCTTGAATTTATCTTAATTTAAAACTATTTTTGGTTATTTGTTATATCAAGTTAGGAACCTTATACTGTAATGCATTTTTCTTTTTAACTAAAGTTTATCACCGTTTAACTAAACCAAAAAAATAGTTATATAATAATAACCTATAAAGTTGGAAGTAGTCACTGTTCCTTTTTCATAAATGCCAAAAAAATATAACCTTAATTTATATTTTGTAAAAATAAATTATGAATAAATAAAAATATAAATGTATTTAAAACTGTTTTGTCATAAAACTTAGGTCTATAAATTCAAGTGTTTGACAAGTGACATACGTGAAGTTAGCTACAAGAGCCTTCCCGACCAAGGTGTTTCTAACTTTTTGGCTAGTTCCAGTTAATAATAGTTTATTTTTCAACTTTTATGCATATATGTAATTAGCCAATTACTAAATGGTTGTGAATAAAAATAATGTTACCTAAGCCGCATGTCTCACCTAACTACTCTTGTTTTGGTAATTACTGCAGTTTCTATACTTCTGTATAATAAAAGCGTACGTAGGTATATCAGTTCATATTTAGTAGTATAGATATTTCTTCTTTTTATCTCTTACTTTTAACAAAAACAATCTGCCGTTTCTTAAAGAATTTTTAAGCCTAAATCTTCAGTATTTTTTGCTAAACTAAGGGTTTTTGTGTACTGGTGGAGGAAAGCAAAATGTGGAATTTGTACACGACATATGTTATTAGCAACAAATTGAAAACAGCGCTATGCTTTTTAAATTGATAAGACGCAGATAACCCTGCCATTGACCATGACAAGATTGTAGTTAATATATATTTCAATTAGTATAACGAAAAGAAAACAAGTCTTTAAATAAACATTTTTATCTATATTCGACTAAAAATGCAGAAATGTTATTCAATTACAGTAAGCAGTATATCTGTACTTAAATCAATTAAAAAGAAAAGTCCAGAATTTTCGATTTATTAGAAATTCTTTAATAAATTTTTAGTTATATGTTTTTTTTTAGTTTATTTTTATTTATTAAAGTTCTTGAATTAAAAAAGAGGTTTTTTGAGGCAACATAATTGATTTCTGGGTCTTAGGGCAAGTGAGATTAATTGAAAACTACATAATAAAAATGCTAATGGTCACAATGCGAATAAGGTCGACTTTCACATAAATAAGCACGGTATGCCGTGCATTTTTGTGGAAGTCGATCTTATTCGCATTGTGACCTTCAGCGTTTTTAACGTGCAGTCTTCAATTTTAAAAAAGTTTTTCTTACTTCCTCCAATCAGTTCTTTGTATAAATGCCACATTCTCTTGAAGAATGGTTTTTTCCACAATGATCATTGTTACCGTCAACTGGGGTGACTTCGGACGTTGTGGGTGACTTCGGACACTTTTTCGCAAAACCCTCTGAATCAAAGCACGTGTGCCCAAGCTGTGGGGTTATGTGCACAAGTTGTGGAGTTCAATTCCACAACTTGTGCACACAACCCCATAACTTTTGCACACGTGCTTTGGTTCAGAGGGTTTTGCGAAAAAGTATCAATTCCATAACTTGTGCACACAACCCCATAACTTGTGCACACGTGCTTTGTTTCAGAGGGTTTTTGCGAAAAAGTGTCCGAAGTCACCCACAAGTCCGAAGTCAGTTGACGGTACTTTACATAGACTCATACTACTTTGATCTAAAATAAAATAAGATACTTTTTAAAAGTAGATAGTTATATTACTTAAAATGTATCGTTCATTTGGCATACATTCGTTTGAGGAACTATTCATTTGATTCAATGTATCTGTTTTTTCAGTGTGCAGGTTTTAATCATATATTTTGATTTACAGTTTGTTGCTAAACCCATTTGTTGCAAACTGTTAAAGGAGTTTTATCCTATCCTTTATTGACATGTTCGATTCTCTTCTCAAAGTTCTTCTCAACGTTACTTTTCTTATATCTTATTTTTTCTTATCTACAGCTTTATTTCTCGTTCCCCAGTTCTATTAATACAAATATATTTCATAGTTCTTCACTGGAAATTGTAATCGGCCATAATATATTTAATAAAATTTATTAGAAATTTAATATTTTTAACTTGGAGTTTCTGTATTACCATATCCATAATCGTACAACATTACTGTTAGCGCATAATGATTTGTTGTAAACCACTTTTAGCAGTGTATTGAAGTCCATAATTTTTGAACGCTTGGCAATTTTATTGTGTGAATTATGGACCTAGTAAACGGTAATACAGTAATTTCCGATGCATAATAAAATCAGAAATCTGGCTTTGCCAACTGAGAGTCCATTAAAACGATTATAGCGATCGAGTTTATCCGCAATTTATGTCTGTACTACCGGGTAATCCCTAAATTGCACATCGTCTAAACAGAATCAATCACGTATGCAATAACACTAAATCTGCATACTCTTCGTGCCCATCATTCAACGTTAATAGACGTGCAACATGCGCTCCATCGGTGCTTTCTCTTAAACACAAGACACTAGACAAACATGTATTTTATTATTTTGCAATTTATGGAATTTACACAATAAGCTTAATATACACATAGAAAAAGTATATACCGTGCGATTATAAAGTGCCGAACACTTTTTAATGCAAAACTGGCATTAGCTGTGTGCGTTTTACTGGCCACCGAGCTGTTGTACGTAGCAATCACATGGGCTTGTCGCGCACAACTCTAACAGAGGCGTGGCTTCAAACGAAGAGTATTTTCTTTTCAAACTGTTCGGCACTTTATAATAGTTTTACTGTATATATTTATAATTAGTTAAATATGTTTATTTCATAGGCTGAAGGACTACGGTGGTTTTCTAATAATATTTTTTACATTTTATTTACCAGCGACGGTTTATCTTTACCGACGCACTATGTCGCCATATGAAAAAAAAGTGTCCAAAATTATTTTATCATTAAAATAAGGTAGGAACACTTTAATATACATAAAAAAATAGTTATATCTGCTGGAAGACGACGGACGAATGAAACTATTCTCAAATTTTATGTTCCACAGACACGTAGAAAGAAGGGTCTTAAATATACCGCTAGAATTTTACGTAAAAAATGTTTTTTGGTATATAAATACATCTTTAAAGGCAGGTACTTGCTATGCTTCTTCCAAATTTTAAGCAAAAATATTAGTTTGTTTAGAAATTAGGATGTTTTTCGTGTAAGCATGTCAAAACAGGTGCTTGAGCAACCGTTGTGCATAGACATAAATACTGAATTGGCGCATATTCCCAAATTTATTTCAAATAAAATTAATGGGTTTTTCTAATATAGAAAAGTATAGTGAATAACTTTAAATGGTTTATGGTTCTTATTTCCTATTTTGCCTATTTATGGACACTTTTTTTCCCGTTGACAACATAGTGCGACGCGTCGGTTTATCTTTATTATATAATGAGTTTTACTTTTGAGCAACTCTTAGCTCAGCTACATTGAGTCTTGATCCTGTTTTTTTCTTTTTTTTTTCTCAAGAATCCAATAATAATTTATTATTTAAAATATTAAGAAAAATATTATCAATGTGAAAAAGGAAAGTCCGAGTCTCGAGGTGCTCTAGTATGATTATATCTTACCATGAGTAAAAATTTTAATTGGGAACCTACTTAAAGAGTATAACATTCATAAAGATTCATTTTTAATTTTAAAATTTCGGCAATATACTTATTGTGTTCAGCGATTCCTAAAGCCCCAAAATTTTATAAAAAGGCGTTTATCCCTCTTTATGAAGTTCCTAATTTACAAATTTATTGTAACTTTTTTTTTAAATTGTGCATACCTTGCAGAAATAAGGTACAAAATTTTAAGGGGCACTTTTAGGTCTAAAAATATAAAAAAAAGTTCCGATAAGGGTTGGTCAGGAAATGAGCCCTAAGGGAGCTACGACCTTCCTAAGGGTACATCTAAAAAGTAGTTTTTAATTAATATCCCTGGAACCCCATAAACTACAATAACGATTTTTTTTTTCATATTTTTGTCCTCAAAATCACCCCTTAACATTTTGTACCTTATTTCTGAATAACCCTGTATAAGTTTAATGCCAAAACCATTACCAAAGTACTATCGAATTTTAAATATCGTTTGTTAAAATTTCGGTTTGGTAAAAAAAAAAGATTTGTTCCTTCTGAAAACTCGTGTCAATGGCTTTTGACCCCTTATGAAAATTGTACTCTTCACTTAATAAAAATTCGTACTGTACTTCCGTCCACGTGTTCTCGGTTTAAAAACTGTTGTTTTCCTCACTACGTGTAAAAAATTCAAAAGTTAATCAGCTGTTTGGACTTGACCGACCTTTGAGGAAATGACAAATGACACTTCCGAAACACTGGATCGAATAATAAATATTCTAACAGGAAAACAATAGATTTAATTGTAACCTAATGTATACATATACATTAGGGTGATCCTTAAAAAAATAGATCTTTAGGGACACCTGAACGCGTCCGCTAAAGTTCCAAATTGTCTAAATTTAATGTTCGGGTAAAACAAATTCATGTCGATAGCTCAATATTAACACTTGCTGCATCGGGTCCTAAAAAGGGACACAAAACACATTTTTAAGGGTTTGGACTTTTTCCAAATGGTACGTTCTACAGAAAAAGAAAAAAAAAACAAGAAACTTTTAGAATACATTTACATTTTTTTTACATTTTTTTACATTTTTTACATTATGTTTAACCTCGTACTATTCTACTTAATTAAGCATCCCCTAAGTCCAGGACTTGTGTGGGCTAGTAGTAGAGGGAACCACCAGCTTATATTGACTTTCGAACCAATTTATAGGGAGTGTCCGCTTCACTTACGCCTTCGCCAATAAAATATAAAAATATATTTATAGTATATTAAAGTACTAGTTTCATAACATAAGTTTTTAGCGCACGAGTACAAGTTTAAAAAAAGAGCCACTTGCGGCGAGTTTTTTAAAGTATGGGTGCTCTAAAAACGTGTTAGAAACGAGTGCTTTATACAAATTTTTCTATTTTGCTCTAAAATTTAAAAAACACATTTAAATTGATGACTGATTTAGGGATTTTTGTTTTGAGTTTGCATTACAGTTCACACTGTTTAAAATTCTAAGAACAATTTTGATATATTTTACAGTCATCTCTTTTTTTTTTTTTCACTGCAATTAACCAGTCCACAATTTTAACACGGTAAAAAATAACCCAAACACAAAATTTTGTAAAAAAATAAACTTTAAATCGAGATAGGCTTTTGTATGTTGCCAACCCAACAGAAAAAAAAGTAGAGACCTCTTATGGGCCTATAAGAACACGCAAAATGCGTGTGATTATGAGCTTATAAGAGTCGCAAAATAGAAAAAAAAATATTTCGTTTCCTATCTCAAGTAACGACGTAACTAACAGTACTGTTACTGTCAGTTAATTTTTCGCAATTTCGATTTTTTAAATTTTTTTTAACTTTTTGACAAACATTCATACATTATTATTATTATATTATTATATTTAACAGTGAAGATAATAGTTGCTTTATGTTGTGGGTAAGTTTAATTAGTGTTTTCGATGAGCTTAGGCTATATCCTGTTGTAAAACAATATGTCCAAAACAGAGAGGTTAATGATACCGTGTATTCCGTGCTTATTATAGTGCTGTTTATTAATTAATTTCTTTACTTGTTGAATTAAATTATTACCTACACATGCCTTTAAATATTAATTGCCCTAATAGGCGTGTTCAAAGGATTTTGAATTTTGCTGCGTCAAGTTTTCGATAAATATCAATTAAACTTTTGGGATCAAATTACTCTAAAACGGCAAAATTAAAGTATTTTAACGAGCTTAAATTCAGCATGAAAAACCTATCAAAATTGAAATTAACATGTTAACTACTGCCACCCACCAAAAAGTCCAATCATATGTCATGACATATTGTAGAAACTAATAATATAAATAGTACAATAATAGTATACAAAGCGTCATTATTAACAGTTAATTAGGAAAACATGATTACAAATAACAAAATATGTAGTATATTTAAATCCAACCATTTAACCCTTAACTGGTAAGGTTGCGTCTGACAGACTACTTGTAGTATATATTAGTTTCTGATATTAGTACTGAAGCAAGCAGCAAACAGGGCCTTTTTTGTATTTTTTGCCATACTATAGTGAATAGAAGTATTGAAGCAGAGACGTTTGATACAACTTGTTTTATTTTAATTAGGATACATATTTTATATCCCTTTCAAAAATGTAATCTATCAAACTCAACCTTTTAAGGTTAATAATTAAAATGATTATGTATTTAATAATATTTTCCTCGCAGGAGTTAATTTAAACTATGGGTTTAAAAATTTGATGATTTAAATTAGTTGGGCTCAGTTGGGCCAGTTTCCTTTATTTTTATTTCGTTTTTCTGGCGTTTGTCTCCGTGGACGTTCATTGACATTGACAGTTTAAGTTAAGGCAGGCACATTAAGGCAGTTTAGCGATGGTTCCCGATAAGTCTGATCGAGCCACGGATAAGCCGGACCGCTGTTAACGAGACCAGCCGCCAGGTGCAATTTGAACCACGTTTTTCCACTCGAATAAATACCATCACCAACTGTTATATTTATATACTACTCTCATGTGAGATCACCCCGTATTTGAAAATATTAGCTTCAAAAGAAGATCGATAGATGAAATATAAGATCATAAATTAACCACCCTTTGTCTATCCTTCTTAACAGAAAGGCAGCAAAAGGTGAACAATAAAGTCGATATCATTTTGGACTTTTTAAAAATTGTACTGTTTTACATTTCATAAGAATAATACTGTATATTTTGATGTTTTTTATGTAAGGTAACTAAATAAAAAATTAAGTATTTTTTATAAGATCCAGACTGTCTAGACTAGACAGTAATGGTCAATATAGTAACGTTATAACTATAGTTTCTATTTTTGACATGAAAAAAAAAATATTTAGATTAAAACACTTAAAAGATATAAAAGGATGTGGTGAAAGGTGAAAAATGCTTTATAATACAAGGTGAATAAAATTCGTAGAATCTACGAGGTAAATATCTAAATAAAATTAGGCAAACCTCGATACAAAAATATCAAACTAGTGCGATACGAGGCGTTTTCTAAAGAACAAAAGAGTGTGCTAAATGTCATTTTAATAAAGGATGGTAGGAAAATTTGATTACCTCAAGATTTTGTTCTGTCCTGGATTTTGAAAATTTGGTTTACCTCAAGATTTTGTTCTGTCCTGGATTTTGTTCATAACCAATATTCTATTTTAGTAAAAATATATTTTAAGAAAACCGATCTAAACTCAAATTTTAAAAGATACGGTGTTTTATCAAATGATGAATTTACATATATCCGTCGCCATGACGAATATGTCAACAGAATTGGAAAATCAAATCCGCGAAATTTCGCATTAAAAAGTCATTATTTTACGATACGTCACCGGAGCGTCACACCCCGAAGTGACGACGAGACGAAAAAAAAAAAGATCAACGGAAAGTTTGATTAATTAGCTTTGGGAAGAAAACAAGCTGTTACAGGGTAGATCAATAAGTTTCATAATGTAGAGATTACAGGTTTGAAAGATTGTCTAATAAATACAATAGGGTGGACCCTAAATTTTTTATTATCTTCATTTCGATTTTCATTTAGGTGTAACTAGAAAATTCTGAAAATATGAAAGTGATCAAACTTCTCAAAGGCTCCTAACTGGGCCCCTAAAATTCGTAAATTACCCATAAATCGTAAAAATTCGTTGAAAATAGTCTGTAATTTTTGTATAACTAAAAAATTAAAATAACTTGAAAACTTATTTTTTCTTATTTACGATTTATAGGTAATTTTAAGAATTTTAGGAGCCCAATTAGGACCCTTAGGAAAGTTTTATCTTACTTTACCTAAAAATCAAGTACATTATTATGCATATACTATAAAAGAAATGATATGATTTTATTGTCTAGGAAATCATGGACAGTCATCTTGTCCATAGATCTATAATTGTACAACATACATTGTACAGTGTACGTTGTATACTATACGTTGTAAACTGTACGTTGTATATTATACGTTGTAAACTGTACGTTGTACATTGTACATTTTACTCTGTACATTTTACACTGTACAAGGATTGTCCCAGAAGTGATTCCCTCACATTTATTATAGTTAAATAAATACATAAATACAGTCAATGAAAACTCGAAATAATCAATATGTTTGATTACAATTTTTAAAATAATTATTTAAAAAAAATACTAAACTGGTATTCTTTTATACTCTTGTTTCTTTAATTATATTAAATTAACTTCTAGATACTTTTGGTTAAGATTTTCTATTCCTTATCCTCTTTTGTAAGACACGTTTATGCGTTTTTTGTACATAACGACATTTTGACATGATATATACATTGTAGAATCTACATTGCAACATGGCATACATTTGTAGCTATACTATATAAAGTCAGCGAACACTGCGTGTAGAATAGCATTTTCAAAGTAGGAAAAATTTATGGAAATGTTCTCAACTTTTCCTTGCCCTATTCCCAAGTGGTGGCCTTCAATAATACACTCCATTTTATCTAAAATATGACGAAAATAAAAATATCTACTGTTTTTATTCGAGTTTTATAGGCAACGAATAATAAAAAGCAATCTTTTGCATATAAAACAGAGACCTTTCGCTTTTATTTGACGTGAAATTTAATTTAGATTCAATCACAATCCAGAAGTGTTATATATTACTTTCCTCTATCATAATATTTTAGTGAATTAAATAAAAATTTGGTCTGTCAGTCCGAGAACGCTTCGAGTAAGGGAATAAAAACTGTGTGATAGTTTGCTTATTATATGGGTCTTATATTTTGTTCTTTTAATTGCAGAAAGCCCAATAATTGTTTTTTTTAATATTTATTTTGAATTGGACAAATGGCAGTTAAATGGTTTTAAAATTTCACTTTTCTGATGTGTTACAAAATATACACACAGTATGTTTCACTTTATCATCGGTAATACTGCAACACGAGCTAGGATTATAAGTTTCAATTACCCTACAGAGTGGTATTTAGTTTATGCTCTGTGACTTCAGAGTCGCATTTTCAGATTGACACGAGTATATCAATGAAAAGAGAATTTAAAGGTGAATCCAAAAATGTAAACAAATATATAGGCTTCCATTTAAAATCAAAAGTGGTATCATATCCGGTCTAAGCAGAAGTAATATTTTTTATACTAACCATGCCAAAATGGGGGTATTTATGGTTCATACAAGCTCTGTAAATTTTAAAAAGTTATCTTTTATGGTTACGGAGATAATTTGTAGGCAATAATTCTTTTGACACCCGGTATATTATTATAGTATAGGTTGTATATTTTCTTTTGTAGAAAGTCAAATAATTGTTTTTATATATTTTTTTTTTGAATTGCGTAGGCATTTATAGAAATTATTCATATACCCGTATCTTAGCAACGGCGCGTTTTCCTTAGCAACATTCGCTTGTTGGAATAAAGCCGTTCACTCCGCCTACGATCTTGTGCGCAGTGTCGTCATTAAGTTTATGACGTCTCTATACCATCTTATCGCGCGCGGATTCTACTGTGCATATCGTCAATTTAATTTTCTAGTAGCAAAACAGCAAAAGTAATATTGCAGTATCAGCGACGATACAATGTATTACACTGTACTATTCCGTTGAAATAAAATGGCCGTTATTTAACTTAAAGCGCATTGTATATTCGCAGTAATTCTCATATAAACAGATTAATAATTATTATGATGCGCAAGCAGTAATTATAGTTCGATGTGTGTGGTATGATTCGAGGAAAATCGCGTAATCAATTACAGAATTAGCCTCATAATATCTTATCTCAAACTTTACTGCCTTTCAATTAGTAATTATAAACAAACTTAACTTTATTAATCAATCATTAAACCACCAGGAAATATTAATAGTTTTTTAGATAAGTCAATTGAAGAAGATAGAACAAAACAATATTATTACTTTTGAGAAATAGAACATGAGTCGCTTTAAACTATTTTATCCAGTACCCAATTATAGATACCATTACTTTTTATTAAATTAAAAACTTAAATTTCAAATTTAGTTCTCCTAAAAAACTTGATAAGGTAGAAAAAACTGTTTTAACCAATGCGAATGTCGTTTTTGAATGGTCCGTGAATTTGAACAATGTTAGACAGTTTAGTCTTAGTCTAGTCATTTTTTCCAAAATCCTGATATTATGGACAAAAAGGAAGTGAAGTTCAAAAATAGCATCAAAAACTTTAAAAATCATTTGTCAGAATACAACTTTTATAGATCTTTTGCTCCTGACATAAACTTTTCTTTTTAAAATTTGTTATTATAGTATATTCAACTTCAAGATGCATTAGAAGTAAATAAAAGAATCGTGCACGAGGCAGCTGGCGCCTGGTTTCATTGGTTAAAACACTCGAATTTTGCGAGAGTAGAGATGTAGAAAATGAACAGGTCAGTACGTGAGCACTTGCGATGAAGCGTACACTGCATTGCAATGGACCGTTATATAGAAGTATTTTGCTTTGAGTCCTACTCTGTCACTAAATCCGTTATTGTCACGTGTATTGTTTACACTTACTGTATTTTGAAGTTGAATATACTATAGTGTGTAGGAAAACTCTCATAATAGTACCTTTGAGTCAAGCTTACCGAAAAATTTTAATTTCGACATAGACATGAGTAAACCCAAGCTCGCTGCAATTTGTTGAAAACTTAATTTAAATGTTCTATAGAACATTACCTATAGGTAAAAATCAACGCTAAAAGTTCGAGTCTTTGTGAACAGATGCCACTAATAGTTTAAACAAAAAGAACCATAAGGTTCTAGTTTTTGTAAACAGATGGCATTAATAGTAAAAAAAAACAACCATAAATGACAGTTTACCTATGAAAGAATTTTAGTACTGGACACTTACCTAATATGTTTAACTGCATAATATTAAATTAAATTTAGTTTAAAATAAATAAGGTAAATATAGATAGTTTTTATTGATTATATTGGCTACGCTGATTACATTTTTTGCCTTACGTTGGCTAAACTGTGCATTTTTTGACCTTCATTTCGCGGACCTGTGTAATTTGCACAAATTTAGACAAAGTATGACTTGTATGGTTGTATTTTGTTTAGAATTTCTTTCAGGCAGATATCAATCGTTACATTTGTTAGAAGTGTTATTTTAATGCTGGACCGATTCCAAACGCCACGGCTAATTTGGGTAAATTACACGTTCAACTACACAATAGAAAACAAGCCGTGAAGTTATATAATGCTTCGTGATTCATATTATACTTTCCATTTTTTTAAATACATAGTAGGTATATTACACAACGTGCAGGAAAGATACTTTCTGAAAAGTTATGTACACTATTTTTTCTACGACACCAACAAAAACAAAATTATTTAAAATAAGTATTATTCTCTGTAAATAAAGATAAATTAAATTTTTATTATTTAAAATTATTAGGTTACTTAAAATTAGGAAAGTATTAAAAAAAACACCGGTACTTCACCGAAAAATAAATAATTTAGCTTCAGTTTTGCTAAAATTCCCGAATTTGTATGCGTCAACCTTAATAAATCAATTTAAGACCAAGGTATTCTTTCGTTTGTTTTCTTAGATTAAAGGTTAACATTAGTTAGATTTTGTTCATATAAATTGTTGTTATCTCATCAAAATAAAAACGATTTATAAATCAAAATTATCGTAACTAATAAAAAAGTTGAAAAGTGGAAAAATATATATCCAGATACATCAAAATGTAATAGAGAAACGTCATAAAATAGTAAATATTTTGAAAATTAAGTCATAATATGTGAAATTTTGATATTATTTCACACGTATGAAGTATGAAAAATTCTTAACCCTAAATCGTGTGAAGTTTTTCGTATTCATAGCTCGTCCGAACGGAAAAGGTCATAAGAATGGGAGAGATAGAAAGAAAGAGATAGAGAGAGAGAGAGAGAGAGAGAGAGAGAAGGAGAAAGGAGAGAAAGAGAAAAGAAGAAGAGAGAGAAAGAGAGAAAGAGAGAAAGAGAGAAGATGAGAAGAGAGAAAGAGAGAAAGAGAAAGAGAGAAAGAGAGAAAGAGAGAGAGAGAGAAAGAGAGAAAGAGAGAGAGAAAGAGAGAAAGAGAGAAAGAGAGAAAGAAGAGAGAAAGAGAAGAAAGAATAGAAATAGAATAGAAATAGAGAAGAGAGAAAGAGAGAGAAGAGAAAAGGAGAGAAAGAGAGAAAGAGAAGAAAGAGAGAAAGAGAGAAAGAGAAGAGAGAAAGAGAGAAAGAAGAGAGAAGAAGAGAAAGAGAGAAAGAGAGAGAAAGAGAGAAAGAGAGAAAGAGAGAAAGAGAGAAAGAGAGAAAGAGAGAAAGAGAGAAAGAGAGAAAGAGAGAAAGAGAGAAAGAGAGAAAGAGAGAAAGAGAAAGAGAGAAAGAGAGAAAGAGAGAAAGAGAGAAAGAGAGAAAGAGAGAAAGAGAGAAAGAGAGAAAGAGAGAAAGAGAGAGAAAGAGAGAAAGAGAGAAAGAGAGAAAGAGCGAGAGAGAGAGAGAGACTTTTCTTTCTAGAACTGCGAAGAGTATAATGAACCGTTGGATGACAGATTATTCGAAAATATTATTCGTACACATGTTTAGCGTTATAGAAATGTTGCAAATGTGACTGTGCAATTTGCCAGAACTCGTGTTTTAATTCTAGTTTTATAACATTGAGTTTCATTGTTTTCATGCCAGAAAATGCGTAAAGTTTATATCACTTATAATTCGATACACGGAAAAAAAATTAAAAAAAATGTAATTGTTGCTAAAAGATACAAATAAAGAGCACTAATGTTTATTTACTTTTTTAACAATGTTACTGCACTCGTTTGTAAATACGAACGCGTTTACTTATTTGTTGTTGTATTCTATGCAATATATAGTGATTGGCGCATATTCAACTATTTATTGTGGTATTTCTTTAACCTAATTGCACTGTTGATTACGATAGTGTTCTACCAGTGCAGATCAGTATTTAAATAAGGAACTAGAAATTTGGTAAGGACAACAAGACAAATTGTTGTGCTTACCAGATATTTAAAATCTAATTTTTGCTTCTGGTATCCACAACAAGTTGTGTTATTGTCCTTACCAGAAGAAATTTGGCCTCCAGCGATTAGAAAATTTTTTGTTTTTCTATTCGATGCAAGATATCTACATTTAATGTAAGTTGTGTTATTGTCCTTACCAGAAGAAATTTGGCTCCAGCGACTAGAAAATTTTTGTTTTTCTATTCGATGCAAGATATCTACATTTAATGTAAGTATTATTTTAAGTTAAAATGCTTCAAGTAAGAATTTTTGTATTCCTAAATTAAGATCGCAAATCAAAAAGTGAAAAACAAAGCAGAAAAAACAAAAATACATTTAAAAAGCAAATAAAAACAAACCATGATCGCATTTAAAACTATTTTCGGTAAATTTCTTATTGGTTCAATTCAGAAATTTCTTTAAAAAACAACGTACAAAAAATGTGTCCGAATAAGGGTTAAAGAAATGAAAACAAAATCCACTTCCCACAAACAAAGTCGAACGGAAAATAATAATACATTATGTCTTTCCCAAATCTTGATAGTTTTATAAAGAGTAATGACGAATTAATGCTCTGAGTCGGCCACACATCCGGATGGCTGTGGTTTAGCGCCCCCTGCCCTAATGTTGTGCCATTTATTATTTAGGCCGATAACGAGCGCTGTGAAACACCCCAGCCATTCGACAGTGGGGTAATTCCATGGAACTTTACTGCTTGCTGATGAATTGATAATAATTTTCTAAAAACAGTGAACTCCAAAAAAGTGACGCAGTTAACTTTTTTTTTTGATATTCACCAACTTCCGGTTGCTCGATTTTAATGAGTTTTGTATTATTTTGAACAGTTATTCTCTGAGATTACTCCGCGGCGCATGTATAATACTGTTTAGCATATTAAACAGAACTAACTTTAAGTTCTAGTTTTTGATTCATCTCTATATTATATAGTTTATAAAACTTTTTGAAAAAACAAAATATAAACTAGGTGCCCAAAAAGTTTGTTTTTTGATTATTAATGAATTTAGAGGTCTTAATGCCCTGTGTTCCTAATGAGAACAAGGTGCAATATAGGCTTAACTGTGGACTCGCCCCCAGCCATTCAAGAGTGTCTCATTCCGCGCCCCTTCTGAAAGCGCTGTCAACCGAACGACTCACTTCCTAGATCTGATTATAAAAGTTTAATTGAAATGCAACCTTCTTGTTAATACCTTCACGAGTTAAATCCCTTTATTAAAGGCCAAATGCTTTTTTATTTAACTCGATTTAAAACTGATTTTATCTTACAAGCCGTGCATTAAAAAATAAAGTATGACTACCCCCGATGAAGTTACAAAAAAAAAACGGAGGGAAACGTGAGCAAAATTATCATCAGTGCATAAACTGAACTTTTATTCAAATCATGCTTTCTTTAATTTGATACTCCACCTGGAATCCGCCATTTTGTTTTTGAAACTCTAAACAGACAATATAACGATTCCCATAATCAGGTTTGCAAAACTTTAGGCCTCATTCTTTAAAGTGCGTAAAGTAATTATGGGTATAAGGGTATTAAAAACTAGGGACCATATATATAATTACATTAAACGTGTGAACTTTAATGCCATTATACATTTATAGGGTCCCTATTAAAAAGAACCCACTCGCGTCAGTGTAAGAATTTGTTATTTTGAAAATTGTCACTTCCGTAGACACTTTTATTTCATAATGCAACTAGCATCTTTTTCACTAAACTACCACGATGTATTAAAAAAAATACATCAAATGATATTAATTTTTTGAAAAAGAAACAGCATCTTGAAGTTTTTAAAAACAGAAACTAAATAAAATGACGACGAAAAAAGTTATAAATCTGTGGCTTGGTTCCAAAAGAACCAATATCAATTTTTCAATAGCAACGTTTTCGTGTCGACTCTGATTATATTATATTATATAATATTTTGAAAACGCTGCTATTGACAAATTGACATTGGCCATTTTAGAACCAAGTCACAGAATTATTTTTGAAATTGAATTTTTTAACTTTCTTCATAGATTTTATATTATTTTTTATTATTGAAAAGTCGGTACATACCCATTAAATGGATAACCAGCAAAAGCGGTGTCATAGGGATGATAAACAGATGGATAAGGCCATCCTGCAGCACCTGCAGCCAAATTTTCTTTTAGTTCTAATCCTGCAGCCTGAAAAAAAAAACGATTGGTTAATATCTCATAGCAATATTTACTTCTCAATAAAAGAAAAAAAAACTTTTTATTTTGTGCCTTTCGAACAATAATTTTGTCATTTACGCACAGAAATTTTCTTTTATATGGTGTAGCACCGTGTGGGAAATTTTGCCACTACTATAAAACCTATAGTAAAACTACCGTAAAACCTATATCAATTTTTTGGAGAAACTCTTTTCTCCAAAAATTACCTTTTGGCGGCCATTTTAAAAGAAGAAAAAAAGTTTATCAATTAATAAAGCGGATGAAAATTCAATACATTAAAGATTATAGGAAAGGCGCCTAATTTCGAATGGTTTCCTAATTTCGTATAGTAGTTTTAGGGTCACTCCATCAGTTGTTACTTTGTCTAGTGTTTTGGTGGTTAGCTGTTTGGGTTTCTGGTAGTTTTCCCCTAAAAAAACCCCAAACCACCAAAAAAATCCAAAAAATAAAATTTTATTTTTTTGAATTAAAAAAAAAACGTAGTTTAATTTGATGGTCTATTGTAATTTTAAACCAGTCTTTGAATTTACAATTAATTAAATATAAAATTTTAAAAATACAAGGAAATGCTTAAGTTATACAAATTTTGCAATTATTTTATCCTGGGGGTAATTACCACCATTAATCCCCCCCCCCCGTGGATCGGTCACTGGCAGTTGTACGTAGGTAATAGCAAATTACTGTGGTAAAATGAATGATAATATATTATTCAAAATACGATGTTATTTAAGAACTATTTGGTAATGAAGTCAATCCAAATAGCTGTGAATTTAACTCTATTTTTATTATTTTCTTTCACATTGCTTGCAATTAACAAATAACATTTGTAGTGCTTAAATTAATAGGATATTCCCATATATTTTGTTAAAAAAAATAATTTATTGCAAAAGTAGAACAATTTTTCTAAAGACAATGCATTAATTTATATAAAAGTAATTTCACTCGTGATTAATTATTTTTTTAATAATTATCGACTTTGTTAATGATGCATTAATTTGAAACTTTACGTAAATAACCAGATGAACAGTTGCAAGCACCTTGTCAAAACATTGGCACTAGGCACTAATTTAAAAAGTTGAAAAGGAAAGTTGTGTGATCACGTGAATAGGCAACCGTTAATACACCTGCTTAATTTGAAGTTTGAAAGTCTGTGTCTCCAAAACGTGCTAAAATAATAAAATACAATAATAATTGCCTTAATTAGAAAAACGCTAAAAATACCCCATTCTTACCACCTTACCGCCAATTGTTTAGCCCCAAAATCTATTAGCTCTTTGAAATACGATAAGAAACGATATGCAAAAAACCGCTTGTCGATATCTTATTTAAAAATGGAGTTTACAGACAGGCAGACAGACAGACAGACAGATAGACAGACAGACAGACAGACAGACAGACGGACGAAAAATTTTGTTTTAATGATTTCGACTCAAAAAGGTCTAAAGCGTCGAGAAATGTGAAAAAACATAGTCAAAGGTTTTGACTTTTTTAATACATCGGCACTCTTAGTAGCACTAAGTGCCGATGTAATAATTTAAATATATGCGATACATATGAATAATATTAACATTATCAAACAATTAGTGTTTAAATAGGGTGTCAAAAAAATTACGGGACTATATCAGAAAATTTATGCGCAGATAGCTCCTAATTAGGTAGTAAATGACAAAATTACTGCGGAAATGTAATAAATTGTTACTTTAATATCGATATTATACCATAGTTAAACAATAATGGTAATTTTTCTAAACTAAAAAAATTAAAAATTAACCTTGAATGATATTATACATATATACAGGGTTATTTTTTAAGAGAGTGCAGCAACTTCAACTTTTTTATTTGTAGTAAAATCGGGAGAGACCATAGTTTAAGTCTAGGTTGAAACTTTGCTGAAAGAAGCACGAGTCGAATTCGTCAAATAAAAAGTTAGAGAGACTTTTTCCATCTTCATTTATTGATTTTCCTAAAAATGTTGTTATGCTTTAAAGCCAGTTTTTCTTTAAGGAAAACAATATTTTTAATCTATAAAGAAATTGCACTGCTCTCCTAGCTGCTATTTCACGCTTTTTTGCGATCATCAGTGAGCATATATTGGTATGGCGGCTTTCGCACAGATTGTTTGAAAATTAAAATACTTATTAAAAATAAGCATATCTGTATTGAGAGCGTACAAACTTTTTGTGCAACATTAGATGGCGCCACCAACTTGTACGCTCTCAATACAGATATGCTTATTTTTAATAAGTATTTTAATTTTCAAACAATCTGTGCGAAAGCCACCAAAAAGCGTGAAATAGCAGCTATATGACATTTTGGTAGGTATTTTCTCATTGATTGTGAAAATTCTGTAGTAGAGCAGTGTAATTTCTTTATAGATTTAAATAGTTTGCCGTCTATAAGGCACTAAACTTTTTTTTTTACTTTTACCATAAAAAGGGCATAATCATTTCAGCTTTCTGCTTGTTTTAAATGTTTAGATTTAACCATCACATATTTTAAATGAAACTTTATAATTAATTAATAAAAACAATGAATATAATAAAATATAGACAAAGTAGAACTTATTATCTATGTAATTTATTTTTAAGTAGTTTTACTGTATACCGTGAAACTTTTACTTCGAGTGAAATTCAAGAGTAGGTATATACATAATTTATTTCGTTGTAATAGTACAAACGTTCTGGTAATGTTAGTAGTGCTAATGTTAAAGTTGACAAACTAGGGAACAATTCCGACATTAAAACTGCTACCATATTTTGAAATACAGTATAGGGCACTTTTTTCATAAAAGTCCCCGATATGCATTTTTTCCGGAAAAAGCGTATTTTTCTGACTTTTTTCTGGACTTTTCTGCCTTTTTGTAATATTTTTTAAATTTTGTGCTTTAAATTCGCAATTTTATTTATATGGGGGGATTTTAGCAACAAACCATATCTTAACCACCTACAATAAACCGATAAAAAGATATTTTTTTTTTGGTACAACGTTCCCCGTAGATGGAATACCTAAGACTTTTTTATTATTGATTTTGAACGACTCAAATAAATACCGTCAACTGGGGTGGCTTTGGAAGGTGTGAGTAACTTCAGACACTGTTTCGGAAAGCCGTCTGAATCAAAGCACGTGTGCACAAGTTGAGGGGTGTACACAAGTTGTGGAATTGAACCCCGCGACTTTTGCAAATAAGCCCACAACTTATGCACACTTGCTTTGGTTCAGTTTTGTGAAGAAGTGTCCGAAGTCACCCACGCCGTCCGAAGTCACCCTACTTGACGGTACATATTTAATGAAATTATTGTAAAAAGTCCAAACGTTTAGCAATTATCGTACAAAGCAATAATGCATTATTGCTAAATTGGATAAATATATCGTGTTTAAAAAAAATCTTAAACACAAAGCAGATACTGTGTTATACGTGCACTAGCCGACATATCCCATGATATCTGGGGAAAAGCTGGAATATATGTCCGTGTTAATCTCAAGTTTGGGTTAGATTTGTTCTGCAATCAAACTTTGTCTACTAAACACATGTAAACAACGTTTTAGAATTTGTATTTATCCTACACTAAGTTACATTATTATACTCTCTACAGTACTAAGTTCCAGAACAGTATTATACAATATTTTTCATTCCAAAATCGTCAAAAAATTTACATTGATCAAAAAATTTTATACTTACACGTGTTTTTTATTTGTTGTTGAACAACTTTTTTTGTCCGTTTGTCGGTGTGTCAAGCTCAAAAACGGAATGTCTGTCCGATATAAATGAAAATTTTAGGAAAAATCAAGTTTTATGAGAGAAAAATATTATTGATTTTGAAAAAGAATCCCTTCAAAAATAAAAAATGTAGTAGGGGGTGCAACTTTTCGAAATGTTTTAAAAAATAGGGTATAAATGGTGCACAAACCGGACTTAAGAGGGTAAATTTCATCCTCTCAAGTACAATGTATGTATTATTTATACCTGCACAGACCCATCATTTTTAACAGGAAAAAAAAATACCTATACTTTTTAGAAACATTGTTTTGAAATAATTAATTAAAATAATCATAACAATTTTGAAAAAATCCTTTATAAACTGCTGCTAACAAAGTAATTTTTTAAATCTCGGCCTAGAACTTCGGATAATTATTACAATCAACCTATAGTCCAAATTTGAAGCCTTTAGCTCAAAACGTTCTCGAGTTATCCTTCTCAAAAATTTTCCGGACAGACAGACAGACGGGGAGACAGACCGAGAGACAGATTTTGTTTTGAAATCATCTTTTTTGGATATAAAAGTCGAGAAAAGTAATAAAAAGCAATAAAAAAATTTAATGTTTTTACTAACGCAAGACATTCCTCGGGGAAAGTAAAAATAATAGGGTACCATTATACGTATATACGCTCAAAGAACTCATATTTTGGATGTATATCGAGAGAAAACGCAATATATTATCCACTGTGAAGAGTATCCTATGGAATGCGTAGCAATACATATCTTTATGGTTTGTTTTACATTAAGCTTTCATGTTGTAGTGGCAACTATGTTTGTCCAAACTATAGTTTGAAAACTTGTTTAGAATTTGCTCCGGAACCTAGTAAATATAAATTGTTCCATGTTGTATTATACATTATTAAAATAGTTATCCCTTTAATTCTAGCTTTTATACATTTCGAAATAAAGATTTTAATCTAAAGTTTTATTAAACATGTTTATTTAAATTTTAATAGGTCTAAGAACCATTAGATCATTGTGTTTTTAATAATATACCCATTTATAAAATAGTTTAAGAAGTCTAGTTAATAAAAATATTGATAAAGTCAAAATATTTCATGGTCCTCGGAACCAAACCATTATATTTTAGTTTTAAGTATAGTTTTAAATATACAAAATAATATCTTGATCACTTGGATATTCATTTGTATTATTATACTATTTTATTCAATATATTCATTATACATTCAATATACAATTCTACTTTAAAAGGTATACTAAATGAATGGATAATCTGTATATGAAAAATACTAGATAATATATTATATGTTTTAAGTTTGTCATTAATCTTTCACAGAATATTGACTATAGACATATATCTAAATAAAATGTTTTAAGTTATAATTGATTTAACATTTGTGTAGTTACGATAGCTATCGAATTACAGTGTGTGAAAAGTATGTCTCAACTGATAAATGTTTGCCAGTTTTGTTTATAATAAATAGACATTACCTTGTTAGATTAAACTGTATAAAGAAAACGAATGACCATTCATGCATAAACATAAATAACAAACAAAATAATTTTAAAAACATGACATTTTAAAATTTAATTGACTCTACACAAACAATTTTATTTCATTTTTCATCTTATGTGTGTATGGCATTGTATGTGGACGTCCTTTATGAAAGTTCCTTGTATGTCAGTCAACGTTGATTTAATATTTATTAAAAATTAAATTAAATTTAATGAATAATGAATCGACAGAGTGATCTTTTATTTTTTTTATAAGTTTTTAAAAAGTGCGTTAAAATTAAAAACTACTTAATACTAAGATTATAAAATTAGTATTTCTGTTTTATAGAAAATTAAACTAAATCTTTAAAAAAATTTACCCTTTAAATGACGATGTTTGCAGTCCCGAAATTCGGGATCCCGAAAGTTCGGGATATGCCGAAGATTTTTGAATCCCGAAATCCCAAAAAATCCCGAAAAGGGTTAGGAGTATTATTGAATTTTTTCAGAAGTTTTGAAAAAATCTAGAGGTCGCTCATGACCATTTTTTTAAAAGATATGTTTCTTAAGCTAATAAAAAACATAATTTTAATTCAAAATTTTTAAGTTTGTTTATAATTACTTTTATATATTTTTTTTATATGAATTTATATTTTAATTTTGTTTGTTTTGTTTTGTTGGTACTACCAACTTGGATGTAACTTTTTATTCAATTTATTTATTTTAACTTTTAAAAAGTATGTTTTTATAACTTTTTATTTAATTTATTTATTTTAACTTTTAAAAAGTTTGTTTTTTTTTTAATAATAAATATTTTACTGAATATTTATTTTTTTTTTGTGATCACACATACAATTTGTATATAAAAAAATTTTTCTTGCTTTTATTAGTGTTTATTTTATTTTTTATTTATTAAATTATTTAATTTAGTAAAATATAAATTTAAATAAAATATGGTTAATACTGGTTATTTTAATAAAAGTTTTTGGTTTAAATTTTATAATTTTATTTATTTAATATAAGAAAATTAATTTTTGATGAAATGAGACATTTTTAAATTTCGGGATCGGGATCGGGATCCCGAACTTTTTGAAATTTTCGGGATTTCGGGATTTCGGGATCGGGATCCCGAAACCTGGATTCCCTAATGACGACGTAATATCCTAAAATTAAGTTTTAAAATTACAATATTATAAAGTGCAAACTTGTTTTCAAATTCTGGTCCGATTGTCGGTAATTAAATTACAGGAAATATTTTTTACAGTGTATACCTGTGTTTTATAGAACCAAGTTTCGCCTTATATGATGATCTATTTTTTTTAATATGAGGCTTTTGTTTTTTCCAAAAAATAAGCACCAGTTGATTTTTTAAATGGCACACTCTCTATATTTTAGTAACAGTGCTAGAAAGTGTAAAAAAAATAAATTGAACTACAGTTCTAAAATGATAATTTACGAGTGATTTAAAATAAAGAAATCCTTACTTTTTGTGACAAAGTAAAGCATTAGCTAGAACACGAAATAGAACTAAGATTTCATACATTTTAAATAATTAAGAATTCCAACAAGCCGTAAAGATATGTAATGCTACGCATTCCATTATATACTATTCACAGTAAATGATAAATTTCATTATTTCAAATAATTTAAAATTATTTCGTTTTTAAACAAGTTTAACCCCCAAAAACTTTTTTGTTTTGGACGTTACTTTTAAAATTAGTAGAATTTATCCTTATCATAAATGTAAATTTTCCTAAAAAAGATACGCTGATCGGAATTTTCTTTCAGATTTTTTTTTAAGTTTAACCCCCCATAACTTGTTTGTTTTTGAAAGGATTACGTTAAAAAATAATAGGGATCCTATCCCTCAGGACTTAATATTCCTAAAATTTCAAGTCGATCGAATTATTCGTTTTTGAGTTATTGTGTCTACAATAATCGTGACAGACAGACATACAGACAGACAGACGGACATTTTCAAAGTTTCTTATTTTTTCATGAAACACATTTTTATCTAAGAATTGTGTCTGGGACGTTTATTGGCGATTTTGGGAAATTTGAAACTACTGTATAATAATATTCTATCGTTAAGCGCTGCGATTAGTATAATAACAGCTTTTACTTAAAGATAACATATTAAATTATTTAATGGGATAAAAACATTAAAATCAACTGAATCGTCATAAAAGAGTTTATAACGTATTAAAACGAATAAAATATATTTCTATATAATGAATTATATTTATTAAAGTGTAGACAACCATCTGTTTTAAAAGGCAACCATGAGGAAACACCGTTAAGAATGTTATATTTAAATTTAATGGGTTTCGAAAAAACATCATTTGGAACGATTTACATTAAATTTTGTCAATAAAACCTGTAGGTTTACAATAATTTTAATAAAGGGAACGTTCAAGTATTACGTAAGGCAAATTTTGATCATTTTCGACCCCCACCCCCCCTAACGCTATTTTCTTATACCAACCATTAACATGAGCGTACCACTCAAAAATAATAATAATAATAACTTTTATTCAGTTTTTAGTTCTTTTTTAATTATTTTAACGATTTATCAAGAATTTTATTCAAAATTCTTTATTTAGGCAAAATTTTTAAACTTTGGTAATAATATTTTGTAGGTAAAGAAGATATAGCAGATAAGTATTATTTTAAACGCAATACCTAACCAGCGCATCTAGAAATAGGTGCGCCTGATAAGAACATTTTAATTTTATTTTCTGTTTTAGATTTTTTTATCTATATAAATGAACATTGAGGCGTAAGGGCTCAAATTAATAATACTATAGAAATTAATAATTGTTATTACTTTTAGTCAATAACAGGAGTTAAGTGGCACTAAGTTTTTTCCGTTTTTTTTTTTTTGGAATTTCGAATTAACGTGCTGGAAGAGGTGCAAAAGGAGCAAAAACTATTTTTTATATTTTTTTAATGATTTCAAAAAAAAAAAAAAATCATAGGTATATGCGGGTATAATTACCTCATTTTTTGCAAAACGCTCTGTATATTAAAAATATTCCCGTTAAAAACACCTTTTAATACAATGTTGTCTAATACATGTAATTGATTCCACGTTTATGTGGGCATTTATATACACAGAGAAAAGTAACTGTAGACAGGGGGACAAGGGGGACATATTTTTAAATGGGATACATTATTTAAAAGCTGATAAAATTCTAGTTTTTAATTTTTTAAACCTTTTTTATGGTTTTCATTTTCTAATTTTTTTTGCTAAAAAATGCTATTTTTTGGGTTTTATTTGTAAAATTTTATTTATATCATTCAAAATTAGTTTAAAAGTATAATTGATGTTATTGCATCATGAAATAAAACATTTTTCAAAAAAAATTTTGATTTTTTAAAGATATTTTGAAGAAAATTACCATTTTTGGGGGTATGAAATAAGCCCAAAAATTTCTCCGAAAAAAATTAAAAAATATGTGGGCAAATAGAGAATTTTATAAGCTTTAAAATGATGTATCACACAAACCCTCTTACTATTTTAAAAAAATCCACCCCTGCCCCCTGTCTCCATAACAAATATATACAAAAAAATATTTGGGTTAAGTTATTTCTCTGTTCTAATTTTCAGGTTAATATCTTAAGCCGTTCAAAAGTTAAAGGGGGAGGTGGACTTTTGACACGCTGTGTATTATTGCCAATTTGGCAAAATCGCATTAATCAACACATGAAATTTAAGCGCCATTTTTTTTAATTGACCAATAAAGATTATTTTTTTTAATCTACCTGCGGTGTGCCAAATTCAGCCTTTCTCTATGTAAGAATTCGCAATTAAAACAATTAAAAAAATATATTTTCTGGGCAAACTTAAGAGCCGAATTTTGGGAAATTAGGTATTTTTTATATATCAGTAAGTATGCAAAATTTAATTATTTTACGTATTTAGCCCAAATTCCGATACACTCTAACTAAATGTTTAGTCGAGTTTGATCAGGATGGCTTAACATGCTTAGCATGGCGACCGTTGCTAGACTGCAAAATCCTTTTTTCTGAGTGTATATTTGCCTCGCGCATTTTTTCGTATAGATAAAACTAAAAAAGTGTGTTATTCCGTCTTATCATATCTAATTATTTACGTTGACATATGTAAAAGCAAGCAATTTATGAGCGTTTTAAAAATATTTAACGAATAAATAATACCAGGCGATACTAAATACACATGCATTAATTTTCGAAATGTCCTTATCTAAATTAACGTTGTTCTTAACGAATAATAATTAGGCCGATAATATTTGTCGGTAATTACCTGCTATTTGAGGGAGCACACGGGAATAAGTAGTCCACACACATCAAAATTATCTTCATCCACCAAATATGATTTATTTGAACGTATTTAATACGTTAAAATTTTGCCGTAGAATACATTTTTTAAAAGATACTTTTTTTCTTAACATGTTATATGTATTTATTTTCTATTACTTGGTTTATTTTCATCAAAATATGAAACGATAAAAGAAAAAGGTATCAGATCGTCAAAGAAAAATGAATATTGATTTTATCTAAGTATGTTATGGGAGAATTGGTGTAGTGGACTACCGCGTCGTACTTGGCGAGTTTACTACACAAATAGCGTGAGTTCGATTCTCACCGGCGCCGATTTGCCTTTTTCAGTTAATTAATAATTGAAATTTGGCGAAGGAGTGAGTGAAGCGGACACTCCCTATAAATAGGTTCGAGTCAATTAAAGCCGGTGGTTCCCTCTACTACTAGCCCACACAAGTCCTGGACTTAGGGGATGCTTAATTAAGTAGAGTAGCACGAGGTTAAACAAAATGTAAAATGTAAAATGTAAATGTAAATGTTTTTATCAAATTAAAGGACTAGCAAAATCCAAAAATATAAATTTAAACGTTTAAAATCCCAAGATCAATTTAAAAAGATAAATAGGTCCAAAAAGAGGCAGTTCATAGCTACCTAAATAAACAAGCTTTATAAAAAAAATGTAATTAAATTTAGCTTCAGTTTAATCGCTTATAAACGTTTCTGATTCGGTTAAAAAACCCTAAATGCTTAATTAGCCCCCTCTCAAATGCTTAGCATTAATTTATTTCTTGTTTTACGAAAAAATTGTAGGGTATGTACTGCCTTCCTAAGCTGAAAGGTCCTATCTGTGTATGTTAAACCTAAGCTGAAAGGTCCTATTTGTGTATGTTAAACCTATGTAGATAGGACCTTTCAGATTAGAACCGCAGTGTAGTACATACTATGTACTTTGCCGACGCTTTACAATCATCGTTTTTACTTATTATATGGCTTATATTTAATTTTCAATAAAATGGAGAATTTAGATCTTTATTCTTGTGTTATCTTTATTTGCAAAATTGCAAATATATATTCATATGCAAATGCTAAACACATTCGTATCTATTAAGGACATCAAAGCAATTTTAATTCATTAGAACATTATAGCCTATAGGCTATAAGCATAAAAAGTTGTATATTATAATGTCGCAAGTATACTACTTATTTTAAATTATTTACTTTTAGCCATTCAAATTAAAAAAAAAAACAACTTTGGACCCTTTTGTAAATGTTGGAGGTTGCGGTTGACACTAAGTTTTTAGACCGAATATAATAATTTTATTAAGATTTGTATTTAAAATAAATAAAAAGTTCTTAACTTTGAAAATAAAATGTCACTGTTTTCATAGTCATAACGATTCGAAAAAACAAAAATAACATATTAGTGTAAAACCAATTAATTTTCGTAATGAATAACAAGCATGTTTACTTGTTCATTACTAATAAAAATGTTTTAAACTCTAATTAATTAATAATTTTGCATGGCATCATTTTTTAAAACAATTTTTTAACCATGTATAATTCGTGTTATGCATTTTTAATTACAGACTTTAATTAATACATTATAATGTAATGTTTATATCCTACGTTTGCATTATTCACTTTACAAATAGCAATTTTCAAACTATTAAAAATTATTATGCAGTATAATTTGGAATAATTTTGCTACTATAGAATTTTTAATTACACGAATCAGATATCTTCATTTATTGCGCATTTATTAATAGTTTGGACTGAAGAAACCAAAAAGAAACATATTATAAGAATCTTTCATAGAGAATAAAAGAGGACTAATAGTCCAGCCTGTGCAAGATTATTTTGTGAGAGAACAGGGCAGCGAAATGACGTAACGCAATTTATCTGACCTTGCGCAGTACGCATCTCTGTCAGCTGTGAAATACTGTTGGTCTAAAACAATTCGTCACCCCAGTATTCATTTGTCGTATCTCCAAAAATCCCCCAGTAAAAATATCAAAATGTCCGAAAGATATGGCAAACCAATACTGGGGTGACAAATTATTAGTAGTTTGTTTATACTGTCAGTACTGTCAGATCGTCGTTTGTTTCTGTTTTTCGACTTCTACTGTGTTTTAATTTTTTGCTGCATTTATTTACAACTTTAAACACGACCTGTATTGTTGCTTTATGAAGATCAAAGGGTCAATCCCTGGTGTACTTAAAATAAACCCCGAAATTGAAACACACCTCGAAAAATTCTTATAAAATAATTAAAAAAAAACTATTTCGACGTTTCTTCCAATTCAAATTCAAATTCAAGAGGCGCAAGGCACATTTATCACACTTTTCCGCAACGGCTTGCCTTATCTATGGAATCTTTACTTATATCTTTTTGTCAAAAACTTGTCCCTAATATTCTACTTTTTCTGTCTTTTATAGTATTATGTTTTCTTATAATAAATTATTCTCAGATTTCAAAATTAAGATTCCTATACCATTTTTATGATAATATAATTTCCAATTTTAAATAGTTATAATTATTATTATTAGGTAATTGACTGTATTATACTTATTCCACTTTTGTCAATCACATAACCCAAATATTCTGCCTTTTCTTACACTTAAAGTGTAACATTTTTCTTTTTAACAAAAATCATAGATACGTACAGGTTCGTATATCTATTTACTTTCACTAACAAACTGTTCTTTTAAAAGCGTAATTAGCGTTTTATGTGATTAAAAGCATGTCAATAACCAATAATTTAAGTAGTCAATCAACGGAGCTTATCGTTTTAGAACTTTTTGAATCATAATATATTATCCTTTGAACTGCTGTTAGAAAGTTTTAAAACTGAATTTAAATTATTTACATATTAAATGAGTCATCCAGAAGCCAGATATAAGCTAAATCTCACAATATTTAACTATAAAAACTGAAGAATTTTCATACACCTCGTACTATTCTACTTAATTAGGCAACTCCTAAAAGTCCAGAACTTGTGTGGGATAGTACTAGGGAGAATCATCATCCCTAACTGACTTTTAAACCAGTTTTTAGCGGAGTATATCTATTTTCCCTAGCGCCTTCGCCAAATTTCAATTATTAATTAACCCCTTGACGCACCAGTGACGAAAAAGTGGTCAAAAAAAGTTCAAATAAAGGTGTTTCTAACTTACCGTTGACGTATAAAAAGGTGCCTGATCAGCTCCCAGAGCCGGAAAATACGCCGCCATGCCTTCAGGATAAGGTGCCGAGTACATAGAAAGCGCGGGAAGACCGGGAACTCCACCAGCAAGTCTCTGATAACCTAAAAGTTCATATTGACACGAGCAAACACTTTGTCCAGTGATGGGATCGGTAAACAAGGGACGCCCTGTCTCACAGCATCGTTGGCTAGGGGCTGAGGGGCTTCCAGGGGCCGGGGCTGATGACGTCACTGCCATACTGGTTGGTGGTGTTGAAGGTTGACTAGTTCCAGAGGATACTGCACTCTGAAATAAAAATTAAAAATTACAATTAACACTTTATTTCTAGAGCAAGATGACAGGAATGTATTGAAAGCAATAATATACCTATAACCCTTTGACTCTCAGCCAGGAATCTAATTTTGTCTATTTTGATAAGACAATGAAATATCTATTAGATTTGGGCCAAGTTATCAAGATTTAGCTAAATTCAAGCAGAAAAAATTTCAGGATCTTTACAATTGTGAACTATAAAATGGAACATAACCTAAAAATGTTCTTGAATTATTTTCTCCAAATATAAATAGCAATTATAATATTATAATGGCTATTACATGTTATGTGTATACTAGTTGTTGATAGTTTGGATAAATATAAATTTAAAATCGATATAATAAAATAGTATTTACTTTTTTCTGTCATTAAAAAAAAATAAGCTTCTTGCAGCGATGAATTCACTGACATTTGCACTATTTCCGCGCATTACAATACTTTAGCATCACTCACAAGAGATTGATTACGGAATAAACTAAGTAAATTACATTTTTACAATACATTTTTGTTTAACCTCGTACTATTCTACTTAATTAAGCATCCCCTAAGTCCAGGACTTGTGTGGGCTAGTAGTAGAGGGAACCACCGGCTTTAATTGACTTTCGAACCAATTTATAGGCAGTGTCCGCCTCACTTACGCCTTCGCTAAATTTCAATTAATAATTAACTGAAAAAGGCAAATTGGCGCCGGTGTGAATCGAACTCACGCCATTTGGGTAGTAATCCAATCCTCCCATATTATTTTGACCCTTTTTACCATAAAACTTTAATATTTACAATTTTGAGCTCTGGAGTCAAAGGTTTATTAAGTTTCTAGCAATAGAAGTGACCATCATACTTGTTATTTAGAAATATCTATTTGACGGTTCGTAAAAAAAGCATAAAAAAGGAACTTGAGTGTCCAAAGTGCTAAAAACCCCACACGAAAAAAAAACAGATTTATTTTTAATAATGGCTGCCGAATAAGCGAATTTCACATGAATGCTCCTCTCCCGAGTAAATAAATAATACGGTTATTACGGCTCACTGGGTAGACTAAAATCACGTCGTAATTTTCCACAATTTAAGCCTAAAGGTAAGGGAAAGTAAGGCTTACAATCGTGTGTTTCAAACGAAATGATACGTCTGTGTAATTTGAGATAATTTTAGTAGCGTTCTCCTCCTCGTTGGTTCAGATCTTCAGGGGTTGATAGTGTTTGACGGTTTAATGATAGGTAGAAATGCTAGGGGATACCGAAGTGGTTAATGTACGCCCAATATTCTTATAGGGGAGAACAATATTAAAATTAACCAGGTTTAATATCAATGCCTACAGATACAGCATTTCACAATGTACAAGCAGAGAAAAAGCATTGTTATTCAGGAATGGTTGCTCAAGTGATTAGAAGTAATTGATAATATTAAAGTAAGAAAATAATGTTTTCCCAAAAATTGTTCATAAGAATTCTTTATTTCATTTATATAAATTTTAATTATTTTAATTCTGTTGCTTTCTCTTTTATATTCCATTTTTATTGAGCAACATAATAAAACAAATAAAAATTAAGAAATAATCATTTCTATCAATGTTTTGTGATATTAAATATTAAACAAAACCACATTTAAAGTGACTCGATCAACTAACTAATAACTCTTCTCTCTAGAATACGCTTACCGTTAATATAAAGCATTGCCAACATTTCGGTTTGTTTGTAAACAAATAGTAGGTATATTCAGGCCTAAACCATAACAATAAGCAGTAACTGTTATTTTTGTCTCTGTTAGAACAAAGCTGTGCGAGGAAGACAGACGAATGTATATGTTGGCCACGTTTTTGTCAGTTTTTACGAATGAAATGCCTATTGTAGAGAGAAGAGTTATTAGTTCGTTGGACTTGATATATAATTTTTCTTTAATTTTTTTTCCAATCATGCACCTAATTTTTAAAGTAAGAATTACGATAAAAAAATAGTTTCACTGTAACCTGTAACATTGGAATCACACAAGTAGTGACAAAAAAAGGTAATGTAAGGAACGGTTGACATTCGTAGCTCAGTTATAAAAAACTCTTTTTTCAAGTAAATAGACACCAAGCGGAATGTTATATCGACGCTGTTAATACCCAGTGTCATGGTCCATGACTCATGGAGAAGGACTTAATTTTTGCATGCCCCCGTTAATGGTTACTTCGATCAGACCCGTGGTTATAACCTACTAGGGACTGTAGTCTAACTAGTAAATTATTAAATTATTTTTTAATTATAATTATAATTATTAATTCACGGCAGCTAAACTGCATTTATTCAAATTTAGAAAATTTTTGGCTGTGTAGTCCCTATGCTAATTTAGTCATCAAGAGGGGTTGTGAATTGTGTGTTACACGCCCCATACGCAAATTTCCATGGCAATATACGAATTAATTAAACTTGTACACAAGGAAGGGAAACTAAATGATACGTCCCTGATAACTGCCATCATTGTATGTGCTAAATGTATGTGTTATCTTATATCTCATAATTGTGTAATTAATTTAACTTGCGACTCTCTAATTCTCGTACTAAATGCTAGTTCATTTAAGTGTTTGTATATTGAACATTGTAAAATGTACATTGTTCAGTAATTATTATTTTACAAAATTTTAGGTTTTGCACTGGTAAAGCCTAAAAATCTAGAATTAGTAGATAGATCACGTATCTGGGCGCCCATATTGTCGCCATTTTTGGTGAAGAGCGCTGAAAAACTCTATATGAACAACGTAAATAAAATTAAGAGTATGAAGAGTTTGTAAATCGTTCATAATATATTATAGTGTATATATAGTGTATAAGTTTTGTACTTTTGTTAAGTTTTTTTTTATTTAAAAAGATAACAAGTGCATAAAGGCATGGTACATTAGTCCTGAGTTCAAGAATAAAAAGAAGAAGAAGAAGAATAAGAAAAAGAAGAAGAAGAAGAAGAAGAAGAAGAAGAAGAAGAACAACAACAACAACAACAACAACAACAACAACAACAACAACAACAACAACAACAACAACAACAACAACAACAACAACAACAACAACAACAACAACAACAACAACAACAACAACAACAACAACAACAACAACAAGTAAAAGAAGAAGAAGTAAAATTAATATTAATCCAAAAATAAGATATCTGTGGTATAAGCCGTACTATATGGCTAAAATTACTCATGCCTGCTCTGTACCAAGTGTGATACTTAACTACTGTATACTAAGTATAATTTTATGCAATTTAATCTTTTAGTTATAATTAATGTATGTATTATTGTTTTTTAAGTCAAACTATCCAATTAAATTAAAAGGAAACTTACATAAATATATAACATTAAAATTAATTTTAAAAGTACCTAATAATAATATTACTTTAATTAAAAAAAAAAGAAAACTATTTACATAAAATCTATTAATTAAAAAAAAAATGTTAAATATTTTCTTAATAGTTTAAAACTTATTTTACGCAAGTAACAAAAAATATTAATGGGCGAATATTATAATAATCCTATTAAATATTAAATTGAATATAAAGTTTTGTACAATTTTTTTTAAACATTAAGAAACAAAACTATGATATACAAGTAAGTATAAATGAGATCTCCTTTGTCAAACGCGAAGTGAGGCTCATATCAGGCCTATTTAGTAGATATTATCTACATCTACGTAAACGTAAAAAAATTAAGCTTTATGATTGGTTGGCGCCTACTGTGTTCTTAAGTTTACGTTTACTTTGACATTGTAGATATTCCTTGATTATATTACAAGCAGAGTAGAGTCTACCAACAGTTGCCATAAAATGTAACAGTTGAGTAACACATGGGCATTTCTGAGTACCATTGATATACTTTTAGGCAATCATAACCTAAGTTAGAGGAATGATTCTTATACTATAAGAATGATTTCCAAAAAGTATAGTGATGGTCCTCAAAAATGCTTATAGGTGACCATTTTATTGCGGCTGTTACTGTTCTCAATGTGTAAGGTATTTTGGGTAGTGTAACCAAGGGAACGTTCAAGTGTTACGTAACGCAAATTGTACGAAAATTCATACACTTCATACCCCGTTTATCGCGTTATTAAAGGCTGTAGAGATTTCATGTTTTGGCTACCCCCCTAAATAGGGGGTAGCCAAAATATAAAATCTCTACAGCCTTTAATAACGTGGGAACCGGGGTATAAAGTGTATGAATTTTGGTACAATTTGCGTTACGTAATACTTGAACATTCCCCAAGAGGTCCGAGGTTCGATCGGCCAGAGAACAAAATTTTTAAATAAAAATTCCACAGTATCCAAGTGCTTCAGAGGGAAAATAAAGCTGGCGGTCCCCCTGGGTTAGTAGGCATCGCTACTGACTACCTAAAACAGGGTTAAAGATGGCTCGGAACTACCCTCTTGGGTGGGTCTCCCCGGCAATAATACCATACGCTAAATAAATAAAATCAATTTAATTATATTATCTCTTATAAAAGATTATTTAAAAAGCTATTTAAAATGCTATTGTTAATAATTTCTATGCATTAAAACAAAAAAAAATTAATAATTCATGTTTTAATATATAATCGAATGGGAAACAATAAATAATTATAATGGCCAACTATTTAACGTTTTGTTTAATTGGTTGAATAATTTGCTTACAAAACAATATTTTTACAGTTAAACAAAATAAATAAAATTGTATTGTTTGTTTGTTCCACTACACTAAGATTTTGTTACCATATAAGTACGATTTTGTATATTTGAAACCCCTCCCTATTGAATACCAGTTGTTACAGTAATAATAACGCTATGTTTTATTTTAACAACTAAAGTTGCAGGAGGTTTCAAATTTACAAAATTGTGCAGTATTTAATAATGTCAAATGCTGTCAGATATTATTTATAATGGATATTATTTCTTATGGATGTAAGACAGCACTCAGAATGCAAAAGTTATCCAGCAAGGTCAGCCGAAAAATCATGGGTTATTTCACCATATTACGATAGCTATAAATTCTTTATGCTTAATAAATCCGTTATATGACCAAAAAAAGCACACAAAATGTCGCTTAATAATAATGGGTAAGCGTTCGACTGTAAACCATACCCATTACATTAAACAATTATTTATAAACAGTATTAATTTCAAATGATAGGGGAGCTTCGTGAGTCGTGAATAGACTATAATAAATAAATATTCTACTACGCTGCGGTAAGTTACTATCTATCAGAAAAATACACCCCTTGAATAAAGCGAAAACAGCATAGAGGAAAGTGTCCTATAATGGGACTCCTGTTTGGTATACAATGACGGATTGGACAGGTAAGCGTCCCCTTCAGGCTGGAAGCGAATAGAGATATCGACTATATAATTTAGCAACCCATCAAAATTTGTTTAGAAATTAATATCAAAAACCCTAAACTAAATAAAACATATACACTGCGGTCCAAAAGTCATCCCCCCCTTTTAACTTTTGAACGAGTTAAGATATCGACTTCAAATTTAGAACTCTGAAATAAGACAGCTTAAACTATCTTTTAGCATATATTTGATATTTTCAGCTCTTAAAATGTGGGCAGGGGGGCATGGGGGAAAACTTTATTTAAATTTAAAGGGGGGTAGTGTAATACATCATTTTAAAGCTTATAAAATTATCTACTTAAACTAACATTTTTAAATTTTATAAAAATGTTTTTTAAGGTTTAGATTTTTTAATTTTTTGTGCTAAAACATTTTTTAAGTTTTTTTTATAAATTTTTATTTATGTCAACTAAAATTAGTTTAAAAGTTTAATTAACCTTTTTTTATAATGAAATTAGGCATTTTTAAAACATTATTTGTTTTTTTAGAGAAATTTTGACATTAATACCCATTTTCAACCCCATTTTAAACCCAATTTTTTTTTATTTAAAAATATGGAGTTAAATGGAGAATTTTATAAGCTTTAAAATGATGTATTACACGACCCCCCATTCCCTTTAAAAAAATGTGCCCCCATGCCCCCCTGTCCACATGTTAAGAGCTGAAAGTATTAAATATATGCTAAAAGATAGTTTAAGTTGTCTTATTTAAAAGTTCCAAATTTGAAGTCGATATTTCAACTGGTTCAAAAGTTAAGAGGGGGAGGTGACTTTTGGACCGCTCTGTATAATTAAAAAACATATATCGAAAACAAAAAGTAGAAAATTGTTTACATAAAACATGTATCAAAAACCAAAGGTATAAAATTCTTCAGAAATTATCAAAATAATTAAATCTAAAAAAAATCAACAGATCTTTATGTTAAACCTAATAGTTTCAGCAAATATTAAAAATGATAAGCTCGTGTGCTTTATGACCACGCTGTGAATTATTAAGCTACTATACTCTAATATAAAAACCTACCCCTAAATAAAATGAAAAACGTGTATCAAAAACCAAAGGGAGCACGATAATCGTGTGATTTATAATGATCTAATATTTATTTTGATGGGTGAAATTCAGCGTAACTAACTCATATAAACTAGGGGTTACCACCATCTGCTAAAATCTCTACGTCCTTATGGCTACTATAAAAAAGGTCGAAAATTGCTCGGAACACTCGAAAAAATAAATCGGGTTTTGGCTTTTGTTATTTGAATTGGGTTTTTACTACTTTTCTATAGGATACTTTGATTCACCTTTAGAAAAGGTTGACGCTTATTCTGTTTTAAATATTATGTGGGGTGTGAACACTTTATTTGTATTGGTGCTTTATACTAGCTACTTAATGGTCTTTTTTTCTGTTTGACAGTTGCTCATTTTAACATTTTAGTTAAGCAAATAAAATTTAACCCAGGTTTAAATACGGTTTAATTCTATTAATTTTATGTTATTACATCTGTTTAATGAATAGAGAAACGGGCAGATGTGTAGGTACACTGAAAAAAAAAATACTCTGGCGCATGTAATAGTTGTTTCCCTAACATGTGACTAAAGTTTCCACTTTTCCGAAAGCGGCATCAGTTAAATAAGCAATGAGAAGCGGAGTTCAGTCAAGTAGTCAAGTGCGACAAAGATACTTTCCGCAAGTGTTAGGAACTTTGATTTGCATAAAGCATATTTTTGTTCACTATCGTAGGTAATCGGTCAATAAAAGTCGACCTATATTCAAAAACATCCATGTGTAAAAAATGTGGAACACCCTGTATATGAAGAAACAGCTTTAGTTGTGCAAATTAACAGTTAAAATATATTGTGTAAAAAGCATAAAATAGAAATGCCAATAGTTTATTAATAACACAAGCACACATAAAAAATAAATGTGCGGAGCCAAAATAGGGACCTATATAGCATTGTATTGATCCAACATAGTCGAAATCTGCATTGATTAGAATTTTCTGCTTACCAGTTTTTTTTTATTCAAGTTTTAATTTTTAGTTTCTCTCAAATTTTTCAAGTAGGCCACAAAAAATCGAAAATAGTTTTTTTTTTGCTGCAAAATTATTTTTTTGATAGCTGTTATGTTAAAAAAGATTTTCCCAAGTTTTGGTTGAAAAAAAAAAAACTTTTTTGCAGAAGTTATTAACAATGAAAGTTTGATATGACAACATATTATGACTAAATCAACATTTTTCTCGTGAACGGCTAGACGGATTTTAAAAATTCTTACGTTAAAATTTTTGTTTAAATAGGTACCTACACTCAAGAAATCTATCTTCCGAATATAAAAAAAACAATGATATTAAAAAAATATTTAAACATTTTTTTTTATTATTATGAAACATTAAACTTTCATTGTTAATCACTTTTGCAAAAAAAATAACCCAAACCTGGGGAAATCTTTATGAACATAAGAGTTAAAAAAAACCATTTTACAAAAAAATTGACTTTCGATTTTTGGTTCTAAAATTAAAATTCAAACTCGAATAAAAAAAACTGGTAAGAAGAAAATTCCAGTCAATGCAGATTTTGACTATACTGGATCAATACTACAATGCTATATAGGTCGCTTTTTTGGCTCCGCACATTAATTTTTTTGTGTGTGCCTGTGTAATTGTTTCCTAACATTTTTTGGTAAAAACAAAATAGCTTCATAAAATTAGTGAATAATTTATTTATAGATTTACATTATTACAAATGAGAAACGAAATTTTAAGATTATTAGCAATGGTAATGATTTTATTATAACATTACAAACTTTTATGGTATAAAATACGAAATACATACATTAACTATGGTTATAATAGTTATAGTTATAATAGCCTTCAGATTACCACCCAAAAGAAAATAAATACGATAAAATGACAAAATATCTACCTCGAGTTGATTTTAGCAAGATAAATAATTGATAGTTTTGTTTGACGTGGGATGGATGATGGTCATAAAGTCACAGGATCCTACATCTTTGAAAAAATGCAGCTAGAATATTTTTCAATGAAAAATGTTGCTAGTATATTTGTCGCTAAAAAAATTATGTTGGTTGATACAATTAAAATTGGATGTATTGACTAGTTATTAATCTAGAAAGGAGGGTATCGCATTTTGGGCTAAATCACCTGCAACGATAAGACTTTACATGTTTATAGATACATAAAAAATAAATACTTAGCCAAAATTTCAGCCCTTTTTACATCCCGGAACATACTTTAATTAATTATTTTAATTAAGAATTTTGACATATATCAATGTTCGATTTGGCAACATTGCACGAAACTTCAAGTGTCAATGTCATCTCGTCAAAATAAAAATAACTTTGCACATTAACTACTACAGTGGGGCCAAAGGAAAGGGTATGTGTTATGTTCACTGCTCTTGACTATTATATTAAAATATTTTGTTGTGTTTTATTAGTTTTTACGGTTTTAATATGCTGTAATTCAGTGTGTGATTAGCCTGGACTTATCTGACTAGTTTCTTATGTTTCAGTACGATTATGGAGTTATTTTTGAGGTATTTATACTATAATAACATTGTAAGCAAACCAGCAGCTTCAACGATAACCAAAGCATGTAGGTGCATGGGACAGTGTTACCCAAGAAAAATAATTTAATGTGGCTTTCAACATGTTAAATTAGTTTATAAGATATGATTTAAAACTAGATTATGAAAAAGTTACACATAGACTTTTAACTTTTAATATTAACTTAATTAAATATATTTATTTAAAAATATATTTAATTAATATTGTAGTGTTTTTATTATACATTCTACCTAAACGTATTTATGTTGGTTTTGTATATAAACAAAAAATGTTGATTTTTTTCAGTATGATAGTCACATATAGCGCAAGAATAATGCGATGTTGTCGGGTTTACGATAACAAATAATTCCTGAGTTTTTATTTTTTTTTTCATTTTGTTCTTTATCAACAAATAACACAGTTTTTTATCATTTCTTTTCACCATTTTGCACTTTAAACAAAAACATATTTTTCTTATTTAGCCCAAAACTCCTATTTAAAACGATATCCTTCTTTGTCAAGAAAAGATCAATTTGTTTCATGTTTCAAAAAATCAAGACAAATAGTAGCATTTTTCGATTCACACTAACGAAAATATACATTCATATATCATTTGTAGCTCAACGCTTTACATACATCAAACCAGGCATCTAATTATGTTAAACTTGCCACGATTAATCATTTCAAACTACTAACTTATTTCACTACAAAATAAATCCACGCTAGGTTTGCCAAAAAATTTCGAATGACTTTAATATGTTATTTTTACGGTCATCTATTATCGATATTTATTGCAGAAATAACAAAATTTATGAGCGCATTTTATTGACTATTTTAGTGGAAATGGAGCAATAATTGATTTATTTTTCGTTTATGGTATTTTTTTTATGCTTTTACCCGTTCAAATAGGATTCTGTTCAATTCAGTGTTAACAGCTTTTAGAATTAATATCAAATTTATATAACACTATTTAATTTTTTTTCCAAAATTAATTTATCAAACAAAATAGTGGTCAATAAGTGGTCAATAAGTTTTATTTTAAGGCACTTCTTGACAGCTTACCAGAAATTACTATATTTCTTTTTAGTGCAGGCTTTTACAACTAAACGATTTAACAGGATTTTTGGTCTTGGTGGAAGAAGAAATATTTGCATACCCTTTCTCAGTACGAATCCAAAAACGATAATTATTTAAATATAAAGCAAATAGGGTTATGTTTGGCCTCACCAAAAGGCTTGCAAGAAACAGGTTAACAACCCTATATGATACAATTTAAGTTATCTTTCTTTTTCTTTACACAGAAAAATGTACGAACATTTAGTTAATATTTTGGATTAAAAAAAATTGTTTTCATTCAGAATGATAAATGTGACATTAAGTTCCGTATAAATAATATTTTAAAGGTACATATAAATCAGCCGTTTTTTACACCAGGTGTGTTTTCTTGCCACATATAAATTATATTTATATTGTGTTTAGTAGTTTTAATCCGATTACTATATTTTTTTCCATTTGGATATGTATAGGAAACTTTAGTTTAATCAAAAAGCTTATTTACAATCTTCACCAAATAATTTAATAGTTCTATAAAATTTAGCAACGGAGAAATAATTGTTTAGCAATTATTTACAAATTATTGACCAATTTACTTTTTAATACATAATCATAAATAAATTCTCTAGTTCTATAAAATTTAGCAACAGAGAAAAATTGTTTAGCAATTATTTACAAGTTATTGACCAATTTACTTTTTAATATATAATCATAAATAAATTCTCTAGTTCTATAAAATTTAGCAACAGAGAAAAAATCGTTTAGCAATTATTTACAAGTTCTTGACCAATTTACTTTTTAATATAAACATAAATAAATTCCCTAGTTCTATAAAATTTAGCAACAGAGAAAAAAATAGTTTAGCAATTATTTACAAGTTATTGACAAATTTACTTTTTAATACATAATCATAAATAAATTCTCTAGTTCTATAAAATTTAGCAACAGAAAAAATTGTTTAGCAATTATTTACAAGTTATTGACCAATTTACTTTTTAATATATAATCATAAATAATATCTCTAGTTCTATAAAATTTAGCAACAGAGAAAAATGTGTTTAGCAATTATTTACAAGTTATTGACAAATTTACTTTTTAATACATAATCATAAATAAATTCTCTAGTTCTATAAAATTTAGCAACAGAGAAAAAATTGTTTAGCAATTATTTACAAGTTATTGATCAATTTACTTTTTAATACATAATCATAAATAAATTCTCTAGTTCTATAAAATTTAGCAACAGAGAAAAAATTGTTTAGCAATTATTTACAAGTTATTGACCAATTTACTTTTTAATATATAATCATAAATAATATCTCTAGTTCTATAAAATTTAGCAACAGAGAAAAATGTGTTTAGCAATTATTTACAAGTTATTGACAAATTTACTTTTTAATACATAATCATAAATAAATTCTCTAGTTCTATAAAATTTAGCAACAGAGGAAAAATCGTTTAGCAATTATTTACAAGTTCTTGACCAATTTACTTTTTAATACATAATCATAAATAAATTCTCTAGTTCTATAAAATTTAGCAACAGAGAAAAAATTGTTTAGCAATTATTTACAAGTTATTGACAAATTTACTTTTTAATACATAATCATAAATAAATTCTCTACATTTAATAATAGTTGTATAGGTTGATTTTTCACGATACGGTATTTTCTCGTATTTAATTTCACCAGTTATACCAACATATATTTGTTCATAATATCTACTGTTTCATTCATTATTCAACTATAAAAAGTTGGTGTTATGGAATAGTTAATTTGACTTTGTCTGTGTTACCAGTCATCATGTACAAAGGTAATTAATGAAAGGAACCGAAAAGAAGTTTTTTGAAGAAAAGATGTTTCGAAATTTACAAGGCTACTATTTTTTTTTGGGAATGATTGCTGAAAAGTATTCTAGGTGTATTTAAAAAATATATTTGTTTAATATCCACTTAATTAGTTACAATTTTATATTATAAACTTAATATTTAACTAAATATTAACTAGGTATTAAGTGAAAAAAATCACTTCGTAGGTATTTTTTTCCGTATATTTTGTCACAGTTTTAAAAAATTGTTTCCGCTTTTAGATTAGATAAACTTTGAAACAAAAAACATTAACGTCAGTAGGTAGTATACCTGAGAGATACCTTGATACTTTAGATGTCAAAGAAAATTTTAAACCATTTATATTTGTGTAACATATAAAGTTAGTAATTGCAAAAGTATTTATGTAATTTTTACTAAATATTTTATACGGGTTTACTTTTCCTATTCTAACGGATAAAAATGAAAAATAAAAAACACATTCAAAAGGTTTTACATAATATTTTCCAAGATTTTTTAATGAAGGCCTATTTAACTTTTTAACCAATGTAAAATTAAATATTATTGTTATTTTATTATTAATTATTATTTTCATGTTAATTCTAATCATATGATAATGACCGTTAACCCATAAACATTATTTAATATAAAAATTTAAAGACAGTCTGTCACAGACTCCAGGCATTTTAGAATTTAATTTGGCCTTCCTTCTTTTCTTTTCCAAAATACTTCTTCTATTTTCTTTTTGTATTTCCTCTTCCTTTTTTGAAATACTTATTTTATTTTTTTTTAGTCTTGATTTATTAATTATTTTTATTTTGTATCTGCCTGGTCAAAAGCATTATTTAAATCAATGAATAGTAGACTTATTGCTACGTTTTATTTTCTTTTATCTTCTTTTTTAAACCCAATTTTTTAAATTATAATTATCGAATAATTTTCTGTATCTGCCTATTTAAATCATTGACTAGTATATTTTCTGCTATGTTTTACCCAGTTTTTCTACTTAAATTTTTAAGACTTTTTAAGAAACTAAAGAGATAGATTTCGCATAATATGCAGCACTGCACCAAATATAGGCTTAATAATATTGAGTTAATACAGGTCTAATGCTTATAGCGTCATACAAAAATACTTAAAATTTAAATAAATCAGGTGTAAGAAAAAATAATAATTTTCGTGGCCGCTAGATGGTGCCACGAGGCTAACTATTCTCGAGCCTATTGTAATTTAACAGTAATGATAGTATTTTCCTGCGAATGCATTTTTATGAATGTAATTAAAAATATACAACATAAAGATAAGAAAAGAAACTGTCAACTCTGTAAATTTTTGCTTATTCTCAGATCTAGTTATCAATGAAGGAAACAGTCGAGTTTTCTTAATGATACATAGTAGGCGTTATTGTTAGGCCCCCTGTTGATATATCAAGTGTTAAAGTTGATGAGTCAGGTAGAAAAAACCTGCATGAAATTGTTTCAAATTAACCGCCCACTTGAAAAATTACATTCATCAAATTAACACTTTGAAAGTAAATATCCGTTTTGGAAAAGTTTCAAAAACAGATTTTCTATTTTTTGCATTTTACACAATAATATTATTATATTAAGAACTTGTTGCGAACAGAGTGCCGTAATGTGGAGTTTTCTGTCAAGAAAAGGATTACAGATATTCGAGGGAAACGGAAAACCTGCAAACGTATTTTTGGCCTTTTCTGGATACGCTAAGTTTTTCTTTTAATTATAGATGTGTCAAAATATATTGTTATGGTTATTGGTGATGACATATGTCATCACCAATAAAAAATACCTAAACAAATCTGTTTTTTTTAAGAACGCTTTTAAATTGAGTGATTTGTTTACCGTGAAACAACGTTTGTGGAGTTATAGCCAATTTTTTGTGCGTAACCTTAATCATTGCAATATCTATCTCTGTATTTTTAAGTTTAGTAATTAATTAAAGGAGAAGGATAATACCGCACTAACTAATGGTCGGTAATTATGGTTAACCACAAAATATTGCAATATATTTCTAAATTTTGTACTGCCTTAGACTGTACTTACAACCCAAACGACTTGGCCGATTTTAATATCTTTGTCTTTGTGAGTAGCTCTCTATACAGGGTGTTAATGAATACATGGGCTAAAACTATTGGAAACAGTGCGTTCTATAACAAAAGTGTAAGAACAGTTTTTGCTTTTAAAATCATGTTTATGGGAACTATTTCGCCTATTTTTGTATTTCCTACACGCCCTATACGTTTGGCATACATATTCATTAACACCCTGTATATTAATTGCCTACGTTTCGCCTAAAATATACTGGATTTATCAGGGTTGGATATCGGATTATAATCCGAAATTGGTTTGGATATCGTCACAGGAGATATAGTTTATTTATTGTTACGAATTAAAAAAAATGGCGGATGCAAGGCACCAACTTATAGGAAATCGAAAATTGTCTATTTAACGAGTATTTAATACTTAATAATTGTTAAATGTATAGTAAAATAAAAAAAATAAATATTAAATTTCCTAAATGGCTAGTCGAGTTTTCCGGTCTGCAAAACCATATTTTTCTGCGTAAATAATTTTTCTAGCATCTAACAGATAAATTAAAATATGACCTAGCATAAATGGTGGCAAATTTGGAAAACATATGTAGGCAATTGTGAAACACATTCGAGCGTGTACACTTTAAAGGGTTGAAAAGCAACCCGCGTGACACATAACATGGGCCGGGTCCCATAAATTATCCAGAACGTTAGGGATTTGTTTCCAGTGAGCTGAAATTGTACCAACATTAAAATATATATTAATAAAATACCTACATTAACAAAGGACATGGCACAATTTGTGTGACACAAACATTGTTATTTGATCACTTAGATTTTTTCTTCAAATGTTTATGTCACGTTATAAAGCATAAAGCATGTATATATACATATATGCATATATTTACCTATAGGTAAATATATGCAACCGAGCGCAGTTTAAGGCTCTACAAAGAAACCATTTAATAAGAGCAAAAAATAGCAAATTCGTGACAGAAATGGTAAAAATAATGTCACATCAATAACACTGTCCAACCAGCCTTTGGTAGGGTTTTTCCGAGGAAAGATCATTTAAGCGAAGCCAATATGGCTGACCAGCAACAACTTATTAGTGTTTTTAATTTAATGTGGACAATGTTTTTAATAGTATTGAAGATGTTTTGTTAATTTGAAATGTGGGAGAAGCACCATACATATGAAATTCATCTACCCCACTTGGTGATTTTTTTTATGTCGTGAGCTGGCCAATTATTCGAAAGAAAAAGCCAATAACCAATATAGAATAGATCACTACCTACCAAAATATTTACCTTTAGATAAAAAGTATCAGATAGTTCAATTAAATAATAGATCATTTTTAAAATACAACCAATTCTAAAATTTTCAACATTTTCCATTCAAATTCGGAACGCTTTTAAAAATCTGATGTACCTAGGTACCTTATTTTATTACACAGTATACACAAAAAAATATACGTTACTTTTTTGCTTGTCAAATTTTTGAAAGTGGATTTTTTTTAACCAAACTAATGAAATATATATATACAGTGCGGTCCAAAAGTCACCCCCCCCCCTTTTAACTTTTGAACGAGTTGAGATATCGACTTTAAATTTAGAACTCTTAAATAAGACAACTTAAACTATCTTTTAGCATATACTTGATATTTTCAGCTCTTAAAATGTGGGCAGGGGGGCATGGGGGGACATTTTTTTTAAATAGAAAGGGGGGTCGTGTGATACATCATTTTAAAGCTTATAAAATTCTCTATTTAAACTATCATTTTTAATTTTTTTAAAAATGTTTTTTAAGGTTTTGATTTTTCAATTTTTTGTGCTAAAACATTCGATTTTTTAAGTTTTGTTTTATAAATTTTTATTTATGTCAACTAAAATTAGTTTAAAAGTATAATTAACATTTTTTTATGATGAAATTAGGCATTTTTAAAAAAATATTTGTTTTTTTTTAGAGGAATTTTGACATTAATACCCATTTTCAACACCATTTTAAACCCAATTTTTTTTTTAATTTAAAAATATGGATTTAAATGGAGAATTTTATAAGCTTTAAAATGATGTATTACACAACCCCCCTTTCCATTTAAAAAAATGTGCCCCCATGCCACCCTGCCCACATTTTAAGAGCTGAAAGTATTAAATATATGCTTAAAGATAGTTTAAGTTGTCTTATTTAAAAGTTTAAAATTTGAAGTCGATATTTCAACTGGTTCAAAAGTTAAGAGGGGGGGGGGGTGACTTTTGGACCGCTCTGTATATATATTTAGTTTTATTTTGTTTTTCAAATTAATTAAAAATTTACGGCTTTTTAACAGTTTACTCTATATCAGAATATTTTGAATAATATGAAAGTTTCTATTTAAAAACCTACTAAACTAATTACCCATAGTTTTACTTAAAATAAAAATTTTAACAAGCCACCTTTTATCTATTACATGCAAAGTAAGTGTCACCTAATTAAAAATATATCGTTTAATTTGGACTGTGTAAAACATTCCCATTAAAATTTTTAAATTGTGGCGTTTTTAATTACTAGAAAATAGTAATTACTATTAGATATATTATTTCAATTTAACTCATATTAAAGATGTGTTTCGCATAACAAGATGATATGAGGGGGTCAGTGGAAAAGTGGTACAAGTGCACGTCACGTCACGAACACTTGTACCACTTTTCCACTGACCCCCTCATATTTGATTAATACAATAAAATATACAACCCTGCAAATGCAAATGTTAAAAATATTATTTTTTGAAAAAAAAAATTGTTTTTACTTCCTTTGAAGGGGTCACCCCACCTCGATTTTTACCAAAATAATCCTGTCCGAGAAATTGGAATAAGGAACCTATGTACCAAAGTCTTTAGCTCAGCGTTCTCAAGTTATTGTGAACTTTCCCGGACAGAGTATTTTTGCGGAATTCTTTATTTTTGCATGTAAAAGGACTTGGAAAGTCGTTATAACATAAACCGTTAAACTACCCCATTATAGTATTCTTAAAGCACTTTGTTATTTTTATGTTATGTTATGTTTTTAATTCTAGTGTCCAAATTAGAAGACAATATAAGACAGTATAACGTCATATGGCCTAAATTTTTAATAGCTTTTTTGATTTAATTCCCAACTTTTTTGATTTAATTCTCAACTAGGTCGGTTTAATTGCCAACTAGGCCGGTAGTTTTTTCGAAAATAAAAATAAAACTTAAATAGAAACAGTTTTCTTTTTAGGCCTCAGTCAGTAAAAGATGGAAACTTGAAATTTGTAACTAAAAATATGTTATAGACATCTACTAAATTAGAAGTCTGATGAAAAATTCTTTATGCCTTGAGTTTTAAATAAAATATAAATGTTTTGAGCAGTGCTGGACCTTCTCGAAAATTATAACAACATCTTTATTTGTAAGTATTTTATTAATTTGATTATTTGATCTTCTAAATTAAAAGTTTAATGGCAATTTTTATATAGCCTGTAATTTTAAATAGCCTTGATACGAGATTCGTTAAATAAATAATATTTTTATTAGTATCTTATTAGCAGCAATTACTTATATCTTCTAAATTAGAAGTCTGATGGGAAATTTTATGTGTATTGCATTTAAAATAACATTGTTAATTTAAGTTTCCAAATTTCAATGTTTTAAACAGTGTTGGACCTCTTCCAAAGTCATCATAAAATTTTTAATTGTATACCTATACGTATTCTGCTAATAACATTGTTTAATCTTCTAAATTAGAAATCTAATAAAAATTAACATGTAGTCTGTAGTCCTAATTTGAGAGTCTTAAGATTAAAATGTCGGACAGTCCGACTTGAACCTCTTCAAAAGGCATTAATTAATATTTTTTTAGCAGCAGTTTGTTAGATCTTCTAAATTAGAAGTCTAATGAAAAAATAAATATGCTCTGCGTTTTAAATAAACTGTTAATTCAAGTCCCAAAATTGCAATGTTTTGGTTAAAAACTTTTAAACGAGTTCGCTAAAGGGTTGAAAAGCAACATGTCCCATACATCATCCGGGACGCGTGGGATTTGTACGTGTGTAAGAAGTTTTGGGATATGCGCCGTAGGCGAATGAGAATAGTTACAACTAGTTGTAAGTACCTGAGTATTAGGCGAAGATCGGAAGGCAAACTGGGACATTTTCGAGTCCCAGTGGGAAGAACACTCACTGAGTCGTCGCCAAAGGAAGCATGGCTTCCTTGCACACCCCGCACACTATGTTTATAAGCACTGGTTAGCACAAGTCCGAGGAAAAGCACGTGCGAGCAAATTTCGGTAGTCACTGATGGAAACTAAACCTCCAGGTGATTCAGCGGTTGTCGAGTTCTTTCTGTCGTGATGAATCCGCGATTGTGGGCGGTTGGATCGGGGAGGGGGTGGGTTTTCTTTGCCGCGGTCCGAATGGTGTTTTTGCCACCGACTACAGTACGCGACTACTGATGTCACGGAATTCTTTTAACGGGGCGACAAATTGTAGCGATCACACACATACACATACACACAAGCGCAGTAGTCGAGAAAAAATCGCGCGACGCGAGTGGCGGGGTTTTCTGTTCTGAGATAGAATTTTTGTGGCCTCCCTGAATTGATACCACCACCACTAAAAATTGCGCCCTACTTCTTTTTCCGATTCCCCTCCCAGAGCGGGTTTTTTCCCCGCGCACGGCCCCGCCCCCTGTCTCGGCCAATGATAGATCAGCCGCGTGTTCAGGAACCGCCGACTACGACCCGTGTTCGCACCTCGCAGACACGACGATCGACCACCGCCACGGCTAAGTGTCGGCACCGGGGGAGAGATAGGTACATCACCGCACCAAAGACAACTACCGCTCGGAGGAGCGCTTGTTTAACTTTCGATGCGGATTACTGTTTTGCCTACACTGATAAAAATGGATCTATAGATCTTTTGCGATTGGGTAAAATTAATTGTTTTTATAACTTTGAATTAGGAAAAAGTTACATAACTTTAAACAAATGTAGAATGACTAGTAGCATTTCTGCGTTGACAATCTGCTTACTAGCTAACCTAAAATTATTCATTTTGACTTAGCCATGGGCATTCGAGGGGGCAGGCGGGCCGTCGCCCCCCTGGCTCTTCAGATATGTATTATTTTGTTTAGTTTTTAACAATTTTGAAGTGTTTAGTCATTCAGATTTCTAACAAAATTGCCTGCGGCGCTGGAAATGGTTAAGGATCACAAATGCATAAGAAACTTGTATTTAAAATATTTTGAAAATAATTATAATTTGCTTTGAAAATTCTGAGGTGTTTGGAAAATGATTTACACTCGAAACCGAGTGCCAGCCATAAATTTTAATTAAAATGTTTTTTTAAAACAACTTTTTGTTATAATTCTAAGGTGTTTAGAAAACGCGTGTCACTAAACATTCTAAAAATTTTCGCCTGCGGCGCTAAACTGGTTGACAAAGAGGTGATACAACAATTTTAATTAATAAATTATATTCAATAATTTGCATACCGGTATCTTAGAAATACAAAACCTAAATATTTCTAAAAATGTTGGCGCTAAAGATAATGTGTTATGTTTTTATAGGTTTCCTCTGGCTATTTTAAATTTTATAAATAATTTTTCTTTTTTTTTTGTTGATGTTGGGAAAATACGTGAACTTGAGAATTAAAAATTGCCTATAAAACTCTGAGAAAAATACCATACTTTAGGATTTCTAAAAATTTGCCTGGGGCGCTAAATATTGTAATCACACTTAAATTATTAAATATAAAGTTTTAAGACTCTAGTCTGTCAATTAAAAAAGTTTTTACACTTTATTCTGTCAAATATAAATTTTTGACGCTTTAATCTTTTAACAATTTGACAATTTAGTATGTCAATTATAAAGTTTTGACAATTTAATTGTTCAATTATAAAGTTTTTGACACCTTATTCTGTCAATTATCAAGTTTTTCAACTTTATTCTGTTAATTATAAAGTTGTGATGCTTTATGTCATGCTTTAATCTTTAATTATAAAGTTTTTCAACTTTATTCTGCTAATTATTAAGTTTTTCGACTTTATTCTGCTAATTATAAAGTTTTTCAACTTTATTCTCTTAATTATAAAGTTGTGATGCTTTATGTCATGCTTTAATCTTTAATTATAAAGTTTTGACAACTTAGTCTGTCATTTATAAAGTTTGGACAATTTAGACTGTTAATTATAAAAGTTTTAACATTTTATTAGGTCAACTATAAAGTTTTTAAGCTTTAATCTTTAAATTATATTGGTCAAATATAGGAAGGAGGAGACACCTATGAGTTATAGTTGCGCCTTTTTGGGTACGGTATGGTACCAGAAGTAACATTTAAAACTTAACCCAAATTATTTAAAATTTAAATCGGTTTAAAAATACAATCGCAATATCTATGAATATAAATGTAGACCGCGTTTTACGGGGCTTAGTCGCTGCGGTTTAGCGTGAAACGAATAAAAGCAGAGATAAAATTATTGTACTGCCAGCGCCATCTATTAAATAAAAAGAACAGTTCTAATTTAAAAATACGATTACACTTTTTGGAATAGTACATGCGAATATACACAGGAAAAAAAAACAATAGTGTAAACTTTCTCATGGTAAAAATATTAACTTATTACTCTATTATAAAGCGCTGTAAATTATTTTGAAAGACAGTAATATAATTTAAAATTACATAAAGTTAGAACATTAATGTAAAATTATTTAAAATTACATTGATTTACACATTTTATGGAAAATTACATAATTTTACTATACTGGACAAAGTATTTTATACACTATGTTTTAATGTTACACTAGGCAACACGGTTTCTTGCCCCGATTTGAGTCATATGTTTTTTAACTAATTTTGGGTCGCTGAAACCGAATCTGGCCTCAAAATATTTCTATTACCTAAGTTTTCTGAGAAAAATAAGATACAAATGTTAAAAAATCTTATTTTATCCCTCTTTTGTTCTAAAATCATGGGAGACAAAAACATTCCAAGGACAAATTTGGATTCGGCGACTCAATATTAGTTAAAAAATACCCAATCTAAAACATAGAAACTTTAAATTCATAGGTAGAATAAATAGGGATATTATGAAAAAAAAAAAATTAAAAAAATGGATAATGTGACAAAACTAAGTAGGGGAGGGTAAGCAGAAGGGTGAATAAGGGAACAAGCTTATCGCCAGGTACTCATGCTAAAAATTGTCAAAAATCATTACTAGGGGGTCAAAAATGAACTAAAAAAAATGTTACGTATTATGGTTCTTATGTAATAAAGTAACATTTTTATGATGTAGAACCATTAAAAAAACAAAAAAAAAAAATACACAAAATTTTGTTTTATAAATTATTTTTAAATTGGCATAATTGCATGTACTAAAATTTAAAAAATAAGACATGCTGAATTTTTTTTAAGGTCAAATTTGGATTCTGCGCCTTTAAATTGATAAGAAAATCATATTTTTTGGGCTCGGGAAAAAAGTTTACACTGTGTACTTTAATTTTATATGTTTTTCATTTATTTACTTTTTAGGAACAAACTAAGCAAAATAAAAAAATATTTGTATAAATATTTTTGTAGAGAATTTTATAATCTACAAATTAAGTTCTATAAAATTTTTAAAAAAAAATTGATAGTTTTGCCACAAATGAGCAATTAAGTAAACTCTGCACTTTCATTTTAACCTTTTTATTTTTTTTCGCGTACTTACTCTGACAGTAGGTTCTTGACATATAGATTTTTGAATTCCTCGTATTTTTTTAATATACACTAAAATTTTCAAAATTGTACTCTTTTTTTTAAGATTTTGAAAAAAAAGGTCATTATTACCTGAACTTATATCTCAAAAATTTTAGGTGCTGGTATTTTTCCAAGGTCAGATTCGGATTCTACGCCCTCGAATTAGTAAGAAAAATTTACTTTCCGATCGGGGCAAAAAAAAAAGTTGTGATTTGTTGCCTAGTGTTATGGGAAAATGTTTGTGGCCTAAAGCTTATAATAATTATTATAAGCTTAGATTATAATCTATAAACAACATTTTTCTCAGAAAAATGTAAAAAGTTTAGTATGAAAATGTGATTTTTCTTTACCAACAAATTTAGAGGTTAAATTGTTATTATTGTAATCTTTGTGAAATTACTGTAGGGTCAACTGGGGCTATTATGATACAAAATTTAAAACTTATACAAAAAAATATAAATTTTATTTTTAAAAATCTCAAAAAATTCCTTGTTGTAAGTATGGGGTTCTCTGTCCAGTTTTGAGGGCAAAATACGAGAAAAACAATAGTTGACCATAAAAATACAGCAAAATGCTGTATCAAAATAGCCCCACGTTTGGGTATATTCTTGATAAAGTTAGGGGCTATTGTGATACAACGCTTTAATTCTGTGTTGGAGATAGATTTAAAATACGTGGGGTTAGCATGACACACTATTGTCCTTTATCATTTTTCCCTGCAATTTTGACAGCCATCCTTTAAGTATTTTTTAAGTTAGGTACAACAAATTAATTTCATGTTTTTTTTTTACTAAAGATACTGATTGATATTTATAAAATTATAACTGGTAATGTGATTGCTGGATGTAGGAATGTTAAAAAAAAGTACAAATGCTGTAGGTAACTTTTAATTAACAAATGAAGCATTTTATAAAATAAAAATAAAAATAACAGCCCCATCGAAAGGCAACAGTTGCTGTATCACAATAGCCCTTTACTGTAACTTGAAATATACCTGCTTCAAAACTGCTGAAATTTAACAAACTAAGCTTCAAATGAAAACTCTAAGTCGACCTTATATGACGGAAACCATAAACAAATTCATTATTATCGATAGTTTTGCTGCAGTAAAAGTTGTCACTAAAAAAATAAAAGTTTACTAAGCAAAAATTGTAGCTAAAGTAGAAACATTTTTTATATTCCTAATGTTTTAGATTTTTGCAAAAGTGAATATGACTTATAAATCTCTACTTCGCCAATTTTTCTTACTTTTCTTAATTTGTAGACTGTAAATATTTGAGCTAGCTGTATCATAATAGCCCCTTTATTTTGACTGTATCACATTAGCCCCAGTTGACCCTACTAGATAAATCCCTCTATAATATAAAACTGTTTTTTTACTACTAGCTTTAGAACATATCATTATTTATTATGTTTTCAGACTGTATAATCAATTTTCTTCACTTATAGCAATAATAATTTTTTCTCTCCTATAGTGGGAGTAAATTTTATAAACAATTGATTTCTGTCACTTTATATGTTTCAGTTCTTTGCGCAATTTTTACTAATTAAACCCAAGAACATAGCTTTAAATAACTTTTTGTTTGTTAAATATAATTAATTATAATTATTACCAATTAATACAATCAATAATTAGCTAAATATTATGAAAAAAATTTAAAAAAAAACTAAATTTTTAAATGTCAGTTCAAAGTATTTATTTGAGCAAATGTCATTGATCAAGGCTACTTGATTTTTATGAAAATTTCATGAAATATAATTTCTGTTAATAATTTATTTTATTATTTGAATAAAAATAGTTAAAGAGTGCTAGTAGGTAGTGAAAGAACTAAAATATAAATTACGCTGCTATGCTCGGGATTTAATACGCTCGGCTATAAAAAATGTCTTCTCTACCTTGGTATATAATTAATATTTTTCTTCTGTCAACAATAGTTTTTCAGTCAACAAATATCCAGGCTTAATCTTTTCCTCCATAAATTTATGTTGCTCACTTAGCTTGTTTTTGCCTTTACCACAATGTAAAAAATATAAATAGCCTGTCATAGGTAATAGGTTGCTAGAGACCGATTCGTAAAATTTTCCATGAAAGCATGCTTGTAGTATGTAAAAATTAGTAATTGATAACAGGTGTAAATCAATGTAAATATATGTAATTTGAAATAATTTTGCATTAATGTTGTAATTTTGTGTAATTTTAAAGTTTTGCAACTGTTATTCTTTTACACTATTTTACAAGAAATTAAATTTATTTACATACATTTTCTGAAATTCACGAATTAAACTTATGTTTAATTCGTGAATGATGTCATAAAAATACATACATACATGTATTATCTGAAGTATTTTTACATTATCTTACATTCATTCTTTAAAGTGTAGTTTGTTTTTGGATTTTTACAGGCTGAGGACCTTTTAGTTATTTTTATTTCTGTTACTAGGAGGAAACACGGTGCTCGCTTCGCTCGCCAACCCCCGGGTATTTTCCTCTGTCAACTTTTATTAAACGTCACTTTGATATTTATTAAGCTTGGCGAGCAGGGGGTACTTAAAGTTGACAGAGGAAAAACTATTGTTGACAGAGAAAAAACTATTGTTGACAGAGGACAAACTATTGTTGACAGAGGAAAAAACTATTTTATATAATAAATAGACCGATTATTTAACATTGTTAAATTAACAATTTTTAATGTTTGTCATCAAAACAACCGCTTGCCCTACAACCTTAAACGACGTCTTTACACATATGTGCTCTTTGGGAAGTAAGATATTGACTCAATATTATTGAGAAAGAATACTTTTTTGTGTAGGTATCTGCTCACTATAGACGTAAGTTTTACGCGGAGGGGTCGATTAACTAATTTTGGACAAAAAATACCTAATTTTAGCTATTTTCTATAAAAAATTGGATATTTTCCTTAAAAATAGTCTTTTGGAAGGGGGCAATGCCCTTAAAGTAGGTAGATGCAGTACAAAAAATTGGATGGCTCTATCTGTCATTCGGGGGCTAAGCCCCAGCCCCTCCCAATTGCCCCTATATCTATAGATGGGTCCCCCAATTACGCCTGAGATTAATATTTGTAATAATTATTGTGTATTATACTGTGTAACATATTCTATTCCAAAAGTTATATCCTTAAAAATAAAATCCGTTCGAAGATTGAAAAGCCAGTGACAAATTGCAAGAACAGTGTTAACAAAGTACGAGCCGACAATCTACTCTATTTTTTCAATCTAACGATAATAAGTTCCGAGTTTATCCGCAAAATAAAACGGTCCCCGGTGGCACCACCGTACAATCATCGGCAAAAGTAACACTCCCGTTTTAAGCGATCACTGGGGTGGGGGCAAAAGGGGCGTCAATACTTTTCTTTGCCTACTTCCCCTCTTTTCCTTTTCGATTCTTTTTTAGTCCGCCGCATTTTTATTCAGTCAGTGTTAGAAGAAGAGTCACATGGTAGTTGACTAGGCGCTTTTTCTATTTTTATTGTATGCTCTATTCAGAGAAATTTTATAACGTAGGCAAAGTTGCTGCAATAGCGAGAAAAAAGTGGAATTGTTTAGTGTCGGACTGGGGAGTACGATGGCCTACCGTGCAAACTGTCATGGTGGCCACACATTTAAAAAAAACCAACGGTAAAAGTGTCGAGTTTGCCAATATCTTAAAAAAATAAATGGATTTTAGAACTTTTTCCAAACCTAAATTAGAAGTGCAAATTGCACTCTGCATGCCAACTTACTTCTTTCCTTCTGAGGCCAGTATCTTTAAAAAGCATGCCAATTTTTTAGTGTAGGTTGAACAGATTGCTTATTGTTGGTGACTGAAAACAACAATCACCAAGTTTTGGCTTTGGTTTGCCAAATTTTGAGTTTTGAGGTGGCCTACCGAACATTTACCCAGTTGCCCCGCGGTGCAGTCCGACACTAATTGTTTAGTATGATTTTTTTGTGGAATTTTAATTGTGGTTTTTGGAAAATGAGTAACTACTTCTGTAAAAGTTAGTGTTAGTGACTGTTTACCTACAGTAATTCCAAAGTTTTTAGAATCACGTGACTTTGGATTGCTATCTGAGGCTCAATTTTTGAACTAGGTATTAGTCCTATGAGAAAATGACGACATTTGCATGCTTTTTTTGAATTTTATATATAAAATAGGTAAAAATTGCATAAAATTACAAAATCTCATAAAAAAGTTTCCCGATTTTAAAATCTGAGCCCGTTATTCATAGGGAAGGAGTATTTTTAGTTGATTTTTAGCAATTTTCGGTTATAAAATTTATTTATTTTCTAGAAATATGTTAAAAACAGCGATATTTCATGTCACTTCACTAAAATTTTTAGGATTATTTAATTTTCCACATGGTCCATCTATGGAAAAATGTCAAAGCAGCGTTCCGAGGTAGGGAGTCGAAAACAGCAAATTTTAGCTTCAGGTAGGTAGTATGTAAACGGTCCCTTACTTTCCTTGTTTTTTTTAAATGTTTATTGTTTGTTTGTTTTATACTGTTTAACGTCGTTTTTCGCTGCTATGGCCTAATTGACGGGACCGCCATCTTTACGTGCCTCCGAATCACGGACCTCAACAGAATTCGCATCCACCCTGAAATGTGTTTACAGTTTCACCTGCAACCCACATTACAGTTAGTCATCGTAGTTCCATCTACTACTATTTACACCACCATGCTCTATGTGGGGCTCGAACCCACAACCCCGGGATCCGTAATCAAACGCGCTAACCATTGCGCCACCGGGGTCTGCTAAAAAGTTGGTGTAATGTAATGTAATTTACAGCAGGGTAAATACATTTATAACTGAAAGTTATATAATCTTGTGACACGTTGTTGATTTACACATTTCCCATCTAGTTTCTTTGTTTAAAAATTTGATAAGATTGTTCTTTTGTTCTTGACTTATGTATGCATACATAGAGAAAAAATATGTAAACATTGATGCCAACGTTATGTACCTATGGTGTAAAATTTCTGTCTGCCAAAATTTCCCAAACAGATATTGGATGTGCAAATACACTGCGTAGTTTATTTTATAAAACATAACTATATTCTATACACAAACATTCAAACCTGTTGTAAAAATATTTACTGTGCGATTTTTAATTATCTATCTTGCTTGAAAAAACAGATCATAGTAAATATTATAACTAAAAAAAGGTGCTTAACTCTGAAAAAAGCTTTAGCAACAACTTCCCAACAATTGGTCTATTTCTAACAATTAAACATAACTATTTAATAAATCTTATTAATCGCAATTAAACATATAAAGTTTAATTTAATTTAAGGCAAATAGATTGTGTACTGAAGGTAATTGTGGATAAAACATGCAAAAACCGATAAATCCACTTTTTGCATATTTTGACCTAAGCATCGATTCTTTCTAATTTTGTAGCGCTTTCTTGATATAGCGCATCATATACAAGCAAAAGCCGATAATTATATGACCCATGAACAGTTTTCGTCAGTTTTAGGATTTTTAAAATTTTTTGGGATTACGCTGTACAAGTTTTCTGCTAATATCCCAAAATGGATTTTTGGATATTTGCTCCACAATTAATCAACCAAATTACTACAATTAAACTTTATAATTATTACAAATGGTCATTGGCTTAAAAAAATTAAAAATTATATATGTTAAAAATAGTTTATTTTTCACAAATATACTGAGATTATTTCTGGAGATTAAACTGTACTCTTCCCTCCTATTTTATTTTTCTTTTTAATTGTAATAATTAAAATTATGTTTGCCACAACTATATTTTTTGTCCGTGCTATTTCCGGAAAATTCACCGCAATTTGCCCCAGGTGGCAGCACTCAACGCGGTTCTGCGTGCCGCTCACAAACTGGGGAATCGCAAATTGATAGGCCATATATCCCCTTTGCGAACGGGAGAATTGGGGGAAGATTGGAGAGAGCTGGGGTTGAAATGCTACGCCGACTATAAGTGAATTGTATTTAGGATAATGGTTTATTAGCTTTGAAAGTGTATAGGATTAAATAAGGAGATGTGTATTAAGCACTTAGTTTAAGAAAGAATTAAAAAGAACTTTTATTGAGTTATATTTGATTTCTTTTATACAGGGTGTTCAAAAAAAGGTCAAAACTTTTGCTGATTTCTGATCAAAAAAATAAGTATAGCTTTCTTTCTCAAACCGTTAATAAGCAGTAGTCGGCGTAAACTCAGTTATGACTCATCAACGTTGAAAATAAACACAGAAACATAGGCTTTCCGAATAATTTTGCCGAATTATGAGGGAAATTTTTATAAAGGTCACTAAATCGAAACATTTGACGAATAATTTGTTACACACAACATATTAACTATACATATGTTTATATATCTTGTTTTTCAAAGAAAAAACCGACATTCGATTTTTATCTTTTAAGAATACGAAAGTTTTTAATTTTTATTTATCGATAACTTTTTTCCCACCTTACACGTTTAAATGGAATCATTAAAAAAAATCTAGATAAAAATAAATAAAAATGTAAATATTTAAAACCTCGCGTCAACGCTAGTCAATGCGGCGCCTATGTGAGTACTGGAAATTTGCCGAGTACTGTTAATAAGCAAAAAGTGATTCTCTATTCATTGGCATAATCAGTCATATTACGCTGTAAAAAGTGGGGGTATAATTAGAAAGTAGGTCATATTAAGAATAAATTAATAAATTCATATGATTTAACCCTAATTTATTAAGGCGCCTTTTCACGGAGCAATTTTTACGCAAGTTTGGTGCTATGCAATTTTGTTGCAAGATTGATTCAGGTAAATTTGATGCTATTTACCAGCCATCAAATTATTAGAACAAGTTATATTTTTCGACAATTTTGATGCAAGATTTATAGTTATTTACCAACCTGGAAAACAGTTACCAAATCGATTTCTTTTCACTAATATAGTAGCAACTGGACATGTTAATAATTATTATTATTAATAGGCCGGTGTGTCTAACTAAAGAGCTTCCTTAAAAAAGCAAATGCTAGGTTATGTTTTTGTCAACAAATACAGAGACACATCAAAATTGTCTGGTTGGCAGCATGGTTTAACATGCAATATATAGCGTCAAACTTGCGTACAACTTGCTCCGTGAAAAGGCGCCTTTAGTGTTTTATAGAAAATTTAACTGAATATTTTAAATTCACCATGACGTCGTAATATCCTTAAATCAAGTTTTAAAATGACAATATTATTTTTTCTACGACCTAGTTAATATATAGTGCTCATTTCCCACCCGTTGCCTATGACAACGGTGGGAAATAACAATTAGCTGATTTTACATATCTGCTATCAGAAAATTAGTAAACGTCCAAACACATAACCTCAAATTGGAAAACTAATTTTAAGATCATTTTCGGCGTTCTTTTTATGTTTAGGTATTAGGTCATAGGAAAAATAGTATAGGCACCTTGACGCAAACCATTTTAGTACACATTGAGTGCTTTTTTACTCGGCTGCTAATTTAAAATGTTATGAAATAGGAAGTTGTGTGACTAGGCAACCATTAATACACCTGGGTGTTGCATACTTTATTAAAGTTTGAAAATCTGTATCTCCAAAATGTTATATTCTAGCAAAAACTGTATATGACATTTTTTGTAGGGCTTAAAAAAAGCTTTTATTTGGACTTGCATACTTTATTAAAGTTTGAAAATCTGTATCTCCAAAACGTTATATTCTAGCAAAAACTGTATATGACATTTCTTGTAGGGCTTAAAAAAAGCTTTTATTTGGACTTGCATACTTTATTAAAGTTTGAAAATCTGTATCTCCAAAACGTTATATTCTAGCAAAAACTGTATATGACATTTTTTGTAGGGCTTAAAAAAAGCTTTCATTTGAAATATAAATTTTTGAAATCGGTTAATAAATAAGTGAGTTATGGCAAAAAAAAACATTTTACTGCTTTAAAAGTTAATATCTCGAAAACAATGTATTTTAGATAAAAGTTGTTTTTGAGCAATTTGAAATATCTTTCATATAAGTGCTAAATTAATAAAATACAATCATAATTACCCTAATTATAACCAAAAAACGATAAAAGTAGGAGAAAAGTCCAAAATGATTAAAATTTGCATTACGTAATACTTGAACGTTCCCTTTACAAAAATCAATACCGGTACGATTTATTTTGCATGAAAATTAAAAATTTAAGGTATAAACTAAAAAATATGTATAGGAAAGACGCCAAATTTCCGTCGGTTTCCTAATTTCGGATGTAGTGTATCTAAGATACTATACTAAGAACCTACTTTTATGTGAAGCCAAAAGTCAAACTAAATCCGTCATTCCGTAATATGGTAACGGTAGAGCTTATCCCCATTAAATTGCAGTACAATTCGTTTAAATTGCAAATGGCAAAATTGTGGCTCCTATAGGTATTCGTAAAAAATTGCATGATGATTAAATTCGAGATTAAATTACTTCTTCTTTGGAAAAAAATGTGTCGAGAAATGATAAGAATAATAATAATAATAATAATAATAAAGTATGTTTTTTATTTTATTAAAATGGCGTATAAAACCCTTTCGAAATAAACTTAAACCTTCCTTAGCTCATTTTAATTTTTTTTCGTAGGCTAAATCGTACACTTTTCGCTATTTCGGTGGTAACTTGTCTAATGTAGCATTTGCAATTTCGGAGAGATTTGTAGGTGTATAAACCATATATTCTTCTTCAATCATTTTTAATCAATTTCACACAAGGTTTTTGCATAGAATCTGGAGTCAACCACCTGTTTACATAATAAACAAACAAGATTGAAGTATGGCTGTCATCAAAGTCAAAGAGTGCCGCCGCCAGTGGTGGGTTTGCTAACTAACTTTTTTTACGGCGTACAACAATGAACTTATTTTTTTACTGTAAAGTAAAGTTTATATGCTAATTCTACTGATATTAATTAATGTAAATACACATAAAACGATTTGGTAACGGTACTCACTAAAGAGAAATATCATTAGAAAAACTTGCAGATTGTTATATCAGTTTAAGCATTTTTTTTTTGACGGACCTTATATACAACGACTAATTTGTGTATGAGGGTTGACTCCCAAGCGAGCTATTAGAGAGTTCAAAACTCCTTTCGTAGTTATAGAAATTAAAAAAGTACGATTTGCGGACTGGTACGATATAGGCTACCTTCTCCTAAGTTTTTTTTATTTTGGAGCAAAATAGAAAAAATATTATAATGCACTTGTTTCATAACACGCTAAAAACGGGTGTTATAAAACTAGTACTTTCATGTAATATTAAAATATCCTGTATAGCCTGAATAACTCACGACAGTCTGAAGCTACGTCTGCGCCTTCGCCAAAATTGCAAATAAATAAAATTACAATTTATTTATTATTTATATTTAATAATTAACCAGAAAATTAATTACTATGAGTTATAATATAAAATATGCAATTTTTTTAAAAAGTAAAAGAAACAATCAGCTACCACAGCTACTTCGAGGTTACTGTATACCTACTGTAGGTATATTTTTTAAGGAGCAAATGTTTTTGGCGCTGCGTCCAAGTTTAAAAATGAGCAGAGTATTCTATTTTTTTTTATTTGAGTAGTTTTTACAAAAAAAAAAAAGGAGAAAAATATAGATTTGGGGAAATTTTGATTTAAAAAAAATGGTAAAATTGTATTATAATAGTTCTGGGCATATAATTATTTCAAAAACAATAAGCGTTGTTCGTTACTAACGAATCGTTTGGATCGTTTCCAATCCAAAAAAAAAAAGAAAATTGTGGGTGCTTTTGGGCCCATATTATTCAACTTAAATAGAAAAAAATATTAAATAATATTAATAAATATTTATTCAAGTACTCACCCACCAATCTGATTACACAAATACGGTAGTAGGTATAACAATAACTTTAGTTGTACGAACAAAATCTTATGGAAAATAATCCACACCGGATAATGTCAAACTTATTAAAAAAACTAAACACAACTTGCATTTTTTTCAATGCACAAGCCCACTGACAATAAAGATATCGTCGTCGAGTGTAAAACAAGAAAAAAACTTACTGTCACTATCACGATATTCAAATTGGTGTCACTTCATATAGCTGCGGTTCTAGCGCCGTCTTTTTTAACTCTTAAAAGAGTTTGGACAGAAAAAAACAAGCAGTGGAGATATCTAATTCTACGGATTCCATTGTATACTATTTACAGTAAATGGTACCTACTGCATTTTCCAAAAAAAAAAAATAAATAAATAAAAAAAAATAAATAAAAACTAAAAACATTTTTCAACAAGTTAATTTATTTTAATATTTTTTGCGAAAAACGAAAATTAAAAAAAAATGTTTTCAAAGAAAAAAAATAAAAAAAAAATAGATTTAACAAAGTTTAACCTCCCATAACTTTTTTATGTTAGGTAGGATTACTTTCAAAATTAAGCCTCATAATAAAAGTATTTTTTCCTGAAAATCTTACGTTAATCGGAATTTCCTTTCAGCTTTTTTCGATTTTTTTAAAAGTTTAACCCCTTATAAATTTTTTGTTTTTGGGGGGATTACTTTTAAAAACAATAGGGATCTTCCCCTCATATAACATGATTTTTCCTGAAAACTTAGATCGAAAAGTCGATATAATTCTTTGTTCTTGAGTGATCGTATCTACAAAAATCGTGACATCGGACAGACAGACGGACGGACAGACGGACATTTTCAAAGTTTCTTTCATAAAACACATTTGTATACTAAATTTTTTTGTCTATGTCGTTTTGACAATTTTGGAAAATTCGAATTTACCGTATAATACTATTCTAGTGCAGGCGCTGTGAATAGTATAATAACAATTAAAAGCTAGGTACAAAATCCATAGTCCGCTAGCTAGAAAATTTTTGACCACCTCAAGAATAATTGAGATGCATTCGGATTAATGATACAAGTCATTTGCATAACAAGGTTATACTACGATATTTGTCTTGAAATTTTTGCCAAAGACCATGTAGAAAATATTTGGTACTAATACTAAGTACTAATACATAATATAAAAAGTTTCTATGTTAAAGGGTTCTGAAATATCGTTATGCAAAGTTTACTTGCAGAGGAAACAAAAACATTGACATTTTTCTAGAAGTAGTCACATATGAGAAAAAATTAATTACTGCTGTAAAAAAAATATCTTACCCTATAAGTTAAAAAAAAAGAAACTTCTTAAAAAACGATTTTTTCTTTATTTTTCTTTTCGATTTTTGTTAATTACTCCTTTGGCTATCCAAAAAGTTCTTGAGTAGTGTTATTTTTGGTACAAACCGAGTTGGGTTAAGAACGTAATACCCAACTACTTTGGATACCCTATAAAAAATGTCATATTGAAACGTATTGAAACATATAGAGACGATTCCAAATACGCTTTAGAAAGTAATTTTTAATGCGTATTTGAAATTTTCTAAATATGAAAATATGACATTTTTTTAGGGTACCCAATCTATGTTTCAAAGAAGTATTTCTTAAAGACCCTTTACCCTAACAGAAGTGTCAGAACATAGTAAGTAAGTAAGTAATTTATTTGTGATACAATGTTTTCACACGTCAGTTAATAAATAAATGTTACATTAACATAATTAAAATAGGTTAATTTAAATCAAAATTCAAAATACAAAATTTCACGGCACAATTTAGTACAGCCAAACATATATTCAAAATTTGTAATTTAAAAAATCACTCGTACTATACAGGGCCTTTTCAATCAAAAACTCCTTCAATTTAATTTTAAATTGCCTTGTTGGAAGATTGCGCATATTTAATGGCAAATGATTAAAAAAAGTAGGTCCATAGAAGTTAAAGCCAAGTTTACTGCTCTGAAGTCTAAAATTGGGCAATCTAATATTATGAGAGAATCGAGTATTTCTCTCATGGATATCTAATTGTTGAGAAAAATCAGAAAAATTTTCTTTAACATAACAGGCAGTAACATAAATAAACAAAGATGGTACAGTTAAAATCTTAAGTTCAACAAATTTATGCTTTATATCAGCCCTATAACCCATATTGCATAAAACCCTTATTAAACGCCTTTGAATCCCAAAAATTCTATCCAACCCTGAAGCACTCCCCCAGGCCACAAGGCCATAACTTACCCTAGACTCAAATAATGCATGGTATGCTGTTTTTAAAACGTCAGGAGAGACCATCCTAACAAGGGAGCGGAAAACAAAAACACTTTTTGACAGAGAGCCCGCCACAGCATTTACATGAGAATTCCAATTTAGGTCCGGGTCAAGGAGTAAACCAAGATATTTTACATTCGTAGGGTTATTAAAAGTATATAGTGGTCGATGAGTAAAGAATATATGAACAGTTTTATTAATATTTAACGAAAGCCTATTTGTTGAAAACCAATTTTTTGCACATGCTAGTCCCTCACCCATAAGCTCAATAGTTGATCTCAAGTTAAATTTACTAGAAATAATGTTCGAGTCATCCGCAAATAGAAGATTTTCCCAAAAGGGAAGGGCAACTTTCAGATCATTAATAAAAATAAGGAAGAGTAGCGGACCCACGACAGAGCCTTGAGGAACGCCACTCTTTATCTTTTTAAAATTTGAGCCTTTACCATTTAAAAAAGTATATTGACATCTATTGCTAAGATAAGAGGACACGAGTTGAATACTAAGAGAATCAAAACCATAAAATTTTAATTTATCTATTAGCTGTGGGTGAGGAACGCAGTCAAAAGCTTTTTGTAAGTCGCAAAGAGTAACACCTACATACTCGCCCTTTTCTTGCATAAAAGGTCTCTATAGAAAATATATATAGAAAAACTATAGTTTTTCTAGTTTTTTTTTTTAATCATAATATGATGGATTTTCTACTAAGCTAAACTAAATGTATTTGAGTCTTGCGTTTGTAAAAAAAATATGCAAATTTTTAATGATTTTTTTTTTCGTTTCTTGACGTTTTATATCATAACGTTCTGTCTGTCGGTCGGTCTGGTTCCAAATTTGGACTATAGGTTTATTATTTAAAATTCTTGTCGAAGATTGTTTCTGGGAAAAATCGGGTTGGGGTAAGGGGGTAAAATGGTCTAAAAGCTATTTCAAAAAAAAATATTTTTGTTTTGTTTTACTAGAACTAGAATATTTGTTTCAATGAACTTAAACCTACAGGGGAATAGTTATTTGCGCTCCTAGTAGGTAAGTGAATTTTTCTGTGTGAGGGCGTATTTTGTTGACCGAAACGGAGCTGAGGTCCATAAATACGGCCAAAGACAGAAAAAAACTTACCTACGAGTAGCGCATTACGTTTTTCTTATTACCAAAAAGTTAAAATCTTATTTTATTTATAATATTTTTGACATTTATATGTGTGACAATTCAAGAAATCATCTTTTATAGAATCACTCTATAAAATTAAAAATCAGTAGTCTTATGTCTAGATGTCCCTCTGCGGTAAGTGTCCTTGCGCGGTAAATCCTTTTTTTTTCTTTAGTTGCGGTTTTATTTGTACTGATTTCATCTATCACTAAGTGTGCTCGATATAGTACTTTCCATTACTGTCGACTTTTTGATTAAGCAATGTCAACTTACCTAGTTGGTAGTGAGAAAAGTACTATTTTGTTGGCAGCAGTATTATCTGTCCTTATTCTACGACGGCTGACGCCTCTAGATAGAGTAACTCTAATGCAAATAGAAGCTAATAACCCGAGCCACTATTGTCCAAGATACAAACCTATTATCTATTGTTTGATTCTAGAAAATTTAAATAAAAATGTTAATTCATTATACGAGAATTGTTAGTCAAACAATAGAAACATGAATTGTAAAAAAAATTACTAATGAATTTTCAATAACCGTATTTTTTTTAACAAGCTACTATGTATGTAATAAATTTTTATACGTTTTCATTAAAATGTATCACAAAGTATTGCGTACAGGCTTGAATTAGATATTTTTTATTTATTTATTAATTTATATACTGATTAATTGATTTTAACACATGGAGTCAGGGAGAGACCCAAATAAGCTTTTTATGCTAGGGGTCTCCATTAATTTTGTTACAATATTTTCAAATAATGTTATATTTTTAGGTTAAAATAATTGTATCTCTTTTAACTCCATTCTTTTAACTTCCCTTAAACTATCTGCACATAGTTTTTTCCTTACATACCATTACAGCAATCCATTTTTCAATAGTCCGATCATATTATTTTAAAATTTTAAATTATTAAAAAAAATATAAACATTGAAATTATTATTATTATTATTATTGACATTATTAGTATGAGGTATTACCTCATACAAATAATGTGAATAATAATAATGTCAATGTCTATATTTTTTTACCTTATTGAGGTATAGAACCTAATAGTGAGTTTTCTATTGAATGAACTGTAAATTTGTAGAGGTTTTTAGAATGTTAAATTGGGCCTACAGTGAGAGAAATCACATTGAAAAGGTGTAAAAACACACTTCATGGAGGTGTAAATTTTACACCTTTACGTAAATGTACATCAACAATAATGTATCATAACACCTAAATGTCACTCGTGATGTGACACACACCTAGGGTGTGTATTTTTACATACATACCATTTGCAACAATACACTCAAAGTGCAAAAAAGTGTATTTTTACAAGCATACCACTTGCAACAATAGAAGAACTACACTCCTGATGTACAAACCAGCCAATCGCAGTGCATTAAGCTAGTCCCGTGACTCTTGTTCGCTTCAACGCATTGTTACAACGACGCGGTTAGCTGGTAGCCAGTACAACTGTTTATGTTACATTTTCTTAAATAACAGACAGCTCACAGTTTAAGGCTAAGTGCAATATACTTTTTTTCCAAGTTCAACTCCAATATTACAATTTAGATTTTTTCTATTCGACTCAAATGTACCAATGAGATATACTCTTGTGGAACCCATAATTGGAGGTATTTTTTCCAGTTTCATTAGATTACTTAAAAAATCTTTACTTTGTAAGAAAATTTAATATTCCCTATCCTAAAAGAAGAACATGCACAGAAAATACCGAACGAGTGACAACCCTATATTAGTCTCAAATTTTGAATAGAAGACTCAAAATTAAAAGTCCAAACCAGGGTTCCTGGATTTAGTTTTGACTTTTCCTATAACGTTAAAACAAAATTTAGTCCTGTCTGATTCCAACGTGCGCATTCATGTCTTTTTAAATAACAGGCATCTCACAAAAGTTCAAACCAATGACATTTTTTTTTTCATGGAATAATGTTTTATACAATCCCTTTAGTTTAAAGAATGCGTTAAGCTTTAAAAAGTTTGTAGTCAAATTATACTTTTTTTATCTTAAAAACAGCCAGAAGCATATATGCACACCGGACATGCTTAGCAAATACCAAACAGGTAACAGCCATATATTTTACTCAAGTTTTAATTAGGATAAGGGGCTGTCCATATATTACGTAACGCAATTTTTCAAAAAAATGGACCCTCCCCCCCCCCCTGTGTAACAAACTGTCAGATTTACCAACACACCAGTCTTCAATTTGCTACCATTCAAAGTCTCCAGACTAGGAGAGGTATGAGTAGTCTACATCTAGCAATAGATGGCGCACAAGTCTACATCAATCTAATGACTATATTCCTTGTGCGAATAAAGTCTAAAAACCTTTTCTTAATCAGCGTGCAGAGTTGACTCTTGGTACTAAAGAGAGCCGGCAGTCTACCAATATAACTCTGTACGATGATTAGAAAATAGATTGATGGATTAATAAATTAATTTTTTTTATAATTTTGTTTAACATTAAAAATTTCTGTCCCTAGTAAAATTTTAGTTTAAAATTATATTTTTGCTTTAACTTTGGACTTTTTGCAAATTTCGCACAATTTCTTATTTTTTAAATAACACATATTTTAATTTTAAAACTTGATTTTAGGATAAACCTTTAATGTTACGTTGACATCAAAAAGTTATAGGGTAAATTTAAAAAAATATTTAAAATTACTATAAACTTGTAATTTTAAAACTTAATTTTAGGATAAAACTTGTCATCGTAAATTTAAAGAATCAGTTAAATTTTCTATAAAACAGTAAAAAAAATCGGTTTAAATAATATAAATTTTACTATTTAATCTACAACCATTAGGCTATAATTTTAATCCCATTTTTTACAGTGTAAGCTGATCTCAACGTGAGCTTATATTTTTAAATAACAGACAGCTCACGATTTAAAATTTAATAGAAGAATCATGAAATCTCTCGATTTTAATTTTTTCGACGAATGGACCAATGAGATTTGCTCCTCTGGTATAATGGGAGGTATTTTCTCATTAGCGAGTGACCGCCTATTTGTGATTACACGTCAGGTGTGAGTGATTACCTAGGCCGGAGTGCGCCGGAAATAAAGGGTTCGAACAAGCGCGGACTGGCAAGATCTGAAAAGAAGAGTCTTTGAACGGGCAAGACTCCGTCGGAATTTTACGATTTTTTAAATTTATTGTAATGTTTAGTTACCCTAATGAAAATGGATTTATGATAACTGCCCTAAAAATATCCGGTTTTGTGACATTAACCAATGGGACACTTTCCTGGGCTAATCCATTATTGAAAACTTCACCAAAATGTCCTAGGTAAAATTCAATGCTAAAAAAGTTCACCTTTCAGCAAACAGATGTCACTACTATTAAAAACGAATACAAAACAAAAGTTCTAGCCTTTGTAAACAGATGGCTTTTTTAATAAACAGTTTGCCTGTAATCTGAATGCAACAATATTATTACCTAATTTGTTTAACTGCATAATATAAAATTAAATTGGGATTAAAATAAATAAGGTAAATATAAATAGTTTTTATTGCTTGTATTGGCTACTCTGATTACTTTGTCTTTCTTAAGTTGGCAAACTGTTAAAAAGAGATAGCACTGTAGAATTAATTTTGACGGTCTTTGTTGTCACGAAACTATCGTATTCCTTGTAGGTAACTAAAATCAATGAGGCATGTATCTCGGTATATTATTATTACCAAACATGTGGATTCATAGTAGGGTTTCTATACTAATAAAAAACAGAATAAAGTCCTTTTCCTCGATTCATTTTCAAGGTCAACTAAAAGAAAATACAATATTAATAACTAAAGAATTAAAAAAAAAATAAAAGATATAAATATAAATAAATCCAAAAAGTAAAATTTTATATTCTTAAGGTAAGAAAAAACGACAGAAAGCCCTAGCGCCGCAGGCTAAGATTTAAAAAAATTCCATAATTCATTTTAATTTTAAACCAGTCTTTTAAATTAAAATTAATTAAATTTAAAATTTCTCAAATTACAAGAAACTGTAGCGCCACAGGCTAATACTTTTACGAATGTCACTCTTAAGTTCTACAAAAACTTAAGAAAACACTAGTGCCACAGGCAAAATTTCAGAAAAATGCTAGAAAGCTATAGCGCCCCAGGCAAAAATTTTTACGAATTTAAAGGCCTATGGTCCACTTGAACACGCAATATATACCTTAAAAAAAGATCGTTTTGGCGCCCCTTACTGCTTTTTCTGGGTAGGAGGCTTTAACCTCCCTTTATTTATATCATGAAAATGCGTATTTCGAAAAAAAAAATGCTACAAATTTTACAGTTATTCTATCCTGCGGGGTAATTACCCCCTATTACCCCCATTACCCCTCCCGTGGATCCGCCACTGTTAATTATAATACAACTAATCAATTATTAATTTAATTATAATTTTTACTCATTATAAGGTGACTAAAGATTTATAAGAAGGCAGATGTTATTGCTTTAAACATTCTTAATTTTTCAGACCTAATGGCCTAATTCTAAAATGCCAGGGGGGCGGTTGCTGCAAGGGGGGCGGCAGTTTCCCCCATGCCCCCCCCCCCTCTCCCGTACGGCGAAATAACGCCCTTGTTTGTCGGTTAATAACCGAAAATATATATAAAAAGTTTCCTATCTATCGTTAAAATCAAATGGAGAAGAAACAGTGAATAACACCATTTCATCCTTTTAGGGAATCATCACGATGTATCCTGTATGTTGTTAATATTTATATAAAATTTAGATATAAAAGCATAGTGTATTGATCTGGTCAGAATTATCTTAACTTGTTCCCTTGTTTTTTCTTATATTTTTCAATTTATTTGTATTATAATAAAAAGTCTCGGTGGGATTTTGCCTCCTTCCCAAGAGTCCCAGTCTGCCCCTGGCTTGGCGAGAAAACTGGTCCTCTGTCCGGAGATGAAATCTGGTTTCAGATCTTGCTCTCACTGATGTTTCTTCATGGTGATAGTGCGCCAGGTTGGCATGCCATGTGTATTGATGTTGCCTAAAGTTAATTCATGAATTTAAAATATTTATAAATAATACAATTTTACGACCAAACTTATTTGTGACCAGGACAACTCAGTAAATATAAGGGTATATCCACAGGCTTGCATACACATAGTACATAAGAATGTGATGCCGTGATTGGCTTGAAGTGCCGCTATGTATGTTGTAAGCCAATTACGGCATTCTTATGTACTATGTTGTTATGCGAGCTTGTGGATATGCCTCAAGTCGGTTATCCAAAGTTCTCGGCTGGAACTGCGTTTGGCTTTCAAAACTATATTGAAAATAGTGGTACGTTATTAATGTAATTATTTCAGTAAATGATATACAGGGTGTATTTGAAATAGGGTAGGAAATTTTAACAGGTGATTCTACATGATAAAATATGACAAAAAGTTCCTATAAACATATGTCTAAAAATGCGTCATAAGGGAGCTACGCCCCTTTGAAATTGGCTAAAAAAATCGGTTTTTATTTAATAACTCAGGAACCCTTTGAGATATATTAACAAGGTTTTGCACGTGAATTAATCCTAATAAGGCTCATCTTTGTATGTCATTTTCACGTACTTATTTAAACCAGGGGTGTGCGAAACGGGGGGGCCTTATTAGTTTTTAGTCCCAAACTTTTTTCTGTGTAACTTTTTTGCAATTTTATTTTTGAAATATGATTCCTCAGGTCAAAATACATAAAAAAGGTACTCTTGTTGTAATACTGTAGGATTAACCGTTTTCGAGAAAAGTTCATTTGAAGGTGAAATTTCACGGTTCGAGGACGAAAAATTAAATATTAAAATGACGAAAACCAAAATTTTAATGATGCAATGTTATTCTACATCAAAAACTAAGAAAAAAAGTTTCCATACATGTAGGTCGAAAAAACGCTTTTAAAGCTACCATAGCCCTTTAAAAATGGTGCATATTTAGGAGACCATAGCTCCATTAGGATTGATTTTCGGAAGTACCTGTATATGAGATTTTTTTCTTAGTTTTTAATGTACATTCGCCCTGCATCATTAAAATTTTGGTTTTCAACATTTTAGTATTTAATTTTTCGTCCTCGAACCGTGGAATTTCACCTTCAAATGAATTTTTCTCGAAAACGGTTAATCCTACAGTATTACAACAAGAGTACATTTTTTATGTATTTTGACCTGAGGAATCATATTTCAAAAATAAAATTACAAAAAAGTTACACAGAAAAAAGTTTGGGACAAAAAACTGATAAGCCCCCCCCCCGTTTCGCACACCCCTGGTTGAAATAAGTACATGAAAATAACACATAAAGACGGGCCTTGGTAGGATTAGTTGACGTGCAAAACCTCGTTGATATATCTCAAAGGGTTCCTGAGTTATTAAATAAAAACCAATATTTTTAGCCACTTTCAAAGGGGCGTAGCTCCCTTATGACGCATTTTTAGACATATGTTTATAGGAACTTTTTGTCATATTTTATGATGTAGAATCATCTGTTAAAATTTCCTACGCTATTTCAAATACACCGTGTATAAGTGATCGAAAATAGAGGCAATTGGTATGTATATGTTACTGTGAAAGACCAAAATCTGGGGAATGTTGTCATTTTCCGGAGAATGTCCGAAAAAGTAAAAAAAAGGTCGCAAAACAAACATTAACGTAAATCAAAGCAATTTAAAAAAAAAAAAAAACCAAAACAGCCATAAACCAAAAAAATAACGTTAACGTAAACCAACGACATTCTCCGGTTAATGTCGACATTTTCAGATTTGGGTGTTCATCAATCTGAATTAGGTATTCAAGTTCAATTCAAAAATTGACAAAGACTAGTCACGTTACCATAACTAATTTAGTACTGTTGACAGTCCTCTGGCGTCAGTCCCTTGTCACTTTTTTTTTCTTTTTTTTAACCAGGGGACTGATAAATTACTTCCAGAGGTCCAACAAAATACTTTATTAAGGTTACTTTAATAACAGCCATGAATAGAATAAAATAAGACGAGATATTACCAGAATAGAACAGAATCATCTCAGTAGATAAGCCTGACATATTAAGTCATCGAGCATCAATGAGGCGTATAGTGCAAGAGTGGCCCATATGTGTTTTTTTGAGATTTGCGTTTTTCTTATAAATGTAATAAGGACATCTATATCTTTCATTACATACCACCCTCATAACAGAGGGTTCTCTTTTGGCACGATACAAGTATTTAAAGCACTATTGCATTATTAAAATTATCGCTTTTATTAGTGCAAGAGTAGCCCACAGGTATAGGCTACCAGTCAAACATATTATTGGGGATGTTGAAAAAGCCAACTGCATCATTAAAAATGTCAATTTTATTCTTAAAAAAGCTAACAAGGCAGGTTTTACCAAGGATTTATAAAGATATTTTTAGAAATATTCTTAAAAAAGCCAAAATTTGTTTTATATAGAAAGTTATTTGTTCGCCCCAAAACAAATCATTTTCTGCACAAATGCAGGAGCGTTATGTTACCAATTTTGCTTTATTAATAAAAAATAATTACAACTTACCTTAAACTTTGAGATCCTAGGAACTGAAATCCATTTAGGTACTTGAACAATGTTTACGCATTAGTTATTCTTCATTTTTAAAGGTAATTACTCCAAGAACAATAAAAAAACGTTTATTTAACTATTCCAGAGCATAATTATTGGTATTTTGACTATTCTGTTATTAAATAACGAACATTTCTTTCACATGTAAAAATAATTAAAATTTCAAAGTAAAATGCGAGGTTGGATCTGTTAAAAAAAACGTGTTATTGAAGGTCAGATCTCGTAAGTAATGCAATAGTGGCCCAAAATGAACACAATGTATAGTGCAATAGTGACCCACCAATTTTTTTCTCTAAGAAAGTAAAAAAAGTAAAATAAAGTTGTTTGTCATACATTACCTTAATGTTGGTTGAGTCTAAAAACCCTAACAGAAAAATTTTAAATAAAATAATGCGTCCAGGATCAAAGATTAACAAATCGGAGAAATTTAAATCTCGATATTTCCATAAAGTGAGATGGGCCACACTCTTGCACTATACGCCTCGAATGTTCTTGCTAAATAAATCAAAAACATGCATTAATAATTCAATGCAGTATTAAAAGCTAAACTTTAAATGTTAAAAACTGACATAGACTCGTACCATTGCCATAACTTCCTATAATTTAGTTACTTAAACAGCTGATTATTTTTATCTTTTAACTTATTAAGTAATTTTGTAATAAGTTATTTAAGTTATTTTATATTCCCTGGCATCAGTCCCCTGTCACTATCTACCAAGGGATTAACAAAATCCTTCCAGAGATCTGACAAAATACTTTATTTAGGTTATTTCAATATCAGCCATGTCGACTAAAAAAAAATTCAAAAATAGAATAGAATCATCTCAATAGATAAACATGATATATTAAGTGATCAAACAAATAGGCAATTAGTATGCACAAATGTTCTTGCTCATTAAATCAAAAACATGCATTAGGAATTCAACGTGGTATTAAAAGGTGTTACATTGTCATTGTAATAAAGTGATTTCCTGCAGTATGTGCAATAAATTGTCGCCCAGGTTCGCATCGTTTCCGTTTCAGACTAAACATCTCCAGGCCCGGACTAGAGTTTCACAAGACTTGAGAAAAGGAACGTCTCGTCTCGATTAGTGAGTCTTGATTTTTGAGACAAGAAATAGTTTGATCTTGTCCTGACCATTTCTTGAAAAAGTTCATACATTTAATTAATAGTATAGAATTGTCGATTCTCGATCTATAGTCTCGACTCTCGACGACGCGACTCTTGTATTGTCCTGCGGCTGCACTAGCTGTCAAAAAGTCCCATACATAAATATCTACAAATTGCTTTTAAGGGGGCTACGGTCCTTTAAAACGTGTTATTCTTTAAGAGGCCGTAGTACACTGAAAACTAGATGTATAGTAGCTTTTTTCATCGTTTTTAATGTAGAATCAGGCAGCAATATGGAAGTTTTTATTGGTGCATTTTTTAGTTCCGATTTTTGATGCTCAGAACGTAAAATTGCCTCTTTAATTGCAATTTTCTCGAAAACGGTTGGCCCTATGTTGTTACATGAAGAGATCCTTTTTTATGTATTTTTAATCAAAGATAAGGTTGAGGTCCTTTTTGGCTCCGCTGGGCCAGTTACGGGTTATTATCATAAAATTGCTTTAAATATACTAGTAAAAGTTTAAAATTACCAAGTAACTAAAAAACACACAAATTATGATTTTTGTCCATATTCCTTATTAAATGTTCATAAAAATTGTTTTTTTTTTAATATCCTACTATTTAGTCCTGGCCTGAATATCTCTTTGCCCGAACAATCATATCAGCAACTATTATTTTCGTACACCTGGAGCTATTAATTTATGTCTTGCAAAAAATGGACAAGATGATATCTGATATGTTAATTAGGATTATTTATTTCACCTTTAGTCCATACACGATATGACCATCAAGTGCGTATCCAGGGGGTCCATGAAATTTCCAATATTTACTGACAAAAGATAACATTTCCAAATTTAAAACTCAGTTATCTCCAATAATACGAAAGTTTCTAATTGGGCAAAACAGTGATTGTTAGGTAACTTTTTCAATGTATATTTTTGTATAAACATAACATTTAAAAAAATATGCACACTTTTAATCACATTTTAGTGATTTCTGAAAAAAAGCAACGATGGAAGTGTTACCTTTTGTTCAAACACTCCTCATATATGGCCTATAGGGATTTAAATTCGTAAAAAAATTCGCTTGCGGCCCTAATTCCAAAATGATCAAAATTTGCTAATACTTGAACGTTCCCTAATCAAGGGCTGAAGATAATTTTTTTAGTCGCCACCTTCTTGTGCTTTTTATATTGTTTGTCATACAAAAATAATATCTGTTTGTTAATTTTTTCTCCTACGGCGCAAGATTTTCTATGTTTTTACCAATATAAGAATTTTTTTTTATATTTTCGCCCAATTGGCTATTTTAATTAGTTAAAAAAAAATATGCAAAAATTTTCGCCCTTTTAATTATTTTCCAGATTTCAACCTTTAAAATTCATTAAGGTACTTAAAAGGTGTTAAAATATTCACAAAAAAATGTAAATATGTCTTCACATAGACTATTGCTATTTCAAATAACTTACTTGTTTATGTTCAGAATATTCGGTTTGTTCTTTATTTCCCCAAAGAAAACAGGCAATCTGAAAGTTAGAAATTGCAATTTAGTTTTCGCTGCTATTTAATTCAACAAAACAAAATGCAACACGTAAGGTGAGATTATTAAATTTAATATTCCATAAAGTTAAACAAATTCATAAGCAAAACAAGAAACAAACAAATGTCGCAGACTGTAAACTGGCGCGCCCCCGCGCCATGGCGAGGGGCGGGGGTGCCAGCAAGCAAGTTTTGATTTATGCCCGAAGATTTCCCCAGAGCACCGGCGACAATTCTAGCGGAAAGGGTTAAAGTTTTATTAAAACAAATTTCTCTTCTAAAAATAACACAGACCCACAAAAAAATAAAGTCAATTACTTTTAAGCAGACTATATTTTTCTTACGTATTTTTGTGTGCTGAAAAGAAGTTTGACAGCGAATAAGCTCGCTGACCCCATAAGTTAAATAAAATATTATATATTATAACGAGAGGCCTCTCGTTATCGTTTACGCGAGACGATAAACTATCGCATCGTAGTTGCGATACGAGAGGTATTTATTGGCGATAACTATCGCTTTAGGCGGCAACACTACGTCCAATTGATAACCTCTTCATTTTTGGATATCGGTTAAAAACACGTAACATTTCATGTCCGTCCTTAAATATTAAAGTACGTGATTTTAAAACTATAGTGTTTTAAAAAAAAATAAAGTACGTTTATAGAATCATAACAAAAGTCCAAACCTACTAAATATTCAGTTACAAATGGATAGGATCCTATAAAAATGTGCTTTAATTTTTGTTAAAAAACACTATATCTCTAAAGTCACGTACCTAGTAGTAGTAGTAAATTTTTGGGTTGGCCAAAGCCGGACAACTAAGTCATTTCTGGCCCTTTTTGTCACCCCAGGCAATCTCAGCCATTTACTAATTTGAGTTCTCCTTGAACCTGCGCGTCCTTTCAATAAAGGTCAAGATATTAGCCCAGGGGAGAACTCTTAGTTCCTCTTGGTTGAGTTTTTGAGTTTTAAAGACTTGCAACCTGATCCTGTCGTATCTGACACACTCGGATAAGTAATGAGAGGATGTTTCATACTCTCCGCAATCTGGGCATAGCGGACTCTCTAGAATCAGGATTGTTGCCAGGTGCTTCCTTAGCTTGCAGTGGCCCGTGAGGACCCCTACAAGTTGTTTGAGTGCATTTCTTCCTTTTTCCAGCAACCAGTCGGTTTTTGATTTGCTTGGGCCAGCCAGGAAGTTCTTAGCTTGCCGGCAACCGTTGACCGCCCTCCATTGCTCCTTTAGCTTGGTATAAGCCCACTCTTCGAGAGTGGTCTTTACCTGCTTCCTTTTTATTTTTAAAAACACTATATCTCTAAAGTCACGTACCTACTTTAATATTTAAGGACGAACATGAAATGTTGCCTGTTTTTTACAAAAATTAAAGTACAGTTGTATAAGATAATAACTTTTTCCTATCCGTTTGTAACTGAACTGAGATGAAAAAGTTTAATTTTTACAGTGTTTCTCTATAAGACAAATAATTATATAATTATTTTAACAATGTAGGTAATAAAGAAATTAACTATTAATTATTTATAATTTAATTAACAAATTCACTTTTAATAAATACAGTAATGAAAATGCATATGAAACATATTATGTTAATGGACTGCCGCCTATTTAGATTAGATAAAGAGAGAAGTTCTACAGAAAGAGATAAAAGTATAATTACAAATGTTTTAAAATAAAATTATGCAAATTTTAGAAAAAAATAACATTTTAGATTATATTTTAAATTACATTAAGGTATGATATTTGTTTTTTTTTTTTTTTTAAGTAAAAAACAGTATTTTTAAAGTTTCCTAGGGAACTTATGACCTACTCCTTAATTTGTGTGAAGATTTTGTACTTGTTTTTGTGTTTAATAAACTCTTATATATTCTTTAATAATTTTGCATGAAATGCACTGTGATAAAGTCCAAATATAATATTTTTAGGGAATTTTCTTTTTGGGTTGGCATTAAAGACCTAAAGTATTGGACTTTTTTTTTTGGTATTGGACTGCTGTCCATTATTTGGTATAATCTAGCATATAGCTACCCATAGCACGGTGCTCTGGAGCCTAGTTCTTTTCGGATTTTTAATGCCCACACTATAAAAAGTAAACTGAATATTTAGTTACAAATGGATAGGAAGTTACAATCCAATACAAATGTACTTTAATTTTTGTTAAAAACACTATAGTTTTAAAGTCACGTACTTTAATTTGTAAGGACGGACTATGTCAGTAGGACATTGTTTTTAAAATTAAAGTAAAATTGTATAGGATAATACAGGGCCGTAACTAGGGGGGGGGCTAAGCTAAGCAAGCCTTGGTTTGAGCCCCCGTGGCGTTTTCGCCGAGCCCCTCCCGTCAGGGACAAAGCTTTTTTCATAAATGTAATTTTTGGTGGGGAGCCAAGTTTTTTTTTTTTTTCAGTAGCGCCAAGTTGCCAAGTTTGGTAGAAACTGTCAGGGACAAAGCTTTTTTCCCATTGCCAAGTTTGGTAGATACCGTTAGGGAAAAACCCTTTTTTTCTAAAGGTAATTTTTGGGGCGCCATTTTTTTTTGCAGGGGTGCCAAGTTTGGCAGAAGCCGCCAGGGACAAAGCTTTTTTTAGTAAATATATTTCTGGGGTTTTGGGGCTCCAATTTTTCTTTGTGCAGGGGCGCCAAGTTTGGTAGAAAAATTTTTTTCACAGGGGCACCCTGGCGTTTTCGGTGAGCCCCCCCTGTATTTTTTTGGAGTGCCAATTTTCTTTTGCATGGGCGCCAACTTTGGTTGAAACCGTCAGGGACAAAGCTCTTTTTAATGAAGGAATTTTTTCTTTTTTTTTTCACGTTTGATCCTGGGGAACGTTTAAGTATTACGTAAGGCTAATTTTGATCATTTTGGACCCCCCCCCCCCTGTAACGCTATTTTCCTATACCATTAACATGGACGTAACACTCCAAAATAACCCCCCTCCTAGGAGCTTTACGTTCCCCTGGGGGCTGAGCCCCCCTAGATTTTTTTCTAGTTATTATTTATTATTTACAACAGAAAAAAAATTAAAAACCACATAAAACATTAAATAAAACTACACAAAAAATGTTATTGTTTTTTTCCAGCTGGGGCCCCTCTCCCCAAAATGTAATAAATTTTTTCTCGACATAATTTTTTTTATCTTTTTTTATGAGAAAGTATTCTTGCTCATTCGAGACGGCTGTATTTTTTATGCTGTAGAAGAATGACTATTAATAGTAAAGCTTATTCAAAATTTCACACCAACGAGTTAAATCGTCCCTGAGTTATAAAGTGAGAAATATTCTTAACCCTTTATAGGGTATCGGTTAATTTCCTACCCCTCTAAAAATCAATTTAATTGAGACGATTAAGCACATTTTGTTACTCATTTTTTAACGTAAAATGAGTAGTCATATTATTTATTTTATTATTTTGTAATTTTATTAAATGGAAATAATTTTTTTCAAAAACGGAATGACAGGTTTTTTTTTTATTTTGGTCCTTAAATAGTAAGGACTCACATAACAAAATTTGAAACAAAAAAAAAAGTCGAAAAAATTCTTTGTTCCACCTTGATTGTTATCACTTTATTTTATTAAAATCAAATACGTAAAAGAAAAGTTATTAAAATCAGTTTTAATTATTTGCAAATGTTAATTATTTGCAAATGTTTTAATATTGCAATGAATTTCATTGAATGAAAATAATTAGAAATTAACATAAATGTAACAAAAAGTTCATAACCTTTTACAATAGCTTTCACGTGTTGATCAGGGCTGGATTTGGGTAATTAAGAGCCCTAGTTCTAAGGTAATTTGAGCTAGATTTTTTTACAGATCTGTAAATCTAGATTACTACTAAAAAAACAGGCTTATTTTTTCCAATATGGGGGGTCAGAGTAAGGACATTAGATCTGTGGCGTAGGAAACTGAACTAGAGTTTACAGATTTAGTGTCCTTAGGTCAGAGGGAAATGGAAGTTGCACCCCTGATATGCAAATAAAAACGTTAATTAATTCTGTCATGATTTATTAGTATTTCTTAATGTAATTTTAATTTATTTTATATTTTACCATTTTATACTTGTTTTTATATTTAACTATTTTTATTTTTATTAAATATTGCCCAGAAGAAGCTCCAACAATAAGGGGCAAAACGTTGGCAGTAAAATTTTTAACCAACTTCCAAAAAGGAGAAGGTTATCAATTCGACGTGTGACTTTGTTTTTTTATGTTTGTTCCCGCATAACTTTGGAACGAATGAACCGAATTTGATGAAACTTTTTGCAACTTAAAGAGGGCATTCATGAGGTGGTCCCATTTCAATTTGACACTCGGATAATGCCGGGTAAGTCGGATAATTAAGATTAATCTAATCATTTTAAGGTAATTTCACTTAAAAACGGCTTAAGTTGGTTCTACTACCAACCAAATTTTTAGTGAAATATCGGATAACTCGTATAAGCCGGATAACTTGATAAATGGGTCATTCAAATATTACGGCACACTGAAAATCTTTTCAATGCCACTAAACTTGATTCTCTGGACCTGTAATATTAAAATAGCAAGATAAAATGATAAATTTTGTAATTTTACCATAATGCGTTATTTGATTATTACTTAACCCTTAAAGTTTAACAAGATTTTCCTTAGTATTTCGTTTAAAATAAGGTTGATTGGACTCTTGGGCGTCGAAATAAAAATTATACTTTTATTTTTTAGAAATTTATCTTTAAGATGATGACGTCAGCAGCTTGCCGAGGTGGAAGGACAGCTATAATTTAGCTTAGATGACGTTACAAATCTATAAGTTCTGTGTCTCTAAAAAGTAAAAAATAAAAACTTTTCCCAAAAAAAAATAAAACGACTGCTGTCTCTAAAAAGTAAAAAATAAAAAATACTTAAGTCGGTGCCAATTTCACAGCAAACAATAATATATATAAGTTAAGAATTGACAGTCTATAAAAATATATACTGCACGTTTGTCGGTTAATAACCGAAAAATATATATAAGAAAGTTATCTATCTGTCGTTAAAATCAAATGGACAGGAAACAGTGAATAGTACCATTTCATCCTTTTTTGGGAATCATCAGCACTGTGTATCCTGTATGTTGCTAATATTCAAATAAAACGTTAGATAGATATAAAAGCATGGTTCCATCTATTGATGTGGTCACTGTTATCTGTTCACTTGTTCCCAAAAGGCCAATCGCCACAATTTATTGTGTACAGTAACGTGCATTCAAAATGTCACGGACCTAAACCATTATATGAACCTTTAGCCGGTTAAGAAGAGTTAAATAAGTTAAGAATTGACAATCTATAAAAATATATACTGCACTGCAGTATATATTTTTATAGACTGTCAATTCTTAACTTATTTAACTCTTCTTAACCGGCTAAAGGTTCATATAATGGTTTAGGTCCGTGACATTTTGAACTTGCAGTATATATTTTTATAGACTGTCAATTCTTAACTTATTTAACTCTTCTTAACCGGCTAAAGGTTCATATAATGGTTTAGGTCCGTGACATTTTGAATGCACGTTACTGTACACCCTAAATTGTGGCGATTTGCCTTTTGGGAACAAGTGAACAGATAACAGTGACCACATCAATAGATGGCACCATGCTTTTATATCTATCTAACGTTTTATTTGAATATTAGCAACATACAGGATACACAGTCCTGATGATTCCCAAAAAAGGATGAAATGGTACTATTCACTGTTTCCTGTCCATTTGATTTTAACGACAGATAGATAACTTCCTTAATAATATATATAATAAGTATTTTTTATTTTTTACTTTTTAGACACATAGAAGTCGGTTCATTTTTTTTTTGCGAAAAGGTTTTTTGAGTGTTTTAATTCTGTTCTTAAAAGCAAGACTTTCAAATAATATGTATAATGAAGAAACGTTGTCCATATAATATTTGAGTATTTTTAATTATTAAAAGCAAGACTTTCGAATAATACCTAAATATAATTAACGTCAGCTGATGGCCTAAAAGGGAATACGGCACTGGTTTTGTATAACTTTTATTTAGTGGCTAAAATTTATGTTAAAATAATTTGACTCTGAAGGGTCAAGAAATTTCGGTTTGTCATATATTCTAATACTTTGAACTTGAAACTATTGTTTTAAGTTTAACATTGACAATCTCCAAAACTAAAATTATTTTAAAATAATTTGCATTAATATACATTTATTTAGTGGCCTGCAATCCAAATAGAAAAGCCTCACCTATGTTCAGCCACAGCCAGTATCTGACCAGTAACTGCAGTATCAGCCCCAAGCAAGTCACAACATCCATAACATATATTCTACATTTGTGTGTTGAAAATTAGAACAAAAGCTGTCTATCTAAACCAGTCTTGTTCTTTTTGTGAAATTTCGTCAGAAATATTTTTAAAATGAAAGGCATTTAGTCCTTATTGCAATCGCAATCACTTTTAATGTGCTGCCTTCATTTTAATAATCCTACAGTTTTTTTTTTTTAACTTATTTTTTTAATTAAATGAGAAAACACTACCATTTTATGGATGTGCAAGTGCTGCATATGCAGGGCCGTAACTAGGAGGGGGTAGGGGTGCCGAACCCCCCCGGCCTAGGTTTGAGCCCCCTTGGTATTTCTTAAGTCACCTACCTTTGGGCGCCAATTCTTTTTGCAGGGGCGGGGTGGTAGAAACCGGCAGGGACAAAGCTTTTTTTCATAAGCCCCCCCCCCTGGACTTATTTCTGGTTACGGCCCTATGTATATGTAATAGTAATAGTAATAGATACTAGGTACTAGGTACCTAGGTACTACCCTTTAGGTGTGTTTATCATAAAAATAATTTATTATTTTTAAGTTAACAGCAAAATATTTTACTGAAAGATTTAATGATAAAACAATAAAAACCACAATTAAAAAAAATTAAAAAAAATTAAAAGAAAATTAATACTGGCGAAAATATTTTAAAATAATTTTCCTAACACTATAGTTATTAGTAAATTATTCTAACTTGTATTTATTAGAATTTATGTATAACTACATAATGTATGCTTCTTCGCCCCCCCCCATATTCAGGGGGGGTTTTGGGTGTTCAACCCCCCAGCCCCCAAGAGCGTTTTAAACTATAATTTTTAATTTTCTGAACTTCCTGATTAGGAAAAATTTGAATCTATTTATTGATAGTTTTCTTTGTATAGCCCTTTCTTTTTTTTTTTTTAATATTTTAATTATTTTACTAAGCACGAGTCAAATACTATAGCATGAATTAAATCCAAAATTGTCACTTTTATCAGATTCTATAGAGTATTTATAACAGTTCCGTAACAATACAACTAGAAAAACATGAACATCGCACACTATAAACAAAAGTGCATTGTTAGAATGGTGAATTTACAAGGCATACGTGATAAACACCATTCTGCTCTTTTCTAGTGTAAACGGCGACAAAGAACAATAAAAAATAAAGCTTTAACATGTATGTAAACTGTACATAGGATTTATTTCATTTATATGTTTTTAAGTATACTTGTTTTCAATTTTTTTACTTTTCCCAAGGAATTTATTGTTAGTAAAAAATGTTTGGAACATTTTTATTGATTTTTCTCTAACTTTTATGTGGTCTGTCGGTCTGGCGATCTATCTGGACTTTGGACTATATGTCTCTTACCCAAAGTTCTAAGCTAAAACTTTTTTCTTTAAGCTACGGTTTCCTCCAAAAGTCGCAGTCGATGATCACTGCGACCGGGTAGCCATGACCGAGTCGCCAAGACATCTTCAATGCATTTTAAATGTCCCTGTTTTCCTAGCTGCTGCCGAGTCGTTAGTACTAACTACCGGTCGCCGTTCGTTTGGTCGCCGGTCGCTTGACCGCTCCGGGAGCAGACGCACGACTAATTCGTCACGAATTTGACTGTAAAACAAGTGGTTTTGCACTGTGACAAGTGTCTTTCACTGCTTCACTCAATTAGAGTTGCTTGAAATCCCTCCACCTCTCTCAACCGAAACATCATCAACTTTTACCCTTTTTTCTCAATGTTTGAATGAGGAGATTCTCTTCTTCCGCTTGATAATTTAGAAACATTAAAAGAACCGACCTTTTAGAGATATTCACACTGATTGAAAGGCATAAACTCGCAAACAAAAAAACAGCTCTTTATTAAATGGCCAGCTAACAGAATGGCGACTGGCGAGACCAAGGAAAACAGGTAGGGTCGTAACGACCTGGTCGCGGCTACACGGTCGCAGTCGTCAGCTACTGAGACTTTTGGAGGAAACCGTAGCTTTAAAATGACTATATTAAAAATAATTGAATCGGTTACTACTAAAACACCCTAAGTCAAAACCGATATTTCATAATGTGCCGAGGGGCTGACCACGTCTGAAATTTGTACAAAAGAGTTCCTTTTTGCAAAGAGTTTCTTCGGAGTTTCTCGGAGTTCCTCCGGAGTTCCTCGGAGTTCCTTGGGAGTTCCTCCGAGGTCCTCCTGGATAGGTAGGATGTTTTGATAAGGTGTTTGTAACGGCTCATCTAGTTTGAAAATAAAAACGTTAATCCGCATGGGTATTAAATAATAATTGTTTCTAACTTCTTAAGAGTTCCTTGGAGTTTCTCGGAGTTCCTCAGAGTCCCTCGGAGTTCCTCCAGAGTTCTTCAGATTTCCTCAGAGTTCCTGGGAGTTCCTCCAGAGTTCTTCAGAGTTCCTCCAGAGTTCCTCCTGAGTTCCTTTGGCTTGTAGAAAAGATTTCCTCGCGTTCAGCCCCTCGTATTGTGCTTAGTGCAAAAAAAATAGGAATTTGAGTAAACACTTGTTTAGTGTGCAGTAACAGTTACTGAAAACTAAACAAGTATTTACTCAAATTCCTATTTTTTTGCACTTATCACATTACGAAATATCGGTTTTGCCTTAGGGTGTTTTAGTAATAACCAATTCAATTAGGAAAATGTTTCCTTATGGGATCAAATTTTAGTTTACATACTAAGTGATAAGAGCTCATATCAGAAATGCTTAAATATATTTTGAAGAGCGATCTGAGGTTCACCTACCACAAAGGAATGTAGGCCTAAAATAGAATACTACTCAAAAATACTTTGATTTTTCTTACAAAACACGAAACGAAAATTTTACTTTTGAGTTAGGAGTAAATAAAAAAGCTTTTCGTTAAAAAAGTTTAATCTGGCCTTTTGTTGGCCAGATAGATACAAATCAAAATACCCGATGGATTAACAAAACGTTAAAACCTTCATTAAAATATAAAAGTAAAAAAGGAACTGATTGGGGCAACCAGTTCAATACACTGATAGAATAATAGCGTTATTAATACAATAACATATTGTACTATAGTATAGTACTAACTATGACATAAGATAACATTTGTTGTTGTATTTATTACCATTTTATATTGTTTACCTCTTAATTCTACAACTGGTTGTTGTATCTTATAACATATTTATGTTATAAGATATTACAAAATATGGTTGGCGCCTATATTACAACAACATTTCTATCAGTGTAGTTAAATAAGGAACTACTTTTTTTTAATTGCTACAACCAAAAATGGTAATAAGACAAATTTCCCTTAAAATCTTAGTTTAATTTCTGGTAACAATGATGTAGCACACGACCCCCGTTTCCATTTTTCCTACGATCCCTTATGAAAATGACATTTAGCACACTCTTTTGTTTTTCAGAAAACGCCTTATATTCATTAATTGGAATAAATTCAGTTATGACTCATCAACGTTGAAAATAAACACAGAAACATAGGCTTACGGAATAATTTTGCCGAATTATGAGGGAAATTTTTATAAAGGTCACTAAATCGAAACATTTGACGACTAATTTGTTACACACAACAATATTGAATATTAACTATAAATATGTAAATATATCGGTGTTTTTCGAAGAAAATAAAAATGTAAATATTTAAAACCTCGCGTCTACGATAGAATCGACGCCGCGCCTATGTAAGCACTGGAAATTCGCCGATATCACACTAGTTTGATAATTTTATATCACCCTTGTTTGATATTTATGTATGTAGGTTTGCTTAATTTTACGTCTGTAGGTTTGCCTTAATTGTCGTTGTAGATTCTACGAATTTATCTCACCTCGTTTGATATACCATTTTCCACTTTTTATTACAGCGTTTTATGTTTTTCAATCCAAATATTTCTGTTTTTCATGTCAAAAATAGAAACTGTAGTTATAACCTTACTAGTTTGACCAAGATATAACTTGGGATGTTTTATTTATGTCTAGATTTCATAAAAATTACCTAATTTTTGATTTAGTTACCTTACATTTAATAAAAAACATCAAATACACAGTCTTCTTCTTTTGAAATCGTAAAATAGTACAATTTTAGTGTTTTTTATGGGAACATATCTAAAGAAATCTAATTTAATTAGAAAACTGTCAGTGTTGCCTTGATTTACCCCAGAGTCTTGCCTTATAGGCAACCCACTAAACAGCTAGGTACTATAATAATATATTGTATTTTAAATTTAAATACCAAGAAAACTAAAAGTAAAAGAAATGCATATTTTCTACATTCTAGAACCTACCTTATAATGTAACTATAACTATAGTTAAAATTTCGCATATAAATTTGTATATATTAAAGACATAAAACAATAACTAAAGCGGTGAACAAGTTAGAGCCCATATTGCAACATATCACAAATGATACACGCCGGATCTCCGAGGCCTATAACTCAGATGTAACATAGAGCGCAGAATGTTTACATGCATATTGATATCTATCGCACATCTACACGTATAATTTCCCTTTTGCATACATATTTATGATGCCCGGTGCCGGCCCCCAGGTGGAGGACCGCCGAGGGGCATGGGGTGCAGCCAGTGGGATATATTGCTGGTGCAAGTGTAGCAGTCACAAATGACTCACACCAGGAGTTGTCTTCTAAAAGTAAGATAATGAAGAAAAACAGGTTCCTCTTCCGTTCTGAAGTGGAAAACACAACAGATAGGCTTCCTAAAAAACATAAGGAACCAACCAGAAATCCATGCAATTTATGTCTGTGAACAAAATATGGTATCTGCTTCCTACGGAACAGTATACAATTCTATATCTAGTATGGAATAGACAATATTCCGCGCAAGCGGTAAGTTTGGCATCCGAGCCGCATGGCGAGGATGACGGTTCCGCGAAAGTGGAATAACTATTCCATACGTGTTATAGACTATACTTTTTCTTCGACTGCAAATGGCTTTAAACTGCGGAAAAGGTTAAAGGGTATGTTCCCTGACACTGGATACTGCAAATGCAATAAAGCACATATTTTTAAATAAAGTATTTTATTTTTTATGATTTTATCAAAAAACACATAAAAGTTTTTTATTAAATTTCACCACATATTTATAAATAATAATGCAAAAATTAACATTCTGTTGTGAGAGATAACAATGTTTAAATAATCAACAGTCGATGGTGCATTTTAATTTTTTTATAATATAAAATGTTTAAAATCTGGTAAAAGTTTAGAAAAAACTAATAAATTTTATGGACATTGGTATGATATGGTTTAAGAAAAATACAGAAATAAATGTCATATAATTTTAAGGCAAAACTTTAAATTGCATTAGGTTATTCAGTATTTCTTGGTAAAATAGATATTTTTTTGTTAGTTTTAGTACAGTTTTCTTTATTTTTATAGACAGGAGATGGCACAGCATGTGGTCATTCTAACACTTTTCATGGTATAGTCATACCGTATCTAGAACTAGAATGGCTTCTTTCTGTTTGAAAAGTGTGTGTATTTACCTTCATTTTAAACAAGTCATAGAAAAAATTTCATTTTTCCAGGCAGCGTTTGGACTTTTTATAACATTAAATGTAAGTGCCTTTTACTCGAAACTGGTAGGTATATGGTCATCATTTTCGTTAAACCTTATTTTTTTATCTCCGAGATATGTTAAACAAACCTGGAAAATATTAACGGTTTGTATTATTTTTCCACCGACTCCTTAAAACATACGCGGTTTTAAGTAGAAAATTTCGATTCCCTGACATATTTTACCTTAAAAAAAGTTATTTCGTAATATAGTTTTTATGTAACAGGTGCAGAATAGGAAATAAATGAAATTTTATTTAATTGGAGAGCCATACAAAAATAAGGTCAACAATTGTTTCGGATACCATTATATTTCTATTTACTTTGAGGCGTTAAATTGAATTTGAAATCAAAATTACACTGGAGATAACCTCAAAAAACGTTATTTTCAAGTATATGAAAGGAACGTTTTTTGAGATTATATCTAAAACTAATCGGATAAGGTGCAATTTTGACTAAAACTCGGATTCAGCGCCTCAAAATACATATGAATACAGTCTCCGAAACAATTCTTGACCTTTCTTATGTGGCAGTGTTATTTATTTGTTCAGTATAAATAAATAAAACCTAGAAATCAGTTTTCCATCCTTTCTTGTCATAATTTTTCATTTCTTTAAACAAAAATATATATATTTTTGTCATTAAGCCCAAAATTTCCTACTAAAACAAAACAATATTCTCCTTTTAACGTTACCAAGCCCGTTGCACTTTCATCGTCGATAAGCTACTCCATACTTTGTTCATATTTCTGTCGCCGCACGAAGTTGCTAGAGCAAGCAATCTTGTTTATTTCAATGTTTCAATCTGCCACACGTTTCTGGGAATCCGAGGGACACGAATTAATATATCACGGGACATAGTTCACGGTGAAAAATTACCAGGGGTTAACCAGGTTACTGTTTTATACTATAGGTATTTCTTTTGGAATTTGATAAAGAGTACCATGGCATAGCATGAAAATACACAGGGATGGACTGGAACCATTTGGTCTCGTCCCAATATGGGTCAGGAGAAATGTTTGCATGGGAAAGTCGGATTTTGTTGGTTTTTTGGTAGAAACTGGTTTTGAGGTGTTTTTAAGTTTAACTCATCTACTTTTTAGATTCTACCTGTACTCTAAAAAATACCGACCACCTTAGTGTTTTGCTTATCTTAATATCGATTAAAAAAAATGAATTGTCTAGAAAACTGTATGAATTATTTTAATTTTTGCGGAAATTTTTCAGATGAACTGGATGACTAGATAAAAAATTTCTGAAATTACACATATTTGAATATCTCCTTACTGACACCAAATTCTGTATGTAAAACTATGATTTAGACAGTGGCGAACTGGGTACTTAGTGCCTTGGCCGTCAAGGTCCTCAGGGGCCCACGAAATGGCCAAAGTAGGGCTCACAAAACGGTCATAGGGGGCCCCGCAAAACTTTCAAAGGCTTGCCTTGAAACGTTTAAAGGTGGATCCCTAAAACGGCCAGATGGTCGCATGCAAAACAAATAATCCAACTTTTCTCAAAAAAGCACGTGACTGAAAAATAGGTCCTTAGCTATTTTCTTCTACTACAACCTTTTTTATGTGGGCTCTTGTAAAATAAATCCTTTAATTTATTTTTTGTTATATGGGCCAGACGAACCAATAGAATGACCATCTTCAAATTTAAACCACATCTAAACAACAGAACAACAAAAATTCGTAATTTTTTTCATAAAAATAAAAGTAGTATTTTTGGTGTAAAAAGCCTCTAAAAAACAATTAATTTTGAACTTGAAATGTTTTTCACCAAAATTCATATTTTTAGCAACTGTTTAAAAAAGCAATTTATTAGCTTAAAAATGCAACCCGAACGAAATTACTAACTTTTATAGTTTTCTAAATATTGTCACTTAATTAGATCACTGACTGGTGTCTTTGAGGGAAATGGCTGAGTTGGTCTGTCTTGGAATTGCCCCGCTGAATTTTTTTTTAATAAATTTCTATTTTCATGTCCATAACTAAATCGTCACACCATTTAAGCGTTACGAAAAAAAGAACAGAAATCATTTGTCAATCCCCGGAAAATTGTCACATAGTTTATAAAGCATGTGTTTCACAGTAAAAAAAAGGACACCGAACATAAGAAAAGGAGCTTGTTTGTCGGCTGTACACTGAGAATTCGTAAATTTACCATGTTTTTCGTCACTTTAATAGCGGATGTTTGTGGTCCGTCTATGTGTGCAAGTTTTTCCACAGTTATTGTTAAATATATATTGTGTCTTCCTTTTGTTGGATAATTTCGTGAGTGTTACCCCTTCCTTCGTCCTAAGTGCTTTACGTTTTTTATGAACGAGCCCATGGATCCTTGCAAGGATAAACCGTAGTACTTTTTGAAAAATTTATGATGAAAAAGAAAATATAAGATAAGTAGATAAGTTACTAATTATGTACAAATGTCCCCGACAAAGGTGGATATCAAATAGTATTGCTGTTATTATCTTTTTTTGTGAAACTATTAGCCTAAATTTAAATAACTTGTACCTAGGTGCAAGCTGCTAATAGCAATGTTTCATAACAAAAGTAATAAAAGCAATACTATTTTGTCGGGGATATTTGTAAATAATTAGTAGATATCTTTAGGACAGACGTACAGTACCTATATCCTTAGGACATACGGTTCAGAAGTCTATCGGCTTTCCTATTAGTAACAAAGTATACTGAGGATGTCCTACGGATATCTATAGACTAAATCGGATATCCTGGGGATGACGGAAATCCCAAAACGGATATTCTGGGGATATCCATTGTATAAACCTGTGCTATCTGGATTGGAGTTGATTTAAATAAATCAACTTTTGGAGAGATAACGTTTTCCAATTTGGTTTATTTTAAATGTGTAGAAAGATTTGATTAAGCATTTTACGCCTGAGTTCATTCGATTTTTTCTACTATTTGGCATTTTTCTATCTAGAGTATGATAAATAAGCTAAACTTTATTTTCGTTATATCTAGAAAAACTTATATAACCTCAAATAGTTTTCGCGAAAAAATAAATCTAATAAATAGTGAAGCTAAGCTAAAATTTTGAATTATAAAAGATGTATGCCTTATATTAAATACCCACATTTTCACATTATCATCGTTTCACCAGATTTTGTATCCGAAAATGCTAAAAATTCAATTCCTGTGGACAGGCGAAAAGGGATCTAGCCCCTGGAAAATTTTGAGTCTTCCGGAAAGACTCTTTCCAGGAGCATTTAGAATGTGTACAGTATTTAGATTAAATACAATAAATTTTTAGATTTACACTGTAATCTCTTGAGGTCTTCTAGACCTTTTTTTTAGGCTACAGGCCTGGCTGTGAGTCCATTTATCTGTCTTCCCTTTTGTAAATCTTAAAACTTTTGTAAGTATGCTAGCAATGTCCAATTAAAAATATATATATTCGCTAAATAGCCTAGTATTTACCATAAATAAATAAATAGAAACAAAATTTTGAAAATTTTTAGAATCTTTATTTATACTATCGAACTGTACGTTTACTCTTGGATGGACAAATAATACCCGCATTTAAAAATGTACAAAAACATAAAAAGAAATAGTTAACATAGAAAAATTCGTGTAGCCGTGCTAGATGTTTAACATGAATCTTAATTTTAGACGTACAGCTTTATATTAATTACCAGTCTAAAAAATAAGGAATTTTTGATCGGTGAGAATAACATCTTACTATTTTGTCGTACACTGAAAAACTACCGGAAATCTTATGACTTTTATTGTTTTAAAACAATTTTTTTGAGCTTAAATTTTGGACATTGCCAGGGGGAATTTCCTCCTGTAATTTTCTGTCTGTAATATTTTAGGTTAAAAAGCCTAAATAGGCTATTATAGGATGAATAAGCTATAATAGTTCATTCATCCAAACTTGGCACAAACAAAATTCTGACGCTCAACCATAAACATTGTGTGTTCGACTTTAAGAGATATTCCAGTTTTTTTAGAGCTGAGCTAGTCCCACCTTTGGATAGTTGTTGAGCTGGAACACTAATTTACAATTTAATTTTCTAGATCATATTGTTAGCCAAAAAATGATTATTCACAGCTTAAAAACCATGTTTTTTATTACAAAATACCGAAATTAAACTGTTACATTTTTTATGATTTGGAACGCACCTAATTTCCATAAACACAGCTGACGCGTCAAATCTGTCATGACGGCGGCATAACAGATTTGATTTTTTGGTCCAAGTTTGGATAAACGAACTTTAAATAGTCGAATATTCGTTTTGTACAATTTTTATCGATGCATCATTATAAAAAATTGATAAATTAAATTTACATAAAATTTAAAGTGTTGTTGCAATTAATAACTTCATTAAAATGACTACAAATTGGTTTCTCATATAAATAAAATTATATGGGTATAATTAACATAATATTTTATATTTTATTTCATGTCTTTATTTAGATATTATTAATAAATTTACAACACGTTTTAAAATTATTAGGTAATTAAAGAGATAAGATTCGTAATTATCAGTACCCGCCGTATTTCCAGTTATAATCCAGTCTTCAAGTTAATAAAAGAGGCTTTACCTGGAAATAATTCAGGGAGTTTAGATTTTTGGTTTGCTAGGTAGGGTTTAATAAATAATTTTGCGACATTGAACTCGATTTGTAACTGTCATTTTTTTAACTTATTTTTCACAAAAAACATACTTTTTAAAATATCTCAATATCGGTGCATCCTGGAACAAAAAACTTTTGATATGAAAATAAAGAGGACCAAATCTCCAACATTTTTTGTGTCATATATTTTTTGTACGACTTATAGCTAATTCAAGGTACCGCCTTAAACGTTACACTGTAGGGTTGTTGGATTTTTCTTTATGACTCGATTAGGTTTTTTTATGCTTAATACAATGGTGATTTAATCGAAAATCGGTTTACTCGAAATAATGGGACACAAATGTGTGGATTATTAAAATAAAAATAATTTAACGTAAATTAAAAAGAAAGTTCCAGATAGATTTTTTTAATTTTCACCCAAAATGTTCTCAGGGGCATGCCTAACCGACGATAAATAACAATTTTGGTTTTTTGAAAAAAAAAACATTAAAAAACTAAAAACGTATAGTGTAACGTTTAACAGATATTTTAAAAATCCGTTTTTTGTGAAAAACAGATTAAAAAATGACAGTTCTAAATCGAGTTCAACGTAGCAAAATTGTTTTTTTATTTACGGCCATTAACCCCACCAAATAAACCCAAAATCAAAACTCCCTGAATAATTTCCAAGTAAACCCTCTTTTATTGACCTGAAGACTGGACTACAACTGGAAATACTCCGGCTACTGGTAATTATTTAATTGTTCCCAATTAATCATAAAATACCCAGGCACTATACTTCTTTTAATATTTTATTGTATGCTAGGACACGTCCAGCACAGGCGCTAAAATTAGACCTAAAAACTACTTTTTTCACGACCGGGACTAAAACGTTATTTTACTTCCTCTTTTGCGGGACTGAACTTACTGTTTACTGTATCATATTTGCCACGATAGCTGTACATTTTTTCCTGATTTGGATGGCAATAAACTTAAAATAGCCTCTGCTGCCTGTTTCTCAATAACCACCATGGGGTCAGTTTCAAGAGGCTGCACCATGCGTTATTTTAGCAAAAAAAAAATGTTTTTTTTATGAAGCTTATATATATATATATATATATATATATATATATATATATATATATATATATATATATATATATATAATTTTGACCTTTACTTTTGTTTTATGTAGTATTTGCTATTAGGGGCGTACCGAAAGGGGGACGGGGGATCCTTCCCCCCATCGTCTCTTGGATTATAATTTAAAAGTTGGGAAATTGTTGGTAAAGCTTGTTTCAGAGGTGTGGACGTTTTTTTAGTCATCACATTTTCTGCTAGTGGTAAAGCTTTCTTTAGATGTGAGGACTTTTATTAATTATCAACATAGGAAACATAGGATTAATCAAATTAAGACCAAAAAAAGAGGTTAAAAATAAAATAAATATGACATATACTTTTTTAAAACAATTTATTATTAAAAAAAAAATAGAAAAACTTAAAAAAAATGTTCTCAGCTATTAAAGTATTTTCCTAAAGGTTATACCCCCTTCAAGCCTTCTATATTATAATATAAAATGGCAAATATTTCGTACTAAAATAATATTTTTAATTTAATAAAACCATTTATAAATAATTATTATAAATTATAATATAATTAAATTAGTATAACTAAATAAATTTAATTTAAAATTCTATTAATTCTGAATTGCAAATAAATTTTAATTAGCATAATTTTATGATTGTTGAACAACACAGGTTCACATAATTTTTTAACATTAAACAAGCTCAAATCAAAGCGGGTTGATCATCCGCCACACTCATAAATTCGCTATACTTCAAATTAAATACTGGGTATCTACCAGAAAAAAAAAATTGTAAAATTTTGCGCCCCCCTACTACAGTATCAAGTAGTAGGGGTAGCGACAAGTTAAAATAATACTGGTCCATAATTGTTTTTAAAAAATATAATTTTAAAAATCATCAGCTCAGGTAATGTAAAATTTTATTTTAATAGTACATTAAATTAGAAAACTTACTTTTATTATAATTTAAAACAAACGTTTACTTTTTAAAAATATTTTCTTATAATTATTTGTAGAACATGAAATGACAGTTAATTTAAGGTTAATGTAAAAGTAAATCACAATGGGTAATACAAATATCACTAAGTAAATTTTAACCACTAATCACATCTGCCTTAAAAATTTTTTTACTCAGAGAAATTCTGCACCGAGTTTCCTATTTTATATTTTTTATATTTGATTTGATTTTCAAAGGCGATTAATTTTGGCACAGCACTGTATAGAATCGCGCCAACATTATGGGCTGACTATAATCTGGTATACCTGTATATTAAAGTATTTACAATATTATGTTATCAACAATTTAAGTTTTGACGATTTTGATAGGTCTTCAATGGCAATAATAATTTAATATTAAACGTAACATTCAATTTCAATTTATTGTAATTAAAATATCATATTTGATAATTCCACAAAAACCAATTTAAATGTCAAATACCTAAATTATTGCCTTTTATTCGGTAAATATAACGTAGCAAATATCAGCATATATTGCAATAAGCAATATATCGTCCCCTGTCTCACGTAACGACGTAACTGACAGTTCCGTGACTGTTAGTTACGTCATTACTTGAGATAGAGGACGATATGTATTATAGATGAGGCATGTAAAATATTTGTCGATGTCACATGAAACAGTCAAATTTTTTTGTAAAATTCAAAAATCGTCATATTTTCATGAAAAGGCGCAGATAGTAAGAAATATGCATGCATAAGGAAAAAGCTGTCAGGGTGGATATGGGGTAATATAGATTTCTTTAAATATTAAATTAATTTTTAACGCAGTCATAGAATAATAGCATTATTAATACAACAACATAGTGTTATATATGCGCCAACCACAAATTGTATTATAGTATAGTACTATGACACAAGATAACATTTGCTGCTGTATTTATTACAATTTTATGTTGTTTACCTCCTAGTTCTACTACAGGTTGTTGTATCGTATAACATATTTATTTATAATATATTAAAAAATATGGTTTGCGCCTATATTACAACAACATTTCTATCAGTGCCAAAACCCCTATGTACGAATTTTTATTACTTCAATTAAAAAATATAAGTAGGGGTGGTTCAACTCCCCTAAGGGAGGAAACAGATTTTTTAAAATATTAAATTCGTTTTTAGCCAGACAAAAAACCCCAGGTCGCAACTCTTATCAGGTTACTTAAAAATATATGTTAAAGGGGCATATAGCCTTCTCAGCGTGCTAGTCAGTGTTCCTTCCAAGACAAAAATTAAATTAAAAAAGTCGTGAATGCAATTAGAAACAAAATGGGGTTAGTATCGAACTGATAACGGTCTCATACTATTTTTCTCCTGCAGATAGTTTCTCTCCTTGTTGGGTACGTACAGAGCAACCTTTTACGGTAACTAGATCATTATAGTCGCGTAGAATAAATCTCCGATTCGATTTTGTTTCCCACCTTCAGGTCACATGATATCTAACTCTTTAACTTTATTGGATAAGACGAGTATTTAAGTTGGCTTAGACACGTAAGCGCCTCTCGTACAATTGTAACCAGCCATCGATGTTCCATTGTTTATTGCTGCAGGATTGATGTGGTTCGGGCTGGTGGCGATAAGTGGCGGTGAAGGTTCGATTAGTTTATAACTAAACTAAGAAATTAAAGGAGATATTTTATTCTTTTTCTGTTAAAATTTGTGGAAATTGAAAACACGCAGAAAAATGTGTCTTTGTACCTCTTTGCAGCTAGTTCTATTAAGAATTAGTTTACTAATATCGGATTCGAGTTCTTTGAATAATTTTAACGGATCTTTCAACAAGAAATTTCATTTTAAATTAAGAGATAAATGCAGTATTTTTTTGAAAAGCGGCTATATTTTTATTTTAATCCAAAGTACAGACCCTGAGGTTAGAAATGGAACACAATATCGTCCAAATGTCGGCCTTGGCTTGTCTTACAGACTGTCATTCTTTTGATGACATTTTTCATCAAGTTTTCGCATAATTTTTGGTTTGACCCGAAATTGATACTATGGATGTGGGCGACGCGTCGCGACGTTTATTTCCAGCAGGACATCCCATACAGCTGTTGAAATAATGGCTCTATTGCATGAAAAATTTCCTGGATGTGTGATTTCTCAAAATGAAGACTACAATTGGCCGCCAAGATCGTGCGATTTAACACCATAAGACTTTTTTCTTTGAGCTTCGTTAATGATAAGGTCCACGCAAATGCTCCAGCAAAGATTTAAGCGCTCAAAGACAACATCAGAGCTGTTATTCGCGAAATAGAACCCCAATTATGGTAAAATCTGATGAAAAATGTCATCAAAAAGAGAGAGAGAAAAGCCGAGGCAGACATTTGGATGATGCTGTGTTCTATTACTAACCACAAAGTCTGTACTTTGGACTAAAATAAAAAAATACCCGCTTTTCACAAAAATACTGCATTTTTTTTTTTAAATTTAAAATGAAACCTCTTGTTGAAAGACCCTAAAAAGTTTATTTGAAATTATTACAAGTATTTATAAAAATGAAAAACATAAAAACTTTGATACACTGAAAAAATAAAGAACTGGTTGGGGCAACCAGATCAATACAAAAACTAATTTTCCGGTTTCTGCGACCAGATATTATCAGATTTCTGGTCTGGCAATAAAATCTAAGATTTGTTTCCGGTAACTACAAAATGTTGTGTCCTTGCCCTTACCAGATTTCTGGTTACAGCAACAAGAAAAATAGTTGGTTTGTATTTAACTATTGATTTGGTTGCCATAACCAAATCTTTATTTTAGTGTACGGTGCAAAATTAGTATATATAATTTGTGAGTTAATATTTTACAAAATTCTTATACATGATTGTTGGGTCACTTTGGCCTGCTTAAGTTTAGTCTTTGGTTCCTTGTCAACTGTTTTTTTTTTCTTTTTTGAACTTTTTTCCAAAGCAAACCCTAGTGTAAGTAAAGTGACACTATCTTTAGAAAAGGCTTTTATTCTTTTATATAAATAAGGCCGTTAGGTACATCAAAAATATTTAAATCTATATATTTTTCCTGGATTGTCTAAAACCTTTAACCATATATTTTTACATAAAACAACCATACATTTGATTTAAGGATAATGCAGTTTTATACCAATATTACCAATAATTATTATTTACAAACCATACTTAATTAAAATTAGGTTAGTTTAAATCAGTTCCAAAACAAAGCATACAGATATGTGCATGTGTTTCCATCTTCAGTGTGAACCTCAAGGGTGTAAATGAGGGGGTAATGGAGTAATTACCCCCCCCCCATAGGGTTGGGCGCCAAAGCTTTTTTTTTTCTTGAGGGTATTTTTTGGGGCGCCATTTTTTATGTAGGGACGCCAAGTTTGGTATGGTAGGGAAAAAGCTTGTTTTCGTGAGGGTAATTTTTGGGGGAGCCAACTCTTTTAATAGGGGCACCAAGGTTGGTAGAAACCATCAGGTACAAAGCTTTTTTTTTTCTTGAGGGTATTTCTTGGGGCGCCAATTTTTTCTTGCACGGTAGGGGCTCCAAGTTTGTTTGGTTTGTACCTCCCCGTAGGAGAAAAACATCTACGCCCTTGGTGAACGTCGGCTATAATTTTAAATATTAATTCATAAAAATATCATTGGCGTATTAATAATAATTTACTATTACGGAATGGAAATTTGTGAATCTGCTTCTTATACATATAAGATTGTATTGTGGCGCCAAAGTAAAGGGCTCAAAATGGTTCTTTATGGTACTCCATATTTATTGTTACAGTCTTGACACTATCAAATTTACAAATAATTTTATTCTTTTACACAAAATGAGGCTGTTAGGTACATCATAAAGATATAAACCCATATATTTTTTACAGCAAATATATAGCTCTTCCATAACAAGATTACCTATAATTTACAAACCATGTATTCTGTTGATGTTTCAAAGTTCAAGCAATTAAATTAAGGTTAGTTAAGATCAGTTCCATAATAAACCATAATGAAATGTGCATGTGTTTCCATCTTGGGTTTTGTATGAACATCGGCAATAATTTTGAATATTAATTCATAAAAATATCATTGGCAATTCGTAGTCGGTAAATCTATCGTAAGAGAAGCTATAAATTCTTCCACCACCTGCCTCGCTACAAAAACAACGAATTCCATCTAAAGCATAATTCAATGAACAATGTAAAAATATTTTCCTACAGCGAGAGTTATTAATTATAATATTAATAAATGATTTTCTTAAATGGGAATGTTTTAAATGTTATAAATTAATTAATAAATTGCCTCCTTACTTTACTAGACTTATATCTTATTATTATTATTAATGAAGTAAAGTAAGGCACACAAATCTGTAACAGTCAAAGGAATGCGGAAGAAAGTTAAAATCGGAAATACGAAGTTCCCAGACTAAAAAGCTAAAAAAAAATTCAATCATTTACATTTAAGAATTTATTTCACTGTCTCAGACCTATGTGAAAAACTTTATATGAAATATTACTATATATATGTTACTAGTACTAGTAACTTTACTAGTAAGTTTACTAGTAACTTTATTAGTAACTTTACTAGTAGCTTTACTGTAGCTTCACTAGTAACTTTACTAGTAACTTTACTAGTAACCTTACTAGTAACTTTACTAGTAACGTTACTAGTAACTTTACTAGTAACTTTACTATTAACTTTGCTTGTAACTTTACTAGTACTAGTAGTCTAAATTAGATGCATCATCTAAGATGATGCGTCTTTTGACTATTTGTTGGTACCAAATAACATCGTATTATCATATTACGGAGAGACCAAATTAGCTTTAGGCCTCTTCCATGTAGTTTCTCTTTATTTATTTTGATGAAATAATCAAAATATTTAATATACGTATACATGTAAAGGTAAATTTGGAAATGCAACAATTTTTTTCTAGCAAATTACAGAAATTAAACCAAATATTTTTATATTTTAAAGCTAATAAAATTCTCTGTTTGACCATTTATTTTTTTCAATTTTTTTTTTTTGAGGGGGTTCAAAAAGTGTTAAAAATTTAAATTTTCGTTAAAATTTCTTTAAAAAAATCAAATAATTTTTGTTTAATGTATAATTTTATAATTAATAAAAGTAAATTATACTTCTAAACTAATTTATTGTATAAATGAAAATAAAAAAAAATAAATTCAACACCTTCAAAAAAACAACTTAAAAAAATTAAAATTAATATTATGGTCAAAAATAGAATTTAATAAGCTTCAAAATGATGTGTCACGCGACCCTTCAAAAGAATGTTCCCCCTTGCCTTCCTACCTCTATTGTGTCCCCTAAACATATTAAATATATACCAAAACCTATTTGGGTTATGTTATTTAGTTAAAAGGCAGGCGGGCGAACTTTAAACATGCACTGTATACAATTTACTAAGCTTAAAAGAGGATGCTTCTTACTCTTAAAACAATCGGATAATATGTGGAGTATTTTGCAATAACATGTTAACCCACATTGTGAAATGACTGTAGATTGTTGAACACTTTACTTAATACCTTTTTAATGAATTTAATTCACTGTACAAAGTAAATTGAATATTCATCATCAATAGTTTGTTTGGGTCTTTAAGAGACAGGCGCAGCCTATGGCTCATTTATCTAAAAAAATACTTAATCTGAATTGAAATTTGGGGCAGTGAGTCTATGCTCACTGATGCGAGTTGCATCTGTCATAATTTGGGGGGGAGTGAGTCTCTGCTCACTGATGCGAGTTGCATCTGTCATAATTTGGCGCTGTGGAGTGGGTGGGAGGGGGATGGGGAGGGATGTGATAGGGAGAGGAGGGATGTGCGGGAGGAGTGAGACTATCTCACT